>JASKON010000009.1:4040000-5240000 GCA_036010255.1 Myotis pilosus | reverse complement strand
TAGAAACATTTTGTCATATAATAATTTCATAATATTCACAAACCAACAATCTATAATAGATATGCAATCCAAGAAAAGAAAGTAATCTAAGCACAGCACTAAAGAAAGTCATTAATGCCCCAAAGAGCAAGACAACAAAATAAAAACAGAAAAGAACTACAAAAAGCCCCCACAGAAAAGAATTAATGCAATGGTATTAAGTACATAACTATTGATAAAATTTTTAAATGTAAATGAAGTAAATATTCCAATTAAAGGGCATTGTGAGACTAAATGAATAAAAAACAAAACCCATACATAGGCTGCCTACAAGAGACTTACATCAGATCTAAACACAAACTAAAAGTAAAGGGATAAAATAAAAGGTATCCTATGCAAATGAAAAGAAGAAAAAAAGCTGGGGTGCCAATACTTATATCAGTCAAAATGGACTTTAAAACAAAGATGAAAGAAGAGATAAATAAAGGCATTACATAATGATAAAAAGATCAAACAAGAGGATATAACAGTTGATACTATCTACACATCCAATATGGAAGCACCTAAGTATATAATTCAAATTTTAACAGAAATAAAAGGAGAAATTTAAACTATTACATTAATAGCAGAGGACTTTAATACCCTATTTATTTATTTATTCATTCATTCATTCATTTATTTTACTAATATATAAACTGATAGACCATCCAGAAAGAAAATCAACATGGAAACTTTGGCCGTACCCAACGAATTAAAACAGACGGACATAATAGATATTTTCAGAACATTCTATCCAAAAACAACAGAATACACATTCTTTTCAAAAACAGAAGGTACATTTTTCTGTATTAATGACGTTAGGTCATAAAACAAATCTATATAAATTAAAGATTATTGAAATCATATCAAGCATCTTTTCCACCACAACAGTATAAAAATAGAAATGAATTATAAAAAGATAACTAAAAAAAATCACAAACATGTGGAGGTTAAACATCATGCTTCTAAACAAGTGTGTTTTCGAAGATATCAAACAGGTGTTAGGTCCACACCTAAAGGAGCCAGGCCAAGAAATGTTGTGAGAGTTTAAGAAGTGAAAGGTGAATGTAGTGGATGGTGCATGTGGGTAGGCTAAATAGCCATCTCTTATGGTGATTAAAAAAACCTGAATTTATTTAGGGAAAGGGGGTGAGGGATGGGATATTCAAAGGGAAATGCTGCACAGCACTGAGCCAAGGGACATTGGGTCAAAGATG
The DNA here is from genome assembly GCA_036010255.1 of Myotis pilosus. NCBI lineage: Eukaryota > Metazoa > Chordata > Mammalia > Chiroptera > Vespertilionidae > Myotis > Myotis pilosus. The sequence goes on along the minus strand of JASKON010000009.1, from coordinate 5,238,765 downwards.
GCAGTACCCAGGAGCTGGAGTTTCATTTTTATATGCAATCACTGGTGGGAAACTTGTCATCAGTGGGTTTGGGGGCTGAGCTAGTGAGCTTGTAATGTAGATGGAATGCATGTGTGCTATCAGGTGCCTTCAGGTCAGTTTCCATTCCTTATATGGTCTGACTCAAGGTATCCAGCCAGATTTTCTTGATCTTTTGTTCTCCTGTGGTGGGAAGCTTCAAATGACCATTAACAATTGTATTTCCCTATAAGTTCTAACAATAGGACATTAAATAAACAAATCTTAAGTGAAATGAAAATTGAAATACAGCACTCTAGTATCAATGGTATAAGGCAAAAGCAAATCAAAGAGGAAGGGTCATAGCAATAAAAGCCTACCTCAAAAAACAAGGACAATCTGAAATAAATCTTACACATAAAGGAACTAACAAGTAAAGAGCAAACAAAGCACAAAGTGAATAGATGGAAGAACATAATAAAGATCAGAATGAAAATTAAATAAACGAGAGACAAAATACCAATAGAAAAAAATCAATGAAACTAAGAGTTAGTTCCTTAAAAAATAAACGTTTAATCTAGCAACAAATATCACCAAGAAGGGAAAAGAGAATGATGAAAAAATTGAAGATGACCAAAAAAAATGGAAGGGTATAACATGCTAATGGTTAGAATAATTGATGTTATTTAAATGTAGATACTAGCCAAAGCAATATACAGATTCAATGCAATCCCTACCCTAATAACAATGAAATTCTACACAGAGCTAGAACAAATCATTCTAAAATTTACATGGAACCACAGGACTCTAAATAGAAAAATAAATATTGAAAAAAAATCAACAAAAGTGGAGATATCAAACTCCCTGATTTCAAAGTACACTAGAAAACTATAGTAATCAAAACAATATGGTACTGTATCATAGAATTGTACACTTGAAACATATAAAATCTTATAACCAATTCACCCCAATAAATTTAATTTTAAAAATTTAAAATATTAATAAAGATTTTTAAAAAATGTAGTACTGGCATAAAAATAGACACATATACCAATGGAACAGAATAAAATCCCCAGAAATTAACACACATTTATATTGTCAATTAATTTACAACAAAGGAGATGAGAATATATAATGGGGAAAAGACAGGTCAATAATTGATTTTGGGGAAACTGGACAAATACATACATAAAAATGAAGCTGAACCACTTTCTTATACTATACTACTGTCCCGGTGCACAAAAATTTGTGCACTCAGGGGAGGGGGTGTCCCTCAGCCCGGACTGCACCCTCTCCAATCTGGGACCCCTGGAAGGATGTTTACAGGGATCGGGCCTAAATTCGCAGTCAGACATCCCTCTCACAATCTGGAACTGCTGGCTCCTAACCACTCACCTGCCTGCCTGCCTGATTGCCCCTAACCACTCTTCCTGCCAGCCTGCTTGCCCCCAACTTCCCCCCACCACCAGCTTACTCGCCCCCAAATGCCCTCCCACCAGCCTGATCACCCCCAACTGCCCCCTGCACCAGTGTGCTCACCCCAACTACCCACCCCCCGCTGGCCTGCTCACCCCTAACTGCCCCCCCCCTGCTGGCCTGCTTGCCCCCAACTGCCCCCCTGCTGGCCTGCTCACTCCAAATGGCTCCATCTTCTATTCCATTTGTGTCCTTTCCACCCCTAAGTTAATGTTGTGTCCTTGATATGTGGTTATGAGATGTCTCTGTGACTGAGCTGGGAAACCTTTCATGTTTCTCTTTCCTTTCCTTTCATCTCAGGATAACTGAGCTCAGCAGTTTGTGTGGGACCAAAGGCCCTGGGAATGCAATGCTGAGCCCTCTGAACTCATTTTATTCTTTATTGTATTATTTGATTCCTGGGGCTGAATTAAACATGAAAACAGAAGAAAATATACCCTTAGATATATAATCTGAGTCATTACCCGGAGATTTCTTCAGGAGTTGACACTGAGGCATGAGACACATGTGTTTATTGGTCAGTTTCCTCAACTATGGAACGAAGTTGATCCTGCCCCTTGGATCCTTTGGAGGTTGGATATGATGCATCCAGAGGGATTAACTGACAGCTTGGAGAGGAAGATCAGAAGTCAACAGACACTTGTTTCCTTTACCCAGACACAGTTAGAAAAACACAACTCCTTTCATCATAACAGCAGCAAGGGCCATGACTGTTGGAGGAGGAGCAGGGAACCAGGACTTGCCCCTTGCTCCTTCCCTGCCCTCCCTCCCTCCATCCCTGCACTGGTCCAGCAGCTATTGCTATGATGGAACTGCTCAACTCAGTCTCTGGCCCGGCCCATGTCACAGGGAGGAGCAGGCACAGTTTCTTGCAGACACAGAAGTAGCTGTGGAGTAGGGAGGTGGAGGTTATTCCCCTGAGCAGGTGCTGAAGTCATTGTTGAAGTCTCCACTCCCGAGCCTGCGAGTCCAAGTTCTGGGAGCTGTGCAGTGGAGGCACCACATTCCTTTCAGTAGAAATTGAAAATTGATAGGAGCCTGCCGGCTGAGGGGAAGGACCAAGAGGTCTGCCTTGTGCTCATTCGCCAATCCCCAGTCCTGCTTTGCTGATTGCGCATCCTGAGCCCCGTGCAAGCTGGGGCCACACACGGGGTGGGGCCCCATGATCACTGCACCCCGCCTGAGCCCCACGCTGGCTGGGGCCACACACGGGGCAGGGCCCTCGTGATCGCTGTGCCCAGCCTAAGCCCCTCGCCGCCCAGGCCGCACATGGGGACCTGGATGGTGGTTCCCGCTGTCCCGCCCTGCCTGCAGTATGCAAATTAGCCACCATCTTTGTTGGCAGTTAATTTGCATATCACTCTGATTAGCCAATGGGAGACATAGTGAAGGTACAGTCAATTACCATGTTTTCTATTATTAGGTAGGATATTAAATAAACTCAAAATGAATCAAAGACTTAATGTAAGAACTGAAACCATAAAACTCCTAGTAGAAAATCTAGGCAGTAAAGTCTTTGACATTGGTTTGATAAACAGTTTTTATATGTCTTTTCAGCCTAGGGCAACAAAAGCAATAATTAACAAATAGAACTATAACAAATCAAAATGCATTTTTATAGTGAAGGAAGCCATCAACAAAATGAAAACATACTGAATGGAAGCAAATATTTGTAAATAATATAGCTGATACAGGGTTAATATCCAAAATATATAAAGAATACATAAAATGAAACATCAAAAAAATGATTTTAAAATGGGCAAATGACCTAATACACATTTCTCTAAAGAAAACATACAGATGGGCAGCAGACATGAAAAGATGCTCAAAATCACTAACTTCTAGCTCACGCATTTGTGGAATATAATGAACAACATAAACTAATCAACAAAATTAGATCCAGAGACATAGAAGCATCAAACAAACCGTCAAAGTTCGGAGAAAAGGCAGGGGAGGATTGGAGAGGAGGGGGGGATAAGATATCAACCAAGGGCTTGTATTCATACATATAAGCATAACCAATGGACACAGACAGTAGCGGGGTGAGGGCATGTGCTGGGAGTTGGGAGTGGCTGGGGAGAGGTCAATGGGGGAAAAGGGAGACATATGTAATACTTTAAACAATAAAGAATTTAATTTCAAACAAATCACTAACTGTCACACAGAGGAGTAGCTCTGGGACAGGGAAACACACTCATCACATTCCCTGAAATCTGAACAGCACCTCCCCCACATAAAGCCCTTTCAGAAACAGATTATTGAGGGATTAAGATTGACATCTGGCTACCAGGAAAAGGCAAGCAAAAGTAGAGCCCCAGGAACCAGGGGAAGTTTGTTGACCCAGCCCTGCTTTAGAGGCTAGATAGGCCCCTCCTGCTTGCAGCCAAGTCCTGGGGAGACAGACACAAACTGTGGATTGCTTGGAACTTCAAGTAGGTTGCCAAAAGCCAAAGGAGATAGCACCTAAATATCACATGGGAAGCCCAGAATTGGTAGACAGAGCACGTAGCCACAGTCATCAGAAGAGTAGTATCCAAAGCGAGGTACCATGGGACACTAAATTCAGCTGAAAGGAACTCCACTTCACTTTTTCTTTGTTGTTTTTTTCTTCTCCTTTTTTAAATTTTTGTTCTCTTTCCATTCTTTTCTTCCTCTTTTATTTATATATCTGCTTTATTGATTTGTTATTACTCTAGTCTCTGTGGTTTCATTCATACATCTAATTTACTGCTTCCTTTTTCCTACTCAATCTTTCTTTCTTTCTTTCTTTCTTTCTTTCTTTCTTTCTTTCTTTCTTTCTTTCTTTCTTTCTTTTCTCTTTTCCTTTCCTCCTGCTTTCTCATCTTTTTTCCTTTTCTTATTTTAGGTCTATCTGCTTTCTTCTCTATTTTTCTTTTCAACTTTTTTTCTTTCCTTTCTTCATCCTTTATTTTAAACCATTTTTTTCTTTCCCTATGCCCCTAATTATTTATTTTCACCTTCTTTTATTAGATCTGCACCTTCATATTCTTCCCCACCTTTTTTTTCTTTTTCCTTTTCTTTTCCTTTTTTTAAAAAAAAAATGTTTCCCTGATTTGTTTTTATTAGAGTCTTCATTTTATATATATACTAGAGGCCCAGTGCACAACATTTGTGCACTGGGGGGGAGGCCCTCAGCTCGGCCTGTGCCCTCTCGCAGTCCAGAACACCTTGGGGGATGTCCAGCTGCCAGGTTAGGCCCGATTCCTGGGTATTGGGCCTAAGCCAGCAGTCAGACATCCCTCTCACAGTCCAGGGTTCTCACAGTCCAGTACCCCTCGCTCCTTAACGCCCACCTGAACCATGAGCTGGCTTCTGGCTGAACGGTGCTCCCCCTGTGGAAGTACACTAACCACCAGGGAGCAGTTCCTGAGTTGAGCATCTGCTCCCTGGTGGTCAGTGAGCATCATAGTGACTAGTCATTCTGCTGTTTGGTCAATTTGCATATTAGGATTTTATTATATAGGATATATCTAAATTTCCTCTTCTCTTTTCCTATTCCCTCTCTCTCTCTCTCTCTCTCTCTCTCTCTCTCTCTCTCTCTCTCCTTCTTTTCATTTTCACCTGCTATTGTATCTTTCTTCATTTTCTTATAGGATCTATCTTCTTTCTCTTTATTTACCTTTCAATTCCTTTTGCTTTGCTTTTTTCCCACATTTATTTTAAATCCTTTTATCTTCCCCTATTCCCATAATTCTTTATTCTTACTTTCTTTATTTCAGATCTGCATCTATATATTGCTTGTTCTCTCACCTGCCCCTTCTTTTTTGTTTGTTTGTTTGTTTTTGTTTGTTTGTGTGGGTTTTTTTTTTCCCTTTGATTGGTTATTTTGTTATTTTTCTCTTCATATATTTTTTTCTTTCTTTCTTTCCTTCTATCATTATTGCTCTCTTTTCTCTTTTCTAATTCTCTCTTCTTGTGATTGCTTTTGATGTTGTTGTAGGGGCCTTGTGTATGTTTTTTTTTTATTTTTTATTTTTTTATTTTTTATTTTATTTTTTATTACAAAGGGTATTACATATGTGTCCATTTTTCCCCCCGCCCAAGACAGTCCCCTAGCCTCCCTATCCCCCAGTGTCTTATGTCCATTGGTTATGCTTATATGCATGCATACAAGTCCTTTGGTTGATCTCTTACCCCCTACCTCCCGCCCCGAACCCTCCCGGCCTTCCCGTTGCAGTTTGACACTCTGTTTGAGGCAGCTCTGCCTCTGTATCTATTATTGTTCAAAAGTTTATAATGGTCTCAATTATCCATGAATAAGTGAGATCATGTGGTATTTTTCCTTCATTGACTGGCTTATTTCACTTAGCATAATGCTCTCTAGTTCCATCCATGCCGTTGCAAATGGTAAGAGTTCCTTCCTTTTTAGAGCAGCATAGTATTCCATCGTGTAGATGTACCACAGTTTTCTAATCCATTCATCTACTGATGGGCACTTAGGCTGTTTCCAAATCTTAGCTATGGTGAATTGTGCTGCTGTGAACATAGGGGTGCATATATCCTTTCTGATTGGTGTTTCTGGTTTCTTGGGATATATTCCTAGAAGTGGGATCACAGGGTCAAATGGGAGTTCCATTTGTTGCTTTTTGAGGAAACTCCATACTGTCTTCCATAGTGGCTGCACCAGTCTGCATTCCCACCAGCAGTGCACAAGTGTTCCTTTTTCTCCACATCCTCTCCAGCACTTGTCATTTGTTGATTTGTTGATGATAGCCAGTCTGACAGGTGTGAGATGGTACCTCATTGTTGTTTTGATTTGCATCTCTCGGATGATTAGTGACTTTGAGCATGTTTTCATATGTCTCTTGGCTTTCTGAATGTCCTCTTTTGAAAGGTGTCTATTTAGGTCCTTTGCCCATTTTTTGATTGGATTGTTTATCTTCTTTTTGTTAAGTTGTGTGAGTTCCCTATAAATTTTGGAGATTAGGCCCTTATCAGATATGACATTGGCAAATATGTTTTCCCACACAGTGGGTTTTCTCGTTGTTTTGTTGATGGTTTCTTTTGCTGTGCAGAAGCTTTTTATTTTGATGTAGTCCCATTTGTTCATTTTCTCTTTAGTTTCAAGTGTCCTAGGAGCTGTATCAGTGAAGAAATTGCTTCGGCATATGTCGGAGATTTTGTTGCCTTTGGATTCTTCTAGAATTTTTATGGTTTCCTGTCGTACATTTAAGTCCTTTATCCATTTTGAGTTTATTTTTGTATATGGTGTAAGTTGGTGGTCTAGTTTCATTTTCTTGCATATATCTGTCCAATTTTCCCAACACCATTTATTGAAGAGACTATCTTGACTCCATTGTATGTTCTTGCCTCCTTTGTCAAATATTAATTGAGCATATTGGTTCGAGCCAATTTCTGGGCTCTCTATTCTATTCCATTGATCTATATGCCTATTCTTGTGCCAGTACCAGGCAGTTTTGAGAACAGTGGCTTTGTAATACATCTTGATGTCTGGTATTGAGATCCCACCTACTTTGTTCTTTTTCAGGATTGCTGCAGCTATTCAGGGGCTTTTTCTTATTCCAGATGAATTTTTGAAGAGTTCGTTCTAGATCTATGAAGTATGCCATTGGTATTTTAATGGGAAGTGCGTTGAATTTATAGATTGCTTTGGGTAGTATGGACATTTTAATGATGTTGATTCTACCAATCCATGAACACGGTATGTTCTTCCATCTGTTTATGTCTTCCTCTATATCTTTTTCAACGGCCTGTAGTTTTCTGAGTAGAGGTCTTTTACTTCTTTAGTTAAGTTTATTCCTAGGTAGCTCAATTTTTTTGGTGCGATGGTAAACGGGATTGTTTTTATAATCTCTCTTTCTGAAAGTTCACTATTGGTGTATAGAAATGCCTCAGATTTCTTGGGGTTAATTTTGTATCCTGCTACATTGCCAAATTCATGTATTAAGTCTAGTAGCTTCTTGATGGACTCTCTAGGGTTTTGTATGTATAATATCATGTCATCAGCAAATAAGGACAGTTTTACTTCCTCTTTTCCAATTTGGATGCCTTTTATTTCTTCTTCTTGCCTAATTGCAATGGCTAACACTTCCAGTACTATGTTGAACAGGAGTGGTGAGAGGGGGCACCCCTGTCTTGTTCCTGTTCTTAGAGGAAATGGTGTTAGTTTTTGTCCATTGAGTATGATGTTGGCTGTGGGTTTTTCATATTTGGCTCTTATTATGTTGAGGTATGATCCTTCTATTCCCACCTTGCTGAGAGTTTTTATCAAAAATGGGTGTTGAATTTTGTCAAATGCTTTTTCTGCATCAATTGATATGGCCATGTGGTTTTTTTCTTTCAATTTGTTTATGTGATGTATCACGTTTATTGATTTGCGGATATTGTACCATCCTTGCATCCCTGGGATAAATCCTACTTGGTCATGGTGTATGATCTTTCTGATGTACTGCTGGATCCGATTTGCTAAGATTTTGTTGAGGATTTTGGCATCTATGTTCATGAGGGATATTGGCCTGTAATTCTCTTTCATTGTGTTGTCTTTACCTGGTTTTGGTATTAGGGTGATGCTGGCTTCATAGAATCAGCTTGGAAGTGTTCCTTCCTCTTGAATTTTTTGTAGTAGTCTGAGGAGGATAGGTTTTAGTTCTTCCTTGAATGTTTGGTAAAACTCCCCTGTGAAGCCGTCTGGTCCTGGGCTTTTGTTTGATGGAAGCTTTTTGATGACTGCTTCAATTTCTTCCATAGTTATTGGCCTGTTGAGATTTTTAGATTCTTCCTGATTGAGTGTTGGAATCTTGTATTTTTCTAGGAATTTGTCCATTTCCTCCAGGTTGTCTAGTTTGTTGGAGTAGAGCTGTCCAAAGTATTTTTTAACAATCATTTGTATTTCTGTGGGATCTGTTGTTATTTCGCCTCTATCGTTTCTCATTTTGTTTATTTGAGTCCTCTCTCTTTGCTTCTTGGTGAGTCTGGCTAGGGGTTTATCAATCTTGTTTATCCTTTCAAAGAACCAGCTCTTGGTTTCATTGATTTTCTGTATTGTTTTTTTGGTCTCTATGTCATTTATTTCTGCTCTAATCTTTATTATCTCCTTCCTTCTGCTCACTGTGGGCTTTTCTTGTTGCTCTCTTTCTAAATCTTTGAGTTGTAGAGTTAGATGATTTACTACCATTTTTTCTTGTTTTTTGAGATAGGCCTGTAGAGCTATAAACTTCCCTCTCAGGAGTGCTTTCATTGTGTCCCATAGGTTTTGGAATGTTGTGTTTTCATTGTCATTAGTTTCCAGGATGTTTTTAATTTCTTCTTTGATCTCATTGGTAACCCAATCAATATTTAATAGCATGCTATTCAGCTTCCAGGTGTTTGAGTATTTTGGGTTGTTTTTATTGTAGTTTATTTCTAATATTATGCCATCGTGGTCTGTGAAGATGCTTGGTATGATTTCAATCTTCTTGAATTTCGGAAGACTTTGTATGTGACCCAATATGTGGTCTATTTTTGAATATGTCCCATGAGCACTTGAGAAGAATGTATATTCCCTGGCTTTGGGGTGAAGCGTTCTGAAGATGTCTATTAAGTCCATCTGATCAAGTGAGTCATTTAGGATTGCTGTATCTTTGCTGATTGTTTGTCTATAGGACTTATCCAGTGCTGTCAGTGGTGTATTAAAGTCCCCTACTATGATTGTATTGTTGTCGATCTCTCCTTTGATATCTTCCAGGAGTTTTTTTATAAATCTGGGAGCTCCTGTATTGGGTGCATATATGTTTACCAGGGTTATATCTTCTTGTTGTATTGATCCCTTTAGTATTATGAAGTGTCCTTCCCTATCTCTTGTTATGGCCTTCACTTTGAGGTCTATTTTGTCCCATATAAGTATTGCTACCCCAGCTTTCTTTTCCTTTCCATTTGCCTGAAAGATATTTTTCCATCCTTTCACTTTCAGTCTGTGTGAGTCCCTTCTAATGAGGTGGGTTTCTTGTAGACAGCAGATGTATGGGTCTTGTTTTTTTATCCATTCAGCCACTTGATGTCTTTTGGTTGGAGCATTTAGTCCGTTTACGTTTAAAGTTATTATTGAAAGGTACTTGTTTGTAGCCATTTCTTTTTTTGTGTGGCTGTTTTCTTTCTGAGCTTTTTATTTCTTCTTTTTATACCAGACCCTTTAGCATTCCTTGCATTGCTGGCTTAGTGGTGATAAACTCCCTTAGCCCTTTTTTGTCTGTGAAGCTTCTTATTTCCTTTCAAGTTTGAATGATAGCCTTGCTGGATAGAGTATTCTTGGATTCAGTCCTTTGCTTTGCATCACTTTGTAAATTTCTGTCCATTCTTTTCTGGCCTGATGTGTTTCTGTTGAGAAATCATTTGATAATCTAATGGGAGATCCCTTGTATGTGACTTTCCGTCTCTCTCTTGCGGCCTGTAAGATTTTCTCTTTGTCCTGAACATTTGCCATGGTAATTATGATGTGTCTTGGTGTGGGTCTTTTCGGGTTCACCTTGTTTGGGACTCTCTGGGCTTGTGTGACTTTTTTCTTCCCCACCTCAGGGAAGTTTTCTGATATTATTTCTTCGAATAAGTTTTCTAATCCTCGTTCATCTTTCTGTTGTTCTGGTACCCCTATTATTCGTATGTTGTTTCGTTTCATGTTGTCCCAAAGCTCCCTTAGGCTCTCCTCCTGTCTTTTAATTTTTTTTTCCAATTGCAGTACATTTTGGGTGTGTTTTGCTTCCTTGTCTTCTAATTCACTAATTCGGTCCTCCGCTTCTCCTAGTCTACTGTTGATACTTTCAATGGTGTTTTTTATTGCAGCTATATCACTCTTCATTTCTTCTTGGGTCTTACTTAAGTTGTTGAGTTTTTCATCTGTTTCTTCTTGCTTCTTGCAGAGGTTGTCGATTTTTTCCTCCATCCGGTTTATGCACTCTAGGACCCTTATTCTGAATTCTTTTTCTGTCATTTTGCATGCCTCTGTATTACTTAGCTGCTTTTCTGGAGAGTCCTCCTTCTCTTTCCTTTGGGGGTTTCTTTGTCTACCCATGTTTGATCTCACTGACATATCTAGACGTTGAGTCGTTCAGTGGCTGCTCCCTGGGTGGCAGTGAGTCCTTGGTCTGTGGTTGCTCTTCGGGCGGTTGCCGTAGCAGCTGCTCTTCAGTTGGCGGCAGCTCCTCTGGTGGGTGCTGTTCACAGCTGTGGTGGCTCTTCTGGCTGGTGGGGGGCGGTTTCACGTACAGCTGCTCTTCCTTAGCAGAGGGTATGGTCCTCAGGAGATTGCTGTTGCTTGGATCTGCTGCGTTGATTTAAGGGCACAAAATACAACACAACAAGGCACCACGTACCAGGCACTAAACACAAATATATTCACGATATTAATAACCCCAAATAAAGGCGACCACCCGAATTAAGAGAATTAGGGGATAAGGCAGAAGGAAAAGAAAAAGATAAAAGAGAAAAAAGAAAAGTATGGACCCAAAAAGAGTGCAGAAATGAAATTGGGAAAAAGAAGGGGGGAAAATAAAAGCGAGAAAAGAAGAAAAAAAAAGAGTGAAAAGAGAGAATGAAGTGGAAGAGGGGAAGAGACTTTTTATATGATGAGAATACTCCTATAGAACCACCACTAATCCCAGCAAATTCCAGCAACAACTCCCTGTAGATGGATGCAAACTAGAAACCACCAATAATATAACGATGAAAATAGAATGGAGAACACTAAACCCAAAATAAAATAAAGAGAAAATAAAATGGCAATTTAAAAGATGGTAAAATGGTAGCAGTAATAATACTGGTTAAAAATAACAAGGAAGTAATTAAAAGGGGAAAACCAGGTGATGGAAGAAGAGGAAAAAAAAAAGAAGAAAAAAAAAAAAAAGGGAAAAAAATAAAAAAAATAAAAATAGATTGGTTTCTTAGTTAAAAGGTGAAAAAAGAAAAAAAAATTGCAGTAGTGAAGGTCCTTCGGTTCTTCTATTCTTCAGTCTGGCTCGCCTTTAGTCCTGCCAGGTATTCAGGAGAGTGTTGAGTTTCCCTGCGATACACTGTTCCTCTGTGTTTTAAACCACAGTCCTTATTTTAAAGCAGGCCGGATTTTTTTCCTAGCCCGCCTTATTTTGTGTTTAGCAAAGAGTCAGTTTGTGGCTCAGCCTCTGGGTGGCAGTGTTCTGGGCTTGGCCTCTGAGGCTATACAGCATTGAAAATCCCTCTATAGGTCAGACCCTGTTAACTCCCAGGGGCTGATTAGATTATTTTAATCCTTGATCTCATTCAGGGTGGAATCTGGGTGTGGCTGTGCTCCTTGCCTGGGGGCTGGGGGGAGGAGTCTCACTCTCCAGAGAGAATGGCCGCCCCAGTCCTGGGCTGAGGGGCGTCTCAGCACTCAATTCGCTTCCACCTCTCCTGGCCCCCCGCCTCTCCTCAGTCTCTCCCCGGATTCCACTCCTCCGAACCCTCTCCCTCTGTTCAGCACAGGTCAGTGTCTGTATCTGAAATGTCCCATGAACAGGGTTCGGCGAGAACAAACAAACAAATGCCCGCCGCGGAAACGGGGAGGGCTTGGTTTCTGTAAACTCTTCTTTTACGGGCACTGCATGGTCAGGTCAGCTCTTCAGGCTGCCCCCTTTAGGCTCAGTCCGCCGTGATCACAGAACCCAGCTTTCAAATCCCCCGGCGCCAGGAATCCCGCGGATCGCCTTTCCCCGTCAGGGGCTGTGCCTGTCCCAAGGGACGCGGCTGTCTGCCACGCGGTCTCCCTCCGACCCTCTGGGCTCAGAGGTCTGGCAAACTTTCCTGCCCAAATCCCTGGGTTTTTTTTTTTACCTTTCCAGGGGAGTTCTGCCCTTCCTGGCTGCAAACCGTCTCACCAGCTGAGCACTCTCGCCAATTCGGGGTGGGTGTTATTAGTTTCAGCTGCTCACTGCATTTGCTCCGGGACACGACCTGGGACGCGTCTGCCTATATCGCCGCCATCTTCTCTCAGGGGATCCCTTGTGTATGTTTTAGTCTTGTTTCTTTTGTTTTGCATTTTGTTGTGTTGTATTTTATTCTGTTCTGTCAACACCTCCATATAGCTCACATGATGTGGCAGGGGTGAGCCACATAGTCAGCCAGCCTGAGAAGAGACTACATCCATGAATGGGACAATAACAGTCAAGACCCAAGTAGAACAGGAGAACCCAAATAACTCAAGCAAGAGACCCTCCTAGAGCACGCAACTCAGGAAATCTAAGCGAGTGCAACACTTTGTCCCACAAAAATCTACTACATAAGACCACCCCATAAAATCTGGGAGGCATAGAAGTTTGATCTAATACATAGAAACAAATACAAAGGAAAAGCAAAAATGGGGGAAAAAAGAAACATCCCCCAAAAGAAAGAAAAGGATTAATCACCAGAAAAGGAACTAAATGAAATGGAGTCAAGCAATTGGTCAGAAAAAGAATTCAGTATGGTAATAAGGTTGCTCAAACAATTCAGTGAAAACTATAAGCAACCTAATGAGAATTAAAAGAAATATAATGAGAATTATAAGGGACTCAGTGAGAGCTACACAAACATGAAAAAACATGTTTAAAAAATAAGTAAGAATACAGTGTAAATGAGAAATTACATAGCTGAAATAAAGAACACCCTGGAAGGATATAATAGTAGACTAGAGGCAGCTGTATACTGAATCAGTGAATTATAAATCAAGGTCGAAAAAACATCCAGTCAGAGCAGAATATGGAAAAAAATTAAAAAAACAGGAGGAGATTTTAGGGAGCTTTGGGACAACATGAAACAGAACAACATTCACATTATAGGGGTAACATAAGAAGCAAAATCTGAGAAAGAAACAGAGAACATGGTTGAAGAAATAATGTCAGACAATCTCCCTCACCTGGTGAAGGAAAACATGACTCAAGTTCAGGTAACACAGATAGTTCCAGTCAAGATTAACCCCAGAAGACTAATACCTAGGCACATAATAATTAAAATGATAAACATTAAAGACAAGAAAGAATCTTAAAGGCTGGAAGAGAGAGACAGAAAGTTAACTACAAAGGAGCTCCCATTAGACTGTCAGTTGATTTCTCAATATAAATGCTTCAGGCAAGAAGGGAATGGCATGAAATATACACAGTAATGAAGATCAAGAGACTAAACACAAGACTACTCTATCTAGCAGGGTTATCATTCAAAATTGAAGGTAAAATAGAGTAACAGACAAAATAAGACTAAAATAATTTATTATCACCAAATCAACACTGAAAAAAATGTTAAAAGGACTGCTTTAAGAAGAAAAAAGAGAAAAGGGATCATATGGATAAAGATAATAAAAATGATAATAAATAAGTACCTTTAAACAATATACTTAAATGTCAATGGGTTAAATTCTCCAATCAAAAGACAGGGTAGTTGAATGGATTAGAAAACATGACCCTTATATGTGCTGTCTACATGAAACTCACCTCCCAACAAAATACTCACACAGAATGAAAGTGAAAGGATATTTAAAAATTTCCAGGCAAATAGAAATTAAAAAACTGGAGTAGCACTACTCATATCTGACAAAATAGACTTCAAAGTGAAAGCCATAACAAAACACTAAAAAGACAATGAAGGCCACTTCATAATACTGAAAAGATAGATACAACAAGAGGATATAATTCTCATTAACAGATATGCACCCAATATAGGAGCATCCAAACATTAAAAACCAAAACAAAACAAAACTTCTGGAGGATTTTAAGGGAGAGAAGGACAGCAATACAATCATAGTAGGGGACTTTAACACCCTACTGACATCACTGGAAAGACTTTCTAGAGGAAAAAAAATCAATAAGGAAACATTGACCTAAATGACACATTAGATCAGGTGGAATTAATTGACATTTACAGGACATTTCACCACAAAGGAGCAGAATATAAATTCTTCTCCAGTGCACATGGATAATTCTCAAATATAGACCACATGTTAAGACACAAAACAAGTCTCTACAAGTCCAAGAAGATTTAAATTATTTCAACCATTTTTTCTGATCACAATGGAAGGAAATTAAAAATCTACCACAATAAAAACACTTAAAAACATTCAAACACATGGAAGCTAAATAGCATGATATTAAACAATTAATGGATTACCAAAGAAATCAAGACAGAAATCAAAAACTTCCTGGAAACAAAAAAAAAAAAAAAATGAACACACAACAACCCCAAATCTCTGGGACACAGTGAAAGCAGTACTGAAAGGGAAGTTCTTAGCATTACAGGCCTAGCTTAAAAAGAAGAAAAACTTGTAATAAACTATCTAGTTCTACAAAATAGGAAATAATAAAGATCAGAGCAAAAATAAATGACATAGAGACTAAAAAAATAATACAAAATATCAATGAAAACAAGAGGCACTTCTTTAAAAGATAAACAAGCTTGATGAACCTTTAGCCAGATTCATCAAGAAACAAAGAGAGAGGACCCAAATAAACAAAATCAGAAACAAGAGAGGTGAAGTAACCACTGACCCAACAGAAATACAAAGAATTGTAAAAAAAAAAAAAAAAAAAAAATGAACTATATTACAGCAAGCTGGACAACCTTGATGAAATAGACATATCCCTAGGAAAATACTATATTACAAAAATCAGTCTGGAAGAATCAGAAAACCTGAATAGACCAATAACTACAGCACATGAGTGGATAAAAAAACCATGGAACATTTACACAATGGAATACTACTTGGCAATAAAAAAAGAAATAACTCTTACCATTTGCAACAGCATGGATGGATCTGGTGAGTATTACGCTGAGTGAAATAAATCAGTCAGATAAAGACAAGTATCACATGATTGCACTCATATGTGGACTCTAATGAACTAAATAACCCGATGATCAAAAATAGACCCAGAGACACAGAACCATGAACAGACTGTAGAACCTCAGAGGGAAAGCAGGGGAGGGTGTGCAGGAAGAGATCAATCAATGAACTTGTATGCATATATGCATAACCCATGGACACAAACAATGTGGTGGTGAGGGTTTTCGGGGGAGGGAATGGGAGCGAGTTGGAAGAGATTAATAGGGGGAAATGTATGACTTACGTAATACTTTCAACAATAAAGATTTAAAACAATAAAATAATAAACAAATGGAACTACATCAAACTAAAAACATTTTGTACCACAGGAAACAATAAACAAAATTAAAAGATACAGTACTAAATGGAAGGAGATATTTTCCTATGACACATCTGATATGGGGTTAATATCCAAATTTTGTAAAGAATTCATACTACTCAACACCAAAAATACAAACAATCCAATTAAGGACCTGAATATACACTTCTTCAAGGATTATATATAGATGGCCAATAGACATATAAAGATATTCAACATTACTAATCCAATTTTAAATTCAAATTAGAACCACAATGAGATGTCACTTCACACCTGTCAGAATGGCTATCATCAATAAATCCACAAACAAAAAGTGCTTGTGAGGATGTGGAGAAAAGGAAACACTTGTGCACTATTGGTGGGAATGCAGATTGGTACAACCACTATGGAAAACAGTATGGTGGGCCCTCAAAAATTTTAAAACGCTACTGCCTTATGACCCAATGATTCCACTTCTGGGGATTTATCTGAAGAAACCCAAAACATTAATTTGGAAGAATATATGCACCCCTATGTTCATTGCACTGCTATTTACAATAGCCAGATATGAAGTAACCCAAGTGCTCATCAGTAGTCGAGTGGATAAAGAAGTTGTGGTACATATATGCAAAGGAATAGTACATAGCCATAAAAAAGAATGGAATCCTACCATTTGTGACAGTATGGATGGATCAAGAGGATATTATGCTCAGTAAAATAAGTCAGACATAGAAAAACAAATACCATATGATTGCACTTATATTTGGAATCTACTAATTAAACAAATAAAATTGAACAGACTCATAGACACAAAGAATGGACTGGTGGTTACCAGACAGGAGAATTTAGGGACTGGAGGAAAGGGGTGAAGGGATTAAGAAGTATAATTGGTAGTTACAAAATATCTACGGGGATATAAAGTACAGCATAAGGAATATAGTCTATAATATTGCAATAACTATATATGTTGTTCAGTGGGTACTAGAAATATCAATGGGAACACTTTATACAGTATACTATTGTCTAACCACTATGTGGCATACCTGAAATCAATATAAAATAATATTGGAAGTAAACTGTCATTGAAAATATAAATATTTTTAAAAATATACTCTTGTAGGAAAAAAAATCTCAGAAAATTATTTTGTGAATATTGAAAAAGTGTTTCTAAAGTTTATATTGACAAAAACAACCCAGAATAGTCAACATAATATTGAAAAAGAAGATCAGAAGGTTGGAAAACTGATGCTTTCTAACCTCATGATTTATTATAATTTGACAGTAATTTGTGAAAGAATAGACAGATCAACAGAACAGAATAGAGAGCCTAGAAATAGGCACACATAGATATAATCAACTTTAACAAAAGAGCAATAGCAATACAATGGAACAAAGATAGTAATTTCAACCAATGGTATTAGAACAACTGAACATCCACATGTAAAAAGATTTGTCTAGACACAGACCTTACATTCTTCACAAAATTAACTCAAAATGAATCACAGACATAAAGGGAAAATCAAAAATATATTTCCTACAGAATAACATAAGAAAAAATCTAGATGATATTGAGTTTGTAATAACTTTTTACATATGACTCTAAAGGTATAATCTATAATCCCACTTCTGGGGATATATCCAAAGAATCCTGAAACAACAATCATAAAAAAATATATGCACCCCTATGTTCATAGCAGCATTATTTACAATAGCTAAAATCTAGAAACAGCCTAAGTTCCCATCAGTAGATGAATGGATAAAAAACTGTGGCACACTTACACAATGGAATACTTACTATGCAGCTATAAAAATGAAAGATCTCTTACCCTTTGAGACAACATGGATGGACCTGGAGATTGTTATGCTAAGCGAAATAAGTCACTCAGAGAAAGACAAATATCACATGATCTCACTCTTATGTGGAATTTAATGAACAAAATAAACAGATGAACAAAATAGGATAATATACATGGAAGCATGGAACCAACTGACACATCTCAGAGGGAAGGTGGGAAGGGGTTAATCAAATAATATATGCATAGCCTGTGGACACATTCAATAGACAGGGAAGGACTGGGGTGGTTGGGAGCTGGGTGGACGGGGGAATAGGGGGAAAATTAGAGGACATCTGTAATACTCTCAACAATAAAATAAATTTTAGAAGAAGAAAGTATAATCTATAAAAAGAATTGATAAACTAGACTTCATTAAAATTAAAAAATTTTGTGTGATGAAAAACATCCTCTAGATAATGACAAGACAAGCCATAAACAAAAAGAAAATATATCAAGATATACCTGAAAAAAGAATTGCTATAAAAAATGCACAAAGAATTTTTAAAACTCAACAATAAGAAAGAAACAACCCCAAGTAAAAAGTGGACCAAAATCTTAACAGATATCTCACCAGATAACATACATAATGCAAAATAAGCATGTGAAAAAATGCTTAATATCATGTCATCAGGAAAATGTAAATCAAACAAGGAAGTACTACTGCACCTTGATTAGAAAGTTCAAGTCCAACACTAAATGCTGATGAAGATGTGGAGCAACAGGAACTCTCATTTATTTATGGTGGGAATGCAAAAATGGTACAACTAATTTAAAAGATAGTTTGGCAGTTTCTTATATAACTAAACAAAATCTTTCCTTATGAAAACTTTTATCCACACAAAAACCTACATGGATGTTTAGAGCAGCTTTATTCATAATTACCAAAACTTGGAAACAACCAATATGTCTTTCCATAGGATAAACTGTGGTACATTCAAACAATGGAATAGTATTCAGTGTTTAAAAATGACCTATCACACCAAGAAAAGACATTGAGAAACTGTAAATGCATATTACTAAGTGAAAGAAACCAATCTTGGGAAGCCTACATATTGTATGATTACAATTTTAAGACATTCTAGCAAAGGCAAAGCTAAAGAAAGCTATGGAGACAGTGAAAAGAAATGTCTGTCTGGAGTCAGGGAGGAGGAAGGAATGACTAGACAGACTACAGGGTTTTTTAGGGCAGTGAAACTACTCTCTATGATACTATAATGTTAATTACATGCCATTATACATTTGTTTAAACCCATAGAATGTACAAAACCAACCAATATAAACTATAACTCTATGCTATGGGTGATAATGATGTGTCAATGTGGTTTTATCAGAAAAAAAAATGTACCACACTATTGGGAGATGCTGATAGTCCAAAAGTCTATTCATGAGTGGCAGTAGGAAGATATATGTAAATTCTCTGGGCCTTCTGCTCAATTCTACTGTGAAACTAAATGGTTCTAAAAATAAAATATATTTTAAAGTATATTGACATAATAAAAAGAAAAAAAGAAATATAGGCTGCAAATAAAATGCAAAGTATGACCCTTTCTATGAAACATAATTTATATATATCTAATCTAATAAAAGACAAATAGGGTAATTAATTGTACCTCTGACATGCTTCCCATTGACTAATCAGGGTGATATGCAAATTAACTGCCAACCATGATGACGGCCAGCAGCCAGGCAGCTGAAGCGAACAGGAGGCTTGCTTGCTCCAGTGATGGAGGAAGCCAAGGTTCCTCCCCACTAGCACCACAGCTGGCACCAGAGCCACTGCTCGCACCCGCTGCTAGCACCCAGTACTGGTCCTGATCACCCGGCACCTTCAGCAGGTGCAAGGGGGGCCTGCACTGTCAGGTGGCAAGAGCAGGGCTGCCAGCAGACAGGGGACAGGGGCTGTGGTGGGAGGGACTGAACAGAGAGGGGGGCGAGAGGGAGGGAGGGGTGTGGAGGATGGGCTGAGACCCGCTCCATGCCCACTGCAGCCTCGCAGCCCACAGTTCATTTAAAGGTGCACGAATTTATATACATAAATATAAATTCATGACTATAATGAATGTAAAAAAGATATATATCAAAATAATATTAACACTTTCCTTTGAATATTTACAAATTTTTATTCTTTATAATTTCTAAATTTGTAACTTTATACAAGTTATTTTAAAAGTTAAAGCTATATTTTGGGAAAAAAATCAGTAAGTAAAGATCTTTAGGACTTTGGTAACATTTTTATTTTCAAGCAGTGTATGTTTGCATTAATGAACTAAAGATAGAAGATGTTTTACACTTATAAAACAGATTTCTACTGAGTTCATTTAGTTTTATGAAGCTAGAAAACCATACCAAACTTTTCTACTGTTGATATGGCCTGATCTTCATAAATTGAGGCCATATTTTGTAGTATAAATATGTACCCCAAATCCATAGAAAAAATATGATCCCTCCAAAATAAAAAGGATATTTTTGTTATTTCACATCCTTCCTCAAGATTAACATATACAGTATTAAGTTATCAGTATATTAGTTGTCCACAATAAAGAAAGGCTCAGAGGATAAAATATTTCATAAAATATTATTTCTGCAAAAGTATAAATGGAAACCATGTCAGAAGAAAATACTGGCATTATTAATGGAGAAGAGTGCACAAAACTATCTTTTCCTCCTACCTGAGACTTCTGAGAGAAACTTCTAATGGAGAAATTGGAAACTGTCCTTTCTATGAAACAGTGTGCACATATATGAAGAATTTACTGCAAGAGGGAGAAGACACAATTTGTTTTTAAAGGCAGCAGATAGTCATAGTAATTTCTTCATGAAGTATAAGCTAACATTAAGTATAAGTCAGAGGTTAATTGTATTATTTGTATATCTACATTATTATCAATATTCTTGGAGGTCTGGTTCATCTAGTACAATATGTCATCATTTACTAACATGTGCTCCCTCTGCTGAATTATTGGCCATACAACAAGAGAGAACATTGGGTATGGGTAAATAATTTTATTATTCTTGGTCATTATACCCATGTTGTGTGAAATATAAAATTATTGATTGTACATTTAAATAACTGTTATAACTTTGTGACTTTTTTGGCTTGGCCATCTATTTTTTTTCAGGGATTATGAAATGTGTTTTTAGTAACCCAGGGTACTTTTTGAACTAGACATTTGCAATTCTGATATTTTTGTCAGATCCACCATCATCTGTTCTCTAGGTCTATATCTTACTTTTCTTTTTACTGATAATGTAAACTTCTTTTGGAGATTTACTTCACACCTGCTTTTTCATTTTCACATTCTTCTATCTCCAGGTAACCATAGTCCTGATTTCCCTAGGACAGTCACAGGTTACATATTGTTCTTGTAAAAAGTATTAGATAAAAAGTGATAAACCTAAATGACTTACACATAGCCTGATTGCCACTACCAGATTGTCTATCAGCTTAATAGATTTGCTTCTTTCACAGAGTATACACTGTTGAGTTACACCTAGCCTACTCAAAGTCCCTTTTCTTTTCTTTTTTTAAATTAATCTTTATTTTTGAGATTATTATAGATGTCCCTCCCCCCAAATAGCTCCCCTCCACCTGGTTCCCACCCCAGGTCCTTGCCACCCTATTGTCTGTGGCCATAGGTAATGCATGCATGCATATTATATCTTTGTTTATTCTCTTCCTACACCCCCACACCCTTTTCCCTCTGAGAATCCTCAGTCTGTTCCATTTCCATGCCCCTGATTCTATTCCATTCACCAGTTTATTCTGTTCATCAGATTTTTTATTCATTTGATTTTTAGATTCACTTGTTGATAGATACATATTTGTTGTCACTTTGTTGTTCATATTTTCTTCTTCTTCTTCTTCTTCTTCTTCTTCTTCTTCTTCTTCTTCTTCTTCTTCTTCTTCTTCTTCTTCTTCTTCTTCTTCTTCCTCTCCTTCTCCTTCCTCTTCATAAAGAATACCCTTCAGTATTTCATATAATACTGGTTTGGTGATGGTGAACTCCCTTAGCTTTTTCTTGTCTGTGAAGCTCTCTATCTGACCTTCAATTCTAAATGACAAGTTTGCTGGGTAGAGTATTCTTGGTAGTATGTTCTTGCTATTGGTCACTTTGAATATTTCTTGCCACTCCCTTCTGAACTGCATAGTTTCTCTTGATAAATCAGCTGACAGTCGTATGGGCACTCCCTTGTAGGTAACTAACTGTTTTTCTCTTGCTGCTTTTAAGATTCTCTCTTTGTCTTTTGCCCTTGGCATTTTAATTATGATGTGTCTTGGTGTGGTCCTCTTTGGATTCCTTTTGTTTGGGGTTCTCTGTGCTTGCTGGACTTGTAAGTCTATTTCTTTCACCAGGTAGGGAACTTTTCTGTCATTATTTCTTCAAATAGGTTTTCAGTGTCTTGCTCTCTCTCTTCTTTTGGCATCCCGATAATTTAGATTTGGTACACTTGAAGTTGTGCCAGAGACAATTACACTATCTTCATATTTTTGGATTCTTTTTTCTTTTTTCTCTTCTTGTTGAGTGTTTTGTGCTTCTTCATATTTCAAATCATTGATTTGATTCTCGGGATCCTCTAGTCTACTGTTGGATCTCTGTATATTATTCTTTATTTCAGTAAGTGTATGTTTAAATTTCTGACTGGTCCTTTTCCATCTTTTTTTTTTTTGGCATTCTCACTAAGATCCTTGAAATTCTCACTAAGTTACTCAGAGGTTTCTAGAAGATTGTTGAGTAACCTTATAACTGTGGTTTGAAATCTATGTCCAATATTTTACTTTCTTCCATTTCTTTCATTTGTGACATGTTTCTTTGTCTCCACATTTTGGCTGCTTCCCTGTGCTTGTTTCTATGTATTGGGTAGCTGCAAGATCTCCTTGAGTTGATAGAATGGCCGTGTGTAGTAGGTGTCCCATAGAGCCCAGTGGCTCAGCCTCCCCAATCACCTGAGGTGGACACTCTTGGTGTACACCTTTGTGGGCTGTGTGCACAGTTGTGTTGTAGTTGAGCCTTGATTGCTGCTGGTATCACTGGCTTTGGGGACCAGCTGAGACTACAGTGATGGAGCTGCTGTGTAGGAGACAACCCTATGGAGCAAGACTTGCTTCAGTGGTCCTCACTGAGTCTTCCCCTTGAGTGTGTTGCTTATGGATGTGAAGAGTTGTAATCTGGTATGGTCTCACACTGACCCCTGGGTGCACTTGGGTTTCCAGGGAGATGCAAAGTCAGCCACTTCCTGGAGTCATCCAGTAGGAGCTACAGAGAGATCTTCAGATTCATCTTCTTTGTATCAGGTTTGGAAGTGCCCAGACAAGGCCCAGCTGTAAAGTAAGGCAGGCTAGTGCTGGTGCTCGGTCTTGCACATTTTTTTATTGATAGGTTTGGGGCTTCCTGACACAGCTTCAGCTTGTTTGACAGGTATTCAGCTTGAGAAAGGACAGACCATTCATATGCAAAAGGCACTGCTCACAGCTTGGTTGGGGTTGTAAATTGGGTGGGGTGGGGGGGTCTCATGGAATCACCAGGATGGAGAAAACAGAAATGGCTGCCAGTCAGCCCTGCACTTGGGAGGTCCTAGCACAGGAAAAATGACTGTTGTGAGCACCTCCATCTGGAAGAAAGCTGCCCCCAAGTTCCAGCCCCAATGCCATACAGTCCAGTTTCTCCCCATATGTGTTTGGGTCTCCCAGAGCCTCATCCAGTACTGGCACTCAGAGGTAGTGGGAGGTTGTAAATTCAGTTCATGGTGCCGGCCTTTTTAGAGGATCAGCTGGGTCTCTAGCAGCCTGTGTCAGCCACAATCCACACTGTTTTTTACAGTCCATAGTTCTTACTGCGCATAGGGACTTCTTTCCCCTACTCTGGAACCCTGGGCTGGGGGTCTGGTGTGGGGCTAGGACTTCTTGCTCCTCCAAGCAGTCACCACAGAGGTGATCTCCCTCCTGATTAAAAAAGTGGCACATCTGGCAGTCCGTTCCACTCCTCTGCACCTCCTACCAGTCTCAATGTGTTTTCTTCTTTACCTCTCTAGCTGTAGTACTTCCACTCAGCCAGCTTTCTGGCAGTTCTGGATGATAGTTGTTCTGTATTTTAATTGTAATTTTGATGTGGTTGTGGGAGGCAGGGAGTACAGGCATTTATCTATGCCGCCATCTTGGTTCTTTCCATTATTTTTTCTTAAACTGAAATTAATCTGTGATCAAAACAGTAGATAAGCTAAAAGATTTGGTGACTGTGATAAAAAGCAAAAACTATTGTCCACTGTAGAGAATTGGTACTTTAATAGGGTAACTGATGATGGCAAAAAGGTGCGCACCTTGCCTGTTCACAAATAATCAGATTTATCTTGGAATGATATACTTTGCTTAACCAAAAACTATTCCTAGACCTTTGCACATTAATGTGGTTCTTTGTCCCTTGTGTACATTTAAAAGAATTACTTTATTTCTGACTATTTTTCTTGACCATATGATGACTATGGAAACAAAGGGACTAAGAAAAGCATAGCCATAAATCAAATTTAAATGACTGCATACTATCTTTCTTATAGACTAAATCAGTTAATAAAAAGTAATAAAAAATGAATGAAGCAGATTTCTCTTAAAAAAAATATTTAAGCCCTAACCGGTTTGGCTCAGTGCATAAGAGCATCGGCCTGTGGACTGAAGGGTCCCAGGTTCGATTCTGGTCAAGGACATGTACCTTGGTTGTGGGCACGTCCTCAGTAGGAGGTGTGTGGGAGGTAGCTGATCGATGTTTCTCTCTCATCGATGTTTCTAACTCTCTATCCCAGTGGTTCTCAACCTTGGCTACCCATTAAAATCACCCAGGAATCTTTTTAAAATCCTGATTTCTGGGCCTCATTCTCCGGAAATTCTGTGTTTTGTTTTGTTTGTTTTGTTATGGGGTGGGGCCACAACATTAGTAACAAAGAATCAGAATTTCTGGAGGATGAGACCCAGAAATCAGGATTTTAAAAAGATTCTCAGGTGATTCTAATGTGCAGCCAAGGTTGAGAACCACTGCTCTATCCCTTTCCCTTCCTCTCTGTAAAAAATCAATAAAATATATTTTTAAAAAACTAAACTCCAATGCTTAAAACTGAGACATTAAGCAGTCAGTTTGCTCTAGGTTGCTCAAGTTGCATCAGCAAAACGACTCATTTTATAATTAATTTCAATAACAATAATCATGTTATATATTAGTAAATAGAAAAATCTAAAGCCACAAAAAGTACTTCTACACTACTGAGAAATCATCTGAGACTTTATCTAAAATGAGGTAAAATTTCAAGGTTTATTTTAAAGTAAATTAAAATGTCTAAATGGAATGATGAAATATTACAATATATAACTTGCAAGTAGAAAATAGAGATAAATTATGTGGTTGCTATTAACAGTTTAAAACTAAAATGCAAGAAATTCACTTTTTAGATGTCTACATAGGAAAATCATTAAGCAGTTTGAATGTATTACATGCATTAGAGATTTATCTACTCTGTTAATGAAATATATTCTCTTTTTTAAATATTTTATTGAGTTTTTAAAGAGAGGAAGGGAGAGAGATAGAGAGTTAGAAACATTGATGAGAGAGAAACATCGATCAGCTGCCTCCTGCACACTCCCCACTGGGGATGTGCCTGCAACCAAGGTTCATGCCCTTGACCGGAATCGAACCTGGGACCTTTCAGTCCACAGGCCGATGCTCTATCCACTGAGCCAAACCGGTTTTGGCAAATATATTCTCTTTTTATATAAATGTTCAACTCCCAAAACATTTACAAATAGTTCTTACAATATTTTATAAACTAGCTTCCTCATAGCTTAGTCATAAGCCAAATTTTAAAATAAAGATCATATCTATATCAGAGAAGCTTTAAAAAAATCAATAGAAAAATAATGGAGAAATGAAGCTCTCTGAAGTTGAAACTTTTGTGGGAGAAGCAGAATTTTGAACTGAGAAATATGAATAATTGAGGCAACAGTATCTCCTATATCTTATGGCTGACAGAGTGAAGCTGCAAATTAGTTTTAGGCAACAAAACACTAAGCTTAATGTTCTAGTGCTATTGAATGCTAAATGAGAAGGGCTAAAGGGATAATATTTATTAAAAAGAAAAAAAGTTTAAGATATCAGTTGTCCGTGGTTATGTAAACATTAAAGGACAAAGTTAACAATGAGATAAGCAAACTTTTGGGGGTTAAATGAATTCTAAAGAAAAGACAGAAATGGAAGGGATGACAGAGAGAGGAAATTAAGTGGGGAGATAAATTATAAATGGCCTATCATGGGGATTTAAAGTTGCACAGAGAAATACTACATGGTTGTAAAAAAGAAGGAAGCCTTACAATTTGTGACAGCATAGATAGACCTGGAGAGCATTATGCTAAGTGAAACAAGCCAGTCAAAGAAAGACAAATACCATATGACCTCACTAATATGTGGAATCTAATGCACAAAATACACTGACAAACAAAATGAAACCAGAAACATGATTACATGGAACAGACTGGCCAGTGCCCAAGGTAAGGGAGGTGGGAGTGACTAGATAAAGAAACTGAAGGAAATAGCCAATGAACATATATGCATACCCCATGGACACGAACAATAATTTGGTAAAACCCAAGGTACAGGGAGGAGGAGGAGGTGAAAATGGGCAAAGGGGTGGGAGAAGGGGGACTCTTGTAATAATTTGAGCATTAAAAATATTTTCATTAAAAATAAATAAATAAATAATAAATTTGCACAATAAAGTGAAAACAAAACGTGTTTATCAAAGGGCTCTAGGAAAAGAGAATAAGGGCAACTGTGATAACTTTTCTTAGATATTAATGTTTTTGAAGTCTTGCTGCTAATATTTTTCTAATCTCTCCCATTGTAATTATTCTAAATTCTTATGTATAAATCATTCTTCAGGTGGATTTCAAGTTGACATTAAAATATTATGAAGTAAAATGTATTAGAAATATATATATATGAAATGGTAATCTGGTCATTTTAGATATTTCAATGCTCTAAAGCAGAGGTCAGTAATATTTCAGAAGTGGGGTGCCTAATTGCTGACTATATATATATATATATATCCATTATAGGGACATATGGTATAGGCAAAGAACTTGAAGAAGATACCTGCATTTAAATAGCTCCATAATATCTTCCATACAATTATAAATTAATTGGATAAACAAATTTTAAAATAGTCTTAATAAAAAAATCCTGACCTTATCACATATTGTATCTTAAACATTCATTAATTCAACAATCATTTAGTAAGTGCCTTTATGAGCTAGGCATTGTGCTAAGAACTATTGATACAATCAAGCCCAAACATGTCCTCTGCCCCAATTTTTCTTGAGTACATACTAGTATAGAGAATTCCTTTCAACAGCCCTAAAGTGCCCATAATTTAGATTCAGGATGAAATTTTAATTTTAAAAGATAATATTTGCTGACTATGGGGCAAGAAGTGAGAAGAAGGTTATTAAAAAAAAAAAACTACACAAAACTGCTCATGTTTTTCCTGGTTTGATAATCACAGCTACTGAGAAACACCAAATATAATAAGTTATAGAACTCTACAAAAGAAAAATTGTACTCTAGTTGGCTTATCCTTCCCACCGTTGATTCTGCTTTATTACCATTCTGAGAATTCTAAATAGATTTGGAATAAAAAAGAAATTAACTAGATTGGGAGGGGGGGGGTTGCTGGAAAAAAGGATATGAAAGGATTCCCCAAGAATATATATGAATAACCAATAGACACAGGCAACAGTGTGGTGATGGCCAGGGGGAAAAGGTGAGAAATGGGGGCATCTGTAATAGTGTCAATAATAAAAATACTAGTAAAGGATTAAAAGAAGAGATTAACTATATTGTGATTATTTATTTCTTAATATGTCTCTAATTCTATGATCAAACTTTGAGTTCCCTGAGGGAAAGACCATTTCCTATGCACTTTGGTTTTTCCAATATATAGGCCAGAACATAGTTCAGAATGTGCATTCAACAAGTATTGAAAGCTTGACAGAATATTGAATTTGCCATAATACAATAGATCTAGTTTCTACTTGTGCATCTGATACTTTCAGCCAAGAGGTTAAATTGTAAAAGGAGATCATAGCATATGTTTTTAACTCCATTTTTTTTTTAAAGCAACAATGCCACTGGATAGATTTTGTTCTGGTTCTTAATTCTCAGTTGGTCAGCTTTCCGCAAATTTGTGGCAATTCCAGCTGCTGGAACATCATCTGATTAAAAAATAAATAAATAAACAAACTTAAATTTGTCACCTTTTGACAGATGATATTGTTGGGATATTTTTAATTATGAGATAAAATGCTCATTTTTACTTTAAAACATTTTCACTAACAATTTTCTAAACAGTAAAAGATAAATGGGCAGTTTTAATATAGTTGCATAGGTTCTGCTTTTGGAAAACATCTCAAGGAAGTTAATTTAGCTGTGGAAAGACTATGCAACAAAACTTTTCAGCTTTGGTTATTAAGTGTAGTCTCTTTTATTCATGGGAAACTTAACATGTAGGACTTCTAGTGATACAGTCTCATTCCTATCAAATAGTGGCATTAAATAAAATGAATTTGATAAAAATAAATTTCTTAATGTTTACTATTTTAAAAAAATTATTTAAAAGGATAGACTTGAAACTAAGTTTTGTTGAGTGACAATAATTTTTATATTTGAAACTTTAAAAATATATTACATAATTATTCCTCATAAACTATCTTTAGAATAATATTTAATATAAACTATTGTTGAAATATTTTGCTTCATAGTTTAAGAGAAAAAAGGAACTGAATTTTTAAAAATAAGTCTTCAAACTATCATAAATATATCATATAACCTTAGATTCTAAATTGTATGCATTTTGATTAAGAAAATGAAGTTTTGCCGAAACCGGTTTGGCTCAGTGGATGGAGCGTCGGCCTGCAGACTGAAAGGTCCCGGGTTCGATTCCGGTCAAGGGCATGTACCTGGGTTGCGGGCACTTCCCCAGTGGGGGATGTGCAGGAGGCAGCTGATCGATGTTTCTCTCTCATCGATGTTTCTAACTCTCTATCTCTCTCCTTTCCTCTCTGTAAAAAATCAATAAAATATATTTAAAAAAAAAAAAAAAAAAAAAAACAAAATGAAGTTTTAATCTATCCAAGATGGCAGCATAGAAAACCCTAAATTCACCTCCTTCCACAAACACATTGAGTCTACACATACAGACAGAGCAATTCCCACTGAAGAGGAGCTGAGAAATGACTGGATAGGTTCTGCACAACAAACAAAATAGAGAGAGAGCACATAGATATGGGTAGGAGAGATGGAGACACAGTATTGTGGGGACAGCACACCCAGCACATTATCAGACATTAAGAAAGAATCACTGAAAAGTCTGTGTGCAGACACTCCTGCCCTGGAAATATAGGGGAGAAAAGTAGTTTAAAGGGTACCTAGAATATATGAGTAGGAAATAAATTTACAAGTTTTAGAGCCTCTTCACAACAGAAGGGGATCTCTGGGAAGTTTCAATGATGTTGGAGGCACTAAAGAGTGACATTTGTTGTGTTTCCTCCACTTATATTACATGGAGAGGAACATGATCCAGGTGCTCTCCTGGCCATTCCAGGCACTCCCTGTGTGCCCCCAGAACCCAGGGCCAATGCCAACTCTATGGCTTGCCCCTGGGACTCCGCGGGCCTAAAGTTCCAATAAACCTCCTAAGATGGCCCCAGCGCAGCTTGCCACTGGACCCTGCAGCTTGTACCCCCTTCACATATAGCTCCACACTCCAGCATAGCTTGATCCCAGGACCCCCTGAATCCTGAGACCTATCCAACTATAGCTCCAACCAGCCTGTCTAGATGGCCCTGATGCAGCTTATCCCTTGATTTATCATATTCTACACCCATTTGAGCTACAGGTCTATATTCTGGCACAGCTTTTCCCTGGAACACTCTTTATCCTGAGCTTACCTCAACTATAGCTCCAAAGGCCCTCCTAAGGGGTCCCAGTATGACTTACCCCTGAGCCTCCCTGTGTCTTGAACTTGCTATCGCTATAGATCTGGGCTCCAGATTGGCTTGCTCTCAGTATTCCCTGTGGCCTGTGCCCACTCCAACTATCGTTCTTACCAGCCTTCCAAGACTAGCCCAGCTCAGCTTGTCCCTGAATCTTTACCTGGCCAGTGACTGATACAGCTACATATTCAGCCAGTCAGCAAAGGTGGCCCAAGCATTGCTTGTCCCTGTAATTTTTCATAGCTCTTGCCCATTCAAGGTCCAGCTACAAGTAGCCTGCCAATGTATCATGCATGCAACTTACCATTGGGTAATCCTGAAACCCACTCCCACTCCAACTATAGCTACAGCTGCTCTTTGAAAGACACCTAGTATACAGAGCCTGAAAAGGAGAAGTTCCTACACAAGGTCACTCCTTCAAGCCTGAAAGAGTTTGCAGTTTCACCTAATTCATAGAAACAAACAGGAAGAGTTAGGCCAAATGAGGAGATAAAAGAAATATGTTCTAAGTAAATAAACAGGGGGAAAAAACACAGAAAAAGATATAAACAAAATAGATGCAAACACTCAACAGATAGAGTTCAAAATATTGGTTATAAATATGCTTGGTGAACTCAGGAGAAGAATGGATTAATTCAATGAGAACTTTAAGAAAGAGATAGAAAATATAAAATAGAGTTAATAAAAACGAAGAATACAATAACTGAAATAAAAAAATACACTACAGGGACTCAAGCAGATTAGATGAGGTGGAAGAATTAGTCAGAAATCTGGAAGATGAGATAGTTGAAATTACTTAATTGAAACAGTAAAAATGAAAAATAGAATTTAAAAAAAGACAGTTCAAGACACCATTGTGCCAACATGCATGAAGCACACAAACATTAGAATCATCAGGATCCCAAAGGGAGAGAAGATAAAAAAAGGAAAAGAAAACTTTGTTGAAGAGTTAATGGTTGAAAACTTCCCAAACGTGGTGAATGAAACAGAATCTAGTCCAGAAATCACAGAGTGCTCCAAAGAAGATGAACCCAAAGAGCCCACACCAGGACAAATTATAGTTATAATGTAAAAGTTAGAGAGAATCTTAAAAAAAAAACAAAAAAAAAAACCACACACAAAAAAAAAACAAAACAACAACAACAAAACAGCAAGAAAGAGCAGCAAGTTACATACAAGTGAACCTCCATAGATTATCAACTAATTTTTTTTCTAGAAATTTTTCAGGACACAGGGAATGACCTGGTATATTCAAAGAGGAAAAAAAAAATCAAGCAAGATTATTGTAACCCAGGAAGATTAAAAATGGCAGTGGAATAAGTGGATGCTGCACAGACATGCTCCCAGGACCAAACTGGAATTGTAACTGAAATACAGAAAAACTTCCTGAATAATCAACAGAAGACTTGCTGGAGAGAACCCTGATAACTGAGGTCAGAAAGTGGAGACTTCATAGAAACTGATAGGAGAGGCAGAAGTGCAAAAGGGCTGACTGGGCACCCACAGACAGCAGCTGAAGTTCCAGAGGGATATCTCAGCTGTTGGGGGTTGCCATTGAGAATTCTGGGGTCTACACCCCAAGCTGGGCCCCCCAACAGAGAGTAACAGAACTGATAATGGTACCCACATAACCTATGGCTGTGAAAAGCAGTGGGGTTGCTCTCTGCCAGGGAGAGATGGATGGAAATGCAGGCGCCTTCTTAAAGGGCAAATGGACAAAATTCCCTGTAGAGCCACTCACCTTGTGTTCCAGCAGAAGGAGAGCAGGGTAGACTAAAGCTGTGTGAGCAGAAGTCTCTGGTGTTAGAGCTCAGAGGGAAGACACCCCAGGTTCTTCTATGGAGTCATTCCCTCATGCTGAGGAGGTTATGTTTCCCATGCAGACATTTGCTAAACAGGCAGCTTTTCCTGGGAGGAAGAGAGATGATCCACACTAGTAGGAAATACCTTGCCCCACGGTGTGGAGTTTCTGAGGCCCATTAAGAGAATGGGAATAACAATTTGCCTCTAGGCAGAAGTAATTGCTCCATCGTGTTGAAAAAAGAAATACTCACCACACCTGTGGATGATTGCCTGAGGACTATTCAAGACAGAATCCTATCAGTCTGTATGTGGAGGCAGTCTCTGGAGGATTTGAGATCTTGCCTGATCTAATTAGTCAGAAAGGGGATTTCACATTGTCCTGAACTAGAGATTGAGAGGTGTAGCAGATATACCTAACATATACTCACAAACCCAAACAGGCAACCAAAATGAGGAGACAAAGAAACAACCCCAAAAAGGAAAGAACAAGAGAATTATCCAGAAAAAGAGAAAAATTAAATAGAGATAAGAAAATTATCTAGGCCTGGTACGTGGTGCCTTGTTGTGTTGTATTTTGTGCCTTTAAATCAACGCAGCAGATCCAAGCAACAGCAGCCTCCTGAGCACCACACCCTCTGTCTGAGGAACAGCAGCTGTACATGAAACCTCCCCCTACCAGCCAGAAGAACCACCACAGCTGTGAACAGCACCCACCAGAGGAGCTGCTGCCAACTGAGGAGCAGGTGCTACCGCAACCGACTGAGGAGCAACCACAGCCCAAGGTGGCAGTGGCTCCTTAGGCTGTGGTTGCTCCTCAGTCGGTTGCGGTAGCACCTGCTCCTCAGTTGGCTTTGTCTACCCATGTTTGATCTCACTGACATATCTAGATGTTGAGGTAGCACCTGCTATGTCTACCCATGTTTGATCTCACTGACATATCTAGATGTTGAGGTAGCACCTGCTTTGTCTACCCATGTTTGATCTCACTGACATATCTAGATGTTGAGGTAGCACCTGCTACCTGAGGTTGCTCCTCAGTCAGTTGCGGTAGCACCTGCTCCTCAGTTGGCTTTGTCTACCCATGTTTGATCTCACTGACATATCTAGATGTTGAGTCAACCACTGAATGACTCAACATCTAGATATGTCAGTGAGATCAAACATGGGTAGACAAAGAAACCCCCAAAGGAAAGAGAAGGAGGACTCTCCAGAAAAGCAGCTAAGTAATACAGAGGCATACAACATGACAGAAAAAGAATTCAGAACAAGGGTCATAGAGTGCATAAACCGGATGGAGAAAAAAATCCACAACTTCTGCAAGAAGCTAGAAGAAACAGATGAAAAAGTCAACTACCTATGCAAGAAGCAAGAAGAAACAGATGAAAAAATCAATAACATATGCAAGAAGCTAGAAGAAACAGATGAAAAAATCAACAACTTAAGTAAGACCCAAGAAGAAATGAAGAGTGATATAGCTGCAATAAAAAAACACCATTGAAAGTATCAACAGTAGACTAGGAGAAGCGGAGGACCGAATTAGTGAGTTAGAAGACAAGGAAGCAAAACACACCCAAACTGTACTGAAATTGGAGGAAAAAATTAAAAGACAGGAGGAGAGCCTAAGGGAGCTTTGGGACAACATGAAACGAAACAAAATGCGAATAATAGGGGTGCCAGAACAACAGAAAGATGAACAAGGATTAGAAAACCTATTTGAAGAAATAATATCAGAAAACTTCCCTGAGGTGGGGAAGAAAAAAGTCACACAAGCCCAGAGAGTCCCAAACAAGGTGAACCCGAAAAGACCCACACCAAGACACATCATAATTACCATGGCAAATGTTCAGGACAAAGAGAGACTCTTACAGGCTGCAAGAGAGAGACAGAAAGTTACATACAAGGATCTCCCATTAGATTATCAAATGATTTCTCAACAGAAACACATCAGGCCAGAAAAGAATGGAAGGAAATTTACAAAGTGATGCAAAGCAAAGGACTGAATCCAAGAATACTCTATCCAACAAGGCTATCATTCAAACTTGAAGGGGAAATAAGAAGCTTCACAAACAAAAAAAGGCTAAGGGAGTTTATCACCACCAAGCCAGCAATGCACAGAATGCTAAAGGGACTGGTGTAAAAAGAAGAAATAAAAACCTCAGAAAGAAAACAGCCACACAAAAAAAAGAAATGGCTACAAACAAGTACCTTTCAATAATAACTTTAAACATAAACGGACTAAATGCTCTAACCAAAAGACATCGAGTGGCTGAATGGATAAAAAAACATGACCCATACATCTGCTGTCTACAAGAAACCCACCTCATTAGAAGGGACTCACACAGACAAAGTGAAGGGATGGAAAAATATCTTTGAGGCAAATGGAAAGGAAAAGAAAGCTGGGATAGCAATATTTATATCAGACAAAATAGACCTCAAAGTGAAGGCCATAACAAGAGATAGGGAAGGCCACTTCATAATACAACAAGAAGATATAACACTGGTAAACATATATGCACCCAATGCAGGAGCCGCCAAATTGATAAAAAAAAACTCCTGGAAGATATCAAAGGAGAGATCGACAACAATACAATCATAGTAGGGGACTTTAATGCACCACTGACAGCACTGGATAAGTCCTCAAGAAAAACAATCAGCAAAGAAACAGCGATCCTAAATGACTCACTCGATCAGATGGACTTAATAGACATCTTCAGAACACTTCACCCCAAAGCCACAGAATATACATTCTACTCATGTGCTCATAAGACATATTCAAAAATAGACCATATATTGGGTCACAAGCAAAGTCTCCCCAAATTCAAGAAGATTGAAATCATAAAAAGCATCTTCTCAGACCACGATGGCATAATATTAGAAATAAACCACAATAAAAACAGCCAAAATACTCAAACACCTGGAAGCTGAATAGCATGTTATTAAATATTGATTGGGTTACCGCTGAGATCAAAGAAGAAATTAAAAACATCCTGGAAACTAATGACAATGAAAACACAACAATCCAAAACCTATGGGACACCATGAAAGCAGTCCTGAGAGGAAAGTTTATAGCTCTACAGGACCATCTCAAAAAAAAACAAGAAAAAATGGTAGTAAATCATCTAACTCTACAACTTAAAGAATTAGAAAGAGAGCAACAAGAAAACCCCAGAGTGAGCAGAAGGAAGGAGATAATAAAGGATAGAGCAGAAATTAATGACATAGAGACCAAAAAAAAAAAATACAGAAAATCAATGAAACCAAGAGCTGGTACCCTGAAAGGATAAACAAGATTGATAAACCCCTAGCCAGACTCACCAAGAAGCAAAGAAAGAGGACCCAAATAAACAAAATCAGAAACGATAGAGGCGAAATAACAACAGACCCCACAGAAATACAAATGATTGTTAAAAAATACTATGGACAGCTCTACTCCAACAAACTAGACAACCTGGAGGAAATGGACAAATTCCTAGAAAAATACAACATTACAAAACTCAATCAGGAAGAATCTAAAAATCTCAACAGGTCAATAACTACGGAAGAAATTGAAGCAGTCATCAAAAAGCTTCCATCAAACAAAAGCCCAGGACCAGACAGCTTCACAGGGGAGTTTTACCAAACATTCAAGGAAGAACTAAAACCTATCCTCCTCAAAGTACTACAAAAAATTCAAGAGTAAGGGACACTTCCAAGCTGATTCTATGAAGCCAGCATCACCCTAATACCAAAACCAGGTAAAGACAACACAATGAAAGAGAATTACAAGCCAATATCCCTCATGAACATAGATGCCAAAATCCTCAACAAAATCTTAGCAAATCGGATCCAGCAGTACATCAGAAAGATCATACACCATGACCAAGTAAGATTTATCCCAGGGATGCAAGGACGGTACAATAGCCACAAATCAATAAATGTGATACATCACATAAACAAATTGAAAGAAAAAAACCACATGGTCATATCAATTGATGCAGAGAAAGCATTTGAAAAAATCCAACACCCATTTTTGATAAAAACTCTCAATAAGGCGAGAGTAGAAGGATGATACCTCAACATAATAAAAGCCATATATGACAAGCCCACAGCCAACATCATACTCAATGGACAAAAACTAACAACATTTCCCCTAACAACAGGAACTAGACAGGGATACCCCCTCTCACCACTCCTGTTCAACATAGTACTGGAAGTGTTAGCCATTGCAATTAGGCAAGAAGAAGAAATAAAAGGCATCCAAATTGGAAAAGAGGAAGTAAAACTGTCCTTATTTGCAGACGACATGATATTATACATACAAAACCCTAGAGAGTCCATCAAGAAGCTACTAGACTTAATACATGAATTTGGCAATGTAGCAGGATACAAAATTAACCCCAAGAAATCTGAGGCATTTCTATACACCAATAGTGAAGTTTCAGAAAGAGAGATTATAAAAACAATCCCATTTACCATCACACCAAAAAAATTAATCTACCTAGGAATAAACTTAACTAAAGAGGTAAAAGACTTCTACTCAGAAAACTACAGGACGTTGAAAAAAAGATATGGAGGAAGACATAAACAGATGGAAGAACTTACTGTGTTCATGGATTGGTAGAATCAACATCGTTAAAATCTCCATACTACCCAAAGCAATCTATAAATTCAATGCACTTCCCATTAAAATACCAACAGCATACTTCACAGATCTAGAACGAACTCTCCAAAAATTCATCTGGAATAAAAAAAGACCCCGAATAGCTGCAGCAATCCTGAGAAAGAAGAACAAAGTAGGTGGGATCTCAATACCAGATATCAAGATGTATTACAAAGTCACTGTTCTCAAAACTGCCTGGTACTGGCACAAGAACAGACGTTTAGATCAATGGAATAGAATAGAGAGCCCAGAAATCGGGCCGAATCAATATGCTCAATTAATATTCGACAAAGGAGGCAAGAACACACAATGAAGCCAAGATAGTCTCTTCAATAAATGGTGTTGGGAAAATTGGACAGATATATGCAAGAAAATGAAACTAGACCACCAACTTACACCATAAACAAATTAAACTCAAAATGGATAAGGGACTTAAATGTATGACAGGAAACCATAAAAATTCTAGAAGAATCCAAAGGCAACAAAATCTCAGACATATGCCGAAGCAATTTCTTCACTGATACAACTCCTAGAGCACTTGAAACTAAAGAGAAAATGAACAAATGGGACTACATCAAAATAAAAAGCTTCTGCACAGCAAAAGAAACCATCAACAAAACCACGAGAAATCCCACTGTGTGGGAAAACATATTTGCCAATGTCATATCTGATAAGGGCCTAATCTCCAAAATTTATAGGGAACTCATATAACTTAACAAAAGGAAGGTAAACAATCCAATCAAAAAATGGGCAAAGGACCTAAATTGACACCTTTAAAAAGAGGACATTCAGAAAGCCAAGAGACATGAAAACATGCTCAAAGTCACTAATCATCTGAGAGATGCAAATCAAAACAACAATGAGGTACCATCTCACACCTGTCAGACTGGCTATCATCAACAAATCAACAAACGACAAGTGCTGGAGAGGATGTGGAGAAAAAGGAACATTTGCGCACTGCTGGTGGGAATGCAGACTGGTGCAGCCACTTTGGAAGACACTATGGAGTTTCCTCAAAAAACTGAAAATGGAACTCCCATTTGACCCTTGATCCCACTTCTAGGAATATATCCCAAGAAACCAGAAACACCAATCAGGAAGGATATATGCATCCCTATGTTCATAGCAGCACAATTCACCATAGCTAAGATTTAGAAACAGCCTAAGTGTCCATCAGTAGATGAATGGATTAGAAAACTGTGGTACATCTACACAATGGAATACTATGCTGCTGTAAGAAGGAAAGAACTCTTACCATTTGCAATGGCATGGATGGAACTGGAGAGCATTATGCTAAGTGAAATAAGCCAGTCAATGAAGGAAAAATACCACATAAACTCACTCATTCATGGATAATAGAGACCATTATAAACTTTTGAACAATAATAGATACAGAGGCAGAGCTGCCTCAAATAGATTGTCAAACTGCAGCGGGAACGCCGGGTAGGGTTGGGGGGCAGGAGGGAAGGGGGTAAGAGATCAACCAAAGGACTTGTATGCATGCATATAAGCATAACCAATGGACATAAGACACTGGGGGATAGGGAAGGCTAGGGGACTGTCAAGGGCGGGGGGAAAAAAGGAGACATATGTAATACTCTTTGTTATACTTTAAGCAATAAAAAAATAAAAAATAAATTAAAAACAGAAAAAAAAGAAAATTATCTAATATAGAGTTCAGAATAATGATGGTAAAGATGCTCAACAGCATGAGAAAACATATAGTAACTAGAAAAACAGAAATAAGGAATGACAGCACAAACAAAGAACACAATGGAAGGAATACACAGCAGATTGGGGGAAGCTGAGGATTGAATCAGTGAATTAGAACACAGGGTTGAAAAAATCATTCAATCCAAGAACCAAAAAGAAAAAAAAAAACAATTATAAAACAGGAATCCAGCTTAAGGGAGTTATGAGATAACATGAAACATACCAATATTTGAATAGCTGGTGTGCCAAAAGAGACAGAAAGGGAGAAGGAGATAGAGAATGTGTTTGAAGAAATAATGGCAGAAAATTCCCCTAACCTGGTAAAGGAAAAAGTCACACAAGTTCAGGCGGAATAGAGAGTCCCAAACAAGAAGAACCCAAACAAGGCCATGCCCAGACACATCATAATTAAAATTCCCAAAATTAAAGACAAAGAGAGAATCTTAAAGGTAGCAAGAGAAAAGAAAACTGTTACCTACAAAGGAGCGCCCATCAGGCTGACACCTGATTTCTCATCAGAAACTTTTCATTTCATGAGGGAATGGAATGAAGTACTAGAGGTAATGGAAAACAAGGATCTGAGACCAAGATTATTATATCCAGAAAGGCTATCATTCAAACAGATGGTGAAATAAAGAGCTTCCCAGAAGAAAAAAAAAAGCTAAAGGAATAGAACACCACCATACCAGCATTACAAGAAATGCTAAAAGAACTGCTGTAATGAGAAGAAGAAACCTAGGCATGCAGAATTAAAATGGCAATAAATAAGTACCTTTCAATTATAACCTTAAATGTAAATGGAATAAATGTTCTAATTAAAAGGCATAGGATACCAGAATGGATACAAAAACATGACCCAACTATCTGCTGTCTACAAGAGACCCACCTCTTGTAGCAAAAGACACACACAGGATGAGAGTGAAGTGATGAAAAAAGATTTTCCATGCAAATGGAAAAGAAAAAAAAGCTGGAGTAGAAATACTCATATCTGGCCAAATAGACATCAAAATGAAGGCCACCACAATAGACAACGAAGATCACTACATAATGCTAAAAGGATTGATCCAACAAGAGGATATAACCCTGGTAAACATATGCACCCAACATAGGATCACCTAAATATATTTTTTTTAAAAAAACAACTTATGGAGGACTCTAAGGGAGAGATCAACAACAATACATTAGAGGATTTTAACATCCTGCTGACTTCACTGGATAAATCTTCCAGGCCAAAAATCAACAGGGAAACAGTGACTCTAAAGGACACACTGGATCAGACAGATTTAATTGACATTTATAGAACATTTCACCACAAAGGAGCAGAATATACATTCTTCTCAAGTGCACATGGATCATTCATAAAGATAGACCACATGCTAGGATGCAAAGCAAGTCTCTACAAGTTCAAAAAGATTGAAATCATATCAAGCATCTTCTCAAATCACAGTGGAATGAAATTAGAAATTGACTGCAGTAAAAACACCCCAAAACAATCAAACACATGGAGGCTAAGTAGCATGTTATTAAACAATAAATGGGTTACCAACAAGATCAAGAAAGATATTGTGGGGAACCGATATAGGGTTAAGCCTCGGACTGACCTGTTGGCAAAGTCACAAGCAAGTCCCAGCTTAGAGGGCACAGTCCTCTTAGCATAATTAGGCTTGACCTTATAACACTCTCTAGATCTTATCTGAGAAGCTAATGGGCTGAGGGAAGTGCAGGAAGTGTAACTATGGTCAAAACAAGTGAATCTCACAAGAACTGGGTAAATATGGTAACCACTGCCTTTTTTTACCTCTGACTATAAAAGGCTGATGTGGCCTGAGCATGGGTGGAAGTCCTTCCTCTTGAGTTGGACTTACCCGCCTGGCCCCCAATATACCCAAATTATCTCTTGTCTCTTCTCTTTCATTTGTGTGCGGCTCCTTTTCCAGATCCTGAACCGTGAACCACGCAGGACGTGGAGGGAAACATTTACAACAGTTATCAAAACCTTCCTAGAAACAAATCAAAATGAACACACAACAACCCAAAATATCTGGGACAGAGTAAAAGCAGTCCTGAGAGGGAAGTTCATAGGCCTACCTCAAAAAACAAGAAACATTAATAGTAAACTATTTAACTCTACAACTTAACAAACTAGAAAGAGGACAAGAAAAGCCCAAAGTTAGTAGGAGAAAGAAAATAATAAAGATTAGAGAGGAAATAAAGTACATACAGATTAAAACAAAAACAAAACAAACAAATAAACAAAAAACTATTGGAAAAATCCATGAAATCAAGAGCTGGTTCTTTCAAAGGATAAACAAGATTGATAAACCTGTTAGCAAGATTCATCCAGAAACAAAGAAAGAGGGCCTAAATAAATAAAATCAGAAAAGAAAGTGGAAAAGTAACCACTGACACTACAGAAATATAAAGGATTATAAGAAAATACTATGAACAACTATACGCCTACAAGCTGGACAATCTGGATGAAGTAAAAAAATTCCTAGAAAAATACAATCTCCCAAAACTGAATCAGGAAGAATAAAAAATCCTGAATAGGCCAATAATAACTGATGAACTAGAAGCAGAAAAAAACTCCCATCAAACAAAAGCCCAGGTCCAGCTGGCTTCACAGAGGACTTTTACCAAACATTCAAAGAACTATCACCTATACTCTTCAAACTATTCTAAAAATCCCAAGAGGAAAGAACACTTCAAAGCTCTTGCTATGAGGCCAGCATTATCCTAATTCCAAAACCAGATGAACATAGATGCTAAAATCCTCAACAAAATATTAGCAAATCGGATCCAGCAATATATTAACAAGATCATACACCATGACCAAGTGGGATTTCAGGGATTCAAGGCAGGTACAATATTTGCAAATAAAAAATAAATAAAAAATGTGATACATCACATAAACAAATTGAAGGACAAAAATCACATGATCATATCAATGGATGCAGAAAAAGCATTAGATAAAATCCAATACCCTTTTTTGATAAAAATTCTCAGCAAAGTAGAAATAGAGGGAGCATATCTCAACATGATATGGCAAACCTACAGTGAACACCATATTCAATGGAAAAAACTTAAACCATTTCCCCTAAAATGAGGTATAAGACAGAGATATCCACTTTCACCACTGTTACTCAACATAGTACTGGAAGTCCTAACCACAGTGATTAGGCAAAAAGAAGAAATAAAAGACATACAAATTTTTTTTTTCATTTTTATTTTATTATTACTTTGTTATCTCTGTTTTCTTTATCTTCTTTTTCATTTGTTTCTTTATTTTCTATTTTTTCACATTATTTTTCTATCATTCTAATTTATTTTAATTTTTATCCCATTTTTAATCAATTTTTTAAAAAAATTATTATTATTATTTTCTTCTCTTTCTTCTTATTCACTCATCTTCTTCCTACTTCCTCCATATTGAACCAAGGTCCTCCCCATATCCATCCAATTCTTAACCTTATTTTCTGTGTATAAGACTCTGCCCCATCCTCCTTACTGGATATTTAGTGTTTGTTTTGGTTTACCTGTTTGTTCACTGGTGTTTTCTCCATATATATATATATATATATATATATATATATATATATATATATAATTTTTCTCTCTTTCTTCCTTTTTCTTCTTTTTCTTTTCTCTCATACAATTTTTTCTCTCTTCAATATCATATGTGCTCTGTTTTCTCTCCCCTGATTCTCTTTTCTCTGGAGATTACTTATATTGGGGTTATTGGTGTTGTGAGTACATTTGTATTTTGTTCCCTTTGTGTCATGTCTTGTTGAGGTGAATTTTATCCTATCTGGCCAATGCACTATAGAGCAAGCCCAGAGAGGAGGCTCCATCCATGAATGGGTCAATAACACTCCAGACCCAACAAGAGGCAGGAAGAAGGTGACAGTGAGGGAGAGAGCATGAGTGAGGAGGGAGCCAAAGAGGAGTGTGTGGTCATGTGGTGTGTGTGTGTGGCACAGTTAGATCCTGCAGGACCTTTGCGTGCAGGCTTACCGGGGTTGCCTAACCACGCAGCCTCTGCTACCATTGCAAACAGTCCTGGAGTGGCCGGTTCTTCCTCAGAGGCCTCACCTTTTTAAAGGGGAGAGCTGCTATGACTGGGAGCCCAGCATCACCTCCCCCCAGGGTGCCCTCAGATAACACCCTAGACTCTACAGCCACCCCCGCCAGGGACCTGCTGCTTCGGCTTCGGTCCCACAGTCACTGAGACTCCAGCCACCCCAAGTGCAGGCTCCTGTGAGTTCTGAAGTGTGCCCCCTCTGACCAGCCCAAAGCTTTAGCCCAGGGCACTGCGACCACGCAAGCAGCAACCATGTGAGCAGCCCACTCCCATCTGAGGAGCAGAGCCCCACGAGCAACCCATCCCAGGCTGTGGAGCGGCAGCCTTACATGGCCTGCCCTCATCCAAGGAGCAGCAGCTGTGAGAGCTGCCTGCTCCCCATTCAAAGAGCAGCAGCCTTGCACAGTCCACCCCTGTCTGAGGAGTAGCAGCTGCATGAGCAGCCTGCCTTCGCCAGCCAGAGGAGCCACCATTGCTATGAACAGCGACCACCAGAGGAGCTGCTGACAACTGAGGAGCAACCTCTGCCATGACCACCTGAGGAGCAGCTGCAGCCTGAGGAGCTACAGCCACTCAAAGAGCATCCCCTGCACAACTGGACACCTAGATCCTTTGGTGAGAGCAAAAATAGGTAGCCAAAGCAACCCCCAAAGGGAAAAAAAAAAAAAAGGAGGAATTGCCAGAAAAGCAGCTAAATGAAACAGATGTGTGAACTATGTCAGAAAAAGAAATCAGAATAAGGGTCATACAGTTCATAAACCAGACAGATGAAAAAATCAACAACTTATGTACAAATCAAGAATAAATAAAGAGTGATATAACTGTAATAAAAAACACCATGGAAAGTTTCAACAGTAAAATAGGAGAAGTGGAGGACGGACCGAATTAGCGGATTAGAAGACAGGGAAGCAAAACACACCCAAACTGAGCTGCAATTGGAGAAAAAAATTGAGAGTGGAGGACTGCCTAAGGGAGCTTTGGGACAACATGAAACAGAGCAACATACAAATAATAGGGGTGCCAGAAAACAAGAAGAGGGGCAAGGGTTAGAAAACCTTTTGGTAGAAATAATGTCAGAAAACTTCCCTGATGTGGGGAAGAAAAAAGTTTCATAAGCAGAGTCGCAAACAAGATGAACCTGAAAAGACCCACATCAAGACATCATAATTATGATGGCAAATGTTCATGGAAAAGAGAGAATATTAAAGGCTTGAAGAGAGAGATAGAAAGTTATGTACAAGGGATCTCCCATTAGGTTATCAAATGATTCCTCAACAAAAAACATCAGGCCAGAAAAGAATGGAAGGAAATTTACAAAGTGATGCAAAGCAAGGGACTGAATCCAAGAATACTCTATCCAGCAAGGCTATCATTCAAAATTGAAAGGAAAATAAGGAGCTTCACGGACAAAACAAAACAAAACAAAACAAAACAAAAAAAAAAAAATAAGGGAGTTTATCATTACCAACTCAGCAATGCAAGAAATACTAAAGGGACTGGTGTAAAAGAAGAAATAAAAAGGGATGAAAGAACACGGGCACAAAAAATAAAAATGGCTACAAACAAGTACCTTTTAATAATAACTTTAAATGTAAATGGAATAAATGCTCCAATCAAAAGACATCGCGTGGCTGAATGGATGAGAACACATGACCCATTTATATACATCTACAAGAGACCCACCTCAGAAGAAGGGACTCACACAGATTGAAAGGGAAGGGATGGAAAAATATCTTTCGGGCAAATGGAAATGAAAAAAAAGCTGGGGTAGTAATACTCATATTTGACAAAATAGACCTCAAAGTGGAGGCCATAACATGAGATAAGGAAGGCCACTTCATAATACTGAAGGGATCGATATAACAAGAGGATATAGCTCTGATAAACATGTATGCACCCAATATAGGAGCATCCAAATACATAGAAAAACTCCTGGAAGATATCAAAGGAGAGACTGACAACAATACAATCATGGTAGGGGATTTTAATATACCACTGACATCACTGGATAAATTCTCTAGACAAAAAATCAGCAAAGAAACAGCAATCCTAAATGACTCACTAGATCAGATGGACTTAATTGACATCTTCAGAACATTTCACCCCAAAGCCACAGAATATACGTTCTTCTCAAGTGCACATGGGACATTTTAAAAAATAGACCACATATTGGGTCACTAGCAAAGTCTCGCCAAATTCAAAGATTGAGATCATATCAAGCATCTTCTCAGATTATTAGAAATAAACTACAATAAAAACAATCCAAAAAATTCAAACACTTGGAAGCTGAACAGCATGCTATTATAAACAATGATTGGATTACCAAAGAGATCAAAGAAGAAATTGAAAACATCATGGAAACTAATGACAATGAAATCAGAACAATCCAAAATCTATGGGACACAATGAAAGCAGTTCTGAGAGGGAAGTTTATAGCTCTACAGGCCTACCTCAAAAAATAAGAAAAAAATGGTAGTAAATCATCTAACTCTACAACTTAAAGAATTAGTAAGAGAGCAACAAGAAAAGCTCAGAGTGAGCCAAAGGAAGGGGATAATAAAAATCAGAGCAGAAATAAATGACATAGAAACAAACAAAAAAAAATACACAAAAGCAATAAAACCAAGATCTGGCTCTTTGAAAGGATAAACAAGATTGATGACTCTCTAGCCATGCTCACCAAGAAGCAAAGAGAGAGGACTCAAATAAACAAAATCAGAAATGAAAGAGGAGAAATAACAACAGACCCCACAGAAATACAAAGTATTGTTAAAGAACAACTCTATTCCAACAAACTAGACAACATGGAGGAAATGGACATATTCCTAGAAAAATACAACCTTCCAAAACTCAATCAGGAAGAATCTAAAGATATCAATAGGCCAATAACTATGGAAGAAATTGAAGCAGTCATTTAAAAGCTTCCAGCAAACAAAAGCCAGGGGCCTGACAGCTTCACAGGGGAGTTTTACCAAACATTCAAGGAAGAACTAAAACCTGTCCTCCTCAGACTATTCCAAAAATTCAAGAGGAAAAAACACTTCCAAGCTCTTTCTATGAAGCCAGCATCACCCTAATACCAAGACCAGATAAAGACAACAC
Source organism: Myotis pilosus (assembly GCA_036010255.1). NCBI lineage: Eukaryota > Metazoa > Chordata > Mammalia > Chiroptera > Vespertilionidae > Myotis > Myotis pilosus. The sequence goes on along the minus strand of JASKON010000009.1, from coordinate 5,193,983 downwards.
AATGAAAGAGAATTACAGGCCAATATCCCTCATGAACATTGATGCTAAAATCCTTAACAAAATTCTAACAAATCAGACCCAGCATTACATCAGAAAAATCATACACCATGTCCAAGTAACATTTATTCCAGGGATGCTAGAATGGTACAATATCTGTAAATCAATAAATGTGATACATCACATAAATAAATTGAGAGATAAAAATCACATAGTCATATCAATTGATTCAGAAAAAGCATTTGACAAAATCTAACACCCTTTCTTGATAAAAAACCTCAGCAAAATGGGAGTAGAAGGATCATACCTCAGCATAATAAAAGCCTTATATGACAAACCTACAGCCAAGATCATACTCAATGGGAAAAAACAGAGACCATTTCACCTAAGAACAGGAATGAGACAGGGATGGCCACTTTCCCCACTCCTGTTCAACATAGTTCTGGAAGTAATAGCTGTTGTGATCAGAGAAGAAGAAGAAATAAAAGGCATCCAAATTGGAAAAGAAGAAGTAAAAGTGTCCTTATTTGCAGATGATATGATACTGTACATAGAGAACCCTGAAGACTCCATCAAAAAATTATTAGACTTAATAAATGAATTCGGCAATGTAGCAGGATACAAAATGAATACCAAGAAATATATGGCATTTCTTTACACCAATAGTGAACTTACAGGAAGTGAGACTAAAAAATCAATCCCATTTACCATCGCATCAAAAAAATTAAGATACCTAGGAATAAACTTAACTAAGGAGGTAAAAGACTTATATTCGAAAAACTACAGGACACTGAAAAAAGAGATAGAGGAAGACATAAACAGATGGAAGAACATACCGTGTTCATGGATTGGTAGAATCAACATCATCAAAATGTCCATACTACCCAAAGCAATCTATAGATTCAATGCACTCACCATTAAAATACCAATGCCATATTTCACAGCACAAACTCTCCAAAAATTTATCTGGAATAAAAAAAGATCCCAAATAGCTGCAGCAATCTTAAGAAAGAAGAACAAAGTAGGAGGGATCTCAATACCATATATCAAGCTGTATTACAAAGCCACGGTTCTCAAAACTTCCTGGTACTGGCACAAGTATAGACATATAGATCAATAGAATAGAATAGAGAACCCAGAAATCAACCCTAACCATTTCGCTCAATTAATATTTCACAAAGGAGACAAGAATATACAATGGAATCAAGACAGTCTCTTCAGTAAATGGTGTTGGGAAAATTGGACAGATACAAAAAAAAATGAAACTAGACAATCAACTTACACCATACACAAAAATAAACTCAAAATGGATAAAGGACTAGAGGAATCCACAGGCAGCAAAATCTCAGACACATGCTGAAGCAATATCTTCACTGATACAGCTCCTAGGGCACCGGAAACTAAAGAGAAAATAAACAAATGGGACTACATTAAAATAAAAAGCTTCTGCACAGCAAAAGAAACCATCCACACCTGGGGTCCAGCTCTAGCAGGTCCAAGAGTTCCCAAAGGTGTGGACGGAGTCGGCTAAGAAGGAATAACATGGAGACAGCATTCAGTTGATCAGCATAGTGAGGTTCTCTAGCCAGGTTCGGTCAAGACATACAAATTGTAAAGGAGGAAGTAAAACTCTCATTATTCCAAGATGGTATGATCTTATACATAGAAAACTTTAAAGACTCCACCAAAAATCTACTAAATGTGATAAATGAACTTGGCAATGTAGCAAGATACAAAATTAACTTCCAAAAATTAATGTTTTTTTAATACACCAATAGTGAATTCTCAGAAAGAGAAACTAAAAAAACAATATCTTTACCATTGCAATAAAAAAATAATATACTTAGGAGTAAACTTATCAAAGGAGGTAAAAGACTTGTACTGGGAAAACTACAGGACATTGATAAAAGAGATAGAAGAAGATATAAACAAGTGGAAGAATATTCCGCATTCATCAATTGGCAGAATCAACATCATTAAAATGTACATACTTACCAGGCAATCTACAGACTCAAGGCAATCCCTATTAAAATACCAACAGCATATTTCACAGATCTATAACAAATACTCCAAAAATATTATATGGAACCAAAAAAGACCCCAAGTAGCTACAGCAATCTTGAGAAAGAAGAGCAAATTTGGAGGAATCACAATACTAGATATCAAATTATATTACATAGCCACCATAATCAAAAAAACCTGGTACTGGCACAAGAATAGGTATATAGATGAATGAAATATAACAGAGACCCCAGAAATTGACCCAAGCCATTATGCTCAGTTAATATTTCACAAAGGAGGCAAGAGCATACAATGGAGTCCAGATAGTCTCTTCAACAAATGGTGTTGGCAAAATTGGACAGATACATGCAAAAAAAGTGAAACTAGACCACCAACTTACACCATACACAAGAATAAACCCAAAATGGATAGAAGACCTAAATGTAAGTCGTGAAACTAAAAAGCTTAGAAGAAACCATAGGCAGCAAAATCTCAGACATCTCTCATACAGATACATCTCCTAGGGCAAAGGAAATTAAGGAGAAAATAAACAAGTGGGACTACATCAAAATAAAAAGCTTCTACTCAGCAAAAGAAACCATGAACCGCCCTGACCGGTTTGGCTCAGTGGATAGAGCATCAGCCTGCGGACTGGAGGGTCCCAGGTTCGATTCCGGTCAGGGGCATGTGCCTTGGTTGCGGGCACAACTCCAGTGGGAGGTGTGCAGGAGGCAGCTGGTCAATGTTTCTCTCTCATCGATGTTTCTAACACTCTATCCCTCTCCCTTCCTCTCTCTAAAAAAAAAAAAAAAAAAAAAAATCAATAAAATATATTAAAAAAAAAAAAGAAACCATGAACAAAATGGTAGCCAAATGTATGGAGAACATATTTGTCAATGATACATCTGATAAAGGTTTATTTCCAAAATATATAAGGAACTCATACAACTTAACAAAAGGAAGACAAGCACTCCAATTAAAACCTGGGAAAAGGACCTAAATTGACACTTCTCCAAAGTGGACATACAGATGGCCAAGAGGAATAAACTTAACCAAGGAGGTAAAGTTTTATTTACTCTGAGCATTTTTTCATGAAAAAATGCTCAAAGTCACTGTCATCAGTGTGATGCAAATTCAAATGACAATAAGGTATTACCTCACCCATGTCAGAATGGCTACCATCGAAACTAAGATGGCAGCATAGGTAAATACCGGGAAATTGCTGCCTCCCACAACAACTTCAAAATACAACGAAAAGACAAAACGGGCATCACCCAGAACTACAGGAAGGCTGGCTGAGTGGAAATTCTACAACTAGAAGGAAAGAAAAGCACACTGAGAGCCAGAGGAGCTGCGGAAGTAAAGTGCAGAGGTACGGAGGTTCGAGCGTGGAAAGGGGCTGGCACCTGAGGACGAGGCTGTCTTTTTGAATTGGGAGGGAGTCACAAGCTCCCGACTGCTCTGAACTCTGGTTCCAGGAAGTCTCTGAGGACCCAGGACTCATACGGGGAGAAACTGGACTGTCTGGCTGTGGGCAGAACGCTGAACTTGAGGGCGGCTTTCCCTCAGAGGTGCTTGCAGCAATTATCGGGACACTGAGATGCGCGGCCTCTTAGGGCAGGGCTGAGGATCCGCCATAGCTGCTTGCTCCAACCTTTGATTCCCTGAGACCCTGCCCCACCCAGGCTTCGGCAGAGGCTTTTGCATATGAATGCCCCGGCCCTTTGCAACCTGAAAATTACCTAAAAAACTGCAGCTGGGCTAGACAGACCCAGAACTTCCAAGAGAAGGCCCAAGGCCCCACAGCAGCTTGCATTGCTTCACAGCTGGGCCTCATCAGGGCCCGTCCAAACTCTAAAAATGGAAGGGGAATCTGCAGTTCTCTTCATAGTGCCTGCCGGATAACCTCAGGCCGAGGCTAAATTAGCACTTCCTTAGATCCAAGAGCCAGTGTACCCACTTGTCAGAGGGGGACCATCCGGATTACAACTCCTCAGATCCATAAGGGACACACTCAGGGGGCAGACTCAGTGAGCACCAAAGCCCCACTGAAGCAAGTCTTGCCCCAGAAGAGTGTCTTCAGCACAGAAGTTCTCCCACTGCAGACACAGCTGATTCTCACTGCCAATTGGCCTGGAGGTCAATTCCTCCCAGTGATCCTACAACAATCAAGGCATAACTACAACAAGACTGTGCACAAAACTCACAAGGGGGTGCACCAAGAGTGTCCACCTCAGGTAACTGGGGAGGCTGAGCCACTGGGCCCTACAGTGCCGGAAGCTGGTCCATCCTTGCTGCTTGACACAGTCACTGCAAGAAAGAAACATCTGCACAAGATATGTTTCAAGGGACCTGGCGTATATAGCACACTGTTTTTAATATGTTTGCTCCCCTTAGCACTGTGTGTTTTAACCAAGGTCACCTCTCCGAGAAAGGTTGTTTCCCCAGGTAGGGATTTTTCCCTGAAGTCAGGGAGGGGATGAAACTCCTTAACTAAGTGCCAGGCAGGTAGTTAATCACTTTAACTACAAACAATCATGCTTAAGCTACATAATCTTTACTCCCTGAAATGGAGATAAGAAACACCCTAACCTTTGTAATAGAAATTGACAGGATTAAAATCAACTGGTATAAATACGGATATAACAAGACAATAAACGGCAGAACTTCTCTGGAGATCCAGACCAGAACTTGGCTGGAGATCCTGGCTAAGCTGCTGATCAACTGAACACTATCTCCTTGTCATTCCTTCTTCGCCTACTCTGTCCACACCTTTGGGAACCCCTGGACCTGCTGGGGTTGGACCCCGGCACTACAGGACACCTAGCACACAAAACCACTCTACCAACACGGAAGCATAAAAAATGCAGAGACAAAGAAACAGGTCACAAATGACAGAAATGGAGGAAAGCAAACGACTGGATATAGAGTTCAAAACCATGGTTATAAGGTTTTTGAAGAATTTTATGGAAACCACTGATAAATTTAGTGAGACACTGGAGGATATGAAAAAAGACCAACTAGAAATTAAGCATATACTGACTGAAATAAAGAATACTATACAGAGATCCAACAGCAGACAAGAAGATCCCAAGAATCAAGTCAAAGATTTGAAATACAAAGAAACAAAAAATACCCAACTGAAAAAGAAAAAAGATTCCAAAAATATGAAGATAGTGTGAGGAGCCTCTGGAACAACTTCAAGTGTACCAACATCAGAATTATAAGGGTACCAGAAGAAGAGAGAGGGCAAGATATTGAAAACTTATTTGAAGAAATCATGACAGAAAACTTCCCCTACCTGGTGAAAGAAATAGACTTACAAGTCCAGGAAACGCAGAGAAGCCCAAACAAAAGGATTCCAAAGAGGACCACACCAAGACACATCATAATTAAAATGCCAAGAGCAAAAGACAAAGAGAGAATCTTAAAAGCAGCAAGAGAAAGACAGTCAGTTACCTACAAGGGAGTACTTATACGACTGTCAGCTGATTTCTCAACAGAAACCATGCAAGCCAGAAGAGAGTGGCAAGAAATATTCAAAGTAATGAATAGCAAGAACCTACAACCAAGATTACTCTACCCAGCAAAGCTATCATTCAGAATAGAAGGTCAGATAAAGAGCTTCACAGATAAGAAAAAGCTAAAGGAGTTCATCACCACCAAACCAGCATTATATGAAATGCTGATAGGTATTCTTTAAGAAGAGGAAGAAGTAAAAGGAACTCTTACCATTTGCCACAGCATGGATGGAACTGGAGAGCAGATAAATACCACATCATCTCACTCATTTGTGGAATATAATGAACAACATATACTGATGAACAAGGACTGATCCAGAGACGGAGAGGCATTGATTGTACTGTCGGGCCTTGGAGGGAAGGTAGGGGAGGGTGGGGGTAAGGGGGAAAGATCAACCAAAGGACTTATATGCAAGCATATAGGCTTAACCAATGGACACGGACAACAGGGGGGTGAGAGCATGAGGGGGGAGGGTAGGGGGTAACGTGGGGATAAGGAAACATATGTAATATCTTAATCAATAAAAAATATATTTAAAGAAAAGAATGGCTACCATCAACAAATCAACAAATGACAAGTGCTGGGGAAGATGTGGAGAAAAGGTTACCCTACTACACTGCTGGTGGGAAGGCAGACTGGTATAGCCATTAAGGCAAACAGTATGCAGTTTCCTCAAAAAATTCAATATGGAACTGCCATTTGACCTAGTGATCTAACTTCTAGGAATATATCCTAAGAAAGCTGAAACACCAATCATAAAGTATGTATGCACCCCTATGTTCATAGCAGCACAATTTACAATAGCTAAGATCTGGAAACATCCCATGTGTCCATCAGTAAATGAGTGGATAAAAATGCGGTGCTACATTTATACCACAGAATACTATGCAGCTGTTAAATAGATGAATCTTTTACCCCTTGAGACAGCATGGAGAGACCTGGAGAGTATCATGCTAAGTGAAATAAGTCTGTCAGAGAAAGACAAGTATCACATGATCTCACTCATATGTGGAATCTAATTAACAACATGTACTGATGAATCAAATGAATCCAGAGACATGGAAGCTTGGAACAGAGTGTGGAATCTAGGCAATAAGGAGGGGGGAGAGTGGGTGAATGGAAGGTAATCAACCAAAGATATTGAATGCACAGATTCAAAAATTCTCAACAAATTATTAGCAAACTGAATTCAGTAATACATTTAAAAAATCATACACTGCTATCAAGGAAATTTATTACAGGTATGCAAGTATGGTTAAATGCTCATAAATCAACAATGTGATATAACACATAAACCTAATAAGGAATTAAAAAATCATATGATCAAGACACAGCTGACTCTCATAGCCAGTTAGCCTGGAGGTCAAATCACCCCCGGTATTGCCGACAACAATCAAGGCTTCACTACAACAAGACTGTGCACAAAGACCACTAAGGGGTGCAGCAAGAAAAGATAAAAAATGTGGAGACAAAGAAACAGGACACAAAGGTCAGAAATGGAAGATATAGAGCTCAAAACCACACTTGTAAGGTCTCTCAAGAACTGTCTAGAAGCTGCTGATAAACTTAGTAAGGCCCTTGAAAAGACTGGTGAGACCGCCGATAAATGTAGTGAGATCCTCAAGAAATCTAACGAGACCCTCGATGTTGTGATAAAGAACCAACTAGAAATTAAGCATACACTGACTGAAATAAAGAATATTATACAGACACCCAACAGCAGACCAGAGGAGCGCAAGAATCAAGTCAAAGATTCGAAATGCGAAGAAGCAAAAAACACCCAACCGGAAAAGCAAAATGAAAAAAGAATCTGAAAATACGAAGATAGTGTAAGGAGCCTCTGGGACAGCTTCAAGCTTACCAACATCAGAATTATAGGGGTGCCAGAAGATGAGAGAGAGCAAGATATTGAAAACCTATTTGAAGAAATCATGACAGAAAACTTCCCCTACTTGGTGAAAGAAATAGACTTACAAGTCCAGGAAGCACGGAGAACCCCAAACAAAAGGAATCCAAAGAGGACCACACCAAGACACATCATAATTAAAATGCCAAGAGCAAAAGACAAAGAGAGACTCTTAAAAGCAGCAAGAGAAAGAAACTCAGTTACCTACAAGGGAATACCCATACGACTGTCAGCTGATTTCTCAACAGAAACTTTGCAGGCCAGAAGGGAGTGGCAAGAAATGTTCAAAGTGATGAATACCAAGAACCTACAACCAAGATTACTTTATCCAGCAAAGCTATCATTCAGAACTGAAGGTCAGATAAAGAGCTTCACAGATAAGGAAAAGCTAAAGGAGTTCATCACCACCAAACCAGTATTATATGAAATGCTGAAAGGTATCCTTTAAGAAGAGGAAGAAGAAGAAAAGGTAAAGATACAAATTATGAATAACAAACATGCATCTATCAACAAGTGAATCTAAGAATCAAGTGAATAAATAATCTGGTGATCATAATATAATCAGGGATATAGAAAGGGAATGGACTGACTATTCTTGGGGGGGAAAGGGGTGTGGGAGATGCGGGAAGAGACTGGACAAAAATCGTGCACTTATGGATGAGGAGAGTGGGTGGGGAGTGAGGGCGGAGGGTGGGGTGGGAACTGGGAGGAGGGGAGTTATGGGGGAAAAAAGAGGAACAAATGTAATAATCTGAACAATAAAGATTTAATTAAAAAAACAACAAACAAAAAAAAATCATATGATCATCCCAATAGATGCAGAAAAATTTTAACATAATTCAACATCCATTTATATATATATATATATATATATATATATATATATATATTAATATATTTTATCGATTTTTTACAGAGAGGAAGGGAGATAGAGAGTTAGAAACATCGATGAGAGAGAAACATCGATCAGCTGTCTCCTGCACATCTCCTACTGGGGATATTCCCGCAACCAAGGTACATGCCCTTGACCGGAATCGAACCTGCGACCTTTCAATCCGCAGGCCGATGCTCTATTCACTGAGCCAAACCGGTTTCGGACATTTATATTTTTTAAACAAGCTCTCAAGAAATGTGTATAGAAGGAACATACCTCAACATAATAAAGTCCATATATGACAAACATTCAGTTACCATAATCAGTGGTGAAAATCTTAAATCATTTTTATCTAAGATCAGGAAATAGACATGTATGCCCAGAGTCACCATTCTTATTCAACATAGTACTGGAAGTTCTAGCCAGAGAAACCAAAAAAATAAAAGGTATCTAAATAGGGAAAGAAAGAAGTAAAATTGTGACTATTTACAGATGACACTTTACTATGCATAGAAAACACTATATTCCACCAACAAACTATTAGAACTAATAAATTAATTTAGTAAAGTTATAGGATTAACAATGACTATTCATAAATATGCTGCTTTTCCATACACTAATAATAAACTCTCAGAAAGAGAAATTAAAAAAAAAACTATTGTATTTACAATTGCAACAAAAGAAGTAAAATATGGAGACATAAATTTTAACAAGCAGTTAAAAGACCTGTAGTCTGAAAACTATAAGGCATTGATGAAAGAAATTGAAGAAGGCATAAATAAACAGAAGGGTATATAATATTCATGGATAGGAAGAATTAATATCATTAAAATGTTCATACCACCTAAAGAAATGTACAAATTTAATGCAATGCCTGCCAAAATTCCAGTGACTTCTTTCATTGTATTAGAAAAAAATAATCATAATATTATGGTATAGAGCAACAAAAAACCTCAATTAGCCCAAGCAATCCTGAGATAAAAGAACAAAGTTAAAGGTATCATGCTTCCTGAATTCTAATTATATTTATATGCATATATGTATGACCCATGTACTGAGACAATAGTGTAGTGAAGGTCTGGAGGGTTGCTAGGATGGAGGGGGTCAATGCGGGGGGAGGGACATCTATAATACTTTCAACAATAAAAATCCATTTAAAAAAACAAAGCTATAGTAATCAAAAGAGTATAGTAGTACTAGCATGAAAACATGCACATAGGTCAATAGAATAAACAGAGAGCCTAGAAATAAATCTATGCTTATATAGTTAATTAACCTATGACAAAGGAGGCAAGAATATACAATGGGGGAAAATAAGTTCTGTCTTTTTTATTAAATTTATTGGGTTGACGTTGGTTAATAAGATTATATAGGTTTTAAGTTTACATTTTTATGATACATGATCTGTATATTGCATTGTATGCCCACCACCCAAAGTCCTTTCAAATATTGGTGTTGACAAAACTAGACAGATACATGCAAAAAATGAAACTACACAATATTCCTACACCATACACAAAAATAAAGTCAATTTGACTAAAAATTTAAATGTAAGACCTAAAACCATAAAATTCCTAGAAGGAAATATAAGTAGCAAACTCTTTGATATTGGTTTTATCAACATTATTTTGGGCATGTCTATTTGGGCAAAGGCAACAAAAGCAAAAATAAAAATATTGGGACTATATCAAGCTAAAATGTTTTTCACAATAAGAGAAGCTATCAACAAAATGAAACAGCCACCTACTGGAGAAGATATTTGCAAATTTATACATCTCATAAGGGGCTAATATCCAAAATATATAAATAATGCATACAATCCTTCTTATATAATAAAGAAGTAATATGCAAATTAACACTCATGTCCTCATAAGATGGCTGCCTACTCTCAGGCCAGCAGGGGGTTAGTGAGGAATGACCAAATGACTGAACAGCAGACTGCATGGGAAGACCAGGTCAGCGGGGGGGGGGGGGGGGGCAGTCAGGGGTGATCAGGCTGGCACACAGAGGCAGTGAGGGGTGATCAGGCCAGCAGGGGGGGGGGCAGTTAGGGGTGACCAGGCAGGCAGGCAAGTGAGTGATTAGGAGCCAGCAGTCCAGGATTGTGAGAGGGATGTCTGACTGCCAGTTTAGGCCCAATTCTCGGGATTGGGCCTAAACTGGCAGTTGGACATCCCCCGAGGGGTCCCGGATTGGAGAGGGTGCAGGCCGGGCTGAGGGGACCCCCCATGCACCAGGCCTCTAGTTTAATATAAAAAGCAATCCAATGTAAAATGGGCAGATGACCTAAGTAGACATTTCTCGAAAGAAGACATGCAGATAGCCCACAGATGCATAAAAAGATGCTCAGCATCACAAATCATCAGAAAAATGAAAATCAAAACCATAGTGGCCTCCCGATGCCCGCCCACTTCATTCCACATACCGTTCAGGCATCAGCAGCGCTGCTGGGTGTATGCTCGGCTGTTATGCGATTTTGCTGTTATGCGATTTTACCACACTCGCAAAATCGCACACAGCCGACCATACACCCAGTATGATAGCGCAAAATCGCGAATCGCGATACCATACTGGGTGTATGGTTGGCTGTGTGCGATTTTGCGAGTGTGGTAAATTCGGGTTACCGTATATTTCTTTACATATGCATTGAAGATTCGCGATTTTGCGCTATCATGGTGCCTGTTAGAATGTTGAAGAGCTCGCACTTGCGCGCTAGTGAGGTCCCAGGGAGATGCTGATGCAAGGGTGGACCAGACTGCTATAGTGATGGGGCGGGCAAACAGGGAGCAGGGACCAATCAAATCAGGCTTTGTATACAGCCAACAGCCAACCACAATACTGCCCCATTGTACAGTACAGCATAGAAAATGTTGACCAGTCAAACCCCTATCATCCCTATCATGGCACCAAGATGTCGTTGATGAACTTTTAATATCAGATGATGAAGAGGAGTTTGAAGGCTTTTAAGGTGAAACTGTCACGCCAGCAAACTTGCTAGGGACTTGCCTGGCACTTGCTCTCTCCCTCTACTTGTTATCTTACTTCTATCATTGACAGTCCCTCTAGGTTGTGGGCTGCTTGCCTGTGTTCCTGAGAAGCATCTACGGTACCAGTCTATAGAGTGTGCTTTCTTTAGTGAATTACCGGTATGTTTACCGGTAATAAACTTGCACTGTTTTATGTATATGTTTGATTACATACAGCCTTGTGACAGTTTTCCTGCATGTCATAAGCATTTGAATATAAATTAAAATGTTAAAATCAAATCTGATATTGTTTTACCTTTTATTTGGTGTGTGGAAGGTGTGCGGAAGAGGGGGTAGTCTTATACGGCGAGTATATAACAAACTCTGTATTTTGAGTGGAAATGTTAGGGGATCGTCTTATACGCCCAGTCGTCTTATACGCCGGCAAATACGGTAGTAAAAACTTCTGACATTGTATCTTTAATCAAACATGCAAATTAAAATTACATATGTTTATGAAGTTTATAAAAGCTTTTGTTGCAGTGTGTGAAAAATAATAATTTAATATAAGTGAAGTATTTTTGTCCAGGTATGAACTTCTCAAACAATTTTACATGCACACTACAAATATGGATCTTATCTGGAAGACAGTTATAATCTCATCAGTACCAAATTGCATTCAACACAATTCACCCCCCAAACAAGAACACAAGATATTATGTAAAACTGAGTAAAATAACACTTGTAAGACTCTGATACTGGAAATACAATTCCTAATGACTTCTTTTTCTTTATATGCATGGAATCATTCACTCACTAGTAACATTGAGCCATTTTCTAATGACACCTTCCAATTTAATAATATTTTTAAATTGTAGAGACATTCAGACAGAAAAATACTTCACAGAGAAGTTCATTCAGACACAGTAAAACAGTGGAGAAGAACAGGATATAGATAGCAATAATAAAATTTTGAAGCAGGATGTCCTTAACTTAGACATGCTATGCTCCATTTGCCTATCTTTACAATACCTTCTGCCCTTACTAGAGGTATAGGACCTTCAGGTTGGTCAGTCCTACTCTGAAGGGGAAACATTTTCTGATAAATTCATTAAGACAAAGTTATCAAATAATTATAAAGAGATATCCACCCTCTTCTGTCATCCTCTCAAAAAATTTAATCATAGACACTTAACATAGAAAAGGACCTTGAGGCTCATCTATTTCAGTGCTTCTAAAAATTTTAATTATACAAACTAGTAAATTTGATTTTATTTTGTATATGTTTATAAGGAAACTAGAGGCCTGGTGCAGGAATTTGTGCATGGGTGGGGTGCGGCTGGAGGAGAGGGGACACAGGAAGTTGACTGGCCAGCCCCATCCCCAATCGGGGTGGGGGGGGTTGATTGGGGGTAGGGCTGCCTGGGGGAAGGGGCCACAGGTAGTTGGTCAGCTGACCCCACCTCCTGGTCAAATTCCCAGTCAAGGGGATAATTTACATATTAGCCTTTTATTATGTAAGATTTGCACTGAGTTGTCAAATTGCTTTGCTAAATAAGAACATTTAATTTTTTTTGAACACCAGCATAAAAAATACAATTAGCTGCATAAAAGTTCACTACATTTTAAATATATTTCCTCATTATGCCAACATTTGATTCTTCTCTCTATAAGCCCTACATGCTCTTACACAGATGTTTAAAAATCTCAAGTGACAGAATTCCTTTAATTTCTTTTTCAAGAATGGCACTAATAACTGGATTATATCACTAGAGGCCCTCCATATCAGGAATGTTATGGTCCACTTTCTCTGTACCTCCACATGCAATGAAAAAATAACGTAGAACTAAACATCAGATGAAAATATTATTTTTTATAAATGATACAAAATTACATGAGTGTTGAAATGTAAATATTAACACATAATGGTGGAACCCAGAAGTGAGACCAGTATTCAAGCTGTAGTCTGATATATTTAACAAAGTTATTGTTACCTCCGTTAAACACAATGCTTTGACTACAGGGATCAGCCACATAATGTTATGTTAACAGTCAATTTTGTTAAATACTTAATTAAGTAATTCTTTACTGACTAGGACAGTTATTTGACTGAATCCACAGACTCTGCCAGTTGTTACATACATAACACAGTAGTGGCTTTCTTCATGGTTTCATTCCTTGCACATGTTGAATAACTAACCTGCAACCACTTTAGAAAGTTAGCTATAAAAAAATACACTTTTCTCTCAAATTTAACTTTTATTCAATGTATTATTCATTTATCTTAGCTCTGGGCCTACTGCTGTTTGTCCAGGTATGAAATTCTTAACCATTTTTATATGCAAACAATGGATAGTGATCTTATCTGGAAAACTGTTATGATCTGATCAACACCAAATTGCACTTTGGTGTGAGGAGAAATATTGTTTCATTGAGTAGGTTTCTCTTTTGATTTTTCAGCAAAGTGTACATACAGTATAAGAGAAAAGAAAGAGTTTTTCCACTTTGTCTCACCCTACCTTTTGTATTTTACCACTCCAACCTCTGCAAATATATATCCTACCTCAGCGGTTCTCAACCTGTGGGTCGCGACCCCTTTGGGGGGGTTGAACGACCCTTTCACAGGGGTCTCCTAAGACCATCAGAAAACACATATATAATTACATATTGTTTTTGTGATTAATCACTATGCTTTAATTATGTTCAATTTGTAACAATGAAAATACATCCTGCATATCAGATATTTACATTACGATTCATAACAGTAGCAAAAATTACAGTTATGAAGTAGCAACGAAAATAATTTTATGGTTGGGGGTCACCACAGCATGAGGAACTGTATTAAAGGGTCGTGGCATTAGGAAGGTTGAGAACCACTGTCCTACCCCCTTTGGGTTTTTTTTTGTTTTTGTTTTTTGTCATTTTGAATCTCCGTTTTGTCACTTTCTTTGCCCTCAGTTAGTACATGTTCAAAATGGGGATAATAATAGAAATAGCTCTTACCATCTTAGAGTTTGTGAATTTCAAAGGAGGTAGGGGAAGCCTTTTCTGACTGCCCTCCAAGTAACATAAGACTCCCAGATTATAGCTTTGTTAGAAGCACTCCATATGTCTTTTTGTGGTATGAATTTTCATTTAAATTAATAATTTATGCTATTTTTAATGTTTCTTTTTTTCTTGAGATTAAACTCTTTGATAGAAAATGCTTACTGTCTTATATATTACTGTATCTCTGACAAATAGCACAGTGAATGACACAAAGTAACCAATGTATAAATAATTAATTAATGAAAAAAAATTTGTAAAATGTACAGCAATTTACTGATTTTGCTATTGCTATGCTCTGCTAAAAGTGATGACAAAACATAATTGTACTGCATTCTTACCACAAAAAATGAAAAGTTTTGGAGGTGATGGATATATTTAGTACCTTGGTTGTGGTGATATCACAGGTGCCCTAACTCATCAAAATGTATACAATAAAAATTTGCATTTTTGTATGTCGATTATACCTCAATAAAGCTTTAAAAAACAAAAAAGCAGTAATTATACTAAAAATCAGTTGGGCAATCTAAATGAAATTACAACCTTAACATTTTTAGAGATAAAATACTTAAAAAATAAGTTATGAGTTAAAATCCTAGAAGCAACTATAGGCAGTAAAATTTCTGATTTCTCTCATAGCAGCATTTTTGTCAATATATATTCTAGGATAGGGGAAACAAAGAAAAAAATAAACAAATGGGACAGCATCAAGCTAAGAAGCTTCTGTACAGCGAAAGAAACCATCAACAAAATGAAAAGGAATTAAAAAATAAATAAATAAATAAAAAATAAATTTAAAAAAATGAAAAGGGAGCTCACAGATTGGGAGAACATATTTGCCAATGATACACCTGATAAGGGGTTAATTTCCAAAATATATAAAGTACTTATACAAATCAAAAGAAGGAAGACAAACAATTCAGTTAAAAAATGATCAGAGGACCTGAATAGATAATTCTCCAAAGAGGACATACAAATGGCCAAGAGACAACTGAAAGAACGCTCAACATCCCTAATCATTAGAGAGATGGAAATTAAAACCACAGTGAGTTATCACCTCACACATGTCAAAATGGTTATAATCAATAAATCAACAAACAAGTACTGACTATGATGTAGAAAAAGGAACCCTCATGCACTGCTGGTGAGAATGCAGACTGATGCAGCCACTGTGGAGAACAGTAAGGAGTTTCCTCAAAAAATTAAAAATGGAACTCTCATTTGACCCAGGGATCCCACTTCTAGGACTATGTCCTAAGAAACCTGAAACACCAATCAGAAAGGATATATGCACCCCTACATTCATAGCAGTGCGCGTTACAATAGCTGAAAACTGGAAACAGCTCAAATGCCCATCAGTAAATGAGTGGATAAAAAAAGCTATAGTATATTTACACCATGGAATACTAACCATGCAGCTGTAAAAAAATAATGGATCTCTTACCCTTTGATACAGCATGGAGAGACCTGGAGAATATTATGCTAAGCTAGTCAGAGAAAGAAAAATACCATATGATCTCACTTATATATTGAATCTAATGAACAAAATAAACTGAGGAACAAAATTGAAACAGACATGGATACATGGAAGAGACTGACAACTGTCAGAGGGGTGGGGGAGCAGGGAACTAGAAAAAAGAAGGTGAAGGGATTATCTGAAGACTATTTATAACCTATAGACACAGATGACTGTGTGGTGTGTTGGCCAGAGCTTGGTGGAGCTATACAAAGTGGGGGAGAAGAGAAATGGTGAGAGCTGTAATAGTGTAAACAATAAAAAATAAAGTTTAAAAATATACCAAAACAATCAATGAAATCAGTGAATTCAAGCTGCTTGAGTTATTAATAAGCATTCTTATAAATAGCACTGTTTTCTGCATCAAACATTACTTTTCATCATGAGAATACAAATTATTCTCAAATATATGTATTCAAATATATAATGTACTACAGTATTCTTGAATTTTAAATAACTTCAAGGAGTGGTACCATTCCAAATCTGAATCACTGAACTATAATAGAAACTTATTTTCCTTTCCTGCATCCTCACTTCTTTCCCTGTTTGTGACTTCACATACTAGACTAGTAACTAGAGCATTATTAGAGCAGCAATATAAAGGACCCAGTGACAAAACTTGAAGGATTAATTCCTCCTACTTCTGAGAAGTGTTTTTACAGAACCTCTATCTATCAGCCACCACACTCCTTCTATACTCCCAATAAGCCCACTCCCTGCACCCCTCCAACATGGGCACACAAATCCATCCTACTCTCATAAGGACCAGAAGGATCACAATAATCAAATGGGTTAAAAAACAAAACAAAACACTACATCTGCTTACAATTTGTTGAGTTTCACTATTTTAGAGTATATTTTCATAATATTCACCATTAACATTATGCAATAATATAAAACATCTCTCATTTTTAACAGAGAATTACTGTCTCTTAAATTTGTTAAGAGATGGTTGGTTAGTTTTAATTTGTCGAGTGCCAAAAGCTTCCAAAGTTTAATCTGAATAGAGGGTCATAATGACCTCTGGTAACTAGTTTGGTAGTTTCAAAATGTTCCACATTTTTATTTGTTATAGGGAAATGCATATAGTCATAAATCATGTCCAACTAGGGATTGTGTGAGGACTTTCTATATAAGACAGAAAATGTAACCTCCTTATATAAAATTAAATCTGATGGAATTAGTAGTCGTTATTAGAGACAGGATAAATGTCAAGAATTCATTACTTTGTTTCAAACTGAGTTTATCATAAATCTGTCCTATGACACATAATAACTTGTACTGTTTTGCAGGTTATTTTATAGCAAGTTCAACAGTGTAGGTGAGCGACAACGTGAGCTGCATGGTAATGACTCCCCAGGGAAATCAGTCTTTAGGACACAGTCACGGGCATATACGGGCTTCTATTCAAATTGAATAAAAATATATATAAAAGTTTATTTTTGTTCTCTTAAGACCATCAGCCAATATACTGAATTCAAGTCAAACAGATAAATAACATCAATGGGAAAATGGCATAAATGAAAAAAATAGACAAACATATTGTCTATTGAGGTCCTCTGACCATCTTTTAAAAATGTACTGATTCTTCTAATGTAAACTAAACGTATTTAGCATCTTTTGTTTTGAAAGGCTTGAGTTGATTATATATAACTAAATTTATTTTACATGATTTTGGTCTGCTACACAACTTTGGGTTAAGAGGAATGGTAGCCCAATTTTATTTGTTATGAAAAGATAGAACAATTTATTAGAAATCACATAAAGTAATAATTTTAATTATTTCATATACAATTAACATATCTAAGTATGAATATGGACAGCATTAGATCAATGATTTGAAGAACATAAATCACTTGAAACATATTAGCTTTTCTGAACAAATCATTAATAGACTTTAATATATAGTATTGTTTTTCTCTCCCAGAAGATGGATTAAGCTTAAAGCTTGAAATTTAGTAGTTACCAGGTTATTTTTTCAGTATATGTAAGTGTCTGTGTTGGGAATATGCAGTGAGAAATTTTATTTAAACATACATGTTATGCTTCTAAAATGCTAAACACAGCCCTGTCCAGTCCTTAGGTGTGGATATGCTAGCCAAAAGCCACCAACCTTAACATAGTGATATAAAAATTCCCACAACATGACCCTTCATATTGAGTAGTCCCTGTACCTTGGAATTTTGGGTTGATTAGTCTATCTTTGCACTAAGATGTTCAGATTTACAACTCTAATATTTCTTTTCATCATAAGGCATGCATGTTTTACTTGAAAAGTTTGTGTAAAGAAAGTGCATTTTGAGGGAACGCTGCAATGATTTTTGTTAAAGAAATAGACAATATTTATTGTAAATAAAAACTTTAGATGATTGAAACAATCAAAAACTTGTCAAAAACTCTAATTTGCTTTTAAGAATACATTCACCTATCCCTTTGTATGCATTGAAAGTCTGACCCAGAACATATACCTGGTAACTGAAATAATTAAATTTTACTTTCAAATTTTCTTCTTGTGTTTTATTATTTTTTAAACCTTTATTGTTGAAAATATTACATAGGTCCTTCTTTTTCCACCAATTAACCTCTTCCAGTCTGCTCCTGCCCCACCCCCCAAACCTTCACCACCTCATTATCTATGTTCACGGGTTGTGCATATATGCATGCAAGTTCATTGGTTGATCTCTTCCCATCCACCCTCCCATACCTTCCCTCTGAGGTTCAACAGTCTGCTCCTGCTTCTATGTATCTGGGTCTATTTTTGTTAATCAGTTTATTTGGTTCATTAGATTCCACATATAAGAGAGATCATGTGATACATACTTTCTTTGACTGGCTAATTTTGCTTAGTATAATACTTTCAAGATTCATCCATGCTGTTGCAAATAGTAAGAGTTCTTTTTTATTGCTCCAGAGTACTCCATTGTGTAAATGTACCACAGTTTTTTTTGTTTGTTTGTTTGTTTGCTTTTTTTTTATCCACTCATCTGCTGATGAGCACTTAGGCTGTTTCCAAATCTTAGCTATTGTAAATTTTGCTGCTATGAACATAGGGGTGCATATATTATTTCTGATGAGTGTTTTGGGTTTCTTAGGATATGTTCCTAGTAGTGAGATTACTGGGTCAAATGTGAGTTCCATTTTTTACTTTTGGGGGAAACTCCATACTGTTTTCCATAATGGCTGCAACAGTCTGAATTCCCACCAACAGTGTATGAGGGTTCCCTTTTCTCCACAACCTCCCCAACACTTGTCCTTTGTTGATTTGTTGATGATAGCCATTATGACAGATGTGAGGTGATATCTCATTGCCATTTTGATTTGCATCTCTTGGATGATTAGTGACTAAGCATTTTTTCATATGTCTCCTGGCTTTCTGTATGTCCACTTTTGGAGAAGTGTCTATTGCCCATTTTTTAATTGGATTGTTTGTCTTCTGCCGGGAGCCGGTCCATCCTTGCTGTTTCTAGGGACCTGGCATATATGGCATACTGTTCTTAATATGTTTGGTCACCTTCTTGGCACTATGTGTTTTAACCAAGGTCACCTCTCTGAGAAAGGTTGTTTCCCCGGGTAGGGATTTTCCCCTGAAGTTAGGGAGGAAATAAAACCTCTTAACTGCCAGGCGGGTAATTAATCACTTTAACTATGAACAATCATGCTTAAGTACATAATCTTTACTCCCTGGAATGGAGATAAAAAACGCCCTAACCTTTGGAATAGAGATTGATAGCATTAGAATCAACTGGTATAAATACAGATGCAACAAGACAACAAGAGACAGAACTTACACAGAACTTAGAGTCAGAACCTAGAGAGGCAGACCGAGAGACAGACCCGAGACACAGAACTCAGAACCTACAGACAGAACTTAAGAGACAGAACTTAAGAGACAGAACTTAAGAGACAGAACTTAAGAGACAGAACTTACACGGAACTTAGAAGACAGAACCTGGCTGGAGATCCTAACCAGAACTTCGCTGGAGATCCTGACCAGAACTTGGCTAGAGGAACCTGGCTATGATGATCACCCAATGGCTGCCTCCGTGTCAAGAGAACCTGACTAGAACTTGGACAGAACCTGGCTGGAGAACCTAGCGAGGGAACATGGCTACAGAACCTGGCTGGAGATCCTGACAAGAGAACCCAACTATGCTGATGAACTGAACACTGCCTCTGTGCCATTCATTCCTTCTTTGCCGACTCCGTCCACACCTTTGGGGACCCCTGGACCCACTGGGGCTGGACCCCAGCATCTGGCGCCCGAACAGGGACCCTTAGGTAAGCACCCCGCACTCGGGACGGATAGGACTCCACCGTAGGAAGAGGGTGGATAGTCTTCGCCGACTCCGTCCACACCTTTGGGAACCCCTGGAACAGGATTCCCATAGGTAAGCCCCCCCTATTGAGAACCCCCACATTCGGGACGGATAGGAATCCACCAGGGTGCTGCAAACCCCCCCTATAGAGGATAAGTAGGGTAAGAAGGTGGATAGTACAGAACTTAGATTGAGAAGATGTGCCATACTGAGTCCAAAGAAAGAAGACTCTGTATTGATCTTTAGATTAAGAAGATGTACCATACTGAGTCTAAAGAAAAAAGACTCTGTATTGATCTTTTAACACATATGCTTGCTAGCAGAGGAGTTAAGGTTACTCCCAGTCAGATAGAACATTTTATACAAGAAATATGTCCATGCTTATCTGAGGAAGGAAAGGTGCCGGGAAGGTAAATGTAGAGGCATGGGAGAAGGTAGGCCCAAGGAGCCTTATCCTTAACCCCACTGTAGCCCTTCCACCCCGGAAAAGTGCAGGATTGGCAAACTCTCCCTGGGATGATAGATCAGGACTCAGGTGATAGCGAAAAGTGCCAATCCTACTCTTAAAATGGATACAAGAGAGCATTTTGGGGTTTTTTCTTTTTAATGCTCGCCTTTAAAAAATAAAAAAGGGGGAATTTGCCGGGAGCCGGTCCATCCTTGCTGTTTCTAGGGACCTGGCATATATGGCATACTGTTCTTAATATTTTTGGTCACTTTCTTGGCACTATGTGTTTTAACCAAGGTCACCTCTCTGAGAAAGGTTGTTTCCCCGGGTAGGGATTTTCCCCTGAAGTTAGGAAGGAAATAAAACCTCTTAACTGCCAGGCGGGTAATTAATCACTTTAACTATGAACAATCATGCTTAAGTACATAATCTTTACTCCCTGGAATGGAGATAAAAAACGCCCTAACCTTTGGAATAGAGATTGATAGCATTAGAATCAACTGGTATAAATACAGATGCAACAAGACAACAAGAGACAGAACTTACACAGAACTTAGAGTCAGAACCTAGAGAGGCAGACCGAGAGACAGACCCGAGACACAGAACTCAGAACCTACAGACAGAACTTAAGAGACAGAACTTAAGAGACAGAACTTAAGAGACAGAACTTACACGGAACTTAGAAGACAGAACCTGGCTGGAGATCCTAACCAGAACTTCGCTGGAGATCCTGACCAGAACTTGGCTAGAGGAACCTGGCTATGATGATCACCCAATGGCTGCCTCCGTGTCAAGAGAACCTGACTAGAACTTGGACAGAACCTGGCTGGAGAACCTAGCGAGGGAACATGGCTACAGAACCTGGCTGGAGATCCTGACAAGAGAACCCAACTATGCTGATGAACTGAACACTGCCTCTGTGCCATTCATTCCTTCTTCGCCGACTCCGTCCACACCTTTGGGGACCCCTGGACCCGCTGGGGCTGAACCCCGGCAGTCTTCCTTTTGGTAAATTGTATGAGTTCCCTATATATTTTGGACAATAACCCCTTACTGGATGTATTATTGGCAAATCTGTTCCCCATGTAATGGGCTTTCTTGTTATTTTGTTGATGGTTTCTTTTGCAGTGCAGAAGCTTTTCATTTTAATGTCCTATATGTTTATTTTCTCCTTAGTTTTCATTTCTTAGGAGATATATCAGTAAAGATATTTCTACAAGAGATGTCTGAGATTTTGGTGTCTGTGGTTTCTTCTAGGAGTTTTATGGTTTCACATCTTACATTCAAGTCTTTTACCAATTTTGAGTTTATTCTTATGTATGGCATAAGTTGGTGGTCTAGTTTCATTTTTTTTGCATATACCTGTCCAATTTTCTCAACACCATTTACTGAAGAGCCTATCTCTGCTCCATTGTTTGTTCTTGCCTCCTTTGTCTAATATTAATGGAGCATAGTCGGTTGGGTCAATTTCTAGGTTTTCTGTTCTATTCCATTTATCTATATGTCTGTTTTTGTGCCAGTAACAGACTGTTTTGAGTACAGTGGCTTTGAAGTCTAACTTGATATCTGGTATTGTGATCCCTCCAATTTTGTCTTTCTTTCTCAAGATTGCTGTGGCTATTTGGGGTCTTTTTTGGTTCCATATAAATTTATGGAATGTTACTTCTAGGTCTGTGAAATATGCTGTTGGTATTTTAATTGGGATTATATTGAATCTATAGATTGTTTTTGGTAATATGGACATTTAAATGATGCTGATTCTACCAATCCATGACCACTGTATATTCTCCCACTTGTGCATATCTTCCTTTATCTCTTTTTTCAACGTCCTGTAGATTTCTGAGTACAAGTCTTTTACCTCCTTGGATAAATTTATTTCTAAGTATCTTAATTTTTTGTTGAAATAGTAAATTGTGTTGTTTTTCAGTTTCTTTCATAGAATTCATTATTGGTGTATAAAAATGCCATGGATTTTTGGGTGTTAATTTTTTATCCTGCTACTTTTCTGAATTTATTTTTTAAATCTAGTAGTTTTTTGATGGAGTCTTTAAGGTTTTCAATGTACAGTATCATGTCTTCTTCAAATAATGAGTTTTATTTCCTCCTTTCCAATGGATGCCTTTTATTTCTTCTTTTTGTTTGATTGCTATGGCTAGCACTTCCAGTACTATTTTGAACAAGAGTGGTAAAAGAGGGCATCCCATTCTTGTTCCTGTTCTTAGGGGAAATGGTTTTAGTTTTTGCCCATTAAGTATGATGTTGGCTGTAGGTTTGTCATATAAGGCTTTTATTGTGTTGAGTTATGCTCACTCTATTCCCACTTTGCTGAGAGATTTTATCAAAAAAGGGTGTTGGATTTTGTTGAATGCTTTTTCTGCATCAGTTTATATGGTCATGTGATTTTTGTCTTGCAATCTGTTTATGTGCTATATGACATTTATTGATTTGTGAATATTGTACCACTCTTGCGTTCCTGGAATAAATCTCACTTGTTCATGGTATATGGTCTTTTTAATGTATTGCTGGATCTGATTTGCTAACATTTTGTTGAGGATGTTAGCATTTATGTTCGTCAGAAATATTGGTTTGTAGTTCTCTTTCTTTGTCCTGTCTTTATATGGTTTGGGAATTAGGGTAATGCTAGCCTCATAGAAAGAATTTGGAAATATTCCTTCCTCTTGTATTTTTTGGAGTAGTTTGAGGAGAATAGGTGTTAGTTCTTCTTTGAATATTTGGTAAAACTCCCCTTTGAAACCATCCAGACCAGGGGTTTTGGTTGCTGGAGGTATTTTCATTACTGCTTCAATTTCATTGTTATTTATTGTCCTATTCAAGTTTTCTGATTCTTCCTGATTGAGTTTTGGAAGGTTTTATTTTTCTAGGAATATGTCCATTTTGTCCAGGTTGTCCCATTTGTTGGAATAAATTTGTTCATAGTATTTTTTAATGATACTTTGTATTTCTGTGGGATCAGTTGTTACTTCACCTTTCAATTCTAATTTTGTTTATTTGGGGCCTTACTCTTTTCATTTTAAATATTATTATCCACACATCTCAAATTTCTTCCTTACTCTACTGTTTGTCATCAGGGTGAAGAAACAGAAAGTTCTTCTTAGATTTTATCAAACATATTAAAAAACCATGGGACTGAAAGAGCCCTTAGAATTCATTAGTAATCTAAGAATGGAGTTGTCATACATTTATTGGCAAGTTACGCATTTCCAATTACTAATTTGGTTATATTTTTTTCTTCTCCTTAACATGGCATGTCATCCATAAAAATAACAGAAAGAAAAATTAATATATTATGCAAGTATCATAATATATAGTATAAATACAACACAAACATGAACTCTAGGATGAATGATATTCAATTAATATCTTAGCATGAGAAAAATCTGTGTAAAAATAAACATGCAGTAATATAATCACTTAGTCTGTTTTTATCCATAATAGGTATTTAATACATTGTTATTTTAAATTTATTTACATCAAATTTTGAATGAATAACTGTGTAATAGATATATGAAATATTGATCTTTTGTACCTAATACAAAACTACAAAGTGATTTTTGAATCATTAGTCACATATACCAAATTTTCCCTTAAAACATTCCAGTAATGATAAACAGATAGTTTTTAATTCTTAATCATAATAGAATATTAAAAATGTGTTCTCAAAAGTGTAAATATGAAAAATGTTATTGAATAACCATAATGTAGTCTTGTTAGCTTAAAGTTATTATTTTGCTTATATGATTGGTTGAAATGTAACTTGGTAGCATATGCTGAATTATGTAATATGAAAGCATTCATATATTAGCATGTATAAATCCTAATAGACATAAAGCTTCTGAAAGTTAATTTAACATAGCTATTCACAGATAAACACAACAAGTCTACTATTGTTTTTTCTTCTGTGTGGTCTTTTAGAATTATCATTCCCAGTTTTCTGTTTATTGTTGTACTTAGTTTAAAGGGAATTTGCCAAGTGATCCCTGGACTTCAAACTTTAGGCCTGTTTTCAGGACAAATTAATATCTGTGGAAACCCAATATGCCTCAACTTCCATCTATCAAATGCAGAATTAATGGAGACATTCAGTAAGTATCTATGTATAGTTTGCTGGAGATGGAGGAACAGAGAGGGGTACCTTGAAGATGTAAAAAGTTCAATATAATAAAGTCAATAGATTTTTTATTTTAGGTAATGGCAATTAACATAAAATAATAAAATATCATATATGAAAATTAGCATGGAACAATAGATACAAACATTTTTACCAAGTTATACTGCTTTGTGTATCAATATGAAATACTTGTTTAATTATCAACTGGTTCCATTACTTTAGTAGACTAAAACATTATATTATTTTTAAAAAGAATAGAATTGTTTGCTTTGCTATGAAAATTTAATTATTTTTTTCTTTTTTATTTTATTTTTTTCTTTATTGATTAAGGTATTACATATGTGTCCTTACCCCTCCATTGCTCACCCACTCCCATTCATGCTCTCACCCCCCTGGTGTCTGTGTCCATTGGTTATGCTTATATGCATGCATACAACTCTTTTGGTTGAACTCTCTCCCTTACCCCCGTCCTCCCCTATCTTCCCTCTGAGGTTTGACAGTTTAATCAATGCTTCTTTGTCTCTGGGTCAGGTTTTGTTCATCAGTTTATGTTGTTCATTATATTCTACAAATGAGTGACATTGTGTGATCCTTATCTTTCTCTGACTGGCTTATTTCACTTAGCATAATGCTCTCCAGTTCCATCCATGCTGTTGCAAATGGTAAGAACTCCTTCTTTTTTACCACAGCGTAGTATTCCATTGTATAGACATACCACGGTTTTTTAATCCACTCATCTGCTGATGGGCACTTAGGCTGTTTAAAAATCTTAGCTATGGTAAATTGTGCTGCTATGGACATAGGGGTGCATATATCCTTTCTGATTGGTATTTCTGATAATTTAATTATGGATTTTTAAACTAAAAATAAGATAATATTTTCAGGTTTTTGTTTATTATTGGTAATCAGGCAATTGTTTGTAATTAGAAATTTTATAGAGGTTAAAAGATCCTTGTATAGATTAAAGCCTAAATAAATTGAGATTAAAGTTATATAAAGTTATTCAGACAGTTTAAAATTAAACCCCAAAGACTGTGGGACTCAGGCACAGAGCCCACGCCATCCTGAAGCGAAGAGTGCCCTCTCCTAGGAACTCATCAGCACCATCACCCACACTGCCTGAGACCCAGCATCCACTCCAGCCAAAATCCTGCTACCCCACCCACAGATTCACAGACCCTGGGACCTCCACCTCCAAAGATGCACCACTCCCGCAGTAGTAAGTGCAACTCCCCCTTCCCCAGCGACAGACCTTGGGAGGAAACATTCAGGCAGTTCCAAGAATACTATATCCAGCAAGGCTATCATTCAAAATTGAAGGTGGAATCAAGAGCTTCAAAGACAAAAAAGGGCTAAGAGAGTTTATTACCACCAAACCAGTAATGCAAGAAATGCTAAAGTGACTGCTGTAAAAAGAAGAAACAGAAAGGCAAGAAGAAACACAAATATTAAGAATAAAAATGACCACAAACAAGTACTTATCAATAATAACATTAAATGTAAATGGATTAAATGCTCCAATCAAAAGACACAGTGTAGCTGAATGGATAAGAAAACATGACCCATATATTTGCTGTCTGCAAGAGACTCGCCTCAGAACAAAGGATTCACACAGACTGAGAGGGGAAAAATGGAAAAAGTTTTTCAGGCAAATGGAAATGAGAAAAAAGCTGGGGATGTGATACTTATATCTGACAAAATAGATCTCAAAGTAAAGGCCATAACAAGAGATAAGGAAAGCCACTACATAATACTAAAGAGAGCCATCCAACAAGAAGATATAACTTTGGTAAACATATATGCACCCAATGTAGGAGCACCCAAATACATAAAACAACTTCTGGAAGATATCAAGGGAGAGATCGATAACAATACAGTTATAGTAGGGGACTTCAATACCCCACTGACACCACTGGATAAATCTTCTAAACAAACAAACAAACAAAATCAGCAAAGAAACAGCAATCCTAAATGACTCACTAGATCAGATGGACTTAATTGACATCTTCAGAATATTTCACCCCAAAGATACAGAATATGCATTCTTCTCCAGTGCACACAGGACATTTTCAAAGATAGACCACATATTAGGACACACGTAAAGTCTCTTCAAATTCAAGAGGATAGAAATCATAACAAGCATCTTCTCAGACCACAATGGCATAAAACTAGAAATCAACTATAATAAAAACAATGGAAAAAAATCAGAGAGATCTAAAATGGCAGCAGTATAGACGGACATATCCCATGCCTTGTCCTGGAGCAGACAGGGTGAGCAGCTGAAACCAGTAACATCTAGCCCAAATTGGCAGAGGAGATTCAGCTGGGAGACAGTTTGCAGCCGGGAAAGACAGAGGACTCCAAGAGAAAGGGGACTGTTGGAGACTGCTGGATCAGGCTCCCCTAAATGGGCAGCCTCCACTGCTGCTGAAATTGTGGCCAGCTCAGCCACCGGCCATCTTGATTGGCTGATATAGGAAGCATATACCTCCAGAGACCCTACAACCACGGCATCCAGGGATCATCTCAAGCAGCGTGACTACGTGGACTCAGACAAGCCCTGCTCCTCCTCACGAAAAGGGTCGCCCAATTGAGGTCACTCACAGAGACTGCAGGGGAAAGTTGATTTTGTGGAACCTGGGAATCAGAGCGGGGAGTAACGATGAAAGAACCCGTTCTGGGGAAGTTGACTCTCCCAAAGCCTAACTACTGGCTAGAGAGGACTTATCGTCTTGGAGGTCAATCCAGAAACACTGCCACCCAGGGGCTGAACCACAAACTGACTCTTCTGTAAATACAAATAAAGGAAGTCTGGGAAACAAATACTGTCTGCTTTAAAATCGGGACTATGGTTTACAACACAGAGGAACATTGTATTGCCGGGAATTTCAACACTCTCCTGAATACCTGACAGGACTAAGGCGTGCCAAACAGAAGAGTAGAGGAATTGAAGGTCCTTCACTACTGCACTTTTTTTTTTTCACCTTTACTCAAGAAACTAATTTTTTTTCTTTTTTCATCACCTGATTTTTTCTTTTTAATTACTACATTTTTATTTTTAACCAGTATTATTTCTACTACCATTTTACCTTCTTTTATAGTGTCATTTTATTTTCTCTTTATCTTATTTTGGGATTAGTGTTCTATGTTCTATTTTCATCTTTCCTTTAGCATCATTTTACTCTACCTCAACTTTACCTTTACGTCAAAACTCTCTTCATCACTTTTCCCCTTTCGTTGTCCTGTTATTCTTACCCTATTCCTGCTTTAGATTTTCCTTTTCCTTCTTTTTACCCCCTATTAAAATTTGACCCTATTTATATATCTAATTTCCAATCCCCTGCTCTAATCCATATACACCTCTCTCTTCTCTTTCTTCACTATCCAATTTTTTTTTCTCTCTGTCATTTTGTTATTGTTTGAATAATTGTTGAGTATACTGTTTTTTTTTTGCTTGTTTGTGAGATTGTTTTGCTTTTTATTTTTATTTTTCTGTTTTTTTTTTCCTGGTTATTTTTTTGCTTCTGTGTTCCCTCACTATGCCTGATATTAGTTGTTGTTTGTAGTTTGCATTCATCTCTAGGGACCTGTTGCTGGAATTTGTTGGGATTAGTGGCTGTTCTATTGGAGTTTTCTCCCCATATAAATAGTTTCTTCCCCTCTTCTATTTCATTCTCTTTATTCTCTCTCACTTTTTTTTCCTTTTCCCAACTTCATTTTATCACTCATTTTCTTTTCTTTTTCTCCTTTTGCTTTTTCTCTTCTTTCTTCCTTATCCCCTAATTCTCTTTGCTCTGGTGGTCACCTTTATTTGGGGTTATTAGTATCGTGAATACATTTGTGTTAAGAGCCTTGTGTGTTGCGCCTTGGTGTGTTGTATTTTGTGCCTTTAAATCAATGCAGCAGAGAGAGAACTACATAACCAAACACCTCAAGAAGAGAGATCATGGGGAGACAAAGAAACAGCCTTCATATGAAAGAAAAACAGGCATCACCAGAAAAGGAAGTAAATGAAATGGAGGAAATGGAGGCAAGCAACCTGTAAGAGAAAGAATTCAGAGAAATGTTCATAAAGTGGATGAAAAGAATGGAAGACAAATTCAACAATATGTGTAAGAACCAAGAGGAAATGAAGAAGAACCAAGAAGAAATGAAAAATTATATCACTGCTATAAAGAACTCAATAGAAAGCATCAACAGTAGACTAGAAGAAGCAGAGGACCACATCAGTGAGCTAGAAGACAAGATAGGAAAAAATAGCCAAACAGAGCAGCTTATAGAAAAATAAAATTAAAACGCAGGAGGAGAGCCTAAGAGAACTTTGGGACAACACAAAAACGAAACAACATCTGCATAATAGGGATGCCAGAAGGAGAGGAAACTGAGCAAGGAATAGAAAACCTGTTTGAAAAAATAATGACAGAAAACTTCCCTGATATAGGGAAGAAAAAAATTACACAAATCCAAGAAGCTCACAGAGTCCCCAACAAAATGAACCCCAAAAGACCAATGCCAAGGCACATTATAATTAAACTGGCAAACACCAACGACAAAGCAAGAAGCTTAAATGCGGCCAGAGAGAGAGAGAAAGTTACCTACATAGGATCCCCCAACAGACTAGTGACTGATTTCTCAACAGAAACACATCAGGCAAGAAGGGAATGGAATAACATATACAAAGTCATGCAAAGGAATGGGCTGAATCCAAGAATACTATACCCAGCAAGACTATCAATCAAAATTGAGGGTGAAATCAGGAGCTTCACAGACAAAAAAGGACTATGGGAGTTTATTACCACCAAACCACCAATGAAAGAAATGCTAAAGGGTCTGCTGTTAAAAGAAAAAATAGGAAACGAAGAAGGAATACAGGAGTAAAGAATAAAAATGCTGACAAAAAAAGTATCTATCAATAATAACTTTAAATGTAAATGGATTAAATGCCCCAATCAAAAGACATAGAGTAATGAGTGGATAAGAAAACATGACCCATATACCTGCTGTCTACAGGAAACCCACCTCAGAAAAAAAGACGCAAAAAGACTGATGGTGAAGGGGTGGAAAAAGGTTTCTCAGGCGAAAGGAAATGAAAAAAAAAGCTGGGGTAGCAGTACTTATATCTGACAAATTAGATCCCAAAATGAAGGACATAAAAAGAGATAAAGAAGGCCACTTCATAATACTAAAGAGAGCAATCCAACAACAAGAAATAACTCTGGTAAACATATACGCACCTAATATAGGAGCATCCAAATACATAAGAAAACTTCTGGAGGAGATCAAGGGAGAGATTGACAGCAATACAATCATAGTAGGGGACTTTAATACCCCACTATCACCATTGGAATAATCCTCTAAACAAAAAAATCAGCAAAGAAACATCAATCCTAAAGACTCACTAGATCAGATGGACTTAATTGACATCTTCAGAACATTTCACCCCAAAGCCACAGAATATACATTCTTCTCAAGTGCACATGGATCATTTTCAAAGATAGACCATATATTGGGTCACAGGCAAAAACTCTTCAAATTCAAGAAGATAGAAATCATATCAAGCATCTTCTCAGATCAAAATGGCATAAAACTGGAAATCAACTACAATAAAAACAATTCAAAAAAATCAAACACATGGAGACTAAATAGCATGCTATTAAACAATAATTGGGTTATCAGAGAGTTTAAAGAAGAAATAAAGAACACCATGGCAACAGACAACAATGAAAACACAACAATCCAAAACCTATGGGACACAGCGAAAGCAGTCTTGAGAGGGAAGTTCATAGCTCTACAAGCCTACTGCAAGAAACAAGAAACAACGATAATAAATTACCTAACCCTACAACTCAAAGAGTTAGAAAGAGAGGAACAAGAAAAGCCCAGTGTAAGCAGAAGGAAGGAAATAATAAAGATCAGAGCGGAGATAAACGACATGAAGACCAAAAAAACAATACAAAATATCAACAAAACCAAGATCTGGCTCTTTGAAAGGATAAACAAGATTGATGACTCTCTAGCCATGCTCACCAAGAAGCAAAGAGAGAGGACTCAAATAAACAAAATCAGAAATGAAAGAGGAGAAATAACAACAGACTCCACAGAAATACAAAGGTTTGTTAAAAAAGTACTATGAACAACTCTACTCCAACAAACCGGACAACCTGGAGGAAATGGACATAGTCCTAGAAAAATACAACCTTCCAAAACTTAATCAGGCAGAATCTAAAAATCTCATTAGGCCAATAACTATGGAAGAAATTGAAGGAGTAATCAAAAAGCTTCCAGCAAACAAAAGCCCAGGACCAGACGGCTTCACAGGGGAGTTTTACCAAACATTCAAGGAAGAACTAAAACCTATCCTCCTCAGACTATTACAAAAAATTCAAGAGGAAGGAACACTTCCAAGCTCATTCTATGAAGCCAGCATCACCCTAATACCAAAACCAGGTAAAGACAACACAATGAAAGAGAATTACAGGCCAATATCCCTCATGAACATAGATGCCAAAATCTTCAACAAAATCCTAGCAAATTGGATCCAGCAGTACATCAGAAAGATCATACACCATGACCAAGTAGGATTTATCCCAGGATGCAAGGATGGTACAATATCCACAAATCAATACACATAATACATCAGATAAACAAATTGAGAGATAAAAACCACATAGTCATATCAATTGATGCAGAAAAAGCATTTGACAAAATCCAACACCAATTTCTGATAAAAACTCTCAGCAAACTGGGAATAGAAGGATCATACCTCAACATAATAAAAGCCATATATGACAAACCCACGGCCAACATCATACTCAATGGGCAAAAATTAAAACCATTTCCCCTAAGAACAGGAACAAGACAGGGTTGTCCCCTCTCACCACTCTTGTTCAATATAGTACTGGAAGTATTAGCCATTGCAATTAGAAAAGAAGAAGAAATAAAAGGCATCCAAATTGGAAATGAAGAAGTAAAATTGTCCTTATTCGCAGATGACATGATATTGTACATAAAAAAACCTAAAGACTCCATCAAAAAACTATTAGACTTAATAAATGAATTTGGCAATGTAGCAGGATACAAATTCAACACCAAGAAATCTATGGCATTTCTATACACCAATACTGAACTTAAAGAAAGAGAGACTAAAAAAGCAATCCTATTTACCATCGCACCAAAAAAATTAAGATACCTAGGAATAATCCTAGCTAAAGAGGTAAAAGACCTCTACTCAGAGAACTATAGGAAGGTGAAAAAAGATATAGAGGAAGACATAAACAGATGGAAGAACATACCATGTTCATGGATTGGTAGAATCAACACAATCAAGATGTCTATACTACCCAAAGCAATCTATAGGTTCAATGCACTCCCCATTAAAATACCAACAGCATATTTCACGGATCTAGAAAGAACTCTCCAAAATTTCATCTGGAATAAAAAAAGGCCCCGAATAGCTGCAGGAATCCTGAGAAAGAAGAACAAAGTAAGTGGGATCTCAATACCAGATATCAAGATGTATTACAAAGCCACTGTTCTCAAAACTGCCTGGTACTGGCATAAGAACAGACATATCGATCAATGGAATAGAATAGAGAACTCAGAAATTAACCCAAACCACTATGCTCAATTAATATTCAACAAAGAAAGCATGAACGTACAGTGGAGTCAAGGTAGTCTCTTCAATAAATGGTGTTGGGAAAATTGGACAGATACATGCCAAAAAAAATGAAATTAGACCACCAAATTATACCATACACAAAATAAACTCAAAATAGATAAAGGACTTAAATATAAGACAGGAAACTGTAAAAATACTAGAGGAATCCACAGGCAGCAAAATCTCAGACATATGCCGAAGCAATTTCTTTACTGATACTGCTCCTAGGGCAATGGAAACTAAAGAGAAAATAAACAAATGGGACTACATCAAAATAAAAAGCTTTTGCACAGCAAAGGAAACCATCAACAAAACAACAAGAAAGGACACTGCATGGGAGAACATATTTGCTAATGTTATCACTGATAAAGGTTTAATCTCCAACATTTAAAGGGAACTCATACAACTTAACGAAAGGAAGATAAACAACCCAATCAAAAAATGGGCAACAGACCCAAACAGATACTTTTTGAAAGAAGACAGAAGAAAGACCAAGAGATATGAAAACATGCTCAAAGTCACTAATCACCCAAGAGATGCAAATCAAAATGACAATGAGGTACCATCTCACATCTGTCAGAATAGCTATCATCAACAAATCAACAAATGACAAATGCTGGAGAGGATGTGGAGAAAAAGGAATCCTCCTGAACTGCTGGTGAGAATACAGACTGGTGCAGCCACTGTGGAGAACAGTATGGAGTTTCTCAAAAAAACTAAAAATGGAACTTCCATTTGACCCAGTGATCCCACTTCTAGGAATATATCCCAAGAAACCAGAAACACCAATCAGAAAGGATATATGCACCCCTATGTTCATAGCAGCACAATTCACGATAGCTACTATTTGGAAACAGCCTAAATGCCCATCAGTATATGAGTGAATTAAAAAACTTTGGTACATCTACACAATGGAATACTATGCTACGGTAAAAAATGAGTTCTTACAATTTGCAACAGCATGGATGGAACTGGAGAGCATTATGCTAAGTGAAATAAGCCAGTCAGAAAAAGATAAATATCACCTAATCTCACTTATTTATGGACATTAGTGAACAAGATAAACTGATAATCAAAAACAGATCCATAGACAGAGAAGCATCAATCAGATGCTCAAACCTCAGAGGGAAGGTCGGGGAGAGTGGGGGTAAGGGGTAGAGATCAATCCAAGGACTTATATGCAAGCATATGGGCCTAACCAATGGACAGAGATAACAGGGGTTGAGGGCTTGAGAGGGGGGGATTGGAGGTAATGTGGGGATAAGGACACATATGCAATAACTTAATCAATAAAGAAATTTTAAAAAAAGTAAATATATAGAAAAACACATAATATTGTCACATGATAATGGTGATACATATATCATTTTTTATTTTGGTATAGAAAATAAGAGACAAAACGTAAAAAAATAATTATAACTAAAATGTTAAAAGTATACATTATAAAATGATTTAATTTGTGACCCCAGTAACATAATGTGTGGAGGAAATAAAACTGTAATTTATTTGTATGTTACTAAAGTTAATAGCTTAAAGTACATTGTGTTATAACTATAAAACATCTTATGTGAAATTTATAACCTTGAAAATATCCCTATAGAAGATACACAAAACAAAAAAATTGAAAGAAATCAAAGTATGTCATGACAAACAAAGGTAAACAGCAAGAGAGGGAATGAAGGAAAAATAAGATACAAGAAAAACAGGAAACAAATAAAATGGAAATAGTAAGCTTTTATGTATCAATAATTACTTTAAATATAAGGGAAGGTAGGAGAGGGTGGGGGTGAAGGGGAAAGATCAAGCAAAGGACTTGTATGCATGCATATAAGCATAAGCGATGAATGTGGACAACAGGGGGTGAGGGTGAGGTCAGGATTGGGGGAATGAGGAGACATTGGGGGAATAAGGACACATTTGTAATATCTTAATCAATAAAGGGGAAAATGAAAAAAAATGTGTTGAAATATCCAGTCAAAAGCTAGTAAGTTATTCAATAGATAATAAAACAACATCTAACTATATACTGTCTAGAAGAGACACATATTAGATTTAAGTAGAGACATAGGCAGTAAGCAAAAGGAATGGGAACAATTTTATTTTATTTTATTTTATTTTATTTTTATTTTTATTTTTTTAAATATATTTTATTGATTTTTTACAGAGAGGAAAGGAGAGAGACAGAGAGTCAGAAACATCGATGAGAGAGAGACATCGATCAGCTGCCTCCTGCACATCCCCCACTGGGGATGTGCCCGTAACCCAGGTACATGCCCTTGACCGGAATCGAACCCGGGACCCTTCAGTCCGCAGGCCGACGCTCTATCCACTGAGCCAAACCGGTTTCGGCAGAATGGGAACAATTTTACATAGAAGCCAAAAGAGAACAAAAGTTGCCAAAGTTAAACAAAAATAGACTTTAAGTCACTGCCAAAACTTAATAGGATCAATTAACCAAGAAGGTATAAAACTTATAAACATCACAACACTCACATATACTGGTCAAACACTGACAGAAAAAAAAATGAGAGAAATAGATAGCAACACCATAATAGTAGGGCTTTTTAATATCACACTTTCAAAACTGGATAAAAAATCTACACATAAGAGATCAACTGAAGGACTTGTATGCATGCATATAAGCATAACCAATGGACATAAGACACTGGGGGGTAGGGGAGGCCAGGGGATTGTCAAGGGCGGGGAAAAAAGAAAAGGACACATATGTAATACCCTTTGTAATATTTTAAGCAATAAAACAATAAAAAAATCAATATAAAACAACACAACACCAGAAAGTTTGAATGGCAGCATAGACCACATGGATCTAATAGACATATACAAACCATTCCACAAAACAGCAGCAGAAATGCACACACAGAGCATGTCTTTAAAAATTTGATATCACACCAAGTATCTTTTCTGACCACAATTAAATGAACTATAAATTAATGGTTGAAGAAAACCTGAAAAATTCAAGAGCATATAAAAATTAAATAATAGTCTTGCATATTTAATGTGTCAAAGAGGAAATGAAAAGGGAAATTAGAAAATATTTTGAGACATCTGTCCTCAGACTCAGTGAGTATACTTTTCTTTTCTACCAAAAACTGAAGATTGTGTTTTCCTGACAGGAGCTGAAACACCAAAGAAGTCACACCAAACCAGACTAGAGTGGAGCAGACCCTGAGTAGAAGAGTGCTGCCTTGCCCCATGGCCACCTTGCCCCAGGCTCCTTCACCCCAGGGCAGGCTTGCCCCAGGGTGGCTTTGCTCCAGGGCTGCCTCACAGATGTGTGGTAATATTCTTCCATAGACATGCAGTCCCAAAAGTATGCTTCTTCATAATTGAACCGGGACTCTAGTGAGCTATTCTTGATACCAAGAATAGCATTTTATCCAGTATTGAAAGTGTGATATTAAAAAACCCTACTATTATTGTGTTGCTATCTATTTCTCTCATTATTTCTGTCAATATTTTCTCCAAATATGTGGGTCAGCATTTTTTTGATATCAAAGTCAGATGCTACAAGAAAACTAAATTACAGGCCAATATTACAAAAGAATATAGATGTAAAAATCCTCTTTCTATATCTTGGCTTTTGTAAATAATGATACTATGAAAACAGGATCATTAAAATGGCAGTGACATAGAAAGATGCTGAACTCAAACCCTCTCATGAGCAAGATCAAATATCCTATATAATAAAAGTATAATATGCAAATTACACCAAACAGCAGAACAACTGGTCGGCGGGGGTTGGGGCCAGTGAGCAGGTGGCACCAGGCCAGCCAAGGCGGGTGTCAGGAGGCAGAGGGAGGGGATGGTGATTGGGAGATGGTGACAACAAGTGGTAGAGGGGCGATTGGGGTGTCCTGTCCCCTGATCTTTCCACCCAGTCACCTCCCATAGAGGACACCCCCTGAGGGCTCCAGGACTGTGAGAGGGCACAGGCTGGGCTGAGGAATCTCTCCCTTCCCCCTGCACCTCAAGTGCACAAATTTTCATGCACCAGGCCTCTAGTGCATTATGTAGTTAGAAATTACTCCTGAAAACCAAGATGGCGGCATAGGTTAACGCCAGAGATTGCTGCCTTGAACAACCAATTCAAATTACACCTAAAAGACAGAACGGACATCATCCAGAACCACAGGGAGGCTGGCTGAGTGGAAATTCTACAACTAGGAGGAAAGAGAATATCATACCCAGACTCAGAGGAGGCACAGTGCTGAAGTGAAATACTCAGGTGCAGAGTGCGCGCGGAGCGGGCTAGCGGCGGAGGGCATGGTTGTTGTTTTCAATCAGGAGGGAGCTTCAGACTCTGAGCTCCAGAGCCAGGCGAGTCTCTAGGGACCCAGACTCAAACGGGAGAAGCGGGACTGTCTGGCTTTGGTCGGAACTCGAAGGCAGCTTTCTCGCTGAGGTTTGCAGCGGTTGCTGGGACTCAGTGAGGCAGATCCCCTAGGGACGGAACTGAGAGCAGCCATAACTGCTCCCTCCGCCCACCCTGTAGATCCCCTGGACCCGCCCCACCCAAGCCCTGTGCAGAGCCATTTGCTGGATAGCCTCAGGCAAACGCTAGATTAGCACCGCCCTAGAGATCCAGCACAGAAGCTATCCCACTGCAGACACAGCTGACTCTCATAGCCAGTTAGCCTGGAGGTCAAATCACCCCCAACAACAATCAAGGGTTAACTACAACAAGACTGCGCACAAAGACCACTAGGGGGTGCACCAAGAAAAGGTTTAAAAAAATGCGGAGACAAAGAAACAGGACGGAAATGTCAGAAATGGAAGATATAGAGCTCAAAACCACACTTTTAAGGTCTCTCAAGAACTGTCTAGAAGCTGCCGATAAACTTAGTAAGGCCCTCGAAAAGACTGGTGAGACCACCGATAAATGTAGTGAGATCCTCAAGAAATCTAATGAGACCCTCGATGTTGTGATAAAGAACCAACTAGAAATTAAGCATACACTGACTGAAATAAAGAATATTATACAGACACCTAACAGCAGACCAGAGGAACGCAAGAATCAAGTCAAAGATTCGAAATGCGAAGAAGCAAAAGACACCCAGCTGGAAAAGCAAAATGAAAAAAGAATCTGAAAATACGAAGATAGTGTAAGGAGCCTCTGGGACAGCTTCAAGCATACCAACATCAGAATTATAGGGGTGCCAGAAGATGAGAGAGAGCAAGATATTGAAAACCTATTTGAAGAAATAATGACAGAAAACTTCCCCCACCTGGTGAAAGAAATAGACTTACAGGTCTAGGAAGCACAGAGAACCCCAAACAAAAGGAATCCAAAGAGGACCACACCAAGACACATCATCATTAAAATGCCAAGAGCAAAAGACAAAGAGAATCTTAAGAGCAGCAAGAGAAAGAAACTCAGTTACCTACAAGGGAATACCCATACGATTGTCAGCTGATTTCTCAACAGAAACTTTGCAGGCCAGAAGGGAATGGCAAGAAATATTCAAAGTGATGAATACCAAGAACCTACAACCAAGATTACTTTATCCAGCAAAGCTATCATTCAGAACTGAAGGTCAGATAAAGAGCTTCACAGATAAGGAAAAGCTAAAGGAGTTCATCACCACCAAACCAGTATTATATGAAATGCTGAAAGGTATCCTTTAAGAAGAGGAAGAAGAAAAGGTAAAGATACAAATTATGAACAACAAACATGCATCTATCAACAAGTGAATCTAAGAATCAAGTGAATAAATAATCTGGTGATTATAATAGAATCAGGGACATAGAAAGGGAATGGACTGACTATTCTTGGGGGGGAAAGGGGTGTGGGAGATGCAGGAAGAGACTGGACAAAAATCGTACATCTATGGATGAGGACAGTGGGTGGGGAGTGAGGGCGGAGGGTGGGGCGGGAACTAGGAGGAGGGGAGTTATGAGGGGGAAAAAGAGGAACAAATGTAATAATCTGAACAATAAAGATTTAATTTTAAAAAAAAGAAATTACTCCTGAGAGACAACTGAGCACTGAATGAACAGCTTTTAACAACAAACAAGTAGAAGAGGCTATATAGAGTAGCTTTGTAAGCCGAGTAGGAGCTACCAAAGCTATGGGAACTCTCAAAGTCTAAAGGAACCAGTGAGCACCATTTTTTATTGCCCCCTCCATTTTGATAGTATGGACAGGAGAACTATTTCATCACTTTGACTACTTGCAAGATCACAGCAGCACATTCACAGCTACATTGACTATAGAATTTTGCCTTCTAAGAAAAGGGAGCAAGAAGGAACAACAGGGTGTTAACATACCCACCTGGCCTCTCAATGGAAAGCTTCTCTGGGCACAGCAGTCTAGGCCTCAGGTGCATTAATTGCCTGATCAGCTCCAAGTAGCTTCCCCAAACTACTTGGCACATACAGCCTACACAAAGGTATCATCTACATGGAACTGCTTACAGTACAACTAAGAGAGAGACTGTATAGTGAAGACTGTAAAGCTCTGTGATCTCTCTGGGAGCTGTGGGGATTATCAAGGATTGGAAGAGCTGGTGAACATCATTGTTTATGTCTCCATCCACCTCCATAGAGTAGGCAGGGGCTCAAACCAGGTACTCTAATCTGCCTAAAACATTACTGCAGTTAGTTCCTGGACACATTATTTGATCTCTTTTTGGCCCCCACAAAGGAAACCAGCAGGATCAACAGGCCATTACTACATGAACCTGGCCTCTACAGTCAGAAGTGTGCATGTTAGGTAGGCCAGTGCCCTGGATACCTTAGGCACTGGCTCAGCCCCTATAAGTTTGACAAAGCTACCCTGCATGCACAGTCTCCACAGAGCCTGCATCTACAGAAATCCACTGTTCCAAACTGGAAAAGACAACTATTTGGTCTAATTCACATAAACAAACATAGAATAGAAAACAACATGAAAAGAGAAGAATATCTCTCAAGTCAAGGTACAAGTAAAATCCCCCCCCCGCCCCGGGTGGGGGGACTAAAGAATAGAAAATAAGTAATTTGCTTGATAAGAATTTTTATTTATTTTTTAAAAATATTTTATTGATTTTTTACAGAGAGGAATAGAGAATTAGAAACATCAATGAGAGAGAAACATTGATCAGCTGCCTCCTGCACACACTCTACTGAGGATGTGCCTGCAACCAAGGTACATGCCCTTGACCGGAATCAAACCTGGGACCCTTGAGTCTGCAAGCCGATGCTCTATCCAATGAACCAAACCAGTTAGGGCTTGATAAGAATTTTTAAAATAACAGTCATAAGGTTGCTCACAAAACTTGAGAGTAGAATAGAGGAATTTAGGGATAACATCAACATTTATAAAGTATAAGAAAGAATCAAGCAGACCTGAGGAATCCAATAACTGACTTGGAAAAATGCAGATATAATCAACAGCTGATTACCACACAAAGAAGAATGGATCAATGATATATAAAGGCTATAACCAGAAATAAGAAAACATGAAGAGGGAAAAACCTCTCAGATAAAGCCAAATATTCAATAAATACAGCAAGTGACATATTTAAAAAACTGCCATGAGGATTAAAATAAACAATAATAAGTAGTTAAAAGATACACAGCACAAAAAGATCTAAAATGTGATATCAATAACGAAGTGTGAAAGGGGGAGTAAAATTGTAGTCTTTACAAAATATAATTTAAATGAAATGCCTATCAACTTAAAATAAATCGCTGTTTATAAAGAATTATATACATAAACATCATGGCAACCTAAAACCTACAAAAGATATACAAAAAAAATGATCAAGGAACCTAAAAACAGCACTAAAGTAATATAGCAAACCACAAGGGTAGATATCAAGTGAAATTAAAAGAAATAAAAGACAACTAAAAAAAACCTAAAAATAATTAACAAAATGGATATTAGTATATACTTATCAAAAATTTCCTTAAAGTGTGGAGGAGAAAATGGCAGCCAAATAGGCAGACCTGTCATGCACCTTGTCATAGGGCCACACTGGAAATACAACTAAATTAGACAACGTTTACCTGTAATTATGAACTGAGGTCCAGCTGAATAGAAGAATGGCGTGGAATGGCGTGATCATGAGAGGAGCTGATCCAAATTCCAGGGAAGCAGGCCAGCAGGCCAAGAGAGAGGAGGAAGCTCCCAGCTAATGGATGGTCTGATCCCTCAGTAGAGGCCCAGAACCCAGAACACCAGAGCCGATACCAGCAGGCCACATAACATCCAGCCATAAAAGGTGGCAGGGCGACTGGCCCAGAAGGAGTCTGGAGCCAGTAGAAGCAGTGGAGTCTGGAGGTGGTAGACCAGAGCTGATCAGAGAGAAAGCCATGGTTTCAGGGCATTTTTTCTTTGGTGTGTGTGTGTGTGTGTGTGTGTGTGTGTGTGTGTGTGTGTGTGTATTTATAAAACCAGAACACAGGAGTTTTCATTTCCAGCTCCTAACCCAAGGCTTTGGTGAATGGAGGGAGACACATACTCAAGGTGCCTAAGGAGAGGCTGGGGTAGGAAGCATTGTGGGGAGACATGGAAAAGCAGCAGGAGTATTAAGTCATAGACCCCCAAACCAAAATGGCCATTTTTCCTGAGAGGAAATAGCTGTTCCCAGTAGCCTCAGGGTAGGAAAAGAAAAAAAAAACTTTCCCTACGTGATACAGTCCACCCCAACCTTAGGAGCCCTACATGCTACACCCTACATTTTGGCCTTTTCAGAGGAAACAAAAGCAGAGGCCAAGCCTAAGGATTTGAACAGTCTCAGGAGCGTAAATGACCGGATTGGGAGAGGGGTTATCCACTTCACTTTACTGGGTACCAGACTGGTACTTTTTTCACACGGGAAAGTTGATAAAAACTCCAGGTTTCCAG
Source organism: Myotis pilosus (assembly GCA_036010255.1). Classification (NCBI taxonomy): domain Eukaryota; kingdom Metazoa; phylum Chordata; class Mammalia; order Chiroptera; family Vespertilionidae; genus Myotis; species Myotis pilosus. The sequence continues at coordinate 5,152,755 of JASKON010000009.1, read as the reverse complement.
AAGAATCCACTGGTATCCATACAAGAATTTCTGCCCAACCTTAAGCAAGTAATATTTTGGGTCACTAGCAGAGGAATAGTTCTGGGACAGGGAAACACACCCACCACATTCCCTGAAAACTAAACTACACTTCCCCCACCTAAATCCCTTTCAGAAACAGACTTTTGAGTGATTAGACTGACAGCTGGCCAGCAGGCAAAGGCGGGTAAAGGCAGAACCCAGGGAACCAGGGGAAATTTGATGACCCAGACCTGGGCCCCATGGTGCTAACAAACCTACACTAGAGGGCAGTTTGGTCCCTCCTGGCTGCAGCCCAGGCCTGTGTGCACAGACAGAAATGGTGGATTGGTAGAATGCTTGGGGCTTCAAGCAGGTGCTAAGAGCCAAAGGAGAACCTAAGTACCTCACAGGAAGCCCAGAATTGACAGACATAATAGAAGAGTATGATCCATAGGGAGCTACCATTGGGTATTAAAATCTGCTGAAAGGAATGCCAATTCACTTTTTTTCTCTTTTTTCTTCCCATTTTCTTCTTCTTTCATTTTTCATTTGATCTATCTCTTTTATCTTTGTTCCCCTTTAAAAAAATTGTAATCTATCTGCTTTATTGATTTGTTATTATTCTAGTCTCTGTTGTTTCATTCATATATCTAATTATCCTCTTCCCTTTTCCTACTCAATTTATTTCCTTTTATCCTTTTTTTCACTATTCTTTTTTTTTTTCTTTTATTTCTCCCTTTTCTCTTTCTACTGCAGTTTCATCCTTTTCCCCTTTTTTATTTTAGGTCTACCTGCTTTCTCCTTTATTTTCCTTTTCAATTTTTTTCTCTTTTACTTTTTTTTTTTGGTCTTCTTGTCCTGCTTTATTTTAAGCTATTTTCCTTCTTCTATTCCCCTATTTTTTATTCTTATTTTGTTTATTTCAGATATGCATCTACATATTCTGCCACCTCCCTTTTTTGTTGTTTTTGGGGCTTTTTTAATTTGTTTTGTTTTCTCCTATATGTTTTTTCTTTCTTTTGTTCTATCACTCTTGCTTATTTACTTTTTCCTAATATTTTCTTCACTGTTGCTTGCTTTTGTTGGTCCTGAAGGAGTCTTGTGTATGTTTTTGTTTTGTTTATTTTGTTTAGTATTTTTGTATTGTATTTTGTCCTGTTCTCTCAGCACCTCCACAACAGCTCACACAACGTGGTTAGGGTGAGCCACATAGCCATCTTGAGAGGAGACACCATCCATGAATGGTACAATAAAACTCAAGTCCCTACTACAACAGGATAACACAAATAACTCAAGTAAGGGATATTCCTAGAGCACCCAGCTCCCCAGCTCAGGAGATCTAAGACCATGAACTACAGGGCTCCACAAAACACCTACTACATAAGACCACCCCAAAAAGTCTGGAATGCATAGCATTTTTATCTAGTATATAGAAACAAAAACAAAGAGATAGCAAAAATGGGGAGACAAAAAATGAGAGAAAAGGAGGAATTACCATAAAAGGAACTAAATGTTATGGAATCAAGCAATTTTTCAGATAAATAATTTAGAGTAATGGTAATAAGGGTGCTCAAACAATTCAGTATGAACTACAAGCAATTACAAGAGAATTATAAGTGACTCAATCAGAGCTACACCAACTTTAAAGGAGAGGTTGAAACATTAAATAAGAATCAAGTGGAAAAGAGGAATGATACAGTTGAAATAAAGAACACCTTAGAAGGATTCAACAGTAGACTAGAAGAAGCTGAGGACAGAAACAGTGAATTAGAAAGCAAGGTAGGAAAAAAGCACCCATTCAGAGAAACTAATGGGGAAAAATTAAAAAGTAGAGAAGAGTCTCTGGGAGCTTTGGGACAACATGAAACATGTCAACATTCACATTATAGGGGTCCCAGAAGGAGCAGAATCTGAAAAAGAGAACTTGTTTGAAGAAATAATGGCAGAAAATGTCCCTAACCAGGTGAAGGAAAAAGTCATTCAAGTTCAGAAAACACAGAGAGTCCCAATCAAAATGAACCCCAAATCCACATCTAAGAACATAATTAAAAAGCAAACATTAAAAACAAAGAAGGAATCTTAAAGGCGACCATACAGAGACAGAAAGTTACCTACAAGAAAGCTCCCATTTGACTGTCAAGTGACTTCTCAATAGAAACAGTATAGGCAAGAAGGAATGGCATGAAGTATACAAACTAATGAAATCCAAGGGACAGAAACCAAAACTACTCTATTCATCAAGGCTATATTTCAAAATTGATGGTGAAATAAATAGCTTCACAGACAAAAAAAAAAAGGCTAAAAGAGTTTATTACCACCAAACCAGCACAGCAAGAAATGCTAAAGGGACTGTGATAAACAGAAGAAAGAGAGAGACTGAGAAGAATACAGGCATAAAGAATAAGAAGGGAAATAAATAAGTATATACCAATAAAAACATTAAATGTAAATGGCTTAAATACTCCAATCAAAAGGCTTAAGGTAGCAGAATGGATAAGAAAACATTACCCATATATATGCTGTCTACAAGAGACCCACCTGCAAACAAAGGACTCACACAAAATGAAAATGAAGGAATAAAGAGAAAAAAATTATCCAGAAAAATAGAAATGAAAAAAAGCTAAGGCAACAACACTCATATCTGACAAAATAGACTTGAAAGTGAAGGCCATAGCAAGACATAATGAAGACTACTTCATAATACTAAAGGTATCAACAAACCAAGAGGATATAACTCTGTCAAACATATATGCACCAAAAACAGGAATATATATATATATATATATATATATATATATATATATATATATAAACTTCTGGAGCATTTTAAAGGAGAGATTGACAGTGATAGAGTCAAGAGGACTTTAACAAACCACTGACATCACTGGATAACTCTTCTAGACAAAAAATCAACAAGGAAACAGTGATTCTAAACAATATTTTCTTATTTCTGGTTATAGCCTTTATATATCATTGATCCATTCTTCTTTGTGTGGTAATCAGCTGTTGATTACATCTGCATTTTTCCATGTCAGTTATTGGAATTAATTGACATTTATAGAACATTTAATCCCAAAGTTACAGAATATAGATTCTTCTGAAGTGCAATGGGAAATTTTCAAAGATAGACCAAATGTTAGGACACAAATTAAGTAGCTACAAGTTCTAGAAGATTGAAATCATATCAAGCATTTTCTCAGAACATAATGGCATGAAATTAGAAGCCAACTACAGTAAAAACACTCAAAAATATTTAAACACATGGAGGCTAAATAATATTCTACTAAATAAAGAATGGGTTACAAAAAAGATTAAGGGAGAAATAAAAACAATCCTGGAAACAAATGAAAATCAGCACACAACGCAAAACCTATGGGACACAGTGAAAGCAGTCCTGAGAAGGAAGTTCATAGCATTACAGGCTTACCGCAACAAACAAGGAAAATGTTTAATAAACTATATAACCCTACAACTTAAAAATTAGAAAGAGAACAACAAGAAAATTGAGAGTTTGTAGAAGGAATGAAATAATAAAGATCAGAGCAGAGATAAATGACATAGAGACCAAAAAGCAATAAAAAGATCAATAAATCCAAAAGCTGGTTCTTGAAACAATAAACAAGATTGATGAACTTCTAGACAAGTTCACCAAAAAACAAAGAGAGAGGACCCAAATGAACAAAATCAGAAATGAAAGAGCTGAAGTAACAACTGACACTACACAAATACAAAGGATTGTAAAAAATACTATGAACTACTATATTCCAACAAACTGGAAAACCTGGACAAAACAGACATATTCATAGAAAAATACAATCTTCCAAAACTCAGTCAGGATAAACAAAAAAAAAAATTGAAGATGCCAAATATCTACTGATGAAATTGAAGGAGAAATAAAAAACTCCCAGCAAACATAAGCCCTGGTCTGGACGGCTTCACAGGACAGTTTTACCAAACATTCAAAGAAGAACATATACCGATCCTCCTCAGATTATTCCAAAAAATTCAAGAGGAAGGAAGACTTTCAAGCACTTTCTATGAAGCCACCATTACCGTAATCGCAAAACCAGATAAAGACACTGCAAAGAAAAAGAATTACAGGCCAACATCCCTGGTGAACATAGATGCTAAAATCGTCAAGAAAATTTTAGCAAATAACACCAGCAATACAGTAAAAAGCTCATACACCATGACCAAGAGGGATTTAATCCATGGATGCAAGGCTGGCACAATATCCACAAATCAATAAACGTAATACATCACAACTAAAACGTGATACATCACAACAATTGAAAGATGAAAACCACAGTATCATCATATCAATTGGAGCAGAAAAAGCATTTGACACAATCCAGCACCCTTTTTGATAAAAAATCTCAGCAAAGTAGGAATAGAGGGATCATACCTCAATATAAAAAAAGCCTTTTATGACAAACCTACAGTCAACATCATAGTCAATGGATGAATACTAAAACCATTTACCCTAAGAACAGGAACAAGACAGAGATATCTACTTTCACCACTTCTGTTAGCATAGTGTTGGAAGTGCTGTCCATAGCAAGCACACAAGAAGAAGAAATAAAAGCTATCCAAATTGGAAAAGAAACAAAACTGTCATTATTCTCAGATGACATATTATTGTACATAGAAAACCCCCAAGACTCCATAAAAAACAACAACAAGAAGATTTAATAAATGAATTCAGCAACATAGCAGGATACAAAATGAACACCCAGAAATCTATGGCATTTTCATACAATAATAATGAACTCACAGAAAAAGAAACTAAAAAAGCAATCCCATTTACCATTACAACAACCAAATTAAGATACCTAGGAATAAACTAAGGGGATAAAATACCTGTACTCAGAAAACTATTGGACATTGTAAAAAGAGTTAAAGGAAGACATAAACAAGTAGAAGAACATACCTTGTTCATGGATTGGTAGAATCAACATCATTAAAATGTCTATGCTACCCAAGGCAATCTATAAATTCAATAAAATCCCCATTAAAATACCAATGGCATAGTTCACAGACCTAGAACAAACTCCGAAAATTTATATGGAATAAAAAAAGACCCCAAATAGCCATAGCAATCCTGAGAAAGAAGAACAATGTTAGAGGGATCACAATACCAGATATCAAGCTATATTATAAAGCCACGGTTCTCAAAACTGCCTGGTACTGGCACAAGAAGAGACATTTTGACCAATGGAACAGAACAGAGAACTCAGAAATAGACCCAATACATTATGCTCAATTAATCTTTGGCAGAGCAGACAAGAACCAATGGAGTCAAGACAGTCTCTTCAAAAAATGGTGTTGGAAAAATTGGACAGATACTTGCAAAAAAATGAAGCTAGAACACCAACTTACACCATACACAAAAATAAACTCAAAATGGTTAAAAGACTTAAATGTAAGTCATGAAACTATAAAAGTCCTAGAAGAAACTATAGGCAGCAAAATCTCAGACATTTTTCTTAGCAATATTTTTACTGATACATCTCTTCGTGCATAGGAAACTAAGGAGAAAATAAACAAATGGGACTACATCAAAATAATAAAAAAAATAGTTTTGCACAGCAATAGGAACCATCAACAAAAAAAGAGAGCCTAATTTATGGAAGGACATACTTGCCAATGTTACATATGATAAGGGTTTAATCTCCAAAATTTATAGGGAACTCATACAACTTAACAAAAGGAAGTTAAATTATCCAATCAGAAAATGGGAAAGGACCTAAATAGACACTTTTTGAAAGTGGATATACAGAAGATCAAGAGGCATATGAAAAAATATTCAAAGTCACTAATCATCCAAGAGATGCAAATCAAAATGACAATTAGGTACCATCTCACACCTGTCAGAATTACTATCATCAACAAATCAAAAAACAAGTGCTGGCGAGGATGTGGGAAAAAAAAGGAACCCTTGTACACTGCTGATGGGAATGAAGACTTGTGCAGCCACTATGAAAAACAGTATGGAGTTTCCTCAGAAAAATTAAAATGGAGCTCCCATTTGACCCAGTGATCCCACTTCTAGGAATATATCCCAAAAATCAGAAATACCAATCAGAAAGAATATATGCACCCCTATGTTCATAGCAGCACAATTTACAATAGTTAAGATTTGGAAACAGCCTAAGTGCCCATCAGCAGATGAGTGGATTAAAAAACAGTGGTACATCTTCACAATGGAATACTACTGTAAAAAAGAAAGAATTCTTACCATTTGCAACAGCATGGATGGAACTGGAGAGCATTATGCTAAGCAAAATAAGCCAGTCAGAGAAAGATAAATATCACATGATCTCACTCATTTGTGGAATATAATGAACAACATAAACTGATGAACAAAAACAGATCCAGAGACAGAAAAGCATCAATAAGACATCAAACCTCAGAGGGAAGGTAGAGGAGGGTAGGGGTAAGGGAGAGAGATCAACCAAAGGACTTATAATGCAAGCATATAGGCCTAACCAATGGACACAGACACTAGGGTTGTGAGGCAATTTGCTGGGGGTGGGGGGGTGGGGGTGGGAGTGGCCAGGGAGAGTTCAATGGAGGAAAAAGAGACATATGTAATATTTTAAACAATAAAGAATTAAAAAAATACCTTAATATTTCTAGGTTATATGATAGTGCTCCTAGAGCATTCTACAGAATCTGCATGTTAAAGTTTAAATACATTAAATATTTTAGTAACATTGATGTAAGTAAAACAAAAAGTGAAAAAGTATTGCATTACTATACAATATGTTTACATTTTATTGTGAATTATAACTTATATGCTATATATAACAAAAGTTTATAAAATAGTTTTTGCAAAAGAGTGCCCTACACAAAATATAAACAAATAATAAGAAAAAAAATTATGAAAAATATAAAACTTTAATAACAGAATTTAAAGACCTAAAAATATATAACGATACCAAGCTTATGGATTGAAAGAGCCCTATATGGTATAAAAACATGTATAAATGATATCCCAATCAATATGACAGTGGAATTTTTGTGAAAACTGATACAATTATTCTAAAATTAGCATTGAAACACAAAATTCTAAGAATAGGCAAGACATCCATTATGCAGAACAAATTGGAACAGGTTTGTTAATAATATTGATAAAGTATAGTAATAAAAACATATGACATTTGAACAAAAATACCAATGAGACAGAATTGAGAATCTTGAAACACAATAATGCTTATAGATCCCTTTGGTTTAAGCAAATTTAGCATTGTAGTCTTTTCAATAAATAATGGTGAAACAACCAAGCATCCATACAAGAAAATAGAAATTGGAGCCCAATCTCATACCATCACAAAGTTAATTCCAGGCCTAAATGTAAAACACAAAGAACAAAGCTTTTCAGATGTCTTTATGCCCTCAGGATAAGAAACTATGCCTTAATACATAAAAGCACTAACCATTCATGGAAAGATGAATAAATTTGACTTCTAAAATTAAAAATTTATATTTCTAAAAGACACATTAAAAGAGAAAAGGGAACGCACAGAATGATAGACGATAATTAAAAAAAAAACCTAGCTAACAAAGATCTTTTCAGTTCACAGAATTATTCCAAAGCCATAAGAAAAACTCAGGCAATTCAGTTAGTATGTGAAAACTAGTTAAAACCTGTACAAAAGAAGAAACTCACTTAGTCAATAAACACATTGAAATTCCTTTTAACCTTATTAACAATTTGGTAAAAGCAAATTAAAGTAATGAAATACTCATATACACATATTAATTGTCTAAAATTTAAATATTAAAAAATAAAATATAGAATGATGAGAAATCTCCTACCCTGAACATGGTATGGAATTGGGGTTGTTAATTTGTAGTCATTTTGGAATAACCTGGTAAAATTGGAGATATCTTACAACTCCAACTCCAGTTCTATATGCCTAATGCATATATAAGAATTCCCATAACAACATTGCACATAGCTAAAGCTAGAAACAACAAAAATGTTCAACAACAATACAAAGAGATAAATGCATTTTAGTATATTCACCCAAAGAAATATTATACAGCAATGTTGATGAATATTCTATAACTGGTACAACAGTGTGGATGAATTTTACCAATATTCTGTTGAGTAAAAGCAGCCAGACACCAAATAGCACAGTTTGATTCCCTTTGTATAAAGTTCAAAAACAATAAAAATGAAACTACGTGATTTATGAAGTAAACATGAGTGTAAAATTACAAAGAAAACCAATGAAGTTAGAAGAACAATAATCTCCAAATGAAGGAGAGGACTATATTCAAGAAAGGATACACACGGACTTCTAGAATATTGACAATGTTTTGTTTTTTCACCTGGATAATTACACAGAGAGTTGCTTTACAATGATTTTAAATTTGTATTTTTATATATAGTATGTAAGTTATAATTTGCAATAAAATGTAAACATAAGTTATCTGGTTAGTCAAAATATATTTTGCAGTCTTTAATCAAAATAGTTCAGCTTGAATCTGGACTGTAAAATCTTGGTCACATGTTTGAACTTTCCTTAGCCTGTATTTTCCCATCTTTGAACTGGGAATCATGACAAATGTGATCATATGCTTCCTAGGATGGAACAAGTAGTTTAGGGGGCCATACACAAAGCCAGGTGCTTTCATATATTAATTTATTTAACTCTATACAACAATGTCATCAGAGACACTTTAATTTTTTTATTCCTTTTAAAAAAATATATTTTATTGATTTTTTTTTACAGAGAGGAAGGGAGAGGGATAGAGAGAAACAACGATGAGAGAGAAACATCGATCAGCTACCTCCTGCACACACCCTACTGGGGTTGTGCCTGCAACCAAGGTACATGCCCTTGACGGGAATCGAACCTGGGACCCTTGAGTCAGCAGGCTGATGCTCTATCCATTGAGCCAAACCGGTCAGGGCTAATTTTTTTATTCTTGACACTATTACAAATGTCCCCCATTTTCCTCCTTTTGTCCCTCTTTGCCCAGCCCCTGACCCCATCCCCTGACCTTCACCATATTGCTGTCTATGTCCATGAGCTATGCATATATGCATATATGTTCTTTGACTAATCTCTTCCAATCCTCCCCCCTGAGATCTGTCAATGTATTCCATGTATACATGCCACTGGTCCTATTTTGTTTGTCTGTTTATTTTGTTCATTCAATTCCACATATAAGTAATATCACATGGTATTTGTATGTCTCAAACTGGTTTATTTTGCTTAGCATAACTATCTCCAGGTTCATCCATGCTGTCTCAATGAGTAAGAGATCCTTCTTTTTTACAGCTGCATAGTATTTCATTGTGTAAATATACCACAGCTTTTTTTTATCCATTTATCTATTAAAGAGCTCTTGGGCTGTTTATAGGTCTTAGCTATTATAAATAACACTGCTATGAACATAGGAGTGCATATATTCTTTCTGATTGGTGTTTCAGGATTCTTAGGATATATTCCTAGAAGTGGGATTGCTGGGTCAAATGAAAGTTCCATTTTAATTTTTTGAAGAAACTCTATTCTGTATTCCACAGTGGCTGCAGCAGTCTGCATTCCCACCAGCACTTTATTAGGGTACCTTTTTCTCCATATCCTCAACAGCACTTGTTTGTTGATTTATTGGAGGTAGCCATTCTTGCAGGTATGAGGTGATACCTCATTGTCATTTTAATTTGCATTTCTCTGATGATTAGTGACATTGAGCATTTTTCCATATGTCTATTGGCCATTTTTATGTGACTTTTTTTATTAATCATGTTAAAGTCTTCACATCTTAATTGATTCTTTTGTTACTTGTAGATATGTTATCATTTTAAATATGCCACATAGGTCATTTTTCTTCAGGTGATTTAGGATCCAAGTACTAAATTTAGGATGCATTTAGGATGAATTTTCAGTTTTTTAAATAAAATGATTTAAAATTCTATCAGATGCAGTTTTAAAGTGCTTTCAAAAATACATTTTGAATTGCCCTGGCTGGTGTGGCTCAGTTGCTTGGAGCATCAGCCTGTACATCAAAAGATTGTAGGTTCTATTGTTCAGGGGACATACCTAGGTTGTAAGTCCCATCCCCGGTCAGAGTGCATAGGTAAGGAGGTAAGGCAACCAATAGATATTCCTGTCTCACATCAATGTCTCTCTCTCTTTCTGTCTCTCTCTCTCTCTCTCTCTCTCTCTCTCTCTCTCTCTCTCTTTCTAATAAGTATATCATCTGGTGAGGATTAAAAAACAATATTTGGTATCTTTGAACAATATACATCAAACCTCAGTTCTCGAATGTCTCCCATCTCAAATAATTCAGTTCTGGACCAAAATGTTCATGGGGAAAATTCCCCAGTTGTCATACAAAGCTTCAGTTCTCATCCAACAACCTTTCCATGCTGATTGATATCTGTATGATCAGTAAAGCTTCTCTCAGGCCACAAACAAAGGAGAGAATGTGTGAGTATGTGTCAGTTTACCACTAAACCTTGCATTGTTAATGTCTCAGGAAGTTGTTCTGTGACTATATACAAGTTTTTTGGGGTGTTTTGTTTGTTTGCTTTAGGTGTTCTGGACTGGATTAATTCAATTTACATTATTTCTAATGGAAAAAATGATTTGTTTTCCAAACATATAGTTTCTTGAACAGCCTGCCTGTGTGAATTAAGTTCAAGGACCAAGGTTCCACTATAGCTATTTCACAATTTGAACTTAATATCCTAAATACTGCTGCTTTAAAACAGTGATTATAAAAAATAATTTATTTGTTATGCAAACTGAATTTGTCACTTTAAAAGGATACCAAAACCAAAAATCTTTAAAATGTATTTCTACCAGTCTGTTTTTTGAGCCAAATTACTTCTTTTTTTATTGTTGACAGTATTATAGATACCCCCCCTTTTCCTCCCACTTTGCCCCCCCTCCACCCAGTACTCACCCCTCCCCAGGCGTTTATCACATTGTTGTCTGTGCCCTTGGGCTATCATATATGTATATATGTTCTTTGATTAATCTATTCCAGTCCCCCCCACACACACACACACCACCTTTATCTCTCTAGGATATATCAGTCTGTTCCATGTATCTGGTCCTATTTTGTTCATTAGTTTATTTTGTTCACTAGATTCCACATAAAGTGAGAACATGTGATATTTGACTTTTTCTGACTGGTTTATTTCGCTTACCATAATAATCTCCAGGTCCCTCCATGTTGTCACAAAGGGTAAGAGTTCCTTCTTTATTAACAGCTGCATAGTATTACATTGTGTAGATGTACCACAGCTTTTTTATTCACTCATCTACTGATGGGCACTTGGGCTATTTCTATATCTTAGCTATTGTACATAATGCTGGGTTGATTAACACGTCTTAATCTGAGAATAATTTCAGCTAACAATTTTTTATAGAATCAATGCATTGAAGGCCTTAAAAGTTATCTGGTATAATCTCACTCCATTCTCCCCTATTTCTGTTCATGTTTCTCACAATACCTATTGCCTTATCTCAACTAGAGGAGCCAGTGATTCTTATATATTTACTCTCCAATGCTAGCTATGTAATATTTTTGCCCCAAAATATTGTTGTCTGTTAGCAATATAAAGTAATAATTATGTAATTTAAGCATATTATTGATTTGAGTAAGAGTCATACAACAGGCAGATAACAACTGAATCTAACTAGAGAGAAAAGACAAATTGAAGAAACTATGGACTAATTAACATTGGAAATAGATTTTTAAAAACTTTTGTGACAACTTAGAAGAAAATCCAGGGATGAGCATTGATAGTCTTCATGGACTCACGAAAAATTAGTCATGTTTAACCAACACTATTTCTTTTGCTGATAGGATTACTAGATGGGACCATGACACAGTGGCCTTTTAAAAATCATTAAAAATTTCATGTTAGTGGCCTTGACTATATGATTATATAAGGTTTCTTTTGACTTAAAATCCCATGTGTTTTACCTAGTAAACATGATAAAAATTTTTGCTGAGGAACAATTGATTCATGATTTTCATATACAAGTTTTCTTAGAATGCTGATTAATGGATCTTTGCAAACCTGGACAGAAATCTCAAGTGCTAAAACTGGCTCTGTCTTTAACCTTAAACTTTTCCACAATTTTTTTATTTTTAAATATATCTTATTGATTCCAGAGAAGAAGGAAGAGGGAGAGAGAGATAGAAACATCAATGATGAGAGAGAATCACTGATCGGCTACCTCCTGCACTGCCCCAACTGGGAATGAGCCCAAAACCCAGGCATGTGCTCTTGAACTGAATTGAACCCAAGACCCTTCAGTCTGCAGGCCAACGTTCTATCAGCTGAGAAAACCAGCAGGGTCACAATTTTTTTTTCTCAATTTATATCAAGATATAGAAGGATCTTTGACGTATATGACACAATCAAAAAAGAATAGCTAATATTTGAGATAACAAAAGAACAATGTTTGTGCACACCTGTGTGCCCAATAGCCTGAAACTAAGAATAAAAAAAAAATCATAAAATATTTTACAAATAAATTTGAGTTCAAATATAAATTACACTATATATTGTATTTGAAAAGTAGAAAAATACTTATGTATAGTATGGTACACCTTCAAAATAAATTATATGCAAACTTTAAATATATATTTAAGAAGAATTTATAATAACATACAGAATTCATATCACATAATTGCAAGTTAAAAAATAAGCAGGTAAAATTGCTCATAAAGTATTATCACAAGTTTACAGTATGTAAAAGCAAAACAAAAGGATAAAAGTCACCAAAATATTAAATGGGAGTGGTAGGAATGGGAAAAAAGAGGAGCATGGTGGGCAGATAAATTGTTTTCAGATATTAAATGACATGCCATGTGGAAACAGAAATAGACTTGCCAAGCTAGAAAGTTTGGAAACAGGTTCAATATAAAAAATACATTTATAACAAAGCTGTACCAAAATAAGATGAACTGCTTTTGGAAGTGGTCAGCTCCTTAATAGTAGACATATTCCAGTAAAACCTAGAAGACCATTGCTCAAGAATTCTGTGGAGGATATTTCTGCATTAATCTAGATGACTTTTGAAGTCCCATTTAATTCCAACTTGCTCTGTCTCAAAGTTTCATCCTAACATTCAACACTGCTAAAAGCCCTTGGAACTTTATTTATTTATTTATTTATTTATTTATTTATTTATTTATTTATTTTTAAATATATTTTATTGATTTTTTACAGAGAGGAAGGGAGAGAGATAGAGAGTTAGAAACATTGATGAGAGAGAAACATCGATCAGCCGCCTCCTGCACATCTCCTACTGGGGATGTGCCCGCAACCCAGGTACATGCCCTTGACCGGAATCGAACCTGGGACCTTGCAGTCCGCAGGCCGACGCTCTATCCACTGAGCCAAACCGGTTTTGGCAACCCTTGGAACTTTAATTCCCATACAATATGGTAATTATCCCTAAAAATCTCTAAATATGGCATCTATGCTTACATTTCAATAATTCATTAAAAATGAAGAATGGAGCAAGGCCTGATACAGAGCCTTACCCCACACTCTTAGAAAATTCTGATTCACTAGCCTTTAACAATCTGCACAATACAGCTGTTCGTTAGGTGATGATTTTGGTGGTTCTCTATACCTGTACCTGTGTTATTTGTTTAAAATTCATTTTGACAGTATTATCTGCTCATAAAAAATTAACATTCTTACCTCAGCTGATCTATTTATTTGACTAAAGCTTAATTTCTGCCAATGTGAATAGTGACAATAAAAACCATGATAAGATAATAATTTTAAAATGTATAAATCTTTGAGAAAAACACTAATTTTTCAAACACAAAAGGCAAAATAATTAAAACTGTACATTTTCATAGAACCAGGCCTTAACTATTGTTCATAATTTTATTTGTATTTGGTAGTGTTTCTGAATTTAAACTCAGGACAACAGGAAACCATTTTCTTCCACTTCAGTATTAGAAGCAGACTCGCAGTCTTGGCAGAAGTAGCAAGACCTGTGCCCCAATCCTACTCTTGTCACATTTTCTCTGGAAGGGGTTCCTGAATAAATTCCAGGGAAAAGAAACATCTTACAAGTACTGTGGTTCCATAGAAGGCTCCACATGCCAAGGATAAAAGTTGAAATGTTTGTGAAAGCCCCACAGGGCTCTTGAATTAAAGGGAAAGATTTGCAGCAGTGATGACTAGGTTCCAGAAGAACTGTCAGAATACAAAGCAAGAATAGGAAATAGGACTTGGACTGAAGAAGAGGGTAACGGTGATGCTAAGTGAACAGCAGTAAGGACGCTAGTGATAGTAGTCTCTGAGTAGGACAACAAGGGCTATACTTATACATAGTTATTTAAAGAAAACCCATATTGGAAAAGACATGAAATGTGAAATTTTCACTTAAATAAAAATCAAATTAAGATGAACTGTAGAAATCTCATGATAAAATAATGAAATAAATATATTTTAAAATCATTAACCCTCATTGAGCATTACTGTAACTCAGGCACAATGATGAGCATTTTATAGGAATTATATTATTTAATACTAATAATAAACCCATGAAGTAGGTTCTAATGCTATTCTTATTTTTCTAATGGAAGTCAGAGTCTCAGAAACTATATGTGATTTATGCTCATTTCTTAAGTGGCAGGACTGAGATAGAACCTGAGTCTAACTCTCTGTTCAACTCAATGAAACTTTATGTTATTCTATACAGTTGTTCTCACTGAGAACTAAAGAATATTTAGCTTTGTCCCATGACCATATTTTCCATTTTGGAAGAATCTATAGCTAGTCAATGTGTTGAATGTTAAAAAGTGTATTTCATCACTCAATACTGTCTATAAATCATTTCACTGCTATGCTCCTCCACCTTTGACAAAGCATTTTAGTATAAACAAACTTAGGGGCCACTGTGCGATTATTCCCACTTGAAAAATATACTGTTTTCCTTCCATGAAACTAAACAGAAGGTCTAAGAGAAAGGAAATTATTAAGCATTCTACTGAGTGTTTTTCCCCAACAAAATCTAAGATAGAGGTCAATGAATAAGTATGTGCAGACTGGAACTTGAATCCTCTAGGGTGACTGTAGGCTAATTAATAATTAATGCCAGAGCCATGGTGTTTGAAATGCAGATGTGATAACTGGAGGCCTGGCAGTGCTGTTCAGAGGAAGCAGATTTAGATGCTATAGGGAATAGGCACTCCCTTGCCGGCTGGCTCAGAGAGCCAGCCTGGGTGCAAGGCAGGGCCTATGGTTTAGATTATATTCCCCTCAGCTGTTAATTACCTGAACCTACTTTGAAGTTTTTCTCTTTTTATCCTCTGCATGAAAAGAGATTGGTTCAGCCAAGGGACTTAGAGAAATGATCAAATACATGGGGTGGAGGGAAGGGGGTGGAAATGGTACTTCATATATAAGAAGATAACAAAGAAAAACACATAGAACATACAAGAACATACATTATTAGAAAATGACAAATTGTGACTCATTGTTTCAAACACATTGTGTTTCTCAGTTGTTCTAATAAAATTTGATTTTAAGTAAATGTGTAAACCTCCTCTGAATACGTACAGCACAAAAGTTCCATGTGTACTACTATATAAAGTGGTGCCTTAACTATAGATAGGTGTTTTGTAATGCTGTATTCAATTCAATAGAGTAATTTAAACTTCTTCATATTTGAAGCTATTTACAAATAAGGACAACATCAATAAAATTAGCCACAAACTGCTTCTATATAACCTGTGGTATTGAAATCACTCATTCTCAGAATAAAAATAGAAAGTGCCATTATTCAATGGAGGAAGCTATAAGATATTAGGAAATTGTGGAAATAGGCTGCAGTTGAAAGAAATCTAAAATTAATGATGATAAGCTTAACTAACTGAAAAAGCACCCTGGCTTGTTTTCAGGATGTGTGTGAATGAGCACAAGTTAAAGAAGCATGGCCATTAACTATTTAGAAAGTGAATTACAATGTCTGGATTAGATATAAAGCTGAGGTTTATTTTTTTGGTTTTCCATTTTAAATATTAAATTTAGTCCAGCTACTCCAGGAAAAGCAATTTGCTGAGATACATGCTACTCACACATGAACAAGATTCTCTCTTTTGCTGCAAAAGCATGCAGACATGAAATAGCTAATTTTTACCTGTGAGAGTATCTCTGAATTTTTTGACAGGAAATTGGCACTGAAAGTACCACCAAAGGAAAATGTGTACATACATTGAAACTGACACCCATGGATCCAGTATCATCTGAGTAAGGTGACAGCAAATGCACACAACCAAATGAGTGAATGATGATCATAGGCTCAGACACAACACATAGACCTCCATGCAGTGGTCTGGATTTATTTACTTTTATTTCCATTTAAAGGGGCACTTTTTGAGTGGCAGGACTGAGATAGAACCTGAGTCTAACTCTCTGTTCAACTCAATGAAACTTTATGTTATTCTATACAGTTGTTCTCACTGAGAACTAAAGAATATTTAGCTTTGTCCCTTAAACTTTTAACTCAGAATGAAAAACTAGAAATTTTCTCATTAAAATCTATTGCTCAAAATGCAAATTCTCAAAAATGTAGGGCTTGCATTGTTGTACACTTTCAATTTTAATAAGCAAAAAAAAATCTTCACGTAACTAAAGACCTTCTATTAAAGGCAAACACATTTGGAATTTTTACAATTTGTGCGTAATACAGCTTTCCCAGTTGTGTTTTCATTCTGAGAACATATACAGTATATATACTAATGTTACATAAAATTAACAACAAAAACTAAATCCATCTCCATTCAATTTTGATTCTAATTATACTGACATAAGGCAAGAGGGCCAAGTCATAGAAAACAGAGTCTATTTTCATACTGATTTTATCACCAATCAGCTATCTCTGAAGTACTATATTGCTAGAGTCCAAAGTGTTAATGAATATGTAGCAATTTTCCCAGGCTTTAAATATAAGTTTTGTCCTTGAGTTCCCTGCTACTAAGAAAAAGGAAAAACAAACAAATAAACAAAAAAAAACCAACAACAGTACTTGAAAAGTTTAAGCAGCAAACTATAGGCAATTTAAAAATTTTTCAACCACTAATATCAGCAACTAAGATTTTTTTGGCCATAGCTCTTTTCCTCTATGGATTTTCATGGTTACACATGTGTTGTGGGTAACACTCAATTTTAAAACAAAAACAAAACACATTTCTTTACTGGAACTTTTGCGTTTCAAAGATGAATTCCAAATTTTTAAATTATTGTTCCTTAATATCAAATGAATCCACATTTGAGACTGATCATGTTCAGGCTTCATTTATGTTCTTTTATTTTAATTTTGTTATTATATTAACAATATGCTAACAATTCATTCATACATATTCCATTTATATTAACACTCTCAATACTTGGTTAATCCAATTTAAGGATGAAGATAGTTGAAAACTTTATCTCCAACTAAAATTCAGTGGGAACATGTTTTAGCTCAGAGATCTATGAACAACAGAGATATAAACTAAAACCGCCTAATGGTGCCACCACAGTATTAGGTTAAGCTTTCCACTTTATTTCAACATCCCCCTTTTCTCATCCCCCACACAACTATCTCTTCGACTGATAATTGCATATTTTGTAAAGACTTATTCAATTCCTTAAAGCACATTTAAAAAAGTTTTCATTTGATCTAGTGGCATAATCTTGCATGTCTGAAAATTTTAATATATTTAAAAGTGATTTAAAAATAACTTCCCATAGCAAACAATATTTAAGTCATAAGAACTTGAAGCCATCGTTATATTAATATGGAATAACTAAAGCTTTATTCTCTATGTCAACTGTATTTTAAATGTTTTTCCCTCTATATATACACTTTCCACAGTTCATTTTCCATCATGGTTCATATTGTAAAACTGTCTTGTGCACAATGTTCTGACTTTCCACTGCAATCTAAAATGTGGTTAGATTATCTAATTTGTATTGTGTTCTTTTTACCTGCAGCTACAGGGAGACTGAAATTAAGTTCTCAATACTTCATCAGTAAAAAGCATTTGAAAAGTAAATAGATCTTAACAGAAATGTTTGTGGGGTTTTTTGCCTTCAGTATGAGTGACGTATGTTGCATAAACTATGCACTGCAAAGCGGAGGGAGACTTCTTTACCCTGCAAAAGGAAAAGTAAAACATTGAAAACGAATTTTAATGAAATCATAACATTAAAATAGTTTTATATTAAATCTTTCTAATTTTCTAGGTGAAGGCTGTGAAGTGAATGTGAAGAAACATTAAAAGAGAATTGAATTTGCATTCCTTATGCTACAGGCATGTTTACATGACCTTTAAAACAGAATTAAAGCTGTATCATCAGCAGCTGTAGGCAATTCACATTACTAAGGCAATCAAATCAGAATGCTAAGCTAACTATAAAACATAAAATAAACTTGATATAGAATCATCTCAATTCACTAGATTTACTTGCAATCTACTTATACACTGGCAGGCATTTCAAAGTAGTTTGCAAATCCACTAAACCAGAAATACTCCAACACATCTGAAAAGTGTCCAGCTATAAGTATGGAAGCTAAGAATATTGAACATATCCTTCTCAACAAACCTCCATCGTTCATCAGAACTAGCTTATTTAATGATCATTATTTACTTTCAACAATCAACTCCAAAATTAAGCATAATCCCATGAAGACACAATGCTATCTGATATATTGTACATGAAGAGATGATTTTTGTTTCCAAACAAATATTTGGAAGAGTTTATAAATAATGCTTAAAGGCTAGTAAAATTTAACTGCACTTTTTAATCTCTGAACTTTATTGTATTGTTTCCCAGCATTCCCCACACCATCTAATAACTCTATTCTTGTTTCCTTTAATAACATGTACAGGTATCATACCTCTTAAAATACGGTAGGATAGATTATAAAATAGAGTTTTAGCCGAAACCGGTTTGGCTCAGTGGATAGAGCGTCGGCCTGCGGACTGAAAGGTCCCAGGTTGGATTCTGGTCAAGGGCATGTACCTGGGTTGCGGGCACATCCCCAGTGGGAGATGTGCAGGAGGCAGCTGATCAATGTCTCTCTCTCATCGATGTTTCTAACTCTCTGTCTCTCTCCCTTCCTCTCTGTGAAAAATCAATAAAATATATTTAAAAAAATAGAGTTTTAAATGTAATTGTATGGGAGAGACTTTTTCTAAAGAGATTAAAAAAAAGAGTAAATATATTTATAATTTGATTCACCTCACTAGATGTTTCTAAAAAGCTTGGTCACTTTCCATTTTCAGTAGGCAAACAGCAGAAAAAAAACATATTCTATTTTTTCTAACATGTTTCCATTTGTGTATTGTGACTTATTTTCCTCCTTTTTAGAAAACTTCGCAGACTCTTCAATAGTATTAATAACATAGGGAATATATTTGATAATGCAGTTCTGCTACTTTAAGGGGTAATGAAATGGGGGACAGAAATACTTCTCTCTATCATTAATGTGGGTGTCTGTATAGGACAAATATTAGTTCTTTACAAAGCTGTCAACTAGATGTTCAAAGAAAACTAAATTTCCATAGCTATAATACTCAGTTTCTGCAGAGTGCAGATCTTTTTTGAAGGCAATTTACAATCAAATTTATTTGTTCCTCAGTATGCAAAGGTTCAGCCATGTAAAGATACATACACTCTCTCTCTTCCTTTCTCTATCTCTCTCTTTCTCTCTCTCTCTCTCTCTCTCTCTCTCTCTCTCTCTCACACACACACACACACACACACACACACACACACACACACACATAAAGGTGTTCACGATCCATTTGTTTAAGGAGGGGCAAGCATATCTAATGTTTACATCAAGTGCCTGGGGAAATATTGTATTTAAAGATAAAGATGAGAGCAGATATGATCGGATTATAGATTAACTGAAAACAGAAACCCAAATCACTCTCCAAAAGTAAAAATAGTAAAAACATAGTACGTGAGAGAAAGGAGAGAACTTCATTTTCACTATCATTTAATTAAGTAAAAAAATATATATATTTTGGCTGTACAAAAGTAATGTGAGTTGTTGGTATTTAGATTGTCCTGAGTTTCCTTAGAAACCTAAGGTTTCTCTTGCTTTTGTTATTGTTAAAAACAAGAAATTTGTTCTTTTTGAAGAGAATTAGGCAGGTTTAAATCTTGCTGTTCTCAATGTGATCTGAGCTAACATCTTAGTGCCTGGACAAAATATTTCAGGGTAACTATCACCTCCAACACACACAAGAAAAGTCCTGGGAATGTTGCTCTTCTAAGCACACCTCAAGGGAGTGTGTCACTGACGCAGAGCTGTGGTAACATACATTTGGCCATGAAGGGGCTGGGTCTTGCCTCCTGAGAAAGGGTTTCCTTAATTACCTTAAGTTTGTACCTGCCTAGAAAGGGGTACATTGGGATTAGGAATGGTCAAGGGCCCACTTGGCAAGGGGCAGGGTTGCTCAGGGACAAGAATACTGGACCACACTGACCAGACCCAAGGGATTCTAAGAGACTCACATCTAGTGGGGTCCCCAATCTCATACAGCTCACACAGCTGCCCTAGTTCCAGCTCTTCTAGAACTTCATTCCCTCCTTTCACTTCTAACAAGGGGAATTCAGCTTTACCTCCATCTTAAGAGCCCTACTCCAAAGAGAGGAAAAGAGCCTGGGATGGGCAGGGTTGTGAGGGCCAGGAGGCTGGCAAAATTTGGTCCCCTCGCCAGCTGCCTACTTGTCTGAATAGGACCCATTTGGCTCAAAGAATTGTAATCCACCAAGTTATCTTAAGACAGGATCTCTCAGTTTAACACTGCCATCTTGGTCCTGGCTCAAAGACCCCTACATAGAAGGCTAAATTCTGCTCCAGTTACTGGAATTCACCCCAGGATTTTAGCCAGGCAATCCAAGAGGTAAGGGATCCTGTCATTGTCCAGAAAGCCCCCCCCACCCTTTACCAATGAGGTGGTACACTGAACTTTGGAGTCAACTCCTGGATTCTCTTTGGGTGTGACTCTCTGCAGGTTAGAACAATCAATTAGGCCAAATACCGGATCAAGTAGATATCCTCTCTGAGCAAGAAAGCCAAATTGATCGCCCCAATGAGAAGTGGGGCAAAGTGCAAGAGATATCTGAAAGACAGTTACAGGAGATTTTAAGAGCACTTTGGATACCACAAACACAACAATCACAACATAGGGAACACTAACATTCTTGTGAAAAAAGAAATGTCCTTACAAAGTGAATTTCACCCTAAACTAACTCTCTCTCTCTCTCTCTCTCTCTCTCTCTCTCTCTCTCTCTCTCCCCAGACATGGATATAAACATATAGCTCTAGATATGTATTTATTTAATCAGTTTTTCTCAGAACCCTCAGTCCTCTTCCCTACCTAAACCCATAAAAATAATAGAAATTTCTAAATAATAACAGCAGGTTAAATATGGTCGCCTGCTCATTTTCAAATGTGATACATGTTTTTTACGAATGTGGTACCCAGAAATATTAACATGAATCCCCAACACTAGGCAGATTACTTACTTAAAGTATTTTCCTAGAAGGAACCTATATTTTCCATAATTCCATTACTGCAAGGTGATGAAGATACCAGCTAATTCAATAACTACTATTTGTTAAGGAAGGGGGAAGTCAGTGTAACTAAAACAAGATCTCAGTTATGAATGAAGTTGGAGCATTCTTACAATTTTGCACATTAAAACCTCAATCTGTCCACAAAGAAGAAAGTGAATTGCAATATTGGGCACCTCTATTAACTACTAAAGTGTCTTATAAAAATGCTTCTATTGTTCAACTAGGTGACTTAGTGATGCTTCAAATACTGGTCCACAGAGTTGAAGGTAATAGATCATATCTACATGCCCTCTAATCAATCACGCAGCTGGAATTATTTTTCTCATCTTTAAATACCATCATTTCAGGCCTTAACAAAAAAAAAAAATCAAGATACAAGTAAGAACCACTACTACAATTTAAATTTGGAAACATTCTGCTATTCCATTAAAAAAAAGCAATTCCACGTTGAAACTATTTTGTAAAACCATTCACTAGATTCTTCAAAACTAAGCTCTGTTTACAATGCAAAACAAGTGACTGGCAAATGCTCACAATAATTCCTAGACACCCCAGATACTGGTGCCAGGTAAATGATAAACAGAGTGCTGCACAGTAGCTTTGTCTCTATAAATCTTTTTCCTGGAACCCTGTAACAGTAGGGTTCACCCACTGACAATGGCAATGGCAAGAGAAGAAGTGACCTCAGAAGAGAAACTGAGAGTGGATCAACACGACTTTAGGAAAGCAGTGGTGGGAGCTAGCATCCTTTCTCTCTGCAGTGAGGGTCTCTATTGTCCCTGTCTGTCCTCTAACAATCCTGTCAGCGGCCCCAGCCACACAATACCTCAGCACTTCCCCACTGACATTCAATTTTGCTAGCAAATGATTAGTGTTCTTGAAGATCTGGGCATTTCTATGATGAATATTTTGTTTTTTAAATTACCCTGCATTTTATGTGGCATTCACTGTATGCTACCACTTCTTTCCCTCCCCTCTCCCCTTTCTTCTAAAGAATCTTTTCTTCACATTACAGGAAATCCAACAGAGATCTAAAAAGAAGCTAATTGAGCTTAAATCCGTATCGACTAATATCTGCTAATGTTAGCTAATAAAAAAATATTCCCCCAGAATATTATGAACCCCTTCCCCCACACAGTTTTCCAAGAATTAAAAAAAAAAGAATAACGAATGATAACAATGGCAACTATAAGAGTGGCTGATGCTCTGAAGGGCAGCTAAGTCTCACACCAAGAAAGTCTCATTGAGCTCAATGTACAAACACTAAGAAAAAGGCGCTTTTTTCTCTGCTGCTTTCAGAAGCTGTTCAATTGTTTCCCTTCCCTTGTGAGCACCTGGTAATAAAAAGAAAATACACATTTTCTTGTTGCTACCAAGCCCAATCTAACTTGTTCTGTTTCCAGAGTGAACTTATGTTGAAGATGGAGTTTTCTATCTTGAGGTCACGCCTATGTGCCACATCCTATGATCTGGAGCTTCGTGCTGTATTATACGCATTCAAATCTGGCCTTTTAGACTTCTTTCCGGACCCTGTTCTCCAACCTTCACCAGCCCCAGCTCCAGACTGCCTCCTGTTCCTCCAATTTGTAGGAAAAATGAGAATTCTTTCTAACCTATACTCATATAAGAAATACACAAGTGGTATAATCCCTGTGGCTGGGGCACTTTCAGAAAGAGCCTGGAACAAGCTGCCCAGCTGCAATCACGGTCTCTCTTTTCTACAGGCATGCAACCTGAATCACACTAATATGCCTAATTTCTTTTGTGAGTCCCTTTCTTGCTTGGACAGGGAGGAGTGTCCTGGGAAGACTCTCAGGAGTTCTTATATATCCTTAAATCTTATGAGGCAGGAGAGCCACTCTGAACCTCTAGGTTGCAAATAATTTAATAAACATACAAGTAAATCAAGCCAATCTGACTTGTTTTTTGAAATTAACTGAATCGCCCTCTTAGAAACCAAACAATGTGATGGGTGGTGTGAGGTGGCAAATTGGGGTTTGAAGGCAACCCAAGGAGGAATGGAGTTGGTGTCTGGTACTAGCCTGACAAGGGAATGGAAACCTGTGTTGCCTTGCTGGGGATGGGTGTGTGGATTTGCTAAAATTACATTTCCTCCACTTGTAAATCAGGCTCCTCTCCAGGGGACCATTTAGCTGCCCCAACCTGGTAGGGCTGGGGTAGCTATTATTATATTAAAATCATAGCTCTAGAGGGGGTGAGGTAAATCAGATCTGAGGACCCAGCAGTGGACTTCAAGATCAAGGTGAGGAGAACACCAGCTGTGTATATAGTCCAGCTATGCAAGTGATCAGTTTATCAGTGCTAATGTTGAGTTTAAGGCAAAATTCAGTCCATGAAAAAATAAGTTACCAACTATTTGCAACAGTAGCTTCACATAGACTTAATTTTCTCCCATGTCCAGATGGGGTCGGCTATTGAATGAGGCTCTTTTATTTTGTATGGGGCAGGGGATTTGTGACCATGGTCCCCCCTTTTATTCCTCTCTCTATGGAAACCCAGATCATGGGGAGAAATATGCGAAGCTGAATAAAGAGAAGCAGCAGAAAGGAGCGCTTGAGAGCGGCATCTGTTACACTTGGGAAGTTAGACTGACAGGAGAGGGCCAAGGAAACCTCTCCAGTAGATCAGTTAGAACAGCAAGAAGATTTGACTATATTCAGATAATTTACTCAAAAACAAAGCACTTTACTTGCAAGAGAAGATTCTTATCACAGTTGCTCCAGGATGTGCTTGCACCTGAATTTAATAGGTGGACTCTATATTCATGGGAAGTAATTTTTAAAACAAATAGAAAGAGGAGAGAGAGATAAGAATGAGAGGGAGGGAAGAGGGAAGGAAGGATGGAAAGGGAAGGAAAGGAAATGGAAAGGAAAGGAAAGGAAAGGAAAGGAAAGGAAAGGAAAGGAAAGGAAAGGAAAGGAAAGGAAAGGAAAGGAAAGGAAAGACTGCGGTTGGGTTTTGCTCCTGACAGAAGGTATTCTTACATTAAAAGACTGCAAAACAAGGATTTAAAAAACTTGTCCCTGGGCACAGATGCCTCCTACTCTATAATCCCCCGCCTGCCCCACACAAGCCTGGGAACAAATTGTCTGAACCTTTTTTGTGTGTCTGGCCAAACCAGTTGCCCAGAGCAGAGGCCAAGGGCAAGAGGAAGGTTGATTGTAAGAACTCTGGCAAATCAGACTGGGAAAATGACCCCCTTCTTTTTCATGCAAAAGCCTTATCAATTGATAATTGCCTTAACGCCCTGAATGGTCAGACTAAGATTAGCAACTCTTTCACCCAAACGCAGCTGCAAGGTGGGGGTGGGGAACCCACCGCAGCAGCCAACAACAACGTGGCAATGATCATGATCTTTTCCTAGTATGGTTTCTTCACTGTGCTTCCTTCTGACCTCTAAAGTGACCTGACACAGACTGGCAAATGGATCCTTGAACAGACAGCCTAACAGAGCACCTGAAAACTTGTATTATGTTTGATTTTAACAAGTTCTTTTTTTTTTTCTTCAGGAAGCAAGAGTTCAAGCACAAATGAGGCTGCGTTCTTGCAAAGGAAGATACACACAGTTGGCAGTAATGAAACGACCTTCCTCGGCAGAAAAAAGGAGAGAGAGAGAGAGAGAGTGAGAGAGAGAGAGAGAGAGAGAGAGAGAGAATTTAATTCTAGGTTAAAAGCAGATAAATCTTTACAATAGGACACCAGAAAATGAAAGCACAATTTTAGTGAGGGATGAGGAGGGGGAAGATGGCAAATGATTAATCCTATCTGCCAATAATTATTGTGTTTATCCTTTTTAAAAGAAAAAGTAAAAGAAACAAATACATCTCAACCAGATGCCAGGTTTTCCTGCCTAATAGACACAATTTACATTTAACAACACAAACACCTATTGCTCTGTGCTCTCATAAGTAATTACTTATTTCACAGGAAATAGATGCTCTTTAGCTATAGCTATATAAAGGAATGACAGAATAAGCTCACCTTGTTTTTATTTTTCTCATTTTCTTGCATTTTCTTCAGATCTGTCTTCTTAGGGAAACTAATGCCTTAATGACTTTCCGGTAGCTGCAAGCCTTCTTTTATTTCTGCTAAATATATGAAAATGTATGCAAATTTAAATCAAGTTTAACCTAGGAGCTCTTGCAATATATTTAATGGAATTTCAAACCAATAAGGGAACTCTAATGCTGTCTTCTGTAAATGCAAATATAATTATGCAGCTAGATTACCTCTAAAATTATGCAATGAAAGGTCATTTTTTAACTTCAGAGATCGAGTCAGGTATCCAGTGTTTCCTTATCCTAGCTAAAGCAAATCTTTGTATTTCACCCCACTCTGCTTACAAGCAAAACCTTTGCATGGCTCTCTAAAGCACACGGACTTATCCTTCCCTAACTTCTAAAAGCTTAGGAGGAGTACACGTCTTCCTCCCTTTCCTTTAACCAAAATTTAAAACAGTCTTGTTCTCTCAAGCTGAACAAATTCAAGCTTGATGGGGATGATGGGGGTAGTGGTACTTAATGCCAATCTCTTTCCCTCTCCCTTTCCCTCTCCCTCCCTCTCCCTCTCCCGATCCCTGTCCCTCTTCCTTTCCCTCTCTCTCTCTCTCTCCCTCTCCCTCTTCATTTCCAGTGTTCACTAAACTACTCCTATTTACTTCAACAGATCTTCAATAGTAGTGGGGGAGAATAAATACATTAAAAAATGTTTTTCCCTAAAGGACAGCATTGGGCGGGGCAGCGGAAACTTCTCCTGTGTACCTATTGGGAGTTGGTCTGCTGAGAGTCTGGGGTGAGTGTGAGGAAGGGCTGCTAGCTTCTACAAGCATTGCTTCTGACAGAAATTGGGGACTGCTGATGGGAGCTGACATAGAGCCATAATAAAAACCAAGTCTTCCAATTGACCAACTGGATTGGAAGGCAAACTCAAAATAACTGAATTTTGCCAGTATCACAATGGATTTTAATTTCCAGAATATCCCAGTTCTTCATACCTTAAATCATTTTTTTTTCCAGAAGAAACTAAGCATCTCTTTCTTAGATGTTTTCTGACCTTAGTATTGAGTTTCTTATTAATATAAAATTAAATAAATTAGTCAAAATAAGTCTTATTGGAACCAATGACTTCAGTCTAGATTCCAGTTCCTATCAAAGACGTCCCCTTGCTCAAAGTTTGTAGTCAGATTCTGTTTTTCAGTCCTCTACACACAACTAACCCAGAAAGTGAAATGAATTTGAGCAAAATCCATATCCACTAAGATATAGATGACATTCAAGCTAGTGATGTTGGTTTCTTAATATTTTTTTCGTTCTCTCTTTGGGTTCACCTAAATAATGTAAAAGCTAGTTTGCAGCCTCAGCACCTATCAGTCTAAAAGCACTACACACAAACACACACATCCGTCTCATTTTTTCCCGCTCCACTACAAATACGGGCGAAGTAGGTGCTGGAGGTGGTGGTGGTGGGTTAACCAACTAATCTGTTGCCGCCACTCAGCGGGATGCAGCCAGCCGATCAGAAAGATTTTATTCACTTCCTGCTTGGGTCTCACTGCAACTCACAGAGCTCGCCAGCTTAATTTGGAAAGCTAGCCCAACCTCCCACACCGCCATTGGCCGAACGCACGGCTGGCCAGACCAAGACGCGCTGCGATTGGCCGCGGTAGGTGTCGGTAACTCTCTGGCTGCTTTGGCTCCCCCGCAGGATAGATGTCAAAGGCTGAAGCTGCTCCCTTTGCCACATTATAACTAGTAGGGGATCCTCACCGACCATGGCCACAGCTGCCTCGAATCCCTACAGCATTCTCAGTTCCAGCTCTCTGGTCCATGCGGACTCTGCGGGCATGCAGCAGGGGAGTCCTTTCCGAAATCCTCAGAAACTTCTCCAAAGTGATTACTTGCAGGGAGTTCCTAGCAATGGGCATCCCCTCGGGCACCATTGGGTGACCAGTCTGAGCGATGGAGGCCCGTGGTCCTCCACACTGGCCACCAGCCCTCTGGACCAGCAGGACGTGAAACCCGGGCGTGAAGACCTACAGCTGGGCGCGATCATCCATCACCGCTCGCCTCACGTCGCCCACCACTCTCCGCACACTAACCACCCCAATGCCTGGGGGTCGACCCCGGCTTCAAACCCGTCCATCACGTCCAGCAGCCAACCCCTTAACGTGTACTCGCAGCCGGGCTTCACCGTGAGCGGCATGCTGGAGCACGGGGGGCTCACCCCACCGCCGGCTTCTGCCACCGCACAGAGCCTACACCCAGTGCTCCGGGAGCCCCCAGACCATAGCGATCTAGGCTCTCACCACTGCCAGGACCACTCGGATGAGGAGACACCAACCTCGGATGAGTTGGAACAGTTCGCCAAACAGTTCAAACAAAGAAGAATCAAGTTGGGTTTCACGCAGGCCGACGTGGGGCTGGCACTGGGCACACTGTATGGCAACGTGTTCTCACAAACCACCATCTGCAGGTTTGAGGCCTTGCAACTGAGCTTCAAGAACATGTGCAAGCTGAAGCCACTGCTGAACAAGTGGCTGGAGGAGGCTGATTCGTCCACTGGGAGCCCGACCAGCATTGACAAGATCGCAGCGCAGGGCCGCAAGCGCAAGAAGCGAACCTCCATTGAGGTGAGTGTCAAAGGTGTACTGGAGACGCATTTCCTCAAGTGTCCCAAGCCTGCCGCACAGGAGATTTCCTCGCTGGCAGACAGTCTCCAGTTGGAGAAAGAAGTGGTGCGTGTCTGGTTCTGTAACAGAAGACAGAAAGAGAAACGAATGACTCCACCAGGGGATCAGCAGCCACATGAGGTTTATTCGCATACCGTGAAAACAGACACGTCCTGCCATGATCTCTGACTGCAGGAAGCCGGCAACCGATCAGCCGCACGAACTGGAGCAGCGCGGATTTCTCTTTCTCTCCCACTCCCTCCTTTCACTCCAGCTTCATAATTGCTATCTCTCTCTCTCTCTCTCTCTCTCTCTCTCTCTCTCTCTCTCTCTCTCTCTTTCTCTCTCTATTTTTATATTTTATTTCTTTACCCCTCACCCTTTCAACCGGGGATTCTAACTTATATTAAGGAAGGAAACACTCACGAATTTCAGGCTTCTTAACGCTGGTACACAGTTTCATTAAGCACTCCAGGCGGGGTCCTCATATCCCCTGCGGTCCGGCAACAGCTTTCTCTACAACCTTTTCTGCAGATCAATATATATTATTTACTTTGAGTAAGGTTTGTTTGGTTGCTCCTCTCTAGGAAGAGCAAGGAGTGGGGAAACTTGGGGGCGGGTTAGGGATTGGGGGAGGGAGGTGGGAAGACGGAAGATGTGTGCCTCTAAATAACCTTTCAGCGCCTTGGTTATAGCAGCTGTATTTCAGGTGAAATCTGTTTTACAATAGACTAGTTTTGCATTTAAAAAAAAAAAACTTCTATAGCGTTTCTAAATGTCTGCGGTGTTTTACTACAAGCTGTACACAATATTTGTGAGATAATTTGTATCTAATTGACCACTCCACATTATTATTGCTATTATTATTATTCCTTCATTGAGCTGATGGTTTTTTAATTGCTTATAAAAGCGAGAGGAGGCTGGAAGGAGGAGGGGGAGAGATGTGCCTACCTTTCACTCATGCCCCCTATCCCAAATCTGTAAAGAGAGGAAAGGATACAATGGAAAAGGAGTTCTTGGTGGTGATATATACATATATGTTTGTTTTGTTTTGTTTTGTTTTGTTTTCCTCCGTGGGCGGAGTGCCTAGAATGGGTAGAATAGGCAAGCTGATTGGGTTTGCAAACTAGTGTGAAGTAGGAGAGGCTGTTTTGAAAGATTCTGCCCTCCCTGCCAGAACTGTTGAGCCCTTGCTGGTCTTTTACAGTGCAGATCTGGGTGCCAGAGAAGAATTCAGTGGCAGCGCTCGGGCGATAGAGGTAGTCATGGGGAGCTGAGAGGACTATGAACCTACTGAGGTCTGGAATGCCTGCACTCGGAGCTCCCCAAAGGCCCAGAGCCTACCCAGGCCGACTGACCGCCAGCGCTACCCCACCTTGGCTCTCCTGGGCAAAGGACTTTGCCTTCACAGGCTATTAATTTCGCTGGAGAAGACGACCCGGAGACTGGCGACAGTCAGTGCCTCCCAGTTCGGTTCAACTCCAGTCCAATGTCTGCTCCTTGAATAAAAAATCCTTGGGAAGGGATGGTGAGGGTGCTCTCTGCTTTGTGCAGAACGACAATGAATTGATTGGCAAAGGTCACAGGGATTTTGGTCTAGCCTTGTACCACATCCTTCAGATGTGTATATACCGCTGTTGCTGAGTGAGCTCACACCGGGAGCCATCTCATGCCTCAGACAAGCACAGCTGGTGGAATGTCCACTGCGAGGATTGAACTAGCTAGTGAGGGCCTGGGCTGCTGGTTTTTGTTTTTGTTTTTTTATCTCTCTGTGTGTATGTGCCTGTGTGTGTGTGTGTGTGTGCGCGTGCGCGCGCGTGTGAGCGTGCAAACGTATGTGTGTAGATAGTTGTGTGTATATTATTACTATTTACAAGAAACAAAAACCACAAAAAATCTCCCTAGACTATGTAGAGATTCAAAAAGTATGCATTTGCTGTGGCTTTACTGCTAGCTCTCAAGTCCACATGCCAGGTCCACAGACAGACCTCATAACCAAGGAGCATACATGTGCTGGCTCGCCAAGCACGCAATCCACAGCCACTGCCCTCCTGAACTACCTGGGAGCTTGCATGACCTCGCTGGCCGCCTAGCTGGGCCTCCAGGGGCAGCTGCAGTAGACAAAGCTTCAAACTACCTAGGGACCATATACCCTAGTGCCCCCTGTGGAAGATGCCCTAGTATGGGCTGACAGGGCTCTGGTCCACTGCACTGTGTGTCTCCCAGCTGCAGGTCCAAGAGCATGAGTTAATTCAAATCCCAGACCCTTTTTATTTTTTGTGAAGCCTCTGCATTCTGTTGGTAATTGGGTTTTAGTTCTGGGACTTTTTCACACATTGAGATCATGTTTTACAACTGTTAGGATTATTTGTTTATTTGTTTGTTTTGATTTTTTCTTTGCAGTTAAGCGCTATGGTTCAAACCTGAGTTAACCCAAATATTTCTGCTGACTTTATAATTGTACAGTTTTGTATATTAAACGTTTTTGAAGTTATTAATTTAAAAAAAGATCATTTAGTTTATTCATTTAGTAACTGATGTATAATAAATGCTATTTTCATTAAGAGTTGCTTTTTCAACTATTTTATTCAAATTGCCTATTGCAGTTGCCAGCAATTATTTATTTTCAATAAATTCTGCATTGTGTTAAAAATGAGACTCTTTCAAAGATGAGTTGGGTGTCAAAAAGAAAACAATTCACTGTAATGTTTGATGTGAACAGTTTTAGTCAAGGGGTTTATATTGACACAATATTTTATTGTTGTAAAATATTAAAAACATTTAAATAAAACTTTTTTTCCAAAAAATCTGTTTTTTTTTTTCCTCCTGCCTGTATTGTGTGGTAGTGTGTGAACTGAAGCGTTTAAACAGAGGCACGTTCCTGGTGAATAGTGCATCGGCTTTGCTTCAGGTTAGAAATCATTAGTCAATGTTTTGATTCTTGATTCTCTCCTAACTTTTTGCCTTTCTTATAGTTGCACACACAGCAGGGCCCCATTATCGTGCCCATACCCACACCCATACTCAGGCAAAACACATTCCAAATGTTGGGAAACACGGTGGCTTAAGGAAGGCTAACAGAGCAGTACATTTATTTCAAGAGGTGCTATCGTTTTAATGTTCTCCTAAAAGAGTGTCTACTTCTCTAGTCCAAAAGACAGACACTTCTCTGAAACTGTGCCTCCTGAAACTAGACCCAGACTTTCACTGTGGCATTCATCTCATCTAGTTGCAACCACTTTTCTTCTTTTTCTTTCCCATTCCTGCTCAGTGTCCTTCTGGTAGGTGAGCCCCAATTTTCCTGAGAAGGGTTAGGAAGGTGATTATATGTAAGAAGTGCTCTTCTTTTCCTTGGACCCAGAAACCCTGGTAAATTGTCCACTTTGTGTTGCCCAATAAGGCTAAATTCATTCCTATTGATTCCTATCTAAGTTTGGGGAAAAGGAAAAATATTACAAAAGAGACATTAGGAAGAAAAGCTCGATTCATCACTCTTCATCTTACTTCTACATACCATTTCACTTCTGTTATTTTATCGCAAGCCTATAATTTTCCAACAGTAAAATTCTCCTCAATTCATATTCTGAAGTGTTTTTTGTTAGATGGAGAAAAATTATTGACTCATTTTAATAGGTAATGCTTATCACATGTAATGTCTTGCATTTTTTAGAATGCCATCATTTATAGTTGCACAGTTCACTATACAGATGTGAGCATTATATATAAAATATACTACATGTTGTATGTATGCTCATGGGCATATTTCTCTTTATAAATAATACTGATTTTATAGAGATGTATAAACAAGCACAAAATCCATAGTCCTAAATGTGTTGGTTCTCTTTCGGTTCATACCAAGTAACCTCTTTCTCTTTTAATATCATATAGCTCTTTTAAAATTTTTTTTTCAATTACAGTTTACATTCAATATTATTTTGTATTCGTTTCAAGTGTATAGAATAGTAGTTAAACAATCATATGCTTTGTAAAGTATTCCCCCTGATATTTCCAGTACCCAACTAACTTCATTTATATCTATTACAATAATATTGACTATATTTTCTTTGCTGTACTTTACATCCCCAAGACTATTTTGTAACTAATAATAAGTACTCCCTCAATCACTTCACCTTTTTCACCCAGTTCCCCAATTTTCTCCCCTCTGACAACTATGAGTGTGTTGTCTGTATCTATAAGTTTGTCTTGAATTGATTATAAAGTTATAGCTGATCTTACAAAAGTATACAGAAACCAACTAGCAGTGTATTCTGAACTCTTTAATAGAACCACAAACAGATATTTTAGGAGATACTTGTATAACTATAAATAGGCATTTATCACTATCAGTATTTTTACTAGTTATTACTGAAACATATATTTTATACATATTTAGGAGGCTTGTTTCCTTTACTGCCTCATTTCTTTTTCTTAAAATATAAACAAAGTCTAGTTGGCTTTTATGGTGACTGCCTTACCAACCTCATTATATCATTAGTATTACATTTCCATTCAAATTTAGGATATGTTGGTGCCTCTGCCTTGCACTTTCTTTATATTGAGATTGCCACCACCCCAGTCACAACCAAGGCCTTTGTAGGAGAAGCAGCTTTTACCTCAGTTTCTTTCAGGTCCAGGTAACAGTGGCTCTCTCTCCCATAACAAGAATGTGTGGGTTCAAAAGAACAGTAATTATTTACCTTATTTAATGGGGTAAAAGTAAAACAGCTTCACTTTTATTACCTAGCAGAGCAACACAAAATGAATATATTGAGGGGTGGGGTGAGATGTGAAAAGAGTAAGCATTAAGGTGCTACAGATATGTAAACAAAGTCACATATGCAAATCAAGTATATATTTTTATGTAAACAGACATAAATTGATTATCTATATGGCTGTGACATTCTATATGCATAACAAAAGAGAAATGAATTACTAAATTCTAGCATGTATCCTTCTAACAAGAAATGTTATGCCTGGAAGTTGGTTTCTTATCTTTAAAAAGAAAAGTTTAGGGGAAACCACTGCCTAAATTAGTACATGAACTGTGTTTGCCTTTAATAAAATAAAACACTATTTCTCTTGGAAGTATTTAGCATTTAGATATTTCCTTTGCACCCTAGACAGGATGCTGTTGTTGCTTTAACTGTCCATAGGCTATAAGTAGCCTTAACATAAATTTCTACTTTTATTTAAATTATTTTTTTTTTTTTGTAAGAAGGGAAGAGAAGAAAGGGGAATGGAGAAGTAGAAAATTATTAGAGGTTAAGACAGAGTTCTCCAAAGAAAAGAATGTATTTTTCCACCTGTCAGATCTTTATAAAGGCATGTATGGAACCTCAGAATTGAAAAATTACATCTATGATATGATATGTAAAAATCCACACATGTGACCCTTTCAAAAAAATCTTGAAAGGAAGAGAGAGTAACAATGAAAAACAATACCATGTGAATTGATATCCCTCACATTCACCCATTCTGTAAAATAAAAAGATAGAACACTCTTTATACATGCCCCAGATAGTAGTTTTAAAAATAGCAATCTTCCAATTTACTCATTTATATATATATCTAGATATATATATATCTATATATATATATATCTATATATCTTATTTTTATAAAAACATTATGAAAAGTGAATATAAAATAAATTTAAAATCATTTAAGGTGTTTTTTAATGAGAAAAAAATAAATATACCTTTTCTTAAGAGCACTTCTGATAGAACATTTCCAAAATTGAGAAATTATTTAAAAGAATAAAGTCTCAAAAACAAATTCCAGTTAACTTCTATTATATCTAAAAGGTGGGGTTAGGGTAACATATAAGGACCTCAACTATTGTTTCTGTAAAGGGAATTCACAAAATTAAACTCTTGTGACTTCCGGTGAAAAATGCATTAAATCACTATGCAGTATTTCACAAACATGAGTATAGAACATAACCATTCACACATGATCTAACTCACTAGCTCGAAAACTAGGTTCTCTTTACAATACTATTTGTTATCAAGGAGGATTTAATATAAGGTCAGTTCATTTTGGACGGCTTCCAAGGGGGCTTGTTTGCTCAACTTTCAAAGGGGCCTTGTGTGAGGTGACTTCAATCTAAGGGAGGAAATCACAGGACAATTTGCTTTTGGGTGAAACTCTACAGTATTTAATATATGTGATATATGTGTGTAGACACATACCGACAACTGTAAACATGCTCCCTCTTCCCTCCCCCTCTCTTTATCCCTGCCCTTGCACACAGACAGGGTGAGTTAACAGAAAACAGATTGTCCTCAAAGACAGAAAAGAAATCAACTCATTGAGCAATTCATTAGGTATGTCTTTTCATCTCTCCAGCTACTTACACTGTGTCCACAGAATTCTGGCATAGTCAATTGAAAATAAAAAAAAAAAATTAGTCTAAAAAACTCTTGTTTTATCTGAATAATGTAAAAAAACACACACACACAAAAACAGTTTGAGTTATCCTCCCCCAAATTCTTGACACACACTGAATTGACTGCATGAATTTTCATCTTGTAAACAATGTCTGTTATATATCAGCATTGATTCTTAAGATGGGGTTCATATAAACATTTTTAATATTTTTTCTTGTGTTTTCAGTTATTTTTCATATATGGGAGAATCTCTTTATAATATGGCTGATTATTATCTCCCAGATATTACCAGACCAGAGACCAGCTTTTGCTCTTCTACCTTTTTTTTTAATAGACATGGTAAATTCTGCTATAAAAGTGAACATGTAAACTGGGTTTTAGAATCTTGCCCCCCCCCCCGCCGCCGCCCACCAGGCCAATATTAAAAATAATTTTCTTCCATAGAATTTATATCTGGTAAAGGATTTTCCCATACTTGCAATCTGAATACAGAAAACCACACACATACACATGCCACCTGCTAAGATTACTACTTGAGGTCATTATTTTTAAACCACTGAAAATAGAGGGCTATGTACAAGGGTAGTGTTTACTAGACTTCAAATGGAACATAATTCTCAACTGCAGAAAAAAAGCTACCTGGGGCTCTGGCTGGTGTGGCTCAGTTGGTTGGAGCATCATCCCATGCACCAAAGGGTCAAGAGTTCAATTCAGTCAGGGCATTTGCCCAGGCTGGTCAGAGCACATATCCAGGTTGTGGGTTGATCCCAGGTTGGGGCACTTCAGGAGACAACTTTTGGATGTTTTCTCTTACTGTCACATCGATGTTTCTCTCTTTGTTGTCTCTCTCTCTCCCTCTAAAGCAATCAATAAAAAAATAGATACCTGAGTGAACTCAATGCACAGAGAAATATTATTTTTCTTAATGTTTTACTATCTCCAGTCTACCTTTGGAGGTGTTGGTAGTATTAGTCTAATTAATCAGTTTTTTTTATTGCCACAGGAGCACATGTATATACGCATGTAGAAAAGGTCAGACTTTAAAAAAAATTAGTGTCCTGCTTCTGCATGTCCTGCTATAATATCTTCTGTAGAGTTAGAAAGCTAATTAGTTTTGTCTTCGATGGATGGAAAATATGTCTACAAGTGAAAATTTCAGAATTGCTGATCAGAAATAATTATATTTCATTCTTAAGCCTGTGTTTGAATAGGGGGAAAAATCAAATTTGTGAGATGTATTTGCATAATCAAGGACTTTGTTTAGAATAGTGTACAATAGCCACTGCTAAGGGATAAAAATTGACTTGGTCAACATTGAAGAACAATTTTCTACAAATGAATTTATTTCATCATAGGAAAAGGAGCCACGTGTGTTTAACCTAAAATTCTGAATTTTGAGCTTTTTTGGTGAGAGTGGTTGAAATTCTAGATAAACATATTTTCCTCATTCACTTTCATTGTCATGTTATATCCTGGGAGAGAAAACCTGAGCTTCTCCAGATTTTACATTAAAAGTGAAACTAAAGTGTTATTTCAAAGTAGCTCTTGTATCCACCTTGAGTTCTCCCTCCATCACTGTCCCTCAATGAGTGGACAGTGTTAGCTCTGCAGATGCTCCCCTCTGGCCTCCTTTGCGCAGGTGTAAGGAAGTTGTATGGAAGGGACTGCAGGACAAAAGGCCTACTGCTCACCCTGAGGGCTTCAGTCTCTTAGTTACTATGGAAGTTCAAGTCCTATAGTTCCCTCTATTGCTTAGTGCTCTGCTTCTGTATGTCTCCTATAATACCCTCTGTAGAGTTAGAAAGCTAATTAGATTTGTTTTCAATGGATTAAAAATATGTCCACAAGTGGAAATTTTAGAATCGCTGATCAGAAATAATTTTATTTTCTATAGGTTTCTCTTGCACCACATTTGCACTTTGTACTGTGTTTATGCATGATTTAGAAAATTTGCAAATAAAATTATTTAAAATAAAGGCAACAATAATCTTCTTAATTTATGTACCTAACTTTCTTCTGTAAAGATCCTTAGGCACTTTAGAAATGATGTATACACTATACTCTGCAACAACCAATATGCAAATCACAGCAAAACGACCACTTCAGGCCACATAAAATGACCATACTCAGTCCAGGCAAAAACTCATTAATATCAATAGGATTTCTGTGCACAATTGAAGGGCAGTATATGTCAGGGGTTGCATTCATTGCTGTGTGAGAGCATAAAAGTACATGTGCTCACACTGCAAAGAAATAGTCTTACATTTTAAACTCATGTGATACAGGATGAATAAAGACAAATAGAACTCACACACAGTTGATAATATTGGTTAAATTAGTTTTTGAGCCTTTTGAATAAAAACAAATTATTTGGTAAATGAAAAACCAGTATAGTCAAAAGTAATTGTGTATTTAAGATGTATAATATTTTAAATTACAATTGCTACAAACATTGTAGAATAACTTGAAAGGATAGTCAATTTTAAAATCACAATCTCTTGGCTACTTCTAATTATACACAAACATACAAAATTAGAGCACACACTCTGAACGTATTATTTTAAAAGTAATCATCAAAACTATCCCTAAGCTAATAATAATATCCATGTAAGAAATGCTCCCAACCCCCAGCCAGTAACACCACCCACATTTCAGTCTGTATTTTGTGAAAATGACCAAGCTGTTCAGATGAAGGGGGTGGGCAGACTTGATATGTTTTAAATATATTAAGGTAAAGGGGACTTTGAGGGCAGAGACCCCTAATGCTTAATTTATTTTCTGACTCACTTTTAACCCTTTTGACAATGAGATATGTGGTACAAATAGTGACTTCTCTTTAGTGAAAGCAGTGCAGACTATATTGCCATTACTTTCTGATAGCATGCAAACATTTTTTTTTAATTTTCTGAAAAACACATCAAATATCAACCTACCTAAAATGAAGCATAGTATTTACTAGAAACTAGTTGTTGCTTTAAACTCTTTGTGCTTGACCTGACCCTATTGCATGTCGCTGGCTGTCAGAAATGTGCGAGCCTGCTCAAAGCTCAATGACAAATTAAAAAGTGACAAGAATGGGGCAGAATAATAATAGCTTAAAGCTATTCTCCACCTTTCCACATACACACATATGATTTTCAAAACCAAGTTATTTTTAGATAAAAATATGTAAGAAATGGTAGAATAAATAAACAGCAACAACATCTAATTTAACAAACATATTTATCAAGTGTATACTATTTTGAAGACATTGTTGGAGTGAAATGTAAAGAATGTGTAGTAAGGTATGAACTTCGCTTTGAGGAGCTAACAATCCCTTGCGAAAATAGAAATAAGAGAAATGTACACAACTAATGGTTAAATGAGAGCTGGAGAATGGTATATACTATTGTCAATTTTGTGCCACCGCTTTACATTTTATTGTTAATTTTTATAATAGACTTCCATAGTCAAGACAGCATTTATTTGTACCGAGTTAATAATATTGTGCATCTTTGTTGATCTGCACATAGCTGCAATTGTTAAACTCATAGGTAAACACACTAAAATCATAGCATGACTTATGAATTCCTATGATTGAATTTATTCCTGATGAGCTTAGAATTATTTTTGTAGGAAAGTTTTTTTAAAAAGGATAAAGTGTGGAAATATAAACACATGGCAGACAGACTTCTAAAACTTGCTTCCTTTCTCTCTTTTGCACATTTTGCAAACTAGGGATAAGTGTCAGGTAAGATGAGCAATGTAAAGTATTTTCCTCCCCTATTTTCACCTCTTTCCTCATTAGAGGACTAGTCTATTCCACAGTGCTGCACCTACTAAGTTGGGCTTGAATTAAGAGGAGGGAAAGCCTCACCAGCAGATGTTGAGAATCATACTTCAACACGACTAGATTCTGTGCAAGTATTCTGTTCTCTCTGTGGATTTCATTTTATGAGATTTTATGACATGATATAAACAGTAAGCAAAGAAGAGCATGAAAAAAATGTATTTCCAGACCAAAAATTTCTCTTGGAACATTTAAGGGTATTGTGATTAAATAAAAAAAAAGAAAAACACACCTCTGGCAATCACTTTTTGTAATCAAATCATTCCCAGATAAAAACCAACCTCATTGAGATTTCATGTGCCTTTCCTTTGACTAGGAATGGATGAAATCATATCTATTAATTTAGAAATTTGTGGGGAAATGGTATTAATGCTTAAAGTGTAACTGTTTAGTTTACTGGTTAGGATGATTTTCGAATACCAAAGAAAACTACATCTCTAACCAAAACTCATTAAGTATAGAATGTATTCTGTGTTCTTTTTTCATTATATATATACCTATTCCAAATGCATTCAACAAAATAACTTTGTAGCACTATTTTAAAATGTCCAATTATTTTGGGGGAAATATGGTCATTGTGAAATACATTCCCTAACACTGGTAAAATAAATAATCTGAGGAATAAGAAAATAATTCTCAATGGGCCTGTATTTGCAGAATTAAATAAGCATAAGTACTAGGGTGCAGGGACATGCTTATCTTAGGAGAAAGGGCTAGAAACACAGTGGGCAATTCATGATTGTGTTGTCTTCTTAGCTAAGCCTTCTAAGACAGATTGCCACTGCTGTTAGCCACATTCTTCAGGGAACAGAGATAAACTTTGGGTAGAGTCACATAAGTGCAATAACAAGCAGTGGGTCAAGGGGACTCTAAGTAACTATGCAAATTCATTTGAGTTTGTCGAAAAGCAACCTGGATGTATGTATGTATATATCAATCTCAGTTGTGATACTGCATTTTAGTTTTGCAAGATGTTGCCATTTGGGTGAAACCCGGTAAAGGGTACACTAGTCTTTCTATATTATTCCCTACAACCTCATGTACATCTACATAATTTTTTCAAAAACCAAGGCACAATTTTAACAATTAAAAATTAACTGGTACAAATTATTTTCTTGTCATCCAGTAATTCAAGACTAAACATTGATATTTCATTTTCCTGCGTTTTTCCTTTTTTGCAGGGGAGGGAGGTGGTGTTGGGGAGTACTGCCATAATAAAGCCAGCCTTCTCTCAGTTCCTCTTGAACTAGAAATGAGTTCCTGTTGCTGGTGCTTATAGAGCCCCTAAATACACTCTGACTCTGGAAACCCTGGCGATTTACCTGAAATGCTTTCTGTTTAGTTTATAGTCTGTTCCCAGCTGACTATAAACCAGTCTTAGCTCCAACTCAGGGAAAGGCAACACAAAATCCTGGGTACCTACCCAATGATTAATCCATTAAAAAGTAGGTATCGACTTCCTGAGGAGGTATGGTTTTAATGATTCAATAATTGTTCATTAATTCACCAAATATTATTGAACACCTGCAACATCCCAGAATTTTATAAACAGTACAGCTTTGGATCATATTTTGTGTACTTTTAATTTTGACCTGGTTTTGAAATC
Source organism: Myotis pilosus (assembly GCA_036010255.1). NCBI lineage: Eukaryota > Metazoa > Chordata > Mammalia > Chiroptera > Vespertilionidae > Myotis > Myotis pilosus. The sequence continues at coordinate 5,112,656 of JASKON010000009.1, read as the reverse complement.
CAGGTCTGCATCTTAACTACTGTAGGCCATTGAGCAAGTCCTTTAACTTCTGTATTTAATTTTCTAATCTGTAAAATGGGAATAATAATAATTGTATCTAACAAATAAGGTTGTTGTAAAAATAAAAAAATATAATTTATGCCAATTGCTTAACTTATTGTCTAACACACAATAATTATGTGCTCATTTGATATTAGTTCTTATTGCTCTGCTCATTTCTCCTCCTTTTCTATGTTCTATAGTTATAAAGCAATACCTTTTCAGTATTGACTACTGTAGTGCTTCACAACATCCCCCCCCCACTGCAATATACATGACAGTTGACATTTATATGAGCAACACACCTGATGGCTTTTCCCAGGGTTAAGTTGAATTCCCTGAGCATTAGTTGTAATGCAGAAGCTTATATCATGATGACTATCTGGAATGTTCTGATTTATTTTTTAAAGAGCAAATAATTCATATATTTTGCGCTTACAACTATCATTAGTAGCACATCCTTTGTGACACACTTCACAACACAAACAAAACAGTGTGTTAGCACACCAACTTTGAAAATCATTTGCACACAGGGATGTCCCTGAATTCCTTAAACTAAAACATAGGTAACTAATACTGGTATTCTCTGTTGTTAAGCATTTTAATGGACTAATATGTATTATTTCAAATTAAGAAAGATAATTCAAAAGTAACTCCACTATCATAATGTAGGAATTTCTTGTGTTCACCATCACTTAAAAATTCACATTATTCTGCCGAAACCGGTTTGGCTCAGTGGATAGAGCGTCGGCCTGAGGACTGAAGGGTCCCAGGTTCGATTCCGGTCAAGGGCATGTACCTGGGTTGCGGGCACATCCCCAGTGGGAGATGTGCAGGAGGCAGCTGATCGATGTTTCTCTCTCATCGATGTTTCTAACTCTCTATCTCTCTCCCTTCCTCTCTGTGAAAAATCAATAAAATATATTTTTTAAAAAAATTCACATTATTCTATTTTTGCACACATTTCTAACTTAAATCCAAAAGGGTTTCCCTGAAATTGTGTGGCCTTATATATTCTAAGTCAGGGATCTTTAACAGGTGTGCCAAAGAATTTATAAAACATGCAGTACCTGAAGATTTAGTCAAGGGCAGTGAGCCTTTTCCCTTAGATTGCCAAAAAAAAAAAAAAATGACAACAGCTAACACAGAAATAGTTGCCCAGTATGAATGCCTTGTTTGAACCATAAATGTATAGGTCATAAGATAGAGTTGTATTTATTGGTCATGTTTCATAATAAAGTTGTGTCTGATTGGTTAATTATTTTTATCAGAAATCCTTATTGTATTATACAAGTATTGACATCTGTTTTTTGTTTGTTTGTTTGTTTGTTTGTTTTATAAAAAGGGTAGGTAATTACTATTGCTACTTTTTGTAACAATAAAAATTATATCTATTTTTGTGAGACTGGTCAAAAAAATATTTTTTGGTGTGTTGCAGACTTTTAGTAATTAGCATGCATGCCATGACATAAAAAAGGTTAAAAGTCATTGTTCTAGGTGAAACAATAATTTTGACCTTTACAGGATTCCTGCAGTTAGGTTCACTATCCATTCCTATTCTTTCTATTTTCAGTCTCAGTAAACAGTAGAAATAAAGCATTATGGGCAGCAATCAAAATACAGAATATTGAAAAGGTTAAAGTCTGTGTTTATGAGTCCATTATATTTTTATAGTTTTCAAAGACTGCACTAGGCATTAAAACTATTGTATCTCATTCTGGTAATAAATATTGCAGCAAGAAAGAAATGGACAAAACAACTCCATTCTTAAAGTAAAATTTGTAATGACACTACAAAATGTATTAATTAATTTGTTCCTATTATATTAACTGCAAGAAAAATGGAAAATAGTACAAACTTAAGCACTGTTATGGTGGAGGCAGGAATCATTAAGAAAACATAAGAAATGCAAAGAGTTTAGTCCTTAAAGTGACAACTTACATTTGATGCTTTGGAGAAAGGTAAGAAACTTGGAAACTCCCATAAATGCATAACTATGAACCAAGACTTCTTTCTAGCCCTTCTAGTCAAAGACTGGTCACCAATGTGATTTTTACTTGTCAGGTAATCAATATAGCTTCATGTGATAATTATTTACATGTCTTTTTATATTAGAAACTTACTGTTATTTGCCTGCATCAATTCTTGAAGCATCTAGAGCTTCATAGCATAATTATGCTCTATTAAAATGTTGTTTTTGCTTTATCATTAGGTCAGATATTAGTCCTTACAATAAATAAAGAAAAATACCCTGCCATATATTATCATCACCTAAATTAGTAACTGTATTTAGAATTTCTCCTTTAAGAAAAGCTAAAATAGCTCGACCAACGTGGCTCAGTGGTTGAGCATCAACCTATGAACCAGGAGATCACAGTTCAATTCCTGGTCAGGGCACATGCCCAGGTTTTGAGTTGAATCCCCAGTGTGAGGAGTACAGGAGGCAGCTGATCAATGATTCTCTGTCATCAATGATGTTTCTATCTCTCCCTCTCCCTTCCTCTCTGAAATCAATAAAAATATATTTTAAAAAAGAAAAGTGAAAATATCTCGGTGTAAATCACACAGACTGTTAGATTGTCAGCTTAAGTTACTCTGACCTTGGTTGAAAGATATTAATTCATTTTTTTTGTTTTAAAAGTGAATTTAGTAAATTTCCCAATTATACTACAAGTCCTAGCAAAAAGAGTGATAAAATATTCCTGTTACAAGTAAGTGTTCTTGTACCAGAGAGGAATAAAGAGATGTATGTTCTCTGGAAATATGATTCATATTATATACAGCTAATGAAAGATATCAGTTAGCAGTTTGACATTACCCACATTTAAAATTATATCATTTTGAAAATATTAGTGGGGAAAATATATTACTGATCACTGGACAAAATAATATCTAGTGATGAACATATAATTTATTTTGAAATATAATTCTAAGCTGCTTTTACATTATAGAAATAATCTTTTTTTTTTTCTGTTTCCAGCATTTTTGGAGAAAGCAGCCACTCAAGTCAATAGATGTTGGGAAAAAAATAAAAATGAATCTAGAACTATCATAATGAGCTAGAGTTCTTGCAAGTATAGATGCTTCAGTCTAATAGGATAATATTTAGTATATTGAATGAGATATTAACAATTTTCAGACTGTAGGCCTCTAGGTTCCCCTGAAAAACATTTTAAAGGTGTTAAAATTTATCTTAGGCACTTATCTCTGGGCTTGTTGCAGTTACTCTTGGATGCCCATAGCACCCTACCTAGTCCTAACTATCACCTAAATGCTTCTTCCTTTTTCCTCTCCACTCCATTGTGGGACTATTCCCTCATTGAATGTGCTCATTATCTTTGAACCAGATACCACTTTAGTATTTTTCCAATTTTAAAAGAAGATTCCCTATATATTCTTTCCTTCCTAAGAAGCCTACCATTTATTTAATTGAGAATAGTCATAGAGAAGATTATTATTAATATAAGGTGTTTACCAGAGGTATGTGGCTGTATGTAAGCAACAATGACAGCTACTTTTTGTGTAGCACTTATTATGCACCATTATTCTAAGTACTATAGATATATTAAGTCTTTTTTTTTCTCAAAGTCATCTTAAAATGCAGACCTTATTATTTTCATCCTCATTTTACAGAGAGGAAACAGGTAAAAGAAATTGTAGAAATTGCCTGAGGACATTTAGCTAATAAATGTTAGTGAGCTTCAAACTCGGACATCTAGCTCAAGAATCTGTGCTCTGAAGTACAGTATTTTACTGCCTCCCCACTGTAAGTGTATCCAACACAATTTAATTTGGGTTCTCAGCTGTCCCTGATGGTATTTTTTCTTTGAATAGTGGTGTTTTCCTCGTGTATGTATATTGTATACATGTGTGTGTTTCCCATAATAATGTTTTATGGGAACATTCTTTTGTTTCTAGGACTGAGAAATGAGGTAGTGAATTAAAAATTAGAAAGTTTTAGTGCTTGAGACCCATAATGATAGTAAAAGCCTATAGGTTGAGAGTTTACCAAAGTCTATTAGTGTTATATATTTAATGTAACAAATTTAAAGCTTCCATTTTAATTTTTTTTTACCTTTGAAACTACAACATTACAACATTTAATAAATCACTTTTGATGTCTATAATAATGATTAAGTAAATATAATCTAATTTTAATTTGTTATACATTTATTTTTATTTTATGATCAGATTTCATAGTTTCAGTTATCTTAGATTAAATAGTCACTGTCTTATTCTGGAGTCAGGGACTGTACCTTATTTCCTCAAAACCTAGAAGCAATGCTGAGTCATAATATATAATGGATATTTAACAAGTACACTAAGTGAATTAGAGTTACTAGTAATGATTACCTGCCAAGTAGAAGGCACTGTGTAGCATGATTTAACTATATTATGTTGAATACTTTAACAACCTAAATATTATTATTATTGTCCTGATTTTAGAAATTGGAAATTGAGGTTCAAATAGTTTAATTCATTTGTACAAATTATTGACAGAAGCATCATTCAAACTTATGTTATGTTCCAAAGACCATGTACTTCTCATGACATCATTTTGCAAGGATGAGTGACTGAGTAGATGGTTAATTTTCCTCCATTCTGGATAAACAATAATTTTAATTCAGCTTCTTATCTCAGTTCTGAGTTAAAATAGTTCTTAGTGCCAGAAAAAAAGATTAAAGGAGAATAAAAAGAGATCATTAAAGTGGGAAATAAAATAGGTGAAGGGAATGAGTAGCTATGTGTTCTTACAGCAAGGTATCTATAATTATTTACTTGTTCTTCTCTCCAACTATACTGTGAGCTACCCTAGGACAGGGACAGTGTCTTTTGTTATACAATTGCCTACTGCAGTACCGGGTACATAATAAATAATGCAAAATGTTTGTGGAATAAATGAGAAGAGAAAATTTGGAGGAAAAAAGAAGAAGCAACACACACATATTCTGGAGCAAAGAGCTAATGTGGGGACAAACATGTACCTGATTTTAGGGAGTAGCAATAACTGAGGTGAACTGTAGAGTGCATGCCACTTTTGAAAGCATTACGTAAAAAAAAATTAAAACTAGATATTAGCTAAACAATTTTTGTTTATAAGATGAATTTGCCTAAGGGGGAGAAAATAATACAGGTTTCCAATTTCTTAAATATAAATGGATGGGAAAAATAGTTATCCAACATTTTAGCAGATATCTGAAATATTTTCCATTCAACAAATGATTTTTGAGTGTCTGCTATGTATAAATATTGGGCTAGGCCCTAGAGATAAAATGATAATCTTCTCTCACAACCTATTAAAGAAGATAAATAAACAGGGCTAACAGCTCTATCCTCTCTCAGTTTATAGTCTAGGAGACAAAGAAGCCTTGCTAAAGTATTATCTCAACGTTTGTCTTTAGCATCTTCCTTTCTCTCTTTCTCAAACTCCTCCACTGTAGACTGTCATTCCCCACATGATCTACCAGTATCACACTCACTTCTGGCTATCCCAGATCACATCTCAGGCCTTCCTTCCTCAGAAGTGCTTTAATTTATTTTTCAGTTTATCTAATTTTAAACATCTTTTGTAAAAAGACAACCTCTGATGTACTGTCTTTATTTATTGGCTTTGTTTCTTGTGTATGTCATATCTCAGCAAAACTCTATGTTTCTTTTTTGGTTTTGTTTTATGTCTTGAAAGCAGAAACAGAGTCTGTTTCATCTCAGGATCTTCCATAGCACATAGAACAGTTATTAATTCAAAAAAGTAATAAATAAATACCTATATACATAAATAAATATTTTATATCTGTTCATGATAGACACACAGTACATATAAGCTACTCTAAGATTCAATGTGCTAAAGATTTCTTTCAGTTTTGGGGTGTGTACTTTCACTTGTACAATTGGCTCTTTGTGTGCATAATTAGCCACTTGCTAACATAATTGGCCACTGCCCCCCCCCTTTTTAGTATATTCAGTGGCAAAGTGTAGGTACACTTTTGGGACCTATAACTAGTTGTACCTGAAATAGAAATGCAAAAAAATTTAGAGGCCTACTTGTGATACCTTGATAATTTGTCTCTTGGTTTACTAAAGCTTGCAACCATCAAATTTTAATATTTTTCCTCAGCTCCATTGTCATGGATTTTATGAAAATTTGAAAAAAAAGAATTTATTCTGCAATAAAATTGGAGCATGTAAGTGAAAAATAAAACAATGGAAAATATATCTAGAAACCAATTTCTGCAGAAACTCTATCAAGGGGCATTGGAAGATTGAAAGTAGACTTGAGCAACATCCCATTTTATTAACCACTTTTCTTCCTAAGAAAATTCCAGTTTGAGTGAATTCACTTTTTGTACAGTGTTAGGTCAAATTATGCAAAATTAATTTAGTAGTGGATCTTTTCAGCCCACCTAAAGTTTCACATGATGGAGGCTTATCAAAAGGAGAAGTATAATTTGCATATCATGTGGTTTGTACATATTTTCTTCTATTCTGTAGGTTGCTCTTTTACTTTGGTGTTGATTCCTTTGCTGTGCAGGGTTATTTATTTTTTTAATCCTCACCCGAGGATATTTTTCCATTGATTTTCAGAGAGAGTGGAAGAGAGAGGGAAAGACAGAGAGGAATATTGATGTGAGAGAAACATGCATGTGCCCTGACCAGGGCCTGGCCAACAAGGAGCCTGCAACCAAGGTACATACCTTTGACCGGAATCAAACCTGGAACCCTTCGGTCTGCAGGCCGATGATCTAGCCACTGAGCTAAACTGGTTAAGTTAGAGTTTTTTAATATTGTGTAGTTCCACTTGTCTACTTTTGCTTTTGTTGCCTGTGTTTTAGGATCATCTTCAACAAACCCAAAACATTGTCAAGTCAAGGTCAATATTAAAAAGCTTTATCCTTATTTTCTTCTAAAATGTTTATAGTTTCAGGTATTATGTTTAAATTTTTAATCCATTTTGAGTTAATTTTGGTGTATACTTTAAGATAAAAGTTCAATTTCTTTTGCATGTGTACACATAGTTTTTGCAATATAATTTATTGAAGACATTATCCCTTCCCTTTTGTGTATCACTTCTCCCCGTGTCAAAGATACATTTGCCATAAATGTACAGATTTATTTCTTATCTCTCTGTTTTGTCCCATACATCAATATATATTTTTATGCAAGTACCATACTGGTTTAATTATTATAGCTTTGTAATATATTTTGAAATCAAGAAGTGTGATGCCATCTACTTTGTTCAAGATTGCTTTGGCTAGTTGGGGTCTCTTGTGGTTCCATATGAACTTTAGTATAGTATTTTTCTATTTCTGTAAAAAAAAAATGCCATTGGGATTTTGAAAGTAATTGCTTTCAATCTCTAGATCACTTTGGATAATATTTGTATTTTGACAATATTATTTATTCTAACCCATGAAGACAGTATGTCTTTTCATTTAGCTATTTTTTTCAATTTTGTTCCCAAGTTTTATAGTTTTTAGTGTACAAGTTTTTTTATTTTCTTGGCTAAGTCTATTAAGTATTTTTAGAAATAAAAAATAATAATCAATATTAGGATGCTTATTATCAAAAAAAGAAGAAAGAAAAAGAAAACAAGTGTTGAAGAGGATAAGGAGAAAAGGGCATCCTTGTACACTGCTGGTGGGAATGAAAATTGGTACAGTCATTAACAGTATGGAGGTTCCTCAAAAATAGAACTACCACATGATCTAGCATTTCTGGACTTATACCTAAAAATGAAATAAATATTTCAAAGAGATATCTATCCATGCATGTAGAATACAGATTTGTTCACAATAGCAAGGATATGGAAATAACCTAAATATCCATCAAAAGATAAATGGATAATAGAAATGTGGTATGTACACTCAAAGGGATATTTTATAGCCTTACAAAGAAGGAAATGCTGCCACTTGTGACAACATAGATACTAATCTTCAAATTCATCATTATGTATACATTAAATATGTATAGTTTTTATATGTCAATCATACCTCTGTAAAAAAGAAAGATATAAAACTAAAATCTTTTACACATTAAAAGTGCCTTCTTTAATAGAAAAATTAAAGAGAATAAAGAAATCTACTAGCCTACATCATTCTTAGATTCTAAATAACTGTAGTTCTCCTAAGTAGTCAGCCATAGGGATCTTGATTGACTATTGTTTCAATAATACTATGTAATAAACCACCCCCAAAACACAATGAATTGCAACCCGAGCATTTATATTTCTCACTCATGGGTCTTTGCCAAGTTTCTGACTTAGACTTTGGGTTGATTGGACTTGGATACACCATAAATTGGATTTAAATCTGTTCCTCATTTTTTTTTCTTGCACCATCAGGGCATACATTCATTATAACAGATCACAATAGGACACGCCAAATAATTCCCATATATTTTAAACAACTCCGGGCATCCTTTCTAATATTATTTTATTGACCAAAGCAAATTACAAAGGCAAGTATATGACACCCATATTGGGAGGATACTACAAATGTACCTGTCAAAGTGTATGTATGTATAATTCTATTAACAAGTAAGTGAAACATCATGACCAATAATCCAATGTATTACAATTGGATACATCAATACTAACTGCTTAATTACAGTGCCTCTGGAAGTTTCAGAAAATGATCATAAAAAGAATTGCTGAAAGAGCTGGAAATTTTACCTTGTAGAAGATAAAACCCATTAGGGATAATTAAAAAGGAATTTTTGTTTGGGGGGAAAAGTTTAGGCAAAATCTTTTCTAGCTCTAGGAGTGTGTGTGTGTGTGTGTGTGTGTGTGATTATTTTAGATATTTCCTTGCATGGAACATTATTTAGCAGACTGGAGAGAAGTGGGATAGATTTGCTGGGGCAGGGGCTTTTTTCACAGGGTAGAATTGCTATACATTGTATAGGTTGCTTTTGGTTGTTTTGCTTTTAAGAAAAAAAAATAAAAGAACATCTCATTATTCATGTTGTTATATATTCCAAGCTCTGATCTCCAGATTCAATGTTGTGTTTTTTTTTCAAATGGTGAAGAACATAAGCTGAGTGATTTGAGACATTTTGTAGGCATCTCAGTTCCTACTTAATCAGAAAATTACCTGTATAAACTTAGCAAGTCATCTTTCATCTTTTCATTAGCAAAATTGGGGTTGAACTATACAATCTCAAAGGAAAGGGACAAGGATGCTAGCAATTACTGAGTAACTTCTGTGTGCCTTACATTGTGTTGTATGTTTTCACAGGCTCTTGAAGCTCTGGGAGTCTATGTTTCTATTGTTTTACACTGCAAGTTAGCACCTGTCGGTAATAGTACTAAATAGCAGAACAACTTTGTGAACTAATGTTGCCACCTAATGGCATTTTCAGAAAACTGTTCATAAAATTCACATCTGTGACCTTTCTCAGAACATTCCTTTCTTCACATTCTTCCCCAAAAGGTAATAGCCACTGATTTATTCAGCCATAAAATGTAGCATGATAACAGATGATCTAGAATCCTTTAAAAGAGCTTCAGTTTCAATCACTCTCAAGAGATGACCCAATGGTCAGAGAGCTGAATTATATCCAAGTTACTGAGGTTTCAGCAGACTTCAATACTAATGATAATAGTTATAATTTATTGAGCATCTAATTTATGCCAGAAACTATGCTAAGTGCTTTACACATGTAATTTCATTTAAACAATGATCTTTCCTGTGTACATTTATAGTCATGGCATCTTGGGCTCCAAGAATAAACACAGACAATTATCAAAACCCTGTGTGCTGAGCCTGCTACTAAAGTTCAATCTAATTTAAATATTTTCCCTTGAAGTCCAAATAGTTTTCAAAATTGAACATGCTCCACACAATTTCTTTGTTATTAATTACTTCATTAATCGAAATTTTATTATCTTGAACAGTGTATTCCATGACTTATTAAAACATTGGAAACATTTTCTGGGAAAATAACATTTTTAGTAAGCTTTCAGAAATGAGATATATAAACTTCAAAATTGAGGTTAATTGAGTTCTTTGATAACATTTATTAATTATGCTATAGAATTGCCCTCATATGTTGACTCCATAGCTATTCAGAATAACAATATTTACTATTTATTAAGTATCAGGCAATATTAAAAGCATATTTTACATAAAGTGCATATATTTACATAGTACATCAACTCAATTCTCCTAATAATCCTATAAATATGTGTTATTATCACTTTCATCCTTCTTATAGATAAGGAAGTGACAACAGAGATGTTAACAATGTTGCTCAAGGACGCACATAAAAGAAAAAAATAAGATATGAACTAAGATATTTGGTTCTAGAATATGCCCTCAAAGTTATTATGCCGTGATGCTTCTGGAGAGTTATGTAATTGGGCATAATACACCTGCTTTAATCATATCTGTTGGCATTACTTACTTCTTTCTTGAATAGTGATCTGAGATTTTAGACTATGTATAGTGTGTTTCTCCTTTTATTTGGCATTTAACTTTGGACCACAGAAACTCTATTTGGCCATTGACACATTCTTAACTATTCTGGGCTAATGGCATAATTTTCAGTGCCCAATACAAAAACAAAAATGCATGGCCCCTTGTTCAAAAGGTAGGAGGAAAGTGCTGTTTAAGACAATAAAATAGAAAAAGTTTTCTTTTCTTCTGCAGTCTCTTCTACAACCTGACATGTTATTTTTATTTGCTATTGAATTATACAGTCTCTCAGGCACAAAGATATTCACAGGGAAGCAGATAGATGGGATGAGGTTGGGTCGCATGTGAGCCAAGACTGCAAGCCTCTAGCACATGTTCCATTTCACCATTCGAGATCACTTAGAAAACATACACTCAAGGATAAATATGTTAAGAATTTCAAGACAGTGACCTCAGACCATTAAACCCCAAGCATGGGGAACTTTTTTAGCATATGGCCTTGTGATAATGTACTGGTATATGCCCATGAAGTTGGCCTTATAATCATCTCACAAAAATGTTTAAGGCAGGATAATTATACAGTCACTGAGTCAGAGTATCCATTTTTATCTTGGTCCCATGACATCATATTTGTATAGTACCTTGATCAAGTTATTTTTACCTTTATAAGACTGAATTTATTCATCTACAATGATCATGGTAATAAAATAATATTCCTTATAAAACTATGTTGAAGTTCAAGTGAGACAATTCATGGTTGTACACACTGGTTGTCATATATCACTCTACACATGTAAACTATGTTATTTATTAAGGGGATTGGATGAGTCTATAAGAATGTCTTAGAATGAAATATATCTAGTGGATCCCCTTTTCCAAGTATATTTCTCCCTATTCCTGCAGAATGCTTTCATTCTGGATATTGCCACCCCACTCTAACTCCATTCATAAGAGCCGAAAGTGCTGGGAGTACAATGTGTATAGGTATCTCTAGCTATAGTTGATAAATTTAGGGTGAGCACAAAACCAAATAATGTCCCAGTCAGTTTTGGGTATTCAGAGGAAATTTATCTGGGTTTCAGGAACCACTGGAAACAGAGCCTGAAATTAAATCAGAACTCTCCCCTAGTCGCTGCTTCTTTCTGCTTAACATGCCTCATTTTTTCTTTCTTTCTTTAATTTCTCTCTTTGGTTTCTATGAAATACCCAGGATCCTAAATATGAACTGCTCTTTTGGGTCAAAGTATTTTGAGATGGGTTTCCAATACTCAAATTGCCCAAAGCCCTGTGTATATATCATCTCATTACAGAACTCTGATTCTAATAATGGATTTGCATTTTTACCTTCTTCACTTGGTTATTCACTATCCTAATATATAAAAATACAGGGTCCCTAATGACCCACCAAAGGCTTGACTGAACACCGGAAGTCAGTCCTGCAGTCAGTGCTGGGTTGCCATGGTGACCAGCACTGACTGCCACTGGTACAGGCACAGTAACCCAGCACTGACTGCTGAGGGGACTGCGGCTCAGTCCTGGAGAGAGAGGCAGGGTCTGATCCTCAGCCTCCATGGCAGGTGTTGATCAGCCATTGCCTCTCTCTTTCTCTCCACACTTCGCCAGGAGCCTTGCCTCTGTTTCACTCAGGGCCTGGCTCGGGGTTGCTGACCAGCCCTGACTCTCTGATCAGGCCCAGGGATAGGCCCAGAGACACTGACTGGCATAGAAACTGACCAATCAGAACTAAATCTGGGTGAACTGTGAGGAGCCAATGGCTGCCTAGGAGACAGAGCTTTTGATGTTGACTGGCATAGAAACTGACCAATCAGAGCTAAATTGGCCAGCAGGGGAGGTCAGTTGGGGTGAGATCAGGCCCACAGAGGAGGGCAATTAGGGGTGATCAGGAAGACAGGGTAGGGCAGTTAGGGATGATCAGGCAGAGGCAGTTAGGAGCGATCAGGCAGGCAGGCAGGTGAGCGGTTAGGAGCCAGCAGTCCCAGATTGCGAGAGGGATCCTGGATTGGAGAGGGTGTAGGCTGGGCTGAGGGATTCTCCCCTCCATGCACGAATTTCAGCTATCTGGTCACCAGTAATAAAGATAATACAGCTATCCAAATTCTACTATATGAGTAAACTCCACATCAATAATCACCTACTGCACAAAGACTTCCTGACCACTTTAGTCAAAAACAACCTTTCTATTCCCTGAACCTTTCTATTCTCCCTCTCTCTCTCTCCCTCTCTCTTTCTCTCTCTCTCTCTCTCTCTCTCTCTCTCTCTCTCTCTCTCTCTCGATTTTTACAAACTATGGCACTTATCCCATACTATTTTGTGGCTACACATTATTAGTTAAATTTTGGTTTACTTATTTGTGTATGTCTTACTACAACTATTAGAATGCAAATGAGGATCTATCTAGGTTTTTTAAAAATCATTATTAATAAGTATTCTTTGAAAGTGTGGAAAATGATAATTTAATAAAATATTGAATGAGTGAATGCATTAATTAAGTAATGGGTAAATCTTGGAGTTAACTAGTAGCATACTTCTTGTATTTCCACAGGTTACTAGTGATAGTGATGACTAGCTCTGATAGAAAGCTCTCTGTTTATAGCTGCAAAGAAATCATCACCTTCAACATTCCAACAATACAATAAAATTTATCAGTGAAAAAGTTCCTCAATAATTAGTCCAAGAATGCAGCCCTAGCTTTTTATGCTTCTGCATGTTATGTGTAAGATACTTTTATAACTACTTTTATTCATTCTTTTCCTACATTGTCAAACAAAAGATTACAGAAGAGAGATGTTCCCATTTCTAGACATCAGGCTCCAATAACAACTTTAGTCAACATTTCTTCAATTTTGATTTTGTTATTGAGTCATAATTCTATCATTATCAGGCCTTAACCCATTGTTAGGAAAAAATGGGAAATCAATCTAAATTCAAAGTGATAGTATGTCTTACTAAAATTTTCAACCTTGGCATTATTGACATTTTAAGCTGGAAAACTATTTGACATAGGGGTGGGGGTGCTGCCTTGTGCATTTTAAGATGTTTACCAGCATTCCCACTTCTATCTGCTAGATGCCAGGAGTAACTCCTGCCCCAATGTGACAAGCAAAATATTGTCAAATATTCCGTCGGAAGCAAAATTATCCCTGTTGAGAACCATTAATATAAAAGTAATATAATTACTATACTATCTGAGAGAAAAATATATTTCTAATAACATCACAGAAAGCACAGAATTTTAACATTGGAAGGGTCTTAAAAACACAGAAGATAATTTTCTCATTTTTAATAATGAGGAAATTGAAGGTCAGAGAATATGGAGACCTCTTCACAATCAAAGAGTGAACTAATTGACAGAGTTATCTCATATCCAAATTTCTTGAACTCTACATATGGTTTGAGTTATCACAGCATGCTCAAATTAGGAAATCCTTTTAACATTGTCATAGTTTTCCAGTAGGCCACTTGGATTGCCACCTAAAATTGGTTGATTGACTAACCCCTTATCAGAACTGGCTACATATTTGTAGGTTGCAGTACAAAATTAAAATATAAGACCTCCATTCTAAAAGCAATATATATTTAAATCTTTTTTTTCTTCCTTTTCGTGGTCACTCTTGACCTGTCATAGTGCATTTTATTTTATTTCTAATAATGCAATCACTCAGGGATGAGGATACTACGAGCCAGAGGCCTGCCCCACTACTCCAAGCATGTCCATCATCTGCTGTGCTCTCCCTCCTTCCAACCACTGGATAAACATACCAAGCCCTTCCAGAGGTAGAAAAGAAGTTGAGCAAGGCATCTCTCTTTCCCACAACTCCACCCACAGTGAATGACAGAGCCCAGAAGGTGATTGAGAGTGGTGGATGAGCAGAGGCTCACTCACCAAAGCCATGATATTGTCATCCCAGGGCAGGAATGGCCAACACCATGCCCCAGTCTATGACTACTTTTTCCACAGCGGGCAGAAGGCAGCAGTAGTTGCTCTGCAACCATCGGTACTGAGAAGTTATCCTCGAGGCAAAGATGCAATGAAAGGAAGGGTTACATGTGAGACTAGGCTCCAAACTTCTGTCACATGTTCCATTGTATTTTTTAACTTGATGTAAAAACACACAATTCAAAGATAAATTTGCTAAGAATTTTAAGGTGGCAACTTCAGAACATTAAACATAAGTACTGGACCCTCTTCTGAGTGAGGAGCTTTATACCACTGCACTGGGAGTATGACCATGAATCAGAATGTAAAATTTACCAATATACAGCTGTCTAAAATGACAATTCTAAAAAGCAAATTGAGCAATGTTATATTTCATCAAAGGAAAATAATTATTGCTTTTTTTTTTGTCATGATCCACTCTGCAGTCATGTTGATCATTTAAGGTGTTGGGGAAATTCTTTGAAAAGTACATTTTACTACATCATTATGATTCCTTGCAAGTTTTTGAACTCTAAAAAATACACTAAATCAACTATAAATTACACACACAACTATAAGTTACACACAATTCTGGATGTTTTCATCAGATTCAGTAGAAAAGACATATAGTAGTGCCACCTTATCCATTGGGTATCCCTGTTAAGATTCCCAGTGATTTTCTGAAACCTCAGATAATATCAAACTATATGTTTATGCTTTGTTTATTCTATAGATACATATATATGATAAAATTTAATTTATAAATTAGGCACAATGAGAGATAATAATAACTATGAATAAAATAGAAGAGTTATAAAAGGTATGTGAATGTGGTCTCTCTCATAAATAATCTGTTAACTGGTGACTAATGGGCAGAGCAGGTAGCATACACAGCTGAATATACTGGACAAAGGGATGACTCACATCCTAGGCAGAATGTACTGGAGTGACATGAGATTTTATTATGTTACTCAGAATGACATACAATTTAAACCAGGGGTGGGCAAACTTTTTGACTCGAGGGCCACAATGGGTTCTTAAACTGGACCGGAGGGCCGGAACAAAAGCATGGATGGAGTGTTTGTGTGAACTAATATAAATTCAAAGTAAACATCATTACATAAAAGGGTACGGTCTTTTTTTTTTTTTTTTTTTTTAAGTTTTATTCATTTCAAACAGGCCGGATCCGGCCCGCGGGCCGTAGTTTGCCCACAGCTGATTTAAACCTATGAATTGTTTATTTTTGGAAATTTTACTTAATGTTTTCAGGTCATTATTTACCATGGGTAGCTGCAACCATGGAAAGTGAAATTGCAGATAACAAGAGATGGTAAATTACATGTTTCATGAAAATTATATATATATATCCTAATACACAAATAGACCGAACAGTGGAACAAACGAACAACTGGTCGCTATGACATGCACTGATCACCAGGGGTCATGAGCGAAACATGGTGGGATGGTGGAGCAGGTGAGCAGGGGTGCCAAATCAAGGTGGGGCACTGGTCACTGTCATTGGGAGGAGCCTCTGGTGGTTACTGAAAAAATTCTTTGCTCCCATGCACCGTGGTCCCACCCAGCATTCGTACCTGCTACCAACACTGACCCTATTTGCACGAACTGCCAGCACCAGAGCCACAGCTCACACCCGCTGCCGGCACCCAGCACTGGCCCTGATTGCTCAGCGCCATCAATGGGTGCGAGTGGCAGCTGCCGGCCCTGATTGCCCCTCAGGGCTTGTCCATTTCCCCCTGCTCCTGAGGGGCCAGCAGCTGCCTATTGCACCTGCTAATGGTGGTGGCCCCACTCACACCTGCTGCCTGCGGCCAGTGCTGTCAGCACATGGGAGTGGCGGCAGCAGGAGTGGGGCTGCTGGCAGAAAGGGGACATGGGGGGGAGGGAGGGAGGAGGAGGGGCCAAGCGGGGGTGGGGAAGATGAGCCAAGACCCACCCCTGTGCCCACCGAAGCCTCATGGCCCACAGTTCCTTTCAAGTGCATGAGATCATGCACTAGGCTCCTAGTTTGTAATAAGAAAAAGTATTTTAAACTTTGGGTCTCATGGTCTGAGCATAGGGCAAGAAATAAGAGAATTTGTGTTTTTTCTTTTTTTATAAATCTGACACTTAACCTCTGATTCAATTTGTGTAAACCTAGAGAAAATTATAAACAAAATAAAAAGTTTGGAAAATGTGATCATATATTCAACTATCTGTTTAGACAGCACCATAAATCATTTGAATGTAAACTGGGGATGTTACATTAATTTTCCCTCCACATTCAAATTATTCTAATGCAGTGGTTCTCAACCTTCCTAATGCCGCGACCCTTTAATACAGTTCCTCATGTTGTGGTGACCCCCAATTTCACTGTTACAAATTGAACATAATTAAAGCATAGTGATTAATCACAAAACAATATGTAATTATATATGTGTTTTCTGATGGCCTTAGGCGACCCCACAGGTTGAGAACCCCTGTTCTAATGGCTAAGACAATACTTACAGATATGGCTGTCAACTCAGTTCTGGAAATTCTACCAATATGATTATAGCTCATCAAAAAGTTTGTTAACATATTATCTGGACAAGTTAAACCTAGAAGGGAGACAGGGTTTGTTTGATGATTACTTTCGCAGAGCAAGGGTGAAAAATCTACCAATAGTCTTCCATTTGCAAGTGAAACCTAGTTCAGCTTTGAGTCTGCTTGGTTCTGTAAGAAGAACTACAAAAGCAGTTGATAGTGTTTACATGAGAGGCTAACAGTGGGCTACTGTAGAAACTTGGATTCCAAGTAATTGGCATGGAAAATTAATTCAACTCATTAGCAGGTCTCTGAAACAAAGCCCTTTGAAACCAGCTTGATGGTTTCATTTAATAAGTATTAGACACTTATAGGCAACTCCACCAGATTCTTTCAGCTTCACTTTCCTCTTGTTCCTGCAGCCAATCTCCGTTGCCTGTCATTGCTGTGGAGAGGAAATATTTTACAGGAGAACCAGCAGCAGATAATCTAATGTATGTATGGGCAAACACAAGATATATTTTGCTCTCAAAAATTATGGTGGTTTCCCAACCAAATTTTCAGAATAGGTCATAGTTAGAAAGGCTCTGCAGCAAAATAAAGATTGTTTCTGGGACTACAGCTATGGGCATGAAGATCCCACCAAAGACTGTCAGTGTCTAGCAGCATTTGTATGGATGTTGGCTATATGGATATAAGTGACCAGACATCAAGCTTTACTGTTTGTCCAGACATCTCTTATCCTAGTTTGATGAGACAAAAACATTCACAGTATATAAGAGCTGAAGAGTCCTATGAGATTTTTAAATTTTCCAGAGGATCCTGAAAAGTACTGCTAGACGCACCTCTCACTGACACCAGAGAGGTGTTATCGGACAGCCCCTTGAGTCAGTGGGATAGGGCTGTCCTCAACCTCGATCCTTGTTTTCTCATAGAAATGAATTTATACGAGACACTTTGACCGCATTGTGAAAATCCAATTTATTAAAGCATGCACCTTTATTGAAAAAGCAAACCTATACATCTGGCTTATGAAACACAGATGGGCTTACAGATAATCTGAAGAGCAGGTTGGGTGGGGGTCCAAGGTGTTATAAAACTCCCTGTCTATAAGTCTCAAAATCCCTCTGCTGACTATTTTGGTATAGATTAATTCTCAAGGTCTCTTTTTTACTTCATTGTGGCCTTCCCAGAATTCATGAGAAGCATCTGGCAGCTTTATTTTGCCAAGCCTTGAGACTGCTGGCTTCCCTGCTTAGGGAGTAAAACTGCCCTTTTTTCCTTTTCCCTTTCCCCCTCCCTCTCTGCATTCTCTCATTAGGGAGGTTTTTAACCATTTTCCCTCCATGTCCTTGACTGGGGAAGATAATGGCTTGTTAGTTACAAGCTGGCTGAAAATTGCCCACACTGTTTGGCCTTGTTTTGACTTTCCTATCTCAGTTTCCCTATTCCTACTGCCCTGGAATCCTGTAACAATAGCATTAACCACTGAAGGTCACATTGTAATTCAAATCTCTAAATCTGGCACAACCTAAAATTCCTGCTGAGGACTTGATTCTTGAAAAGGCAGGCTAGTGTAAAGTCGGAAAAGGAAAGCGAGAAAATAGATTTGAGTAGGCATATTCATCAACTCAATACCCTAGCAACTTGGGGGCACCCCACCCAAAGTGTAGAGGAAAATTGAAGCAATTAGGTAACTCCGTTCAAAACACATTCATTTAAAATAGCCAGATAATGAAAGCAATATTTTTTTTTGCCTTGCGTTATTTTGACAGTTGTCTCTCACTTTACAATGTGTATAGACTGAGCCAGTCAGAATGATCATACTTATAACTACTTGACCTTATTCTGATCTCTTCCCTTGTAAAATAGTTATCAGTGTTGTCCGACTTGGACCAGGACCAAGGCTAGTCTGTTGGACTGGTCTGGAAATGGGTTCTTGTGAAGTAATGAGAAAAGCATTTTGGAGACTCATACATAGAGGATTTAAGGTATAGTGACAAGATTTTTTTAAAATATTTTTTTAATTTATTTCAGAGAGGAAGGCAGAGGGAGAAAGAAATAGAAAAATCAACGATGAGAGAGAATCATTGATCAGCTGCCTTCTGCTCACTCACCACTGGGGATCAAGCCCACAACCCGGGCATGTGCCCTGACCAGGAATTGAACCATGACCTCCATGGCAGCCAGCAATAACAAGATTGAATGGAAGGTTTCACAGGGCATAGATGCCCCTGAAGAGACTGCTGCATTGATTCATTCACAACCAGGTGGCTTAGCTCCTTTTCGCTGTGAAAGAAGTCCAGCTTCTAGAGCTGCAAACCCATACTTGCCTCAACAATCCCAGGAGGAGGACCAGAACCCAGAGTTGCTATGCCATTAACCTGACATTCACCCACTGCTCTAATAGTTCAGCACAGTCTCTATTCCCATTCAGGCCCCTTTCCGTGCTGCGCTTGGGCACTTGCAGCTGCTACACCCAGTCTTAAGAGGCTGTTATGAGATAGTGCAAGAAGGAACCTCATACTTTGTTAAATTTTGATTATATTTCCTTGAGCTTGGGAAAGAGCAGGCTTTCTTTCAAACTTTCTGATCTTCTTAATTTTTTTCAGGCTTGTGCTGGGTCCTCCCCCTATCCAATCCTTTTCCTGAATCTTCCAAGGATCTGTGCCCTTATCCTATAAAGTCCTATTTCATCATCTGGCTTTTACTGTGCATGCCTCAGTAAAAGGACCTCTCCCTGCACCATTTGGC
Source organism: Myotis pilosus (assembly GCA_036010255.1). Taxonomy (NCBI): domain Eukaryota; kingdom Metazoa; phylum Chordata; class Mammalia; order Chiroptera; family Vespertilionidae; genus Myotis; species Myotis pilosus. The sequence goes on along the minus strand of JASKON010000009.1, from coordinate 5,092,991 downwards.
TTCTACTGCCCAAGTGCCCAACAAAGGAATTTCCCGCTTGCTGTTTTAACCCTTCCCCTGTCAATCTATGACAAGGGACTGATTATTCCCTGGGAAGATTGGAAAGCTGGCTTTCTTACCTATTCTGGAATTTTTCATTTGGCAGAGGAAGATGCAGCTGTCCCTAGGGGTGTCTGTGATGCTGCACCTTCCTAGTTAATCCAGCTTCATTAGATGTCTGGATCCCTTCGTTTCCTCAATATCTACCTACTCTAACACCAGTAAATGTGAATGTAAAGGCAACTTGGAAGCCTTGTGGGAAAAAGATTGCAGTGCCCTGTAAGATGTGATTTCCCCCAGTTCTCCAAACCCCTTAGGAAAAGTAATTAAAATATTTAAAAAAATAAAAAAGATGTGATTTTCCTATTTTTAAAGAGTAACTTATGGACCCAAATGAATTATGCATCACTAAACTTTAATTGCCTACACACACACTCACACAGACAAATTGCCCTTTTATATTTTACTAGTGGCCCGGTGCACGAAATTCGTGCACGGAGGAGGGGGGTTCCCTCAGCCCAGCCTGCAGCCTCTCTAATTGGGGAACCCTTGGGGGATGTCTGACTGCTGGTTTGGGCTCGATCCCTGGGATCCCCCTAACTGGCAGCCGGACATCCCTCTTGCAATCTGGGACCACTGGCTCCTAACTGCTCATCTGCCTGCCGACCTGATCTCCCTAACTGCTCTCCCTGCTGGCCTGACCCCTCTAACTGTTCTCCCCTGCCAGCCTGATTGTCCTAACTGCTCTCCCCTGCTGGCTTGATCCCCCTAAATGCTCTCCCCTGCTGGCCTGATCGCCCCTAACCACCTCTGCCTCGGCCCCACCACCATGGCTTTGTCTAAAAGGACATCCAGAAAGTTGTCTGTTCTAATTAGCACATTACCCTTTTATTAGTATAGATTGATTTCAGAGAGGGAGGGAGATAGAAACATCAATGATGAGAATCATTGACTGACTGCCTCCTGCACGCCCCACACTGGGGATCAAACCCATAACCCAGGCATGTGCCCTGACCAGGAATTGAACTCTGGGCCCTTCAGTCCTCAGGCAGAGGCTCTATCCATTGAGCAACACTGGCCATGGATACACTTTCCCTTTCCACTGTGACGTGTTTTGTTTGCTGGAGCTGAAACACTGAAGCTGTTTCACTGGAGCAGAGTGGGGTGCAGTGGGTTGGAGTAGGTGAAGCCCCCTGAAAGCTAGAAAGGGGCCTTGTTTAACAGCCAGAATTATGTGAGTCAGATCTCCTTCCCTAGTTCTTCAATGATGACCAGCAGCTCAGCATATTTGCTCTGGGGCACCTGGCTGTTCTCTGTTCCCTGTGTGTTAGAGATGGTGGTCCTAGTCACTCAGCAGCTGGCTGTACTGGGAAGACGTTGCCATGCTGGTGGAAGGCGGGTGAACGCTCCCAGAGGCCTCGACGGAGGTGGCGGGCATGTGCATGGTCAAGTTCGGTTTGTAAGACATCCCCCCACCCCTCCCGCTGCGGGGGGAAAGCTCCATGAGGGCATTGGCAGCAGTGGAGGTGAGGCCAGGCGGTGGCGAGGTGGGCCTGGGGTCTGTGTGCCTGTCTGTGCGCCTGCCCAGCTCCCGCACACTTTTTGCTGTTGACAGCTCCGGCGCACTGGCAAATATGGCTGTCCCCTCACCCTGACACTGCCGCAGTATCATGATCTTTCAGTTTCTTGATGTTCTGCTTGTGCTGCGCAATTTCTTTCTGCAGACGCTCAATCTCCTTTTTATGATGAGTGATCTCTTCTTCATGTTGTTTCTTCAAGGCTGCCAGCTGTTCTTTAATCCACTCTGGGAAGTATCCTTCCTCTTCAGACTTCTCCTTTTTTGTGAAGGTCCCCATGGCTTCCCTGATTGCGCCTGCCTTGGAGCTGAAATTATCTGACCATTGCAGCCAAAGCCTCTGGCTTGCATGGCCCTCACCCCCCACACTTCAAGCCGCAGATGTGCCACTGACGCAGAGACTGCCCCGGTTGTCAGTGCTGCGCAGTTCCGGACCACCCCACTTAGTTTTAAATGCAAACCTTCCTTGGATAGGCCTTGAAGGTCTTTTTTCCACAGCGATCACGGGGTAGCAGGCCAGCTGGCACCCATGCTTGGGAGGGTCCGGGGGTGCCGGCTGGCCTGCACTGGGGCTCTCTCTGCCCCTGATCGCCATGGCGATCACGGGGAGGTAGCTCTCTCTGCCTCCAATCCACAATGCAATCACTGATCACTGGCCGTCTTTTCCCGCCCCCCCACCTCTTGCCTGCCGGCTGGGTTTCCCATCCCTTTCGCCTCCCAGCATTGTGGCTGTGTATGCAAATTAACCGCCATCTTGGCTGGCAGTTAATTTGCATATTGCCCTGATTAGCCAATGGGATGGGTAGCGGTCGTACGCCAATTACCATGTTTCTCTTTTATTAGATAGGATGCCTAGTACCCTAGTATGCAGTACTTCTACCAACTTCATATTATTGGTACCTATTTTTGTAAGGAATCTTTGCATAGGTCACATATTCATCTTTTTTTGTAGTGCTGCATGTTACCTGTTGTCAAAAGGAAATTTTTAAATTATTATTAATGTTGTTGTTTTTGTTACTCTCTATATATGTTTGATTTTGGCTTTTGAATCAGATTAAGAAAGACCTGCTCTTCCTTCATACTATTTTATTGAGGATTATGTTATAATGAAGCATTTGAACCTTGTTTGAGGGCACAAAAAATATAGCATTCTAATGCATAGTCACAGCAAGGATTTGAGGATCCTGTACACTTCATAAAAATTATCCAATCTAAAGCTCTCCAAATACCAGTGTACAGATGAGCTACATCAAAGTCACATGAGGAATTAGTTGCAAAGTCAAATTCCTAGTCCCCACACTGGGCCAATTGAACCAGTATCTCTGAGGGTAGGGCTTGAACAGATTTAAAGAGAGTAAGTGACTTGCTCAAGCTGTGTCCATTGGTTAGGCATATATGCATGCATACAAGTCCTTTGATCTCTACCCCTTACCCCCGCCCTTCCTTGCCTTCCCTGTGAGGTTTGACAGTCTGATTGATGCTTCTCTGTCTCTGTATCAGTTTTACTTTCAAACAGCACTTCCCTGTTGGAGGAAACTGGAAAACATACTGGCAGAATTTAGAGTTGGATTATTCATTTTTTTCTGTGGGAAAAAATTAAATTCCCTGTAAATGGACATGTCATGGTGTTTTTTATTTGCTATTTATAATTGTTAAAAGTAAAGACAAATTAAAATGTAAATTATCAGCACACATCTACTATAATTTTTGTATTGGGTAATGCCAGTTTAAATGCAAGTATAAACTGTATGCAGAATTGTTTTTATTACCAACAATTTCTCATTTTATAGCTTGTTCAAGCATCTGTATTTTGTTCTTACCAGCATTCTGGAAATGCTTTACAAAACACTCAACTCTTTTGAATTCACTTCTTGGTAGGTACACATTCTACCAACACTCTCACTCTCTACTTTGGGCTTCCTAATGAGTAAGGAAGTACTGAAAAGAAACAAACTATGGATCACTCTATATTTTCCTTTTATTCTGTCATCATCGTCAGTGAAAGAGGCTGGCTACACACAAAAAAAATAATATTAGTAAGAAAGAATATGTTAAGTTTTGTGATTGTACTTGTTTCTTAGAATGTCATTGTCTTCTTTGTGTTTGATGCAAGTTCTGGTGTGAAAGAAAAATGTTTCCCTTAGGGCCAGGCTTACTCATTCATAGCAACATAATTTAATTAACATACTTGCTTTGAGTCTTCCTGACCTCCCATATATTGTTGCACCAACAGCATTCTGTACTTTTTAAAAAAATTATCTTTATTATTGAAAGTAATACAGATGTCCCCCATTAAACCTTCTGCCCTGCACCAACCCCCCAGGCCTATGAATGCCCCACTCTCATGACCTTATTTAATCCTAATTATCTCCAAAGACCCAATCTCCATTAGGTACAGGGTTTTAACATATGAATTTTGCAGGGACACAAGCATTCAGTTCATAACATTCCACTTCTCATCCCCCAAAATTTGCATGTTTCTCATGTGTAAAACACATTAATTTTATTACAAAAGCCCTCAAAATATTAACTCATTCCAGCATAAATTCTAAAGTCTAAGGCCCAATGTCTCATTAAAGCATCATCTAAACCAGATATGGGTGAAAGTTAGAGGAATACTTTATCTTGAGGAACAATTCCTTTTCATCGATGAATCTATGGAATCAGACAAGTTGTGTGCTTCCAAAATTTCCATTGCAAAAGGGAAAAATTGGAAGTAAAAAAGAGATGATTGGTCCTATGTAAGTTTAAAACATAGCAAGGCTTAATTTATTAGATTTTAAAGCTCAAGCATATTCCACTTTGATTTGATACTCTGTCCTCTATGCCAATTGGTATACAGTGTCACCTCCATGGCTCTGTGAGGAATTCCATTCCTTCTGCCCTCTGCATGGGCCCCACCCAAGTATTTATCTGCCAGGAAAGCCCCATTCCTGGAGCACTGGGTGATGTCTTCCTGGCACAGTTAAACAGGGGAGGTGGCTCCATCTTTGAAACCAAGGAGGCAACAGTCTTTCCCCTGTGCCTGTGGAGGGGGTGGCAGCAATGATGGTCTCTGAGTCTTCTTTTCATCCTGTCCTGCTTTCTCTGTCTCCTTTAGGTCAAACAGGCAGTTTCTTTGCTGGTATAACACAATCTTTATTTCTAGATTGTGTTGAGATGTTTGATTAAGTCCCTGAGTCACACCCATGATTTTTTTTATCAAATGATTATTCAGCCACACTCTTAGTGTTATTTTCAGAAAAAGCTTTCTCATTTTATTTATTACACTATTAATAGACTAAAAAAATTCCAAACGTTCAAGTTCTGAATATTATTTGCTGATCAATTCCTTCTTCAACTCCTTTCTCTTTTTACATTTTACTATGAGTAATCAGAAAGAACCTCTCTTTCAAAAATTTGCTTGGAAATCTTTTTAGCTAAATATCCAATTTCATTCATCACAATTTCTACCTTTACAAAAAGCTAGAACATAGTCCATCCAGGTTATATGCCACCTTATAAGAAAGATGACCCTTTCCCCAGTTTCCAAAAACATGTTCCTCATTTGCACCTGAGACCTAGCATGAACCTCAAGATCCTTCCAGTTATAAAGCCACATCCTCATTTTTAGGTATTTGTTACAATAGCACCTCACATCTTGATATTAAAATATGTATTAGTCAAATCAAGCTGCTATAGCAAAATACAATAGATGGGGTGGCTCAAATAACATAAATTTATTTTCTCATAATTTTGGATGCTGAGAGGTCCAAAATCAAATGCTGGCTAATTTAAATCTCAATGAGATATGGCCTCCTTCTCACTGTGTCCTCATATGGTGGTGGTGGTGGGGAGAGGTAGATAGATGAGAGAGAGGGAGAAAGAGAGAGAAAGGAGGGAAAGTTCTCTGGTGTCTCTTGTTATAAGAGCACTAATAGTACCAGGAGGGCCCCACTGTAATGACCTCATCTAAACAAATTACCTCCCAAAGGTCTCACTTCCGAATACCATTAGGATTTTAACATATAAGTTGTCAAGGTGGACAGAGACATGAACAGTCAGTCCATAACAGAGAAATACAAACAGTAAGTCTATAACACAGAGATTCCACTAGAGACAGAAAGTATGTCCAAATGAAGGTGTCCAATTTTAAATACAATGCTTGACAGTTGAGTTCTGCTGATTTTTGAGATTTAGAGCAACATGTTTCAACTGATGGTTTATAAATATAATTCTCATTCCAGTGGAATAGTGGATTGTAGGAGAGGAAAACAGAGATATTGTTATAATTGAGGGAAGACATAATGAGGACATAAACTAAGGCCAATAGTATTGGGTATGGAAAGCAAGAGGCCAGTATAAGAAAATCTGAAGAAAGAATTCACAGGACTAATTGATGCAATGAATGAGAGAGGTGAGAGAAAAAAATGGTTAAAAATATATTTGAGGTTAATCATTATTTTTTAGGTAGCAGAGTTAATAGAATATCCAAATTATGTCAATTCCTATTGTAAAAACATTTCCAAAACCTATGAGTCTCCTTTTCAAACATCTTGAGTCATCTAATGAATAAAATTAAATATTTAATTAAAGATTTATAGGTATTTAAGATTTTTATTTTGAAAAATTAATTCTTTCTGTAGAAGATTATTGATGTAAATATATATGGACAAAGGTGGAGTATAATTTGAATATATACTGAGCCTCAGATATCCTGGGGGTTTGGCTATTATGTTTCTCTACTTATTACTATTAAAGTGTTTAGAACTATTCACCTGTATCTGAAATTAAGTGCAGCAAAAAATTATCATTTAATTTTTGGTTCCAGGTCATTATCTTTTTGCATCTTATATTTTCAATTTGATTATTTTAATTTTGTAAAAAATATATCGCATTAATTGTATTTATTTTAAGAACAAATATTTTATTTCAAGAAAATTATTATTTCTTTTAGAGAGAAATCCCATTTAATGTTTGCTATATCTTAAGAGTAATTTTATACAGCCTAACTATAAATTTATTGACAATATTCATTTCATTTTATTTGTAAAGCCAATTGGAAGCATTTTCATTTAGCATACTTTAAATATATAGAAATTTTGTTAACACAAATCTCAATCATGTGATTGATCCTACAAATTGGATTTTTATAAAATTCTTAAGAATAATAACAATTGGGTACAGTGGAAATTTAAATATTCTGTAGTAAGGTATATATAACATAAAATTTGCTATTTTAAATATTTAAGTAAATATTTAATACTGTGCAACTATCACCACTATGTATTTCCAAAGACATTTTTATTAGTCCAAACAGAAATACTATACCATTTAACAATAAATCTTTTTATATATAACATATTTTGTTTCTGTATACAGCATGAAGTAAGGGTCCAACTTCATCTTTTTTTTTTTTTTTTTTTTGCATGTGGAAATCTAGTTGTCCCAGCACCATTTGTTGAAGAAACTGTTATTTCTCGATTAAATGGAATCGGCACCTAGTTGAAAATTAATTGGCCATAGATATATGGATTGATTTTTGGACTCTAAATTATATTCCATTTGTCCTTATGTCAATCCACACTGGTTTCATTCCTGTGGCTGAAGAACAAGTCCTCCAAATTCTATGGCTTTTTACAATTGTTAGGGCCAAGCTCCTCAGCCAGGGACTTGACCCTTCTGGGTGCAGGAAATTGGAAAAACATGCGGGTACAAACAGGCAAGTGGGACATGCTTTATTACAAACAAAGCAGACAACAACTGGCTGGTCAGTGGCAACTTATATACAAACTTGAACAAAAGAGGCTTCTTGCCAAATAGTGAAATCAATATTTGGGTTATAGAAAGGTATACCTGTCCAGTGCATACAGTAGGATAGCTGTGTCCTTGCTTTTGCACCTTGTATGGAAAATTGGCCTTGAACAGCCTGTGTACTCTGGACAGGGCCCCCACAACAATATTGTTTTGGCTATGCAGAACCCCTTGAAATTCCATGAAAATTTGAAGTTTAGGTTTTTAAAATTTCTGCACAAAAAGACTTAAAAATTTTGATAAGATTGCAATGAATATCAGTGCAATCATGAGTGAATTGCTTTGGGCAGTATTGGCATATTAATAATATTACATTTTAGAATCCATGACTACAGGATGCCTATCCATTTATCCAGTTTTTATTTAATTTCTTTCAGCAACATTTTATAGTTTTCTGTGTATAAAACTTTCACATGCCTTGTTACATTTATTCTAGGTTTTTTATTCTTTTAGATGCAATTGTAAATGGAATTGTCTCCTTTTTTCCTTTTTTAAATCATTCATTGCTGGTGAATGAAAACAACTGACTTTTGAGTATTGATCCTGCAACTTTGCTTAATTTTTTTTATTAGCTCAAGTAGCTTTTTTCTTTGGGACTTTTATCTCCATAGGATCATGTCATCTACAAATATAGTTTTATTTCTTCTTTTCTTATTTATATACCTTTTATTTCTTTACTAGAGATCCAGTGTACAAAAATTTGTGCACTCAGGGGGGTCCCTCAGCCCAGCCTATGCCCTCTTGCAGTCTGGGACCCCTCAGAAGATGTCTACCTTCTGGCTCAGGCCTGCTCCCTGGGGGATCAGGCCCAAGCAGGCAGTCAGACATCCCTCTGGCAGCCCGGCAGCCCTCGGGGGATGTCCACTTACCAGCAGGGAGCAGACCTAAGTTGCAGTTGGACATCCTTAGTGCTGCTGAGGAGGTGGGAGAGGCTCCCGCAACCACAGCTGTGCTGGCAGCCATCAGCCTGGCTTGTGGCTGAGCAGAGCTTCCCCTGTGGGAGCGCACTGACCACCAGGAGGCAGCTCCTGCATTGAGCATCTGTCCCCTGGTGGTCAGTGTGTGTCATAGTGATCACGCATTCCCAGTCATTCTGCTGTTAGGGTCAATTTGCATATTACCCTTTTATTATATAGGATAGAGGCCTGGTGCATGGTGGGGAGGGGCGGCTGGTTTGCCCTAAAGAGTATCCTGGATCAGGATGGGCGTCCTGCTTGGGTGCCTGGCCAGCCTGGGTGAGGGGCTGATGGCTGTTTTCAGGTTGGTCTAGCCCCCCCCCCCAAGTGGGGACCCTCACCCCATGGAGGTTTGGCCAGCCTGGGTGAGGGGATGATGGCTGTTTTCAGGCTGGCCACACCCCCTTTAGGGTTGGGGGTCCCCACTGGGGTGCCTGGCCAGTCTGGGTGAGGGGCTGAGGGCTGTTTCCAGGCTGGCCAAGCCCCCAGGAGGCAGAAGCTCCCAGTCTCTCCTTTTCTTCTTTTTTTTATTCTGGGATTTATTTACCTTCTATAATTGAAACTTTGTAGCCTTGAGTGGAGCTCAGAGCCAGCCAGGGTGGGCATTAAGCTTGGCTTCCTCCATCACCAGGGTCAACCTAAGCCTCCTGCTCATTCCAGCTCTGTGGCCATGACCGGCTGAAAGCAGGTATATGAGGTTTATTTATCTTCTATAATTGAAAGTTTGTTGCCTTGAGTGGAGCTCAGAGCTGGCCACGGCAGGTGGAAAGCTTGGCTTCCTCCATCACTAGGGCAACCAAGCTTCCTGCTTGTTCCAGCTCTGAGGCTGCTGGCCGCATTCTTGGTTGGGTTAATTTGCATATAGTCGCTCTGATTGGCTGGTGGGCGTGGCTTAAGGCATAGCAAAGGTATGCTCAATTTTCATGTTTATCTTTTATTAGTGTAGACTAGAGGCCCAATGCACAAAATTCGTGCAAGGGTAGGGCTTCCTTCCCCCAGCTGCTGGCTCTGGCTTCCCTCTGGCATCTGGGACCTGGGCTTCTCTCACAGTCAGGCTTCATTGGGAAGGTCGTCCAGAAGGACATCCAGTCTAATTAGCATATTATGCTTTTATTATTATAGATATTACTTAATTGCTCTAGTTTGGACTTTTAGTACAGTCGTGCACTGCATAATGACATTTAGGTCAACAATAGACCACATATATAATGGTTGTGTACCCATCCTATCTAATAATAGATAAACTTGGTAATTGACTGTACCTTCACTACGCCTCACTGGCTAATCAGTATGATATGCAAATTAACTGCCAAAAAATATGGCGGCTAATTTGCATACTGCAGGCAGAACGGGCCAGCGTGAGCTGCCATCTGGACCCCCGTGTGCCACCTAAACCCCGCTCTGAGCCGGGACACCTGTGTGCGGCCCCAGGCGGCTTGGGGCTCAGGCAGGGTGCGGGGAGATGGTGATCATGGAGTTCCCACCCCATGTAGGGCCCGGGCATGGGGCTCAGGTGGTGTGACCAGAAAATCGGGACTGGGGATTGGTGAATGGGCGCAAGGCAGATCTCCTGGTCCTTCCCCTCAGCCGGCAGGCTCCTATCAATCTTTAGTTTCTACTGAAAGGAATGTGGCACCTCCACTGCGCAGCTCCCAGGACTTGGACTCCCAGGCTCAGGAGTGGAGACTTCAACAAGGACTTCAGTGCCTACTTAGGGGGAAAACCACCACCTCCCTACTCCACAGCTGCTTCTATGTCTGTAAGAAACTGCACATGCTCCTCCCTGTGACATGGGCGGGGCCAGAGCCCAGTTGAGCAGTTCCACCATAGCAATAGCAGCTGGACCAGTGCAGGGATGGAGGGAGAGAGGGCGGGGAAGGAGCAAGGGGGAAGCCCTGGTTCCCTGCTCCTCCTCCCACAGGCATGGCCCTTGCTGCTGTTATGATAAAAGGAGTTGTGTTTTTCTAACTGTGTCTGGGTAAAGGAAACAAGTGTCTGTTGACTTCTGATCTTCCTCTCTGAGCTGCCAGTTAATCCCTCTGGATGCATCATATCCAACCTCGAAAGGATCTGAGGAGCAGGATCAACCTTCATTCCATAATTGAAGAAACTGACCAATAAACACGTGTCTCATGCCTCAGTGTCAACTCCCGCAGAAATCTCCGGGTAATGACTCAGATTCTATATCTAAGGGTATATTTTCTTCTGTTTTCATGTTTAATTCAGCCCCAGGAATCAAATAATACAATAAAGAATAAAATGAGTTCAGAGGGATCAGCATTGCATTCCCAGGGCTTTGGTCCCACACAAACCACAGAGCTCAGTTATCCTGAGATGAAAGGAAAGGAAAGAGAAACATGAAAGGTTTCCCAGCTCAGTCACAGAGACATCTCATAATCACATATTAAGAACACAACATTAACTTAGGGACTTAGGGGTGGAAAGGAGACAAATGGAATAGAAGATGGAGCCATTTGGAGTGAGCAGTCTAGCAGGGGGGCAGTTGGGGGCAAGCAGGCTAGCGGGGGGGGAGTTAGGGGCAAGCAGTCCGGCAGGGGGCTAGTTGGTGTGAGCACACTAGTACAGGAGTCAGTAGGGGGTGATCAGACTGGTGGGGGGGGCATTTGGGAGTGAGTTGGCTGGCGGCGGGGGGAAGTTGGGGGCAATCAGGCAGGCAGGCAGGTGAGTGGTTAGGAGCCAGCAGTCCCAGATTGTGAGAGGGATGTTCGACTGCCAGTTTAGGCCCAATCCCTGTAAACTGACAGTAGGACATCCTTCCAGGGGTCCCAGATTGGAGAGGGTGCAGGCCAGGCTGAGGGACACTCTCCCCGCCCCCCATGAGTGCATAAATTTTTGTGCACTGGGACACTAAATATGCAAATCAACCAAACAGCAAAATGACCTGCAGAACAACTGGTGGGTGGGGGGTGGAGGGGAGCGGTGAGTGGGTGGCACCAGGCCAGCCAAGGCAGTGCCAGCAGGCAGAGGAGGTGACTGGTGGCAACAGTAGTGGAGGTCGGGGCTGGCATGCATGCAGCACCAGGCTGCCAGCCAAGGTGGGTGCCAGCAGGGTCCCCCTGATCATCCTGTCAGTCACCCTGCAAATCGACCCTGATAGCCAGCCAAGCTTAGGAACCCTACCCGTGCACAAATTTTATGCATCAGGCCTCTAGTAAGATTATAATGGAAGCTAAAAAAGTCACACCATTCAGTGATCTCATAGCCATCGTAATGTCAAAGAGGAACATATTTATAAAACCTACTGTGCTAGTAGTCATAAAACTGTATAGGATATAGTTCTGTATATTACTAATACCCGATGATAAGAAATGACTATATTTCTGGCTTATGTATTTATTGTGCTATATTTTGATTTATAAGTGTAGTTTTCAGAGCATGCTAGAGCACTGCACAGCACTGCTGCTCTGAGTTACTTTGAGTCCATATATTCTTCTAAATTCTTCCCTACTATGCCAGGGCTGGTTCTTCCTCAAACCCTGCCCACTGTACTAACTGTTGGGAACTTAGTCCAAGTTCCTCCTTTATCCTCTGCTCACTAGTTACGGGTGTTGGGTCCGAACCCTTTTGCCTGGGGCTGGACCTCCTTGGATGCTGGGTCTTAGACAGAGAAGGCCAAGTGTCAGAGAAGCAGAATCAATTAGTGGTGGCAAGGCAGACGGAGAAGCCATGAGAAGTTGTGACTGTATAAAAATGAGTCTTTGTTGCAGAAACTAGTGGCCATATAACCATCAGACAAAACAATTCATTACAACAAAGTCCATATAGGCAGGCAGCTGGACACTGGCTGGTTAACATGTACGTCTTTCCCACAAAAGCAGCATTAGTGTCTATACCCACAGCTATTATCTCAGCAGCCGCGCACTGCCTCCTAGACTTACCACCTCACCATGGTACCTAAGCTCTCTGCCTCAGCAGCTTCTCCTGTCTCTCTGCCCAGCACACTGGCTGATTAACATGGTAGCTATATCTCAGCTCTCTGTGAGCTTTAAGCCTGACATCATAGCAGTAGCTCTCAGCTCCCTCTCAGCTCTCCTCTCTCCTGTACACATAGGAGATACATTATCTGTGTCTATCACCTCTGCTTCTCTAGGCTCTCTCTAGCCTCTGCTCTGCTCAGCTGCTCTCTCTCTAGCAGACTTCTTCCCACACTCTTGGTCAGTAACCTGTATATACTCCAGAGACAAAGAAGGCTAACTGCCAACAGTTACATCAATCATTTGCATTACAGAAGGGCACAGTGTACCGTGTGTCCTTGCACCCACTTGGTATCTTAGCCTGATTAGGATTCCCAGGCTCAGTGTCCTTGGACATCCCAATTAGGCTTATGCTCAGAGTGGCCTTTGGTCATTCTGGTGTATTGATAATAAGGCCTCTATGCTCCCATTAGCATAGTTCCCATAGTAGTCTTTCTACTTACAAGAAAAAGTTTGCTTTAAAACAGTATGCTGTGTTATACTGGTAACATCCTCACACATTTTGTGTTTGCCTCCTCTCTCTCTCTCTCTCTCTCTCTCTCTCTCTCTCTCTCTCTCTCTCTCTCATTTTTGGCATTTTATTTTATTTACTATTATGTATTACATTTTTCTTGGTTGCATTATTTCTCTTTTTTTAATTCAATCACATGTTGCTTTGGACAGTAAACATGATGTTCAAGCTTGTAGCCTAGGTACAATAGGCTATACCTTATAGCCTAGGTGTGTGCAATAGACTGTATTATCTAGGTTTGTGTAAGTGCACTATATGATGTTCTCACAAAAATGCAACTATGTAACAATGCATTTCTTAGAATATATTGCCATTGTTTACTGGTTCATGACTGTCCAATGTTGAATAGCAATAGTGAAAGTGGGCATTCTTGAATTGTCCTTGATCTAAGGGGGAGGCTTTCAGTTTTTCTTTAGTTAAGTATTTTTGTAGTGAAAAAAAAATCCCTTCTCAGTTACTTTGTACATTTTTAAAACGCATTTTCTTTGCAGTTTCCATAGGATCACACTTCACATTCTAAATTTATAACTATTTCAGTTGGTACTGACTTAACTTCAACAATGTACAAAAACTCTGTTCCTATATAGCTCCATCCCTACCTCTTTATGTTGTTGTCACAAATTACATGTTTATACATGTACAGTGAAACTAAAAAAATAGAATTACAATACATAAAGATTCACAAAGCCATCAACAATTTTTCAAGGACATTCATTTTGTACATTCCCTAGTACAAAGAAAGTAGAAAAAGCAATTACAACATGATTTCTGGCTCAGGCATCCTTTAGTCTCTAAATGATCATAGAAAGCAAATAGGAATGAGTAATATTAACAGTAATGCAAGACACTGTTTAGGAGTTCCAAAAGACAAACTGAGGAGGGCCACCATGAGGCAATGTAGCAGAAGTGTTAGGGAGGTTGACTGGACTCAGAATAAATCTAGTTACATTATTAGCCACTTAAGTTTGGATGTGTTCTTCAGTCTTTTTTTATATCTGTTTTCCTTCATCTGTAAAATGGAGATAGCAGTACCTGTGTCAAGGGTTGTCAGGATTAAATTACAAAACTCATGAAAATTTTCTATGCCTATAATTCAAAAAAATCTATTTCTTATAATAACTGACCACCCAAATCTAATAATACAGAGAGGACATAACATCTTCTGTATATAAAATTTTTGTTTATTAATTGCAATTTTAAAACAAGGTTTGTTTGTTTTTTCATTGTTCTCTCTTTTTTAAAAAATCTTTATTGTAAAAAGTATTACAGATGTCCCCTTTTCCCTTCATGTTGACCCCATCCACCATGTTCCCGCTCCCTCCCCAGAAGTTCATCACACAATTGTTTGTCCATGGGTTATGAATATATATGCATATAAGTTACTTGGTTAAACTCTTCCTACCCCCACTCCTTTCCTTCTGAAATACTTCAGTATGTTGCAGGTTTCAATGTCTCTGGATCTTTTTTGCTCATCAGTTTATTTTGTTCATTAGGTGCCACATTTAAGTGAGATTATGTGATACCTTGTCTTTCTCTGACTGACTTATTTCCCTTAGCATAATACTCTCTAGGTCCATCCATGTTGTCTCAAAGGGTTAAGAGATCCTTCTTTTTACTTTTTAATATTTATTATTGAGATTATTACAGATGTCCCTCTTCCCTACCATAGGTTCTCTCCACCCAGTTTGCACCCCACCCAAGGCCCTTGCCACCTTATTGTCTGTGTCCATAGGTACCGCATACATGCATATAAGATCTTTGTCTAATCTCTTCCCACACCCCCCACACCCTCTTCTCTCTGAGAATTGTCAGTCTGTTCCATTTCCATGCCCCTGATTCTATTCCATTCATCAATTTATTCTGTTCATCAGATTTTTTATTCATTTGATATTTAGATTCACTTTTTGATATATATGTATTTGTTGTCACTTTGTTGTTCATAATTTTTTTCTTTTCTTTTTTATTATTATTAAGGTATTACAAATGTGTCCTCAGCCCCCCATTAACCCCCAACCCCCCCCACACACACACTCATGCTCCCATCCCCCTGTTGTCCATGTCCATTGGTTTGGCTTATATACATGTATACAAGTCCTTCGGTTGATCTCTTCCTCTTACCCCCGCCCTCCCCTACTTCCCTTCTAGGGATTGACAGCCTGATCGCTGTTTCTCAGTCTTTGGGTCTGTCCCTTTTCATCAGTCTATGTTGTTCTCTATAATCCACAAATGAGTGAGATCATGAGGTATTTATCTTTCTCTGACTGGCTTATTTCACTTAGCATAATGCTCTCCAGTTCCATCCATGCTGTTGCAAAAGGCAAGAGTTCCTTTTTTTTTACTGCAGCATAGTATTCCATCGTGTAGATGTACCACAGTTTTCTAATCCACTCATCTGCTGATGGGCACTTAGGCTGTTTCCAAATCTTAGCTATGGTGAATTGCGCTGCTATGAACATAGGGGTGCATATATCCTTTCTGATTGGCGTTTCTTGTTTCTTGGGATATATTCCTAGTAGTGGGATCACTGGGTCAAATGGGAGTTCCATTTTTAGTCTTCTGAGGTAGCTCCATACTGTTCTCCACAGTGGCTGCACCACATAATTTTTTTATCTTTACATTTTTCTTCGTCTTCCTCTTCTTAAAGAATACCCTTCAGCATTTCATATAATACTGGTTTGGTGGTGATGAACTCCTTTAGCTTTTTCTTGTCTGTGAAGTTCTATATCCAACCTTCAATTCTAAATGATGGCTTTGCTGGGTAGAGTATTCTTGGTTGTAGGTTCTTCCTATTCATCACTTTGAATATTTCTTGCCACTCCCTTCTGGCCTACATAGTTTCTGTTGAGAAATCAGCTGGCAGTCATATGGGCACTCCCTTGTAGGTAACTAACTGTTTTTCTCTTGCTGCTTTTAAGATTCTCTCTTTGTCTTTTGCTCTTGGCATTTTAATTATGATGTGTCTTGGTGTGCTCCTCTTTGGATTCCTTTTGTTTGGGGTTCTCTGTGCTTCCTGGACCTGTAAGTCTATTTCTTTCACCACTAGGAGTCATATTTCTTCAAATAAGTTTTCAATATCTTGCTCTCTCTTCTTCTTTTTTTTTATTGCTTAAAGTATTACAAAGGGTATTACATATGTGTCCATTTTTCCCCCGCCCTAGACAGTCCCCTATACCCCTGCCTATCCCCCAGTGTCTTATGTCTATTGGTTATGCTTATATGCATGCATACAAGTCCTTTGGTTGATCTCTTACCCCCCTACCCCTGCCCCCAACCCTCCCCAGCCTTCCCGCTGCAGTTTGACAATCTGTTTGAGGCAGCTCTGCCTCTGTATCTATTATTGTTCAAAAGTTTATAATGGTTTCTATTATCCATGAATGAGTGAGCTCATGTGGTATATTTCCTTCATTGACTGGCTTATTTCACTTAGAATAATGCTCTCCAGTTCCATCCATGCTGTTGCAAATGGTAGAAGTTCCTTCCTTTTTAGAGCAGCATAGTATTCCATCGTGTAGATGTACCACAGTTTTCTAATCCATTCATCTACTGAAGGGCACTTAGGCTGTTTCCAGATCTTAGCTATTGTGAATTGTGCTGCTATGAACATAGGGGTGCATATATCCTTTCTGATTGGTGTTTCTGGTTTCTTGGGATATATTCCTAGAAGTGGGATCACAGGGTCAAATGGGAGTTCCATTTTCAGTTTTTTGAGGAAACTCCATACTGTCTTCCATAGTGGCTGCACCGGTCTGCATTCCCACCAGCAGTGCACAAGTGTTCCTTTTTCTCCACATCCACACCAGCACTTGTCATTTGTTGATTTGTTGATGATAGCCAGTCTGACAGGTGTGAGATGGTACCTCATTGTTGTTTTGATTTGCATCTCTCGGATGATTAGTGACTTTGAGCATGTTTTCATATGTCTCTTGGCTTTCTGAATGTCCTCTTTTGAAAGGTGTCTATTTAGGTCCTTTGCCCATTTTTTGATTGGATTGTTTATCTTCCTTTTGTTAAGTTGTGTGAGTTCCCTATATATATTGGAGATTAGGCCCTTATCAGATATGACATTGGCAAATATGTTTTCCCACACAGTGGGTTTTCTCGGTGTTTTGTTGGTGGTTTCTTTTGCTGTGCAGAAGCTTTTTATTTTGATGTAGTCACATTTGTTCATTTTCTCTTTAGTTTCAAGTGCCCTAGGAGCTGTATCAGTGAAGAAATTGCTTCGGCATATGTCTGAGATTGTGTTGCCTTTGGATTCTTTTAGAATTTTTATGGTTTCCCATCGTACATTTAAGCCGTTTATCCATTTTGAGTTTATTTTTGTGTATGGTGTAAGTTGGTGGTCTAGTTTCATTTTCTTGCATATATCTGTCCAATTTTCCCAACACCATTTATTGAAGAGACTATCTTGGCTCCATTGTATGTTCTTGCCTCCTTTGTCAAATATTAATTGAGCATATTGTTTCGGGCCAATTTCTGGGCTCTCTATTCTATTCCATTGATCTATAGGCCTATTCTTGTGCCAGTACCAGGTAGTTTTGAGAACAGTGGCTTTGTAATACATCTTGATATCAGGTATTGAGATCCCACCTACTTTGTTCTTTTTCAGGATTGCTGCAGCTACTCGGGGTCTTTTTTTTTATTCCAGATGAACTTTTGGAGAGTTTGTTCTAGATCTATGAAGTATGCCGCTGGTATTTTAATGGGAAGTGCGTTGAATTTATAGATTGCTTTGGGTAGTCTGGACATTTTAATGATGTTGGTTCTACCAATCCATGAATATGGTATGTTCTTCCATCTGTTTATGTCTTCCTCTATATCTTTTTTCAAAGTCCTATAGTTTTCTGAGTAGAGGTCTTTTACCTCTTTAGTTAAGTTTATTCCTAGGTAGATTAATTTTTTTGGTGCGATGGCAAACGGGGTTGTTTTTATATTCTCTCTCTGAAAGTTCACTATTGGTGTATAGAAATGCCTCAGATTTCTTGGGGTTAATTTTGTATCCAGCTACATTGCCAAATTCATGTATGAAGTCTAGTAGCTTTTTGATGGAGTCTCTAGGGTTTTGTATGTATAATATCATGTCGTCTGCAAATAAGGTCAGTTTTAGTTCCTCTTTTCCAATTTGGCTGCGTTTTATTTCTTCTTATTGCCTAATTGCAATGGCTAACATAGTACTTCCAGTACTATGTTGTACAGGAGTGGTGAGAGGGGGCATCCCTGTCTTGTTCCTGTTCTTAGGGGAAATGATGTTAGTTTTTGTCCATTGAGTATGATGCTGGCTGTGGGCCTGTCATATATGGCTTTTATTATGTTGAGTTATGATCTTTCTACTCCCACCTTACTGAGAGTTTTTATAAAAAATGGGTGTTGAATTTTGTCAAATGCTTTTTCTGCATCAATTGATATGACCATGTGGTTTTTTTCTTTCAATTTGTTTATGTGATGTATCACGTTTATTGATTTGCGGATATTGTACCATCCTTGCATCCCTGGGATAAATCTTACTTGGTCATGGTGTATGATCTTTCTGATGTACTGCTGGATCCGATTTGCTAAGATTTTGTTGAGGATTTTGGCATCTATGTTCATGAGGGATATTGGTCTGTAATTCTCTTTCATTGTTTTGTCTTTACCTGGTTTTGGTATTAGGGTGATGCTGGCTTCATAGAATGAGCTTGGAAGTCTTCCTTCCTCTTGAATTTTTTGTAGTAGTCTGAGGAGGATAGGTTTTAGTTCTTCCTTGAATGTTTGGTAAAACTCCCCTATAAATTCGTCTGGTCCTGGGCTTTTGTTTGATGGAAGCTTTTTGATGACTGCTTCAATTTCTTCCATAGTTATTGGCCTATTGAGATTTTCAGATTCTTCCTGATTGAGTTTTGGAATGTTGTATTTTTTTGGAATTTGTCCATTTCCTCCAGGTTGTCTAGTTTGTTGGAGTAGAGCTGTCCATAGTATTTTTTAAAAATCATTTGTATTTCTGTGGGGTCTGTTGTTATTTTGCCTCTATCGTTTCTGATTTTGTTTATTTGGGTCCTCTCTCTTTGCTTCTTGGTGAGTCTGGCTAGAGGTTTGTCAATCTTTTTATCCTTTCAAAGAACCAGCTCTTGGTTTCATTGATTTTCTGTATTCTTTTTTTTGGTCTCTATGTCATTTATTTCTGCTCTAATTTTTATCTCCTTCCTTCTGCTCACTCTGGGTTTTTTTTTGTTGCTCTCTTTCTAATTCTTGGAGTTGTGGAGTTAGATGATTTACTACCATTTTTTCTTGTTTTTTGAGATAGGCCTGTAGAGCTATAAACTTCCCTCTCAGGACTGCTTTCATTGTGTCCCATAGGTTTTGGATTGTTGTGTTTTCATTGTCATTAGTTTCCAGGATGTTTTTAATTTCTTCTTTGATCTCATTGGTAACCCAATCAATATTTAATAGCATGCTATTCAGCTTCCAGGTGTTTGAGTGTTTTGGGTTGTTTTTATTGTAGTTTATTTCTAATATTATGCCATCATGGTCTGCGAAGACGCTTTTTACAATTTCAATCTTCTTGAATTTGGGAATACTTTGCTTGTGACCCAATATATGGTCTATTTTTGAATATGTCTTATGAGCATTTGAGTAGAATGTATATTCCCTGTCTTTGGGGTGAAGTGTTCTGAAGATGTCTATTAAGTCCATCTGATCTAGTGAGTCATTTAGGATTGCTCTATCTTTGTTGATTGTTTGTCTAGAGGGCTTATCCAGTGCTGTCAGCGGTGTATTAAAGTCCCCTACTATGATTGTATTGTTGTCAATCTCTCCTTTGATATCTTCCAGGATTTTTTTTTATGAATTTGGGGGCTCCTGCATTGGGTGCATATATGTTTACCAGGGTTATATCTTCTTGTTGTATTGATCCCTTTAGTATTATGAAGTGGCCTTCCTTATCTCTTGTTATTGCCTTCACTTTGAGGTCTATTTTGTCCGATATAAGTATTGCTACCCCAGCTTTCTTTTCCTTTCCATTTGCCTGAAAGATATTTTTCCATCCTTTCACTTTCAGTCTGTGTGAGTCCCTTCTAATGAGGTGGGTTTCTTGTAGACAGCAGATGTATGGGTCATGTTTTTTTATCCATTCAGCCACTCGATGTCTTTTGGTTGGAGCATTTACTCCGTTTACATTTAAAGTTATTATTGAAAGGTACTTGTTTGTAGCTATTTCTTTTTTGTGTGTGGCTGTTTTCTTTCTGAGCTTTTTATTTCTTCTTTTTATACCAGACCCTTTAGCATTCCTTGCATTGCTGGCTTGGTGGTGATAAACTCCCTTAGCCTTTTTTTGTCTGTGAAACTTCTTATTTCCCCTTCAAGTTTGAATGATTCCCTTGCTGGATAGAGTATTCTTGGATTCAGTCCTTTGCTTTGCATCACTTTGTAAATTTCCTTCCATTCTTTTCTGGCCTGATGTGATTCTATTGAGATATCATTTGATAATCTAATGGGATATCCCTTGTATGTAACTTTCCTTTTCTCTCTTGCAGCCTGTAAGATTCTCTCTTTGTCCTGAACATTTGCCATGGTAATTATGATGTGTCTTGCTGTGGGTCTTCTCGGGTTCATCTTGTTTGGGACTCTCTGGGCTTGTGTGACTTTTTTCTTCCCCACCTCAGGGAAGTTTTCTGATATTATTTCTTCGAATAGGTTTTCTATTCCTTGTTCATCTTTCTGTTGTTCTGGTACCCCTATTATTTGTATGTTGTTTCGTTTCATGTTGTCCCAAAGCTCCCTTAGGCTCTCCTCCTGTCTTTTATTTTTTTTCTCCAATTGCAGTACATTTTGGGTGTGTTTTGCTTCCTTGTCTTCTAATTCACTAATTCGGTCCTCCGCTTCTCCTAGTCTACTGTTGATACTTTCAATGGTGTTTTTCATTGCAGCTATATCACTCTTCATTTCTTCTTGGGTGTTACTTAAGTTGTTGATTTTTTCATCTGTTTCTTCTAGCTTCTTCCATATGTTATTGATCTTTTCATCCGTTTCTTCTTGCTTCTTGCAGAGGTTGTCGATTTTTTCCTCCATCCGGTTTATGCACTCTAGGACCTTTATTCTGAATTCTTTTTCTGTCATGTTGCATGCCTCTGTATTACTTAGCTGCTTTTCTGGAGAGTCCTCCTTCTCTTTCCTTTGGGGGTTTCTTTGTCTACCCATGTTTGATCTCACTGACATATCTAGATGTAGAGTTGTTCAGTGGCTGCTCCCTGGGTGGCAGTGACTCCTTGGTCTGTGGTTGCTCTTCGGGCGGTTGTGGTAGCAGCTGCTCTTCAGTTGGCAGCAGCTTCTCTGGTGGGTGCTGTTCACAGCTCTGGTGGCTCTTCTGGCTGGTGGCAGAAGGTTTCACGTACAGCTGCTGTTCCTCAGTAGAGGGTGTGGTGCTCACGAGGCTGCTGTTGCTTGGATCTGCTGTGTTGATTTAAAGGCACAAAATACAACACAACAAGGCACCACCTACCAGGCACTAAATACAAATATATTCACGATATTAATAACCCCAAATAAAGGTGGCCACCCAAATTAAGAGAATTAGGGGATAAGGAAGAAGGAAGAGAAAAAGATAAAAGAGGAATAAGAAAAGAAAAGTAGGGACCAAAAAAAGGAGTGCAAAAATGAAATTGGGAAAAAGGAGGGGGAAAATAAAAGAGAGAAAAGAAAAGAAAAAAAAGAGCGAAAAGAGAGAATGAAGTGGAAGAGGGGAAGAGACTTTTTATATGAGGAGAATACTCCTATAGAACTGCCACTATCCCAACAAATTCCAGCAACAGCTCCCTGGAGATGGATGCAAACTAGAAACAACCAATAATATAATGATGAAAATGTAATGGAGAACACTAATCCCAAAATAAAATAAAGAGAAAAGAAAATGGCACTTTAAAAAATGCTAAAATGGTAGCAGTAGTAATACTGGTTAAAAATAAGAAGGTAGTAATTAAAAGGGTAAAATCAGGTGATGGATAAAGAAAAAAAAGAAAAAAAAGGAAGAAAAAAAATGAAAAAAAAATGTTTCTTAGTTAAAAGGTGAAAAAAGAAAAAAAAATTGCAGTAGTGAAGGTCCTTCGGTTCTTCTATTCTTCAGTCTGTCTCGCCTTTAGTCCTGCCAGGTATTCAGGAGAGTGTTGAGTTTCCCTGCGATACACTGTTCCTCTGTGTTGTAAACCACAGTCCTTATTTTAAAGCAGGCCGTATTTGTTTCCCAGACTGCCTTATTTTGTATTTAGCAAAGTGTCAGTTTGTGGCTCAGCCTCTGGGTGGCAGTGTTCTGGGTTTGGCCTCTGAGGCTATACGGCTTCTCTATCGCATTTAAAACTGATTTGGAGAGGTCAACTATCCAGAACTGGTTCCTTGATAGTTACCCACTCTGTGTTGTTGCTGGGATTGAAAATCCCTCTATAGGCCAGACCCTGTTAACTCTCAGGGACTGATCAGATTTTTTTAATCCTTGATCTCCTTCAGGGTGGAATCTGTGTGTGGCTGTGCTCCTTGCCTGGGGGCTGAGGGGGAGGAGTCTCACTCTCTGGAGAGAATGCCTGCCCCAGTCCTGGGCTCAGGGGTGTCTCAGCACTCAACTCGCTGGCACCTCTCCCGGCCCCCCTACTCTCCTCAGTCTCTCCCCAGATTCCACTTGTCCCCACCTTCCCCCTCTCTTCAGTGCAGGTGAGTATCAGTATCCAAAATGTCTTCTGAACAGGATTCAGTGAAAACAAACAAACGCCGGCCTCGGAAACGGGGAAGGCTTAGGTTCTGTAAGCTCCTCTCTTACTGGCACTGCATGGTCTGGTCAGCTCTTCAGGCTGCCCCCTTTAGGCTCAGTCCTCCATGATCACAGAACCCAGCTCTCAAATCCCCTGGTGGTGCCAGGAGTCCCGCAGATCTCCTTTCCCCAATCAGGGGCTGTGCCTGTCCCAAGGGACGCAGCTGTCTGCCACACGGTCTCCCTCCGACCCTCTGGGCTCAGAGGTCTGGCAAACTTTCCTGCCCAAATCCCTGTTTTGTTGTTTGTTTGTTTTTTACCCTTACAGGGGAGTTCTGCCCTTCCCGGCTGCAAACCGTTTCACCAGCTGAGCAATTTCACCAATTCGGGTTGGGTGTTATTAGTTTCAGCTGCTCACTCCATTTGCTCCGGGACACGGCCTGGGATGCGTCTGCCTATATCGCCACCATCTTCTCCTCTCTCTTCTTCTGGCACCCCCATAATTCAAATGTCGGTATGCTTGAAATTGTCCCAGAGGGTTCTTACACTATCTTCATATTTTTGGATACTTTTTACTTTTTGATCTTTTGGTTGGGTGTTTTTTGCTTCTTTGTATTTCAAATATTTGACTTGATTCTTGGGATCCTCTAGTCTGCTGTTGGATCTCTGTATATTATTCTTTATTTCAGTCAGTGTATGCTTACTTTCTAATTGGTCCTTTTTCATATCCTTGATGGTCTCACTAAAATTTCTCGGAGGTTTCTAGAAGATTCTTGAGTAACCTTATAACTGTGGTTTTGAACTCTATATCAAGTAGTTTGCTTTCTTCCATTTCTTTCATTTGTGACATGTTTCTTTATCTCCGCATTTTGGCTGCTTCTCTGTGTTGATAGAGTGGCTTTGCATGCTAGGTGTCCTATAGGGCCCAGTGGCTCAGCCTCCCTTATGACCTGAGTGGACATTCTTGGTGTACCCCTTTGTAGGCTGTGTGCACAGTCTTGTTGTAGTTAAGCTTTGATTGCTGTTGGTATCACTGGGAGGAATTGACCACCAGGCCAGTTGGCTGTGAGTACCAGCTGTGTCTACAATGGGAAAACTGCTGTTCTGGAGACACCTTTATGGGGCAGGACTTGCTTCAGTGGGGCTTTGGTGCTCACTGAGTCTGTCCCTTGAGTGTGTCGCTTATAGATGTGAAGAGGTGTATTCTGGTATGGTCTCACACACCACTGGGTCCACTGGCTCTTGGATCTCCAAGGAGGTGAAAAGTCTGCCACTGCCTGAGGCCACCCAGCAGGAGCTACAGAGAAATCTTCAGATTCCTCCTCTTTGTTTGGGGTTTAGAATTGCCCAGATGAGGCACAGCTGTAAAGCAATGCAGGCTGCTGTGGAGCCTTAGGCCTTCTTTTGGAATCTTTGGCACTCTTTGACCCAGCAGCAGTTTACTAGATTTTAGATTGCAAAAGAACAGACCATTCATATGCAAAAGCTTCTGCTCACAGCTTGGGTGGGGCTGTAAATTGGGTGGGGCAGGGTCTCAGGCAATCACCTGAGCAGAGCAAATAGCAATGACTGCCAGTCAGCCCGACCTTGGAGAGGTCGCCGAGTCTCTGTATCCCATGGCCCCATGTAGGAACAATGATCACTGCAAGCACCTCTGTGAGAAAGCTTCCCTTGCGTTCCTGTCCCAATTCCAGACAGTATATTTTCTCCCTGTATGAGTCTGGGTCCCCAGAGCCTTGCCCAGAACTGAATTTCAGAGCAATCAGGAGCTTGTATCTCTCCCCCCACCCCACCCCCGATTGAAAAAGACAACAGCGCACCCAGTTGCCAGCCCGTTTCTGTACTCGCCTCAGTAACTCTGCACTTCCGCACTTCCACACCTTCTACCAGTCTCAATGTGCTTTTCTCTTTCCTGCTGAGTGTAGAACTTCCACTCAGCTAGCCTTCCCCTGGTTTTGAATGATATCCATTTTGTCTTTTAGTTGTAGTTTTGATATGGTTGTGCAAGGCAGCAAGTACGGGTGTGTACCTATGCTGCCATCTTGGTTACTCTGCCACTTTCATAATTTTTTTGTATTTGATCTTTTACAGTGTTATTATAACCTTTCTCAGTGAAGTTTTCTTTGGATTTAATCTGGTTAGTGACCAGTGAGCTTCATGTATTTAGATGTCCATATCTCCTCTCAGATTTGGAAAGATCTCAGCCATTTTTAAATTTTATTTTTCAATTACGGTTCACATTTATTATTATTCTGTATTAGTTTCAGATTCTGTATTAGTTTTTGTCTAACATATGGGTTAGACAATAATGTACTTTTCACAGTGATCCCCCCAATATTTCAAGTACTCACCTAGCCCCATACATAGTTATCATGATATTATTGATGATATTCCTTACTCAGACTTTTTTTTCCAATCATCTTTCTGTCCATTTCTTTCTCTTTTCTAGGACTTCAATGATAATAGTGTCATTTTGCTTGATGGTGACACATGATTAAAGTAAGATTTCTTTACTTTCCCCCTTTTTTTCTTTTCTAACATGATAACTTCATATAACCTGTTGTTGAGTTCACATGTGTTGATTTTTTGCTTGGTAAGTCTCATTTTGATGTTCTCTATTACATTTTTTAATTATTTTTTTCAATATATTCTTTAGCTATGAGTTTCTGTTTGGTTCAATTTTATGATTTATATATTTTTGTTAAACTTATAGTTTTGTATGTCTATTATTTTCCTGACTTAATTAATTTGTCTGTGTTATATTACTGTAACTCACTGAATTTCTTTATAACAATTATTTTAGCTTTTTTTGTCCAGCAATTATTGTATTTCATTTCTTTGTTATTGGTTGCTGGAGAATTATTGTTTCTCATTGGCATTATTATATTTCCTAGATTTTCCTATTTTTATTGATGTCTGAGCATTCCATGGAAGAGCCGCCTGTTCCAGACTTTACTGACTTTTTCAGGTAAGGAAAGACCTTTACTTATGGGTAGATACAAGCATGCTAGTTGAATGGGGTGTGCTGGTTCTATCTGCAGGGACGGTCTAGTGGTGGTCTCCACATACAACTAGGTGATGTGAAGTCAGCATCAGCTAGATTGTAGGGGTTCTCAATGGCCAGTACTGCAGGTATTTGCAGTGGCATTAAGCACTATTGAAATATTAGGTGGTGAAGGCGGCAGGGGACCTCCTTAACTCTTTTGCTCACATGGCATGGCTGAAAAAACCTTATTCTCTCAAGGTCCAGCTTGTGCATGCCTCTTCGTGGTGGTTGCATTGACACCTGAATATGTGACTGCCTTTAGAGTACCTACGAAGCCAAGAAATGTAGCACATGCCCCTGTGGAGCAATAGTGGTCCCAGAATCTGGAGCATTGGCTAGCCTGTCATTGCATTTTCTTTGTTACCTGAGATGAAAGTGTATATGGAGCATGCTTGTGTTTGGCAGATCTTGTAGCCCTGGTCTCAAGGAAACAAAACTGCAGCTCCTTCAGTAGTATCTCCCTATTTAAGAGGTCTACAGCAGTAATTCCTGTTGCTTATCTCAGTGGCAAAAACTGACAGTGTTTTCTAGAGAATAGGCTGCCGGGTTCTATGCTAACACTGAAGGTTAACACAGAAACTGCAGGGAGTCTGTGGTTGTCATGGTGACCAAGGTCTTCAGTGGTGAAAGTTTCACATGCCCTCTATAGAGTATGACACTGGAAACTATAATGGCACCCACTGTGTGTCTGATACTAATAACCTCTACACTTATTTTTTTGGTCCTAGTCATCTCCAAAGGTCTTGGCTGAGCTGATTTATCCAGTGATCTTTTCTATGCAATAGTTTTCCATTCTTTTTGTTGAGGAAGTCTTGAAATGCATTATTGGGCCCTTTCAAGGATATTTTTTTTTGGTGGATTGCTGCCTAATTGTTTGTATGTGAATGTGTGTATTAAGACTGGTATTTCCTGCTCTGCCATCTTGTGGATGTCACTCTTTCAGGTAATTTCAAGTGGAATCTTGAATTCACTAAAGTGCTTTAAATTTCCAAGCAATTTTGAGGGTTTTCTCCCCCATGATTATTTAAATAAATCCTCTCTTTTAGTGTAATGTGTAACTATTGAGGGGGATTTTCATAAAATATAAGCTTCAGTTGTTTTACTTATTCTAAAATTAAAAATTTGATTCAATGGCATGAAAATTAATTAATGGAGTTATAACTTTAATTGTTGAAGGTAATGAAATTAAGAAAACAGAGAACCTCAGATATAAATTATGTATTTACATCAAGTGAATGTCAATGATCTCATGGTAAATGAAGTTTTTACTGCAGTTTAATTAATGAAAAGTTATAGAAGGACTAAATAATATCACAGAACATAGTAATTTAGGAATGTTAAGCTTAAATAACCTTGGGCAGCATCTTTCACTAATGTGTTCAGATTATGTATTCATTTTTATATACCAACCAGCAATTCTTCATTAGTAGTAAGGACTAAGTAATAATTACTCAATAAATAATATCTTCTTAAATGTTATTTTTATAGTTTTTAGTGTTGGATCTTAAGAGGCTAATAACCTGATTTATCAAAGTAATGAACTGATTGTTAAAAACACGTTTATTGCCCTAGCCGGTATAGCTCAGTGATTAGAGTGTAGGCCCAAGGACCAAAGGATCACAGTTTTGATTCCCAGTCAAGGGCATGTACCTTAATTGCAAGCTAGATCCCTGACCTGGGTCAGGGTGCATATGGGAGGTAACCAATCAATGAGTCACTGTCGCATCAATGTCTCTATCTCTCTTTCCCTCCTCCTTTCCTTCCACTCTCTCTAAAAATCAATGGAATAATATCCTAGGGTGAGGATTTAAAAAAAAAAAGATACAAGTTTATTATTTAGCTTAAGCAAAAGGCATTATCTATCACATTAAATTAATGGTATCGATTGTATCTAATTTACTTGTTTTGTTTGTAATTAATTTTTAAAGTTGTTTTATAATTTTTACAATATTCATGTAAAAGTTATAAAATAAGGAATATATACTGTATTGAGTACTAATGTTATATGAAAAATCATTTAAATATATGTTAGGGGTCAATAATATTGGCTTTTGAAAGAGACCATTTCTGAAGTTTGAAAAGACTTGGCGTGTCAATTAATACTTTGGTTTCTGGCGTTATATAGATTTTATGTTCTAATCATTGTTTTATACTCGCTAATTGTGTGACCTTGGAAAAGTTACTTTACCTTTTGTAACCCTCAATTTCCTCATGCATGAAATGGGAGTCATTATAGTACTGATCTCACAGGGCTGTTGTAAAGATTAAGTATTATAATGTATGTAAAGTACTTTTCAGAGTGGCACATTATAAACATTAAAATATGTGATCCTGAATTTAACCTCAAAATTTCTGTCCAGAGCCACTACAAATCTATTGGGAGTGGTTCTTCAGTTGAAACCTACTTTCTATTTTCACATTAGTTGTCATATCCATGGCAATGAATAAATAATACTCAGAGCCAGTGATTTAAGTAAGAAAGCCCTATTATGTGTGATTATGGCAGTTATATATAGTAATCTTTATTCCTGTTCTATACTGCTGCACTTTAACATTTACTTGGATTAATGTACAGGAAATATGTTGCTATAAACACTGTTTTGCATTTGACAAGATTTTTTATCTTTAAATAATAAACCTATGATTAATTTTCCAGCAATATACCAAGCTAAGTAACTTTGAAATCTGTCCTCTACCATACATTTAGAAATATGGATATAATATATAGTCCTCCATATAAAATCCCATATTATAAAGAAATGCCTTTAGACCCCAAATAGAAAGAAAACTCAAAGCCAGTAGAGTAAATATGAATAGAAGCTTCTGCTGCCATGGGGGAAGTTGATTGGTCCCAGTAATCCAGGGGTGTGAGTTTCAATGATCTTAGGTTGACAGAATGTGGATAATTGAAATTAAGATTTCTACCTAAAGCCATAAATCATATAGAGCATCAGTCTCAATGAAAGCATAAACTATAAACACTCTATTCACCAGTACAATCAAAGGTAACAGGGGAGTTTGTTGTTTTATTTACTGCACGGAGTCACAAATCAGTAACTTTCTCCAAAAATTCCTAACAATAGTCTGCCTTCACATGGTTTGGGATTGTGAATGTAGATTATCTGCAAGGTACTGCCAATAAGTTAACATAAAACTTTCCTCAGGCTGTGCGAGCAGCCCACCCTGGTCCAAGAACACACCCACCCATGACAGGGGCAGCAGCCGCACACAGCTTGCACCCATCCGAGGAGCAGCAGCTACGCAAGCAGCCTGCCCTCATCTGAGGAGAAGCAGCTGCACACAACCCATACCCATCAGAGGAGCAGCAGCCCACCCCTGTAAGAAGAGCTACCCCCATCCAAGGAGCAGCAGTGGTGTGAGCAGCATGGCCCCATTCGAGGAGCAGCAACTGTGTGAGGGGCCACCCCATCCAAGGAGCAGCAGCCTCGTGCACAGCTCACCCCTGTCCAAAGAGCAACAGCCTCGTGAGCAGCCTGCCCCGTCCAAGGAGCAGCAGCTGTGCAAGCAGTCTGCCCCTGTCCAAAGAGCAGCAGCCATGCAAGCAACCTGCCCCCATCCAAGGAGCAGCGATTCTACAAGCAGTCCACGCCCATTTGAGAAGCAGCAGCTGCACGAGCAGCCCACGCCACTCCAAGGAAGCAGCTACATGAGCAGCCCACCGATGACCGAGGAGCAGCAGAGGTTGGCAGACTAAGCTCTCTGGGACAGGGAGAGACTACCACCACTGCGGAAACTCAGACTCGGGCACAGAGCCCACACCATCTTAAAGGGGAGAGTGGCCTCTTCTAAGAACTCATCAGCACCACCAAACAGATAGGCCTTGGACACTGCCTGTGATCCAGCAGCCACTCCAGCCAAAATCCTGCAGCCACACCTAGACTCGCAGACCCTGTGATCTCCACCTCCAAAGGAGCACATGCCCGCAGCAGTAAGTGCAGCTTCCCCCTCCCCAGCGGCATACCTCCACCATTGCATTCACATGTCTCCAACGCTCAGGTCTCCAAGGCACACCACTCAATAGACTTCTCTTGGGAGTCATGTGAGCCCCAGCTGGGTGTGATTTTGTATAGACACAGGCGCACTGCCCCCCAGTAGAAATTCTGAATTCCCTCTGCCTGAATAACTGCCCACACACACCCAGCTGCAACTTCAGCCCCAGGGCCCTTCAGTACCAGGGCCCCTCAGAGTGCTTCAGAGCTCAGTGCCTGGCAAATGCACTGCCACAGTTGCTCACTCCCCCTGAGCCCATCTATCCACAGGGCACTTTGGGAAGCTGCACTGAGCCTCCACTGGGTCCGATCTTGGACAAATAGGAACACACTCCCCTGGGCAGTAGAAATTCTGAATTCACCCATCCTGGATACCGGCCCAAAGATGCCTCGATTAAGCATGCCAGGGCCCTTCAGAGTGCTTCAGTGCGCCTGCGCTAGCAAACTCACTGTAGGTGCTCCTGTGTGCCACAACTGGGAACGCACACCTATCCACCACAGGTGCATCAGCAAAAGCTGAGTTTCCCCACCCTACAGCTGCAGAACTCTGGACACTACAGTTGCATGCTTTTCCAGCGTGCAGATCTCCCAAGACCACTGCTCCACAGGCAGCCGTGGGGTCCCTGCTGTAAGCCCCACTGGACAAGCAGTTAAAGAAATAGGGGTGCACTGCTGGGCTGTAGAAATGCTGAATTCCCTCTTCTGGGATACCTGCCCACAGACACTTCAATCCAGTGGCTTCAGTGCCAGGGCCCTTCAGAGTGTGTCAGTACACCCTGTGAACTGCCACTGGGATCGCGTGTATCCAACCATGGAGGCAGCAGCAAAAGCTGAGTCTGCCCACCCCTCAACTACAGAACTCTGGACACCACTGTCTCACCTTTCCAGAAGGCAGGCCTCCTGAGCCCCACCACCCAGATGGACGGTTCCTGGGTGCCACTGTGAGTCCCCTCTGGGCACGTGTGATTTCAACCAAAGACGCAAGACAGCAAAAATTGGGACACCCCCTCAATGGCTGCTGACTTCTAGACACTTCAGTTGCGCCTTTCCAGCTGGCAGGCCTACATCAAGAGAACCCAAATAGCTCAAGTGGAGAGCTATACTAGACTACCAAGCCCAGGAGACCTGAGAGGTCACACCAGTAGCACCATACCCAAAAGAAACTGGGTAGCAAAGCAATCAGAGGTACAATTAAAACATTACAGCAAAACATGGGAAGACAAAAAAGCAATCCATAAAGGAAAGTAAAAGAGAAATCACCAGAAAGGGAGTTAAATAAAATTAAGGCTACTAACTTATCAGAGAAAGAATTCAGAGTAATGTTTATAAGGATGCTCAAACAGCTGCATGACAAATGCACACAATTCAATGATAATTATAAGGAGCTGAATGATAATGTCGCCAAAATGAAAAGGAACCAAGAGGAAGTGAAGAACAACATAGCTGCAATAAAGAACACAATGGAAGGCTTAAACAGCAGACTAGAAGAGGTTGAGGACCACATCAGCGAATTAGAAGACAAGGTAGGAAAAAACACACAAACACAGGAGCAACTGAAAAAACAACAACAACTTAAAAAGCAAGAGGAAAGCCTAAGGGAACTTTGGGACAATGAAAAATGAAAGAACATTTGTTTAATAAGGGTACCAGAAGAAGAGGAGGAGAAACATGGAAGAGAAAATTTGTTTGAAGAAATAATGACAGAAAACTTCCCTGATACTGGCAAGAAAAAAACTACACAAGTCCAAGAAGGACATAGAGTGCCAAACAAGATGAACTAGAAAAGACCAACACCAAGACACATCATGATTAAATTGGAAAACACCACTGACAAAGTAAAAATCTTAAAGGCTGCCAGAGAGAGACAGAAAGTTACCTACAAGGCATCTCCTAATAGAATATCAGCTGACTTCTCAACAGAAACACACCAGGCCAGAGTGAATGGAATGAAATATACAAAGTGATGCAAAGCAAGGGAATGAATCCAAGAATACTATACCCAGCAAGGCTATCATTCAAAATTGAAGGTGGAATCAGGAGCTTCATAGACAAAAAAGGGCTAAGAGAGTTTATTACCACCAAACCAGCAATGCAGGAAAATGTAAAGGGACTGCTGTAAAAGGAAGAAACAGAAAGACAAGAAGAAACACAAACATTAAGAATAAAAATGATTACAAACAAGTACTTTTCAATAATAACATTAAATATAAATGGATTAAATGCTCCAATCAAAAGACACAAGGTAGCTGAATGGATAAGAAAACATGAACCATATATTTGCTGTCGCAAGAGACCCAACTCAGAACAAAGTATTCAAACAGACTGAGAGTGAGGGATGGAAAAAAATTTGTCAGGCAAATGGAAATGAGAAAAAAGCTGGGGATGTGATACTTATATCTGACAAAATTGACCTCAAAGAAAAGGCCATAACAAGAGATAAGGAAGGCCACTACATAATACTACAGGAAGAAATTCAACAAGAAGATATAACTCTGGTAAACATATATGCACCAAATACAGGACCACCCAAATACATAAAACAACCTCTGGAAGATATCAAGGGAGAGATCAATAGCAATACAGTCATAGTAGGGGACTTTAATACTCCACTGACACCACTGGATAAATCCTCTAAACAAAAAAATCAGAAAAGAAACAGCAATCCTGCCGAAATCGGTTTGGCTCAGTGGATAGAGCATCGGCCTGCGGACTGAAAGGTCTCAGGTTCGATTCCAGTCAAGGGCATGTACCTGGGTTGCGGGCACATCCCCAGTAGGAGATGTGCAGGAGGCAGCTGATCGATGTCTCTCTCTCATCGATGTTTCTAACTCTCTATTTCTCTCCCTTTCTCTCTGTAAAAAATCAATTAAATATATATTTTTTAAAAAGAAACAGCAATCCTAAATGACTCACTAGATCAGATGGACTTAATTGACATCTTCAGAACATTTCATTCCAAAGCTACAGAACATACATTCTTCTCAAGTGCAAACGGGACATTTTCAAAGATAGACCATATCTTAGGACATGGGGAAAGTCTTTTCAAATTCAAGAGGATAGCAATCATAAAAAGCATCTTCTCAGATCACAATGGCATAAAAGTAGAAATTAACTACAATAAAAACAATGAAAAATAATCAAACACTTGGAGGCTAAATAGCATGCTATTGAGCAATGACTGGGTTACCAGAGAGACCAAAGAAGAAATAAAAACATCCTGGAAACAAATGACAATGAAAGCACAACAATCCAAAATCTATGGGACACAATGAAAGCAGTCCTAGGAGGGAAGCTCATCGCTCTACAGGCCTACCTCAAAAAACAAGAAAAACTGGTAATAAATTATCTAAACCTAAAACTCAAAGAGTTAGAAAGAGAGCAACAAGAAAAGCCACAGTATCCAGAAGGAAGAAAATAATAAAGATCAGAGCAGAAATAAATGACATAGAGACAAACAACAACAACAACAACAACAACAACAAACAAACAATACAAAAGATCAATGAAACCAAGAGCTGGTTCTTTGAAAGGATTAATAAGATTGAAGAACCTCTTGCCAGGCTCACCAAGAAACAAAGAGAGGGCCCAAATAAACAAAATTAGAAATGAAAGATGAGAAATAACCACAGACCCTACAGAAGTACAAAGGATTGCTAAAAAATACTATGAACAACTCTACTTCAACAAACTATACAACCTGGAGGAAATGGACACATTCCTAGAAAAATACATTCCAAAAGTCAATTAGGAAGAATCTAAAAATCTCAATAGGCCAATAACTATGGAAGAAAATGAAGCAGTCATCAAAAAGATTCCATCAAACAAAAGCCCAGGGCCAGATGGCTTCACAGGGGAGTTTTACCAAACATTCAAGGAAGAACTAAAACCTATCCTCCTCAGACTATTCCAAAAAATTCAAGAGGAAGGAAGACTTCCAAGCTCATTCTATGAAGCCAGCATCACTCCAATACCAAAACCAGGTAAAGACAACACAATGAAAGAGAATTACAGGCCAATATCCCTCATGAACATAGATGCCAAAATCCTCAAAAAATTCTAGCAAATTGGATCCAGCAGTACATCAGAATGATCATACACCATGACCAAGTTGGATTTATTCCAGGGATGCAAGGATGGTACAATAACCGCAAATTAATAAATGTAATACATCACATAAATAACTTGTGAGACAAAAACCACATAGTCATATCAATTGATGCAGAAAAAGCATTTGACAAAGCCCAGCACCCTTTTCTGATAAAAACTCTCAGCACAGTGAGAATAGAAGGATCATACCACAACATAATAAAAGCCATATATGACAAACCCACAGGCAACATCATACTCAATGGGAAAAAACTAAAATCATTTTCCTTAAGAACAGAAAAAAGAGAGGGATACCTACTTTCACCACTCCTTTTCAACACATACTAGAAGTACTAGCCATAACGATCAGACAAGAAGAAGAAACAAAAGGCATCCAAATTGGAAAAGAAGAAGTAAAATTGTCATTATTCGCAGATTATATGGTACTGTACTTAGAAAACCCTAAAGATTCCCTCAAAAAATTAGTAGACTTAATAAACGAATTTGGCAATGTAGCAGGATACAAAAATAATGCCCAGAAATCAATGGCATTTCTATACACCAATAATGAACTTACAGAAAGAGAGACTAAAAAAGCAATCCCATTTACCATTGCAACAAAAAAATTAAGATACTTAGGAATAAACTTAACTAAGGAGGTAAAAGACCTGTACTCAGAAAACTACAAGACGTTGAAAAAAGAGATAGAGGAAGACATAAACAGATGGAAGAACATACCATGTTCATGGATTGGTAGAAGCAACATCATTAGAATGTCCATACTATCCAAAGCAAGGGAGGGCAATTAGGGCAATCAGGCAGGCAGGCAAAGAGGGAAGGGGCAATCAGACAAGTGCTTAGGAGCCAGCAGTCCCAAATTGTGAGAAGGATGTCCAAGGGGTCTCACATTGGAGAGGGTGCAGGCTGGGCTGAGGGATACCCCCCATGCACGAATTCCATTCACTGGGCCTCTAGTATATTTACAATCATATAATCTAAACAGAGTTTTAGGAGAGCTTTTATATTAGAAGACTATAACATTGCTAAGAGAGCTTTTGTAATAGAAGCCCCTGTCATACAATATTATCTCTTGTATGACAACCTCTGAAGAGAAAATTAATGATCTGTATGATAATTCTAAAAAAGTTATTTATAGTTCAAAACAGAGAAATAAAGGAAATAAATATAATAGAGAAGTTCAGATAATATAAAGTAAAATTATAAATCTCAACATGTATGGACTGTGAGTTACAGAGGAGAAGCAAGATTCAAAGAATGGCTTGTAGCATTCCAGAATTGTTTTAAGACCCACATACTAAGAAATATGAGTTAAAACCAAGAAGAATAAATAAAGCCAAAGTCAAAAACTTTACCCATCATAGAGAAATGTACATCAAATATAATAATTGTATCTCGATTGCAATCAGAGAGAAAAACGAATTACCTATGAATTTAAAAAAATAAGCAGTAGTATACTTCCATTGAGAGTAACAGAAATTAGAAATGAATGAACTGCATCTTTTTTATCCAATCATCAGTGGAACAGCAATTAGCTATTGTAAACAATGCCAATAAACATAGGGGTACATATACCTTTACAATAAGTGCTTTCAAATTTTTCAGGTAGACATATTGAAGAGACATGTCTGGGACATATTGTAAATTTATTCTTAATTGTTTAAGGAACCCCATATTGTTTTCTAGCAGGGCTATAACAATTTATATTCCCCCCCCCCAGTAGAAGATGTGATACATATACAAAGTGATATACTCAGCCATAAAAGAGATGAAATATTTCTATTTGAAACTACATAAATGGATCTGGAGAGTGGCATGTTAAAATGACATAAGTTAGATAGAAAAGCAGTAGGGCCATATAATGTAACTTACATGAAGGATATAACATAAAGATCAACAGCCCTGGCCAGTGTTCTTCAGTGGCTAGAACATTGGCCTATGCACCAAAGGATTGAGGGTTTGATTCCAGGCCATGGCATCTACCTGGGTTGCAGGTTCAATCTCCCCCAGCCCTGGTCTGTGGTATGCAGAAGGCAATCAATCTATGGGTCTCACATAGATATTTCTCTCTCTCTCTCTACCCCTTCCTTCCAATATCTCTAAAAATCAATGGAAAAAATATACTCAGGTGAAGATTTTAAAAACCACAAAACAAAGATCAACAGACAAACTTTTACAAGAGAAAACTATGGTGATTAACTGAGGAGAAGAGGGGTATGGAAGCAGATAAAGAGGGTATAAGGGATCAAAATACAGTGATGAAATTTGACTAGACTTCGGGTGGTGAGCACACAATGGAATATACAGATGATATATTATAAAATTGTACATCTGAGCCTTACCCTGTTTGGCTAAGTGGATAGAGCATTGGCCTAAGAACTGAAGGGTCTCAGGTTTGATTCCAGTCAAGGGCACCTACCCTGGTTGCAGGCTCGATCCTCAGCCCTGGTCAGGGTGCATGCAGGAGGCAAACAATTGATGTTTTTCTTTCTCTGTCTCTCACCTTCCCTTCCACTCTCTATACAAATCAATGGAAAAAAATATCCTTGGTGAGGATTAACACCAATAAATAAATAAATAAATAAATAAATAAATAAATAATAAACTGTACACCTGAAACATATAATATGATTAAACAATGTTATTCCTAATAAACTTAACTTAAAAGAAGTCAATGACTCATCTTTATTTTTGAATGAAAACAACTGCCTACATAGAATTTTATATCCTGGTAAACTGTTACTCAACAGTGAGGAAAAGACTTAACTACATAACAAGAACAAGCCATTATCCTGATATATAAAAACCCAAGGTCCATAACAACCAAAGGCTCAACCAACTGGAAGTCAATCCTGTAGTCAGTGCTGGATTGCCGAGGCGACCCAGCACTGACTGCTGCTGCTGCTCCTGCAGGTGCAGCAACCCAGAACTGACTACTGAGGGGGCTGCAGATCAGGCCCAGAGAGAGGACTGAAGAGAGAGGCAGGGTCTTATCTGCAGCCTCCATGGCAGCTGTTGATCAGCCGTTGCCTCTCTCTTTCTCTTCGGGCTTCTGTGCCTCTGTTTCACTCTGGGCCTCTGTGGGGGTTGCTGATCAGCCCTGCCTCTCTGATCAGGCCCGGAGATAAGCCCAGAGATGCTAACTGGCATAGAAACAGACCAATCAGAACCAAATCTGGGTGAAGTGCAAGGAGCCAATGGCTGCCTAGAGGGTGGAGCTTTTCACACTGACTGGCATAGAAACTGACCAATCAGAACCAAATCTGGGTGAAGTGCGAAGGCAGAACCTAAGGTGGGGGGTGAGGAAGGGTTTTAAGGGCAACAGCTGTTTGGTGTAAGGTGTAAGAAAGCGGTTTAATTTATTAATGACCGGTTTGGCTAGATAGTGCATATGGCTGGCTATCAGTCCAGATATAGGGATTATGTATTTTTGTCTGCCAAGAGCATCTCCTCCTGCTAAAAAAGGCTCCCCCCCCTATTTAAGCAATCCTATCCTATATAATCTATCTATATTAATAAAAGGGTAATATGCTAAGTAGACCAGGTCGACTAGCCATCTTCCAGACATCCGACTTCCTTCCAGACAAAGCCATGGTGGTGGGAGCCGAGGCAGGGAGGGCAGTTGGGGGTGAGATCAGGCTGGCAGGGGAGAGCAGTTGGCAGCAACCAGGCTGTCAGTGAAGGGAAGTTGGGGGTGAGATCAGGCCAGCAGGGGAGGGCAGTTGGGGGCAACCAGGGCAGCAGGGGAGGGTAGTTGGGGGCAAGATCATGCCGGAAGGGGAGTGCCATTGGGGGCGAGATCAGGCCGGCAGTGGAGGGCAATTGGGGGTGAGGTCAGGCTGGCAGAAGAGAGCAGTTGGGGGCAACCAGGCTGGCAGTGGAGGGCAGTTGGGAGTGAGATCAGGCCAGCAGGGGAGGGCAGTTGGGGTGAGATCAGGCCAGCAGGGGAGGGCAGTTAGGCAGGCAGGCAATGAGGGTAGGGGAAATCAGGCAGGCAAGCAGAGCCAGTTAGGAGTGATCAGGCAAACAGGCAGGTGAGCGATTAGGAGCCAGCGGTCCCAGATTGCGAGAGGGATGTCCGACTGCGGTCCCTGATTAGAGAGGGTGCAGGCTGGGCTGAGGGAACCCCTCTGTGCACATATTTTGTGCACTAGGCGACTAGTATAATATAAAATCAAGGCAAAAATAAAGTATTGGGAAATATGGTAAAATGGTATAGCATGACTGGAGTTAAAACATTTTAAGGTCATACTATTCACTGAGAGTAGAAAATAGAGATATTAATTGACTTTAGATATTGTTAAGTCAAATAGGTATGCCAGTTTTTAAGGGTAATTACAAGAATAATGGAAATAGAATATATTTAAATATCAGCAGAGGAAAAAAGACAATGTAATATAAGGTAAGACAGGGAATAAAAGAAAGAATAGAAAATTCAGAATAAATGAACATGCAGGACAAGAGAGTAGAAATATATCTAAACACATTAGTAATTAAAACACATATAAATGGACTAAAATCACCAACTAAACAGAAGAGATTTACAGATTAGATAGGAAAAAAATACATTTTTTATCAATTATTTATGAAGGATACACCAAAACATAAGCACTCAAAAAGATTAAAAGTAAAGAGGTGGAAACAGATGCCAGGATATATGAATAAAAGGAAGCTGATGTGCTGTGTAACTATTAGACAAAGCAGATTCTAAGGTAGAGTACTCACAACTGCAAACCTACTTTTGTACCATCCTGTATTATCATGTATGACATATATCAAATAAGGATAATACTAACAACTTCTTCATAATGTTCTTAATAAAATAATAACATCAGAGCTAATATTTAATAAATCATATGCTGTGCAAAACACCTTATGTTCATTATATTATATTTCTTTCCATAAAAATAAAGATTTATACTATTAGTGTATCATTTCACAAATGAAGAAACTGAATAAATATTAAGTAAACGTTATCCAAGTCATTTAGGGAAGTGGTAGATCTCAAACTGGAATTTAGTTTTGTTTGATCCTACAGCTTGACATGATGAGTGTCAGGTATTATAGTTTTTATAAACAGATCATTGTTAAGTACTAATGGTCACTTATAATTTACTTAATTGATCCAAGTGTGTGTATTTTAATAAAAGACTACCCATAAAACAATGCTTTATTCTGGAACAGGGAAGTAGGGCCCTCTTATTCACACCATATAAATAATTAATTCTCAACCTGAAGTGATTTTTCTCCCCAGGGGACATTTGGCAATGTCCAGAGATTTTGGTTGTTACAACTCCTGGGTGGTGCTACTGGCACCAAGTCAATAGAGACCAAGGATGCTTCTAAACATTCTACAATGGACAGGACAGCCCATACAACAGAGAATTATCCAATCTAAATGTTAGTAGTACTAAGGTTGAGAAACCATGTTGTGGATGACCCTTGCTCCTAGATGTTCTATTTGGGAATAATCCATTGAGATTCACCTCCTTAAAATGTTGACTCATAGTTCACCCTTCTGTAGGGTGACATTTACCAATATTTATTTTTGTATTTAGGTTGCAAATTTATGAGTGTTTCAACCATTAGCTTAGACTTAGATAGATTTGAAAATCAAATTTAGAGGGTTTTTTTTTCATTTATAAAGATCAGCAACACATTTGTTTTAGCACACATCTGAGAAGCCTCACCAGGACTCCCAGACTTTGCAAAGAGTTGGCTTCAGAAACTGCAGAACAGCATGCAGTTAGGATAATTTGGAAGCTTATGGTCTTGGTCTCATTGCACATTACCTCCTCCAAAGTTTCAACTACACATGAGTTATGAGACTGTTCAAGATAAAATATTTGGGTTACAAATAGAATCCATCTGTTGCTTGGGTTTTCTCCATCAGACAATTTTAAAGTATTTCACACATAGAAAATTTTGAGCAATTATGATCTTAGTGAACTTTATAAAACCACTCACTAATATTCTAAAAATATTGTGACATTGTAGCTACATAAAAATTATTGTCAACTTGGAGAAATGAGAAGCAAAGCAATATTAAGAAGTAAACTTTGCTTCTACCAATTAAGGCTACAGATAGAGACTTTAGTCTTAGATTTGTCGGTCATATCACTAGTAATTTCATTATGCTTTCTTATTTAGCTAAAATCATTGATCACAGTAATTGGCCACTGACTTAGAAAAAAAAAGGATGCTAAAGAGACCAACACCAAAACTGGAAGCAGAAGCTATTTCATTAATAGGTCTTAGGATTTTCAAAGGAGATAAACACTAAAAGTAACAATTTGAGATTTATAGGGGAGATCAAATGGAGGATTTCAAAAGCTCATTTTATATTTATTTCTTATGAAAATGCAATGGTGACAAATCACAAATCACCACTTTTTGGATTATATTAACCTCATGCCCTAATACATCACAATTCTGGGTTAAAACTGAGATCATTAACTTTACTAAGCTTTCAGACAAAAGTTTAAAATATGTTATTACTTAAGTATCCAAGCAACAGTGTGTTATATTTGAATTTCGTGCAACCAACCTTTCAGAAGAAGTGGAAGGCTGTGATGACAACATTTCCCCATAATTCCATCAAATTAGGATGA
Organism: Myotis pilosus; assembly: GCA_036010255.1. Taxonomy (NCBI): domain Eukaryota; kingdom Metazoa; phylum Chordata; class Mammalia; order Chiroptera; family Vespertilionidae; genus Myotis; species Myotis pilosus. The sequence continues at coordinate 5,052,644 of JASKON010000009.1, read as the reverse complement.
TCATAGTTGAGGCCTGGGTACTTTAATATTATATTTTTTAAGTATATTTATTTTTTCCTGTGGGAGTGGCACAGTGGTTGAGCATTGACTTATGAACCAGGAGGTCCCGATTTGATTCTATGTGAGGGCACATGCCTGGGTTGCAGGCTCAGTCCCCAGTAGGAGTCATTCAGGAGGCAGCCTATCAATGATTCTATCTCATCACTGATGTTTCTATCTCTCCCTCTCTTTTCCTTTCTCTGAAATCAATAAAAACATATTTTTTAAATTATTTGTTTTAAAGAGTATTCTTCTCTAAAACCTTGCTAGAGCAAGCTAAATTTAACTAGTGGGCTAGAGCCATTCCGGAATACAAATAAAAGCATATAGTCAATTGTACTTTTGGGAAGCAATCAGTATTCAATAGTTAAGGTTCAATTTTTCCTTGCTTGGACAAGAAATTTGTAGACAAATAAGTATTCAACTTAAAAAAATGTTTCCTTCCTATTCCAGGGGCTAAATGTGTTGGGAAGATGAGTATGACTAATACAAGCTCAAATTAACATTTCAACTAAGGGTAAGTCCCATTCTATCCTTTCATTTCTCAAGAATGAGATTCAGGCTGCAGACAAAAGGGAGAAGGGGAATAATGTGTGATTAAAATGGACCAGTGCTAAAATTTAACCAAAGGATTAAGTTCCTCTTTAGGCAAGTTTACATTTGCAGAACAATCCAAAAGTTTCAATAAGGTTCACTTTTTTTCTTTCTTTTTCCTTATAGCATGCCTTTCTGATAGAAAGATCAAATATTTCCAGATCTAAACTAGTATAAAGAACATGAGGTTTGGCATTAAATAGACCAAAGTTTGTATCTTAGTTTCCCCATTTTTCTAATGGTTGATATTAGGCAAGATCCTGAGTTTTCTAACATTATTTACTAGAGGCCCGGTGCACGAATTCATGCACCAGTGGAGTCCCTCGGCCTGGCCTGCGGGATCAGGCCAAAATTGGCTCTAAAACATCCCCTGAGGGGTCCCAGATTGTGAGAGAACCCAGGCCAGGTCAGAGGACCCCATGGGTGCACGATTGGGGCCAGGGAGGGATGTGGGAGGTTGGACAGCTGGGGAGGGACTATGACAGGACTCCAGGGCATGTCCGGCCCATCTCGCTCAGCCCTGGTCAGCTAGACCCCAGCAGCAAGCTAACCTACCGGTTGGAGCGTCTGCCCCCTATGGTCAGTGCAAATCATATTGTCATAGCAATATCTTTACAGACACAGATCCTAGGGCAAGTGCTGGGAGCCGGTCCATCCTTGCTGTTTCAAGGGACCTGGCATATATGGCATACTGTTCTTAATATGATTGCTCACCTACTTGGCACTATGTGTTTTAACCAAGGTCACCTCTCCGAGAAAGGTTGTTTCCCCAGATAGGGATTTTCCCCTGAAGTTAGGGAGGGAATAAAACCCCTTCACTAAGTGCCAGGCGGGTAATTAATCACTTTAACTACGAACAATCATGCTTAAGCTACATAATCTTTACTCCCTGGAATGGAGATAAGAAACGCCCTAACCTTTGGAATAGAGATTGATAGGATTGGAATCAACTGGTATAAATACAGATGTAACAAGACAACAGGACACAGCACTTAGATGAAGATCCTAGACACAGAACTTAGAAGACAGAACCTACACAGAACCTAGAGACAGAAGAACTTCGCTGGAGAGAACATGGAAAAAGATCCTGGACAGAACCTGGCTACAGAACTTGGTTGGAGAACCTAGACAGAACCTGGCTGAAGAACCCGGCTACAGAACTTGGCGACCGAACCTGGCTGGAGAACCTAAACTGAACCTGGCTGGAGAACCTAGCAAGGGAACATGGCTACAGAACCTGGCTGGAGAACCTAGCAAGAGAACATGGACACAGAACTTGGCTGGAGATTGTGGCTAGAGATCCTGGCAAGGCTGCTGATCAACTGAATGTTGTCCCTGTGTCATTCCTTCTTCGCCGACTCCGTCCACACCTTTGGGGACCACTGGACCTGCTGGGGTTGGACCCCAGCAGGCAAGAGAGACTAAGGAGAAAATAAACAAATGAGACTACATCAAAATAAAAAGCTTATGCACAGAAAAATAAACCATCAACAAAACAACAAGAAATCCCACTGCCTGGGAGAACATATTTGCCAATGTTATCTCCGATAAGTGTTTAATCTCCAACATCTACAGGGAACTCATACAATTTAACAAAAGGAAGATAAACAACCCAATCAAAAAATGGGCAAATGACCTAGACACTTTTTGAAACAGGACATTCAGAAAGCCAAGAGACACATGAAAACTTGCTCAAAGTCACTAATCATCTGAGAGACCTGTCAGAATGGCTATCATCAACAAATCAACAAATGACAAGTGCTGGAGAGAATGTGGAGAAAAAGGAACCCTCTTTCACTGCTAGTGGGAATGCAGACTGGTGCAGCCATTGTGGAAAACAGTATGGTGTTTCCTCAAAAATTTAAAAATAGAACTGCCATTTGACCCAGTAATACCACTTCTAAGAATATATCCCAAGAAACTAGAAACACAAATCAGAAAGGATATATGCACCCCTATGTTCATAACAGCAGAATTTACAATAGCTAAGATTTGGAAACAGCCTAAATGCCCATCAGCAGATGAGTGGATTAGAAAAGTATGGTACATCTATACAATGGAACACTACGCTGCTATAAAAAAGAAGGAATTCTTACTATTTGCAGCAGCATGGATGGAACTAGAGAGCATTATGCTAAGTGAAATAAGCCAGGAAGTGAAAGAAAACACCACATGATCTCACTCATTTATGGATAATAAAGAACATTATAACCTAATGAACAAAAAGATAGATACAGAGGCAGAGAAGCATCAAACAGACTGTGAAATTATAACGGGAAGGCTGGGAAGTGTTGTGGGGGGTGAGAGATTAATCGAAGGACTTATATACATGCATACAAGCATAACCAATGGACATAAGACACTGGGGTGGTGGGGTAAGGGCATGTGCCAGAGGAGGGGGAGGGTATGGGAGGCTGGGGGAAGGTCAATGGGGAAAAAGAGGAGACATATGTACTACTATTTCTAATACTTTAAATAAGAAAATAAAATTTTAAAAAATAAAATAAAATACCAACAGCATATTTCACATACCTAGAACAAACTCTCCAAAAACTCATCTGGAATAAAAGAGGATTCCAAATGGTTGCAGCAATCCTGAGACAGAAGAACAAAGTAGGAGGGATGTCAGTACCAGATATCAAGCTATATTACCAAAGCACTGTTCTCAAAACTGCCTGGTACTGGCACAGGAACAGACATATATACCAATGGAAAAGAACAGAGAACCCGTAAATTTACCCAAACCACTATGCTCAATTAATATTTGACAAAGGAGGCAAGAGCAAACAATGGAGTCAAGAAAGTCTCTTCAGTACATGGTGTTGGTAAAATTGGACAGAAACATGCAAAAATATGAAACTAGACCACCAACTTACACCATCCACAAGAATAAACTCAAAATGGATAAAGCAAGATGGAAACCCATAAACAAGATGGAAAACCATAAAAATATTAGAGGAAACCACAGGCAGCAAAATCTCAGACATAGGCTGAAGCAATATCTTCACTTAGGGCAATGGAAACTAAAGAGAAAATAAACAAATTGGACTACACCAAAATAAAACCTCTGCACAGCAAAAGAAACTATCAACAAAACAAGAAAGCCCAATGCATGGGAGAACATATTTGCCAATGTTATCTCTGATAAGGGTTTAATCTACAACATTTTCAGGGAACTAATACAACTTAACAAAAGGAAGACAAACAATCCAATTAAAAAATAGGTAAAGGACCTAAATAGACACTTTTCGAAAGAGGACATTCAGAAAGCCAAGAGACATAAGAAAACATGCTCAAAGTCACTAATCATCTGAGAGATGCAAATCAAAACGACAACGAGCTATCATCTCACACCTGTCAGAATGGCTATCATCAACAAATCAAAAAACGACTAGTGCTAGAGAGGATGCGGAGAAAGACGAACACTTGTGAACTGCTGATGGGAATGCAGACTGGTGCAGCCACTGTGGAGAACAGTATGGAGTTTCCTGAAAAAACTAAAAATGTAACTCCATTTGACCCAGTGATCCCACTTCTAGGAATATATCCCAAGAAACTAGAAACACCAATTAGAAAGGATATATGCACACCTATGTTAATAGCAGCACAATTCACCATAGCTAAGATTTGGAAACAGCCTAAGTGTCCATCAGCAGATGAGTAGATTAAAAAACTGTTTTACATCTACATAATGGAATACTATGCTCCTGTAAAAGAAAGGTACTCCTACCATTTGCAACAGCAAGGATGGTCTGGGATAACATTATGCTAAGATAAATAATTCAGTCAGAGAAAGGTAAATATCACATGATCTTACTCATTTGTGGAATATAATGAAAAACATAAACTGATGAACAAAAACAGATCCAGAGACAGAGAAGCATCAATCAGATGCTCAAACCTCAGAGGGAAGGAAGGGGAGGATGGGGTAGGGGAAGCAATCTATCAAAGTACTTATATGTATTTATATAAGCATAACCAGGGGACACAGACACCAGGGGGGTGAGGGCATGATGGGGGGGCAATGGAGGAATAAGAACACATATGCAATACCTTAATCAAGAAAGGACATAAGCAAAAACTAAAATGGCAATAAATAAGTACCTACCAATAATAACCTTAAATTTGAATATATTACATACTCCAAACAAAAGATATAGGGTAGTTGAATGGAAACATGACCCGCATACTATATATGCTATATATAAGAAATGCTCCTAAAAAAAAAAAAAAAAAAAAAAAAAAAAAAAGACACAGACTGAGAGTGACTGGATTGAAAAAATACTATCCTATCTAATAAAAGAGAAACATGGTAATTAGTGTATGACCGCTATCCTTCCCATTGGCCAATCAGGGTGATATGCAAATTAACTGCCAGCCAAGATGGCGGCCGGCAGCCAGGAAGCTTGAAACTAACATGAAACTTGCTTGCTTCAGTGACAGAGGAAACCAACGTTCCCCGCCTGCCTTGCTGGCCTCTGAGCCTGCAGTTTGAAACATTGTAACATAAATAGAAGCTAAACAAAACCCCAGAAACCTGCTTTCAGCGAGCTGGGATCTCAGAGCTGGAGTTATACATTGTTTCGATTATAGAACCCAAATAAACCAGATACCTGCTTTCAGCAGCAGAAGCCTCAGAGCTGGAGCCAGAGCTAAAGCTGGCCCAGAATAAAAAAAAAAAAAAAAGGAGCAGTTGGGAGTTTCAGCCCTCAGCCCCTCACCCAGGCTGGCCAGACACCCCACTGGGGACCACCACCCTGATCCAGGACACCCTTCAGGGCAAACCAGCCAGCCCCACCCATGCACCAGGCCTCTATCCTATATAGTAAAAGGGTAATATGCCTCCCAGCACAGGGATCAGCGTGACAGGGGGCAGCGCCCAAACCCGCTGATCGCCCTGCGGCTCTGTGTGTGACAGGGGCGGGACCAAAACCTCCCTATCCGCCCTGCTCTGTTCGTGACAGTGGAAGGCGCCCCAACCTCCTGATCAGCCCTTCTCTGTGCTTGATACAGGGGAGCTTCCCAACCCCCTGATTGCCCTGTGGCTCTGTGTGTGACAAGGTGCAGTGCCCCACCCGCCTCCCCATGTGCTCTGCTCTGTGTGTGACAGAGTAGAGCCATAACCTCCCCATTGGCCCTGCCCTTAGTGTGACAGTGGCGGCGCCCCAACTCCCTGATCAGCCCTGCTCTGTGGGTGACAGGGGGCGGTGCCCCAACTCCCCTATCGGCCCTACTCTGTGAGTGACAGGGGGGAGCTCCCCAACCCCCTGATCGACCCTGCTTTGTGCGTGACAGGGTAAGGATCCCCAACCCCCCTGATAGCCCCTGCTCTGTGCGTGACAGGGGGCAGCGCCCCAACCCCCGGATTGGCCCTGCTCTGTGCGTGACAGGGGGTGGCACCGCAACCTCCCCATTGACCCTGCCTTGAGTGTGACAGGGGGCGGTGCCCCAACCCCCCAATCGGCCCTACCCTGAGCGTGACTGAGGGTGATCGCAACCTCCCAATCCGCCCTGCTCTGTGCATGACAGGGGGCGGCGCCCCAACAACCCAATTGGCCCTGCTCTGAGCCCGACCAGGGGCTGCACCTAGGGATTGGGCCTGCCCTCTGCCACCTGGGAGCAGGCCTAAGCCAGCAGGTCGTTATCTCCCAAGGGGTCCCAGACCGTGGGTGGGAGGGCACAGGCCAGGCTGAGGGACCCCGCTTTCCTCCCCGAGTGCTCAAATTTTTGTTCACCGGGCCTCTAGTATGCAAATAAAAATGAACAAACAAAATCTGGGGTAGCAATACTTATATCTACTATTAATAAAGGCCACAAAAGACACAAAGAAGGTCACTACATAATACTAAAGAGATTGCTCCAACAATAATATATAAACCTTGTAAATATATATGAGCTCAACATAGAAGTAAATAAATATAAAAGATAGTATTAGTAGACTGTAAGAATTTAGCAATAGAGTCATAATTGGGGATTTTAAAACTCTGTTGATACCAATGGATAGATCTTCCAGGCATGGATGGAACTGGAGAGCATTATGCTAAGTGAAATAAGCCAGTCAATGAAGGAAAAATACCACATGATCTCACTTATTCATGGATAATTGAGACCATTATAAACTTTTGAACAATAATAGATACAGAGGCAGAGCTGCCTCAAACAGAGTGTCAAACTGCAACGGGAAGGGCGGGGAGGGTTCGGGGGCGGGAGGTAGGGGGGTAAGAGATCAACCAAAGGACTTGTATGCATGCATATAAGCATAACCAATGGACATAAGACACTGGGGGATAGGGGAGGCTAGGGGACTGTCTTGGGCGGGGTGGAAAAATGGACACATATGTAATACCCTTTGTAATAAAAAATAAAATTTAAAAAAAAAAGAAACAAAATCAAGATGCCTGCATTGAACTTAAATGATACATTGGACCAGATGAATTTAATTGATATTTAAAGAAAAATTTATTCCAAATTAGCAGAATACATTTTCTTTTCAATAACACATGGAATATTCTGTAAGGTAGACCACTTGCTAAGACACATGATTAACCTTAATAATTCAAGAAGATTTTAATATTATTAACCATCTTCTCTGACCACAATGGTATGAAATTAGAAATCAACTACAATAAAAGCTAAAAAAAACACTCAAACACATGAAAAATAAATAAGATGTAATTAAACAACGAGAGGGTTAACAATAAACTCAATTAAGAAATCAAAAATTACCCGGAGACAAATGAAAATGAACATAAAATTATCCCAAATCTATGGGACACAGCAAAAGTAGTCCTGAACAGAAAATTCATAGCATTACCTGCTAACCTCAAGAAGCAGAACATGTCAAATAAACAATTTAACACTACACCTAAAAAAACTAGAAAAAGAACAATAGTAAAGTGCAAGTCTAAGTAGAAGGAAAGAAATAATAAAAACTGGAGTGGGAATAAATGAAATAGAGACTAAAATATATGATACAAACTATCAATAAACCTAAGAGTGTTTTTTGTTAAAGATAAACAATATTGACAAACCTTTAACCAGACTTATAAAGAAAAAAGAGAGTATCCAAATAAGTAAAATCAGAAATGAAAGAAGTAACAACTGACTGCACAGAAATAAAAAGCATTTAAAAAAATGTTATGAACAACAATATGGCAACAAACTGTACAACCTGGCTAAAATAGATAAATTCCTAGAAAGATACAATCTTCAAAAACTTAATCAGGAAGAATCAGAACATTTAAATAGGAGAAAATGTTGGCGAGCATCGACCCAGAATTGGCTAATTGGACACAGCTGAGGAGACATCTTGCAGCCAGGAAGGGCAGAGGGCTCCTGGAGAATGGTAGAATTGGGGATCTGGGCTGGAGAGAGATGCATAACCTCTGGGCTGAGAGTGTCAGGAGGAAGTTGCACTGCACCAAGGCCATGTCCATTGGGGACAGGCATAGTATCTGACTGGAAAGGAAGTATACAGGGCTGCTGGAAGCTGGGGAATCTAGATCTAACCCACAGGTATGAGAGTCTGTGCCCAGAAAGGTGGCCTGGAGAGCCACCCAAGCAGCACAGTGCCAGGGGGCAGGGAGTAGAGGGAGAACTCACAGTCATGTGGTTGTTTTGCCTTTATCTTTGCTTTTATTCAATAAGCCCAGTTCATAGGACCTTTCAATTAAAAACACTCAGCCAAGCCTGCAATGCAGGTAGAGGTACAGATTTGTGGAGTCTGGGGAGAGGCTATGGAGGAAAGCAGAGAGAGGTGACCAGGAATGTGACACTGAGACATTTGTGACCCTACAAACCTAAGTGGCCATTTTTTCTCTTGAAGTACCAGCCCCTCCGAGAAGCCTCAAGGCTGCTAATACAGGCTGCCACACTAGGCCTATATCTTGAGCTTTACAAAGAAAACAAAGACTCTGAATAGCCCCAAAGAGCCCACTGCAACTGGGGGCCATTACATCCAGGAAATCTATACAGCATCAACCCCAACTAAAGCCCTGTCAGAAACAGACACTTGAGTGATTAAAATTGACAGCAGGCAGACAGGCAAAGCTGGCATATTAGTCCTGACTGCTTGCAAATAAGGTCTGTGGAGACAGACACAAACAGAGGAGCAGTGGATTTCTTGGGACTTCAACACGGTTTTGGACACCAAAGACAGTGCCTTAAAATGGGTAGCACCTAACTACCTATCAGGAAACTCAGAAGTGGCAGACATAACAGAAGAATGGGTTCTTAAACCAGCCCCATGGGGCATTAATATTAAGCTGAAGGGAACAACACTTCACTTTTTTAGTTTTATCTTTTACTAGTGGCCTGGTGCACAAAATTTGTGCGCAATAAAAGGGGATTAAATAGAGGAAATATTTTAATATTGCTATTTGCCCTTTCTCTATAATATAAGTGTCAGAGATGAAGGAAAATTAGTAAAATGTATATGAAAATCTTCCTCCTGTCGAGTCTAGGGCATGCCATGGGACCCAGAATCAAGTCCCAGCCCACCTGTGGTGCCTCAAAATTGCGTGACACCCAGACCCAGCCAGCCACACCCCCATCGGGGGAGATACAAACCCAGCCAGCCCCACCCTTGTCAAGCCCCACCAGGCAGGGGGCACAGCCTCCGGTCTCCTGACCTGGTGCCAGGCAGGGGATGTAGCCTCAGGATCCCTGTCAAGCCCTGCCAAATAGGGGGGCAGGCAGCCTCAGGTACCCTGGTCTGGCACTGGGCGGGATGCACAGCCTCAGGTCCCCAAGCACACCCTCAGGTTCCCCAGCCCAGCGCTGGGGGTGGGGGCACAGCCTGAGGTCCCCCAGCCCAGCACTAGGGCAGAGGGCATGGCCTGATGTCCCCCAGCCCAGGTTGGGGTGGAGGGTGAACCTTGAGGTCCCCCATCAAGCCCCACTGGGTAGGGGGCAAAGCCTCATGTCCCTTGCCCTGACCCAGCACCACACAGCCTCAAGTCCCTGCTGATTGCTCATTAAGGCTCCTTATGGGAACTTGGCCTTCGCTGTGGGTGCAGCCATCTTGTGTTACAGAAACCCCACCTCCACTGTGGGCACTGCCATATTTGTGACAGTGTGACAGTCAATTTGCATATTCCCTCTTTATTAGATAGATTTTTAACAAAAATATTCTTTATTACTTATTTTTTGCTTTTTTATTTTTTAGTACCATTTTTCTTTATTCTATTCTATTTTTACTTTTATTGTTATATTATCTTATTCTTTCTTTTTTTCTCACCGTTTTCTTCCTCACTTCACTTCCTTTTTCATCCTGTTTTCTCCTATCCCACTTTAATTTTTCTCTTTCCTTTCTTTTAATGCCTTGTTAAAAAATTGATCTTCTGGCCGAAACCGGTTTGGCTCAGTGGATAGAGCGTCGGCCTGAGGACTGAAGGGTCCCGGGTTCGATTCCGGTCAAGGGCATGTACCTGGGTTGTGGGCACATCCCCAGTGAGAGATGTGCAGGAGGTGGCTGATCAATGTTCCTCTCTCATCAATGTTTCTAACTCTCTATCTCTCTCCCTTCCTCTCTGTAAAAAATCAATAAAAAAAATAAAAATAAAAAAAATAAATAAATAAATTGATCTCCTGTATCTGCTTTATTGACATGTGATTATTATTGTAGTCTCTGTTGGCTTACTCATATATCTAATGTCCTCTTCCCTGCTCCAAGTCCATGTACCCTTCTCTTTTCTATTTTGTCACTAGTCATTTTTTATGCTTTTGTTTTCCCTCTCCTCTCTTACTCTCTTCCTAATTGTTTAAAATTAAAGCTACTGCTCTCTCTTCTACTCTCTTTTTCCAAAATTAAACAAATGAATATATATATATGTATTAATTTTGCCTTTTTAGTTATTTATTTTTTTCTTTACTTCTTATCCACTCATTCTCTTTCTACCTCCTCTATACTGAACTGTGGTCCTTCCCCTATTCATACAAATCTTTAACATTACTTTCTCTATATAAGCAATGCCTCTACAGCCTCCCACTCTTTATTTCTGGATGTTTGATGTTTGCATTTTTTGGTTTGTTTGTTTGTGTTTTTTTGTGGTGTTTTCTCTCCATATTTTCCCATTACCTTTTTATCTTTTATTGATATCACTTTTGCTTTATTTTTTCCTTCTTCTATTTTTTTCTGTTGGTTACTTTTATTAGGGTTACTGGTGTTGTGTGTGCATTCAGATTTTGTTCCCTTTGTGTCATGTCCTGTCAAATTGTATTTTGTGCTGTTCAGTCAACACCTCCACAGCAGTTAGCACAACGTAGTAGAGAACAAGGAGACTTCATCCATGAACGGAAAAATAACACTAAAAACACAACTACACCAAGAGAATCAAAATATATCAGACATGCATGACCCTACAAAACATCTCAAGTAGGGTCGTCCCTAGAATATCCAGTTAAGAAGACCTGAGTTACTGCACCACGTGGTAGTGCAAAACATCTACACTATAAGATAAACTCAAAAAATCTGGGTGGCATACCTGTTTGATCTAATAAATAGAAACAATCACAAAGGAAAAACAAAAATGGGGAGTCAAAAAACAACCCCATATGAAAGAAAAGAACACACCAGAAAAGGAAATAAATGAAATGGAGGCAAGCAATGTGTCAGAGGAAGAATTCAGAACAATGGTTATAAGGATGCTGGAAAGGCTAGAAGAAAAAAATCACCAACATGTATAAGAATCAAGAGGAAATAAAGAATTAAATAGCTGCATAAAGAACACAATAGAAGTTTTCAATAGTAGACTAAAAGAAGCTGAGGACCAAATCAGTGAGTTAGAAGACAAGGTAGAAAAAATACCCAAGCTGAGCAAAAACTGGGGGGAAAAAACACACATAAAAAGCAGTAGGAGAGACAACGAGAAGTTTGGGACAACACAAAATGAAACAACATCTGCACAATAAGGGAGCTAGAAAGAGAGGAGGCAGAGTAAGGAATAGAAAACCTGTTTGAAAAAATAATGACATAAAACTTCCCCTATTTCGGGGAAGAAAAATGTCACACAAGTCCAAGAAACACACAGAATCCCAAACAAGATTAACCTAAAAAGACCCACAGCAAAACACAACATAATTAAATTTTCAAACATCAACAACAAAGAAAGAATCTTAAAGCCTGCCAGAGAGAGACAGAAAGGTATGTACAAAATATCTCCCATTAGACTATCAACTTATTTCTCAACAGAAACACATCAGGCCAGAAGGGAATGAAATGAAATATACAAAGAGATGCAAAGCAAGGGACTAAATCCAATAATACTATAACCAGAAAGACTATAACTCAAAACTGAAGGTGAAATCAGAAAATTTTCAGACAAAAAAAGGCTAAGAGAGTTTATTACCAACAAGTCAACAATTTAAAAAATGCTAAAGGGACAGCTGTAAAAAGAAGAAATAGAAAGGGAAGAAGCAACACAGGCATAAAGAATAAAATAGCAAAAAACAAGTACCTCTCAATAAAAGCCTTAGCTATAAATGGATTAAATGCTCCAATCAAAATACATAGGGTAGATGAATGGATAACAAAACATGGCCCATATACATGCTGTCTACCAGAGACACACCTCAGAACAAAGGACTCACACAGACTGATAGTGAAGGATTGGGAAAAGCAACAACAAAAAACCTTTCAGGCAAATGGAAATGAAAAAAAAGCTGGGGTAGCAATACTTATATCTCACAAAATAGACCTTAAAGCAGGGGTCCTCAAACTTTTTAAACAGGGGTCCAGTTAACTGTCCCTCAGACTGTTGGAGGGCCGAACTATAGTTTTTTTTTAAAAAAACTATGAACAAATTCCTATGCACACTGCACATATCTAATTTTGAAGTAAAAAAACAAAACGGGAACAAATACAATATTTGTATTTGCATGAGGCCCACGGGTCATAGTTTGAGGACCCCTGCCTTAAAGTGAAGGCAAGAAGAAGAGATAAGGAAGGTCACTACATAATATTTAAGGGGTCAATACAACAAGAGGATATAACTCAGATAAACATATATGCACCCAATACAGAAACACCCAAATACATTAAAAAAAAAAAAAAAACCTTCTGGAAGACATCAAGTGAGATCAATAGCAACACAATCATAGTAGGGGACTTAAAAACCCCATTGAAATCACTGGATAAATAAAAAAAGTCAGCAAAGAACTTCAATCCTAAATGACCCATTAGATCAGATAGAATTAATTGACATCTTCAGAACATTTTACCCCAATGGAATACACATTCTTCTCAAGTGTACATCAGACATTTTCAAAGATAGACCACATATTAGGACACATGATAACTCTCTACAAATTCAAGAAGATTGAAAACATTTCAAGCATATTCTCATATCACAATGCCATAATAATTTAAAAAATCAATTATAATGAAAACAATAAAAAAAAAATCAAATACTTGGAGGGTAAATAGCATGAACTTAAATAATGGTAGAGTTACCAAAAAGATCAAGAAAGAAATTTTAAAAAATCCCATAAACAAGTGACAATGAAAACACAACACTCCAAAAACTATGGAACACAGTGAAAGCAGTCCTTAGAGGGCAGTTCATAGCACTACACACCTACCTCAAAAAACAAAACAAAACAAAACAAAAAAACAAAGAAAAAGTGGTAATAAATTACCTAACCCTACAAGTTAAATAATTAAAAAGAGAGCATCAAGAAAAGTCCAGAGTAAACAGAAAGAAGGAAATAAAAATAAAGGTCAGAGCAGAAATAAATGACAGAGAACAACAACACAAAAGATTAATGAAAACAAGAGCTTGTCCTTCGAAAAGATAAACAAGAATGATGAACCTCTAGCCAGGCTCACCAAAAAGCAAAGAGAGAGGATCCAAATAAACAGAATCTGGAATGAAAGAGGTGAAATAATATCCACAGAAATAAAAAAAAAAGATTGTACAAAATACTAAGAACAACTATATTCCAACAAAATAGACAATGTAGATGAAATGCACATATTCCTAGAAAAATACAATCTTCAAACACTCAATCAGGAAGAATAAGAGAACCTGAATAAGCCAATAACTGCTGATGAAATTGGAGTAGTAAACAAGAAACTAAAAAAAAAAAAAAAAAAAAAAAAAAAGCCGAAACCGGTTTGGCTCACTGGATAGAGCGTCGGCTTGCGGACTGAAAGGTCCCAGGTTCGATTCCGGTCAAGGGCATGTATCTGGGTTGCGGGCACATCCCCAGTAGGAGATGTGCAGGAGGCAGCTGATCGATGCTTCTCTCTCATCGATGTTTCTAACTCTCTATCCCTCTCCCTTCCTCTCTGTAAAAAATCAATAAAATATATTTAAAAAAAAAAAAAAAAAAAAAAAAAAAAAAAAAAAAAAAAAGCCCTGGTCTGGCCAGCTTCACAGGGGAGATTGCCCAAACATTCAAAGCAGAACTAAAGTCTACCCTCCTCACACTATTCCAAAAAAATTCAGGAGGAAGAAACACTGCCAAGTACTTTCTATGAAGCCAAAATTATCCTAATCCCACAATCAGGTAAAGAAAGAGAATTATAGGCCAATTACCTGATGAACGTACATGCTACAATCCTCACCAAAATAATAGCAAATCTCATCCAGCAGTACATTGAAAATATCACACACCATGACCAAATATTATTTATTCTGGTGATGCAAGGCTGGTACAATATCTGCAAATCAATAAATGAGTTACATTACATAAACAAATGGAAAGACTAAAATTACATGATCATATCAAATTATACATAAAAAGCAACTGACAAAATTCAAACCCCTGTTTTGATAAAACTCTCAGAAAAGTGGGAATAGAGGGACCATACCTCAACATACTAATAGCTTTATTTGACAAACCTACAACAAATATCATACTCAATGGAAAATACTAAAACCATTTCCCCTAAATAGAGGAATAAGACAGGGATGTACAGATTTACCACTCCTGTTCTACATAGTACTAGAAGTGCTAGCCATAGCGATCAGACAAAAAGAAGGAATAAAATGCATGCAAATTGGAAAAGAAGATGTAAAACTGTCATTTTCAGATGCCATAATATTGTTCATAGAAAACCCTTAAGACTCCATCAAAAATCTGCTAGACTTAATAAATGAATTTGGAAATCTAGCAGGATGCAAAATTAACACCCAGGAATCTATAGCATTTATGTACAGTAATAATGAACTCACAGAAAGAGAAACTAAAAAAAAAAAAAAACATTTACCATTGCAACAAAGAAATTAAGACACCTAGGAATAAACATAACTAGGAAAGTAAAAGTATTATACTCAGAAAAGTACAAGACATTGAACAAAGATATAGAGGAAGGTATAAATATGTGGAGGAATATACTGTGTTCATGAATTGGTAGAATAAACATCATTAAAATATCCATACTACCCAAAGCAATCTATAGATTCAACACAATCCCCATTAAAATCTCAGTGGCATATTTCACAGACCTAGAAAAAAACTTCAAAAATTTATATGGAATAAAAAAAGACCTCAAAAGCCTCAGCAATTCTGAGACAGAAGAAAAAAATTGGAGGGATCATGATATCAGATATCAAGCTATATTATAAAGCCACAGTTCTCTAAACAGTATGGTACAGACACAAGAACAGATATATTGATCAATGGAACAGAACAGAGAACCCAAAAATAGATCCAAGTCATTATGCTCAATTAATATTTGACAAAGGAGGCAAGATCATTCTATTGAGTCAAGACAGTCTTTTCAATAACTGGTGTTGGAAAAATTTGACAGATACATGCAAAAAAAAAATCATACTAGACCACCAACTTACACCATGCACAAAAATAAACTCAAAATGAATAAAATACTTAAGTGTAAGACAGGAAACCATAAAACTCTCAGAAGAATCCATAGGCAGAAAATTATCAGATATATCTCCTAAAAATATGTTTACTGATACATCTCCTAGGATAATGGAAACTAAGGAGAAAATAAATAAGTGGGATTACATCAAAATAAAAAGCTTTGGCACAGCAAAAAGAAACCAATGGCAAATTAACAAGAGAACCCAAGCATGGGAGAACATATTTGCAAATGTTATATCTGATAAGGTTTCAATCTCCAAAATATATAGGGTACTCATACAACTTAACAAAAGGAAGATAAACAATCCAATCAAAAAATGGGCAAAGGACCTAAATAGACACCTTTCAAAAGAGGACATTCAGAAAGCCAAGAGACATATGAAAACATGCTCAAAGTCACTAATCATCCGAGAGATGCAAATCAAAACAACAATGAGGTACCATCTCACACCTGTCAGACTGGCTATCATCAACAAATCAACAAACGACAAGTGCTGGAGAGGATGTGGAGAAAAAGGAACACTTGTGCACTGCTGGTGGGAATGCAGACTGGTGCAGCCACTATGGAAGACAGTATGGAGTTTCCTCAAAAAACTACAAATGGAACTCCCATTTGACCCTGTGATCCCACTTCTAGGAATATATCCCAAGAAACCAGAAACACCAATCAGAAAGGATATATGCACCCCTATGTTCATAGCAGCACAATTCACCATAGCTAAGATCTGGAAACAGCCTAAGTGCCCATCAGTAGATGAATGGATTAGAAAACTGTGGTACATCTACACGATGGAATACTATGCTGCTCTAAAAAGGAAGGAACTCTTACCATTTGCAACGTCATGGATGGAACTGGAGAGCATTATGCTAAGTGAAATAAGCCAGTCAATGAAGGAAAAATACCACATGATCTCACTCATTCATGGATAATTGAGACCTTTATAAACTTTTGAACAATAATAGATACAGAGGCAGAGCTGCCTCAAACAGATTGTCAAACTGCAGCGGGAAGGCCGGGGAGGGTTAGGGGGCGGTAGGTAGGGGGGTAAGAGATCAACCAAAGGACTTGTATGCATGCATATAAGCATAACCAATGGACATAAGACACTGGGGGATAGGGAGGCTAGGGGACTGTCTAGGGCGGGGAGGGGGAAATGGACACATATGTAATACCCTTTGTAATAAAAAATTAAAAAAAAAAAATTAAAAAAAAAAAAAAAAAAAAAAAAAAAAAAAAAAAAAAAAAAAAAAAGAAAAAGCCGAAACCGGTTTGGCTCACTGGATAGAGCGTCGGCTTGCGGACTGAAAGGTCCCAGGTTCGATTCCGGTCAAGGGCATGTATCTGGGTTGCGGGCACATCCCCAGTAGGAGATGTGCAGGAGGCAGCTGATCGATGCTTCTCTCTCATCGATGTTTCTAACTCTCTATATCTCTCACTTCCTCTCTGTAAAAAATCAATAAAATATATTTAAAAAAAAAAAAAAAAAAAAAAAAAAAAAAAAAAAAAAAAGCCCTGGTCTGGCCAGCTTCACAGGGGAGATTGCCCAAACATTCAAAGCAGAACTAAAGTCTACCCTCCTCACACTATTCCAAAAAAATTCAGGAGGAAGAAACACTGCCAAGTACTTTCTATGAAGCCAAAATTATCCTAATCCCACAATCAGGTAAAGAAAGAGAATTATAGGCCAATTACCTGATGAACGTACATGCTACAATCCTCACCAAAATAATAGCAAATCTCATCCAGCAGTACATTGAAAATATCACACACCATGACCAAATATTATTTATTCTGGTGATGCAAGGCTGGTACAATATCTGCAAATCAATAAATGAGTTACATTACATAAACAAATGGAAAGACTAAAATTACATGATCATATCAAATTATACATAAAAAGCAACTGACAAAATTCAAACCCCTGTTTTGATAAAACTCTCAGAAAAGTGGGAATAGAGGGACCATACCTCAACATACTAATAGCTTTATTTGACAAACCTACAACAAATATCATACTCAATGGAAAATACTAAAACCATTTCCCCTAAATAGAGGAATAAGACAGGGATGTACAGATTTACCACTCCTGTTCTACATAGTACTAGAAGTGCTAGCCATAGCGATCAGACAAAAAGAAGGAATAAAATGCATGCAAATTGGAAAAGAAGATGTAAAACTGTCATTTTCAGATGCCATAATATTGTTCATAGAAAACCCTTAAGACTCCATCAAAAATCTGCTAGACTTAATAAATGAATTTGGAAATCTAGCAGGATGCAAAATTAACACCCAGGAATCTATAGCATTTATGTACAGTAATAATGAACTCACAGAAAGAGAAACTAAAAAAAAAAAAAACATTTACCATTGCAACAAAGAAATTAAGACACCTAGGAATAAACATAACTAGGAAAGTAAAAGTATTATACTCAGAAAAGTACAAGACATTGAACAAAGATATAGAGGAAGGTATAAATATGTGGAGGAATATACTGTGTTCATGAATTGGTAGAATAAACATCATTAAAATATCCATACTACCCAAAGCAATCTATAGATTCAACACAATCCCCATTAAAATCTCAGTGGCATATTTCACAGACCTAGAAAAAAACTTCAAAAATTTATATGGAATAAAAAAAGACCTCAAAAGCCTCAGCAATTCTGAGACAGAAGAAAAAAATTGGAGGGATCATGATATCAGATATCAAGCTATATTATAAAGCCACAGTTCTCTAAACAGTATGGTACAGACACAAGAACAGATATATTGATCAATGGAACAGAACAGAGAACCCAAAAATAGATCCAAGTCATTATGCTCAATTAATATTTGACAAAGGAGGCAAGATCATTCTATTGAGTCAAGACAGTCTTTTCAATAACTGGTGTTGGAAAAATTTGACAGATACATGCAAAAAAAAAATCATACTAGACCACCAACTTACACCATGCACAAAAATAAACTCAAAATGAATAAAATACTTAAGTGTAAGACAGGAAACCATAAAACTCTCAGAAGAATCCATAGGCAGAAAATTATCAGATATATCTCCTAAAAATATGTTTACTGATACATCTCCTAGGATAATGGAAACTAAGGAGAAAATAAATAAGTGGGATTACATCAAAATAAAAAGCTTTGGCACAGCAAAAAGAAACCAATGGCAAATTAACAAGAGAACCCAAGCATGGGAGAACATATTTGCAAATGTTATATCTGATAAGGTTTCAATCTCCAAAATATATAGGGTACTCATTCAATTTAACAAAAGGAAGGTAAAAAAATCCAATCAAAACAATAATGAAGTACCATCTCACACCTGCCATAATGGCGATCATCAACAAATCAACAAACGACAAGTGCTGGAGAGGATGTGGAGAAAAAGGAGCCCTCTTTCACTGCCGGTGGGAATGGAGACTGGTGCAGCTCACTGTGGAAAATAGTATGGAGTTTCCTCAAAAAATTAAAAATGGAACTCCCATTTGACCCAATAATCCCACTTCTAGGAATATAACCCAAGAAATCAAAAGCACCAATCAGAAAGGACATACGCACCCCTATGTTCATAATAGCACAATTTACAATAGCTAAGATTTGGAAGCAGCCTAAGTACCCATCAGCAGATGAGTGGATAGAAAAACTATTTTACTTCCACACAATGGAATACTACGCTGCTGTAAAAAAGAAAGAACAATTACCATTTGCAACATCATGGATAGACCTGGAGAATGTTATGGTAAGGAAAATAAGCCAGTCAGAAAAAGGTAAGTGTCACATGATGTCACTCCTTTGTGGAATCCCATGTAATAAAGAGAAAATATGCTAATTTTTAAAATATGCTAATGTGGGCACAAAGATGGCGGCACCCACAGCCAATTAGGAGGGAATATGCTAATTGACTGCCATGTCCTCAGAGATGAAAGTGCCCACAGCCCCAAGATGGCCAGCAGGGGAGGGCAGTTGTGGGTGATCAGATCAGTAGGGGAGGGCAGTTAAGGGGCAACTGGCTGGCAGGGGAAGGCAGGTGGGGGAAATTGGGCTGGCAGGGGAGTGTTTAGAAGGTGATCAGGCTGGCAGGCAGAACCAGGTAGGGGTAATCAGGCAGGCAGGCAGGTGAGCGGTTGGGAGCCAGCAGTCCCAGATTTTGAGAGGGATGTCTGACTTCCAGTTTAGGCCTGATCCCTAAACCAGCAGTTGGACATCCCCTGAGGGGTCCCAGATTGGAGAGGGTGCAGGCTGGGCTGAGGGACAACCCCCTTGCCCCCCATTGTATGAATTTAATGCACTGGGCCTCTAGTATAATCTATAATAATAAAAGTGTAATATGCTAATTAGACCAGACAGCCTAATGACCTTCCAAATGTTATTCTGGACATCTTTCTGGACAAAGCTGTGGCAGCGGGGGCGGAAGCAGAGGTGGTTAGGGGCAATGAGGCAGTCATGCAAGCGGTTAGGGGTGATCAGGCAGGCAGGCAAAGTGGTTAGAGGTGACTAGGCAGGCAGGCAGAGTGGTTAGGGGTGAGAGGCAAGCAGGCAGGCAAGTGGTTAGGAGCCAATGGTCCCGGATTGTGAGAGGGTGCAGGTCAGGCTGAGGGATCCCCCCCCCCCGCATGAATTTTGTGCACCAGACCTCTAGTGAACAACATAAATGATGAACAAAAATAGATCCAGAAGCATGTAAGCATCGAATAGATCCTCAAACCTTAGAGGGAAGGTAGGGTAGTATGAGCAGGGTTGTGGGGTAAGACATCAACCAAAGAACCCCTATACATATAAGAATAACCAATGGATGCAGACAATAGGGGAGTGAAGGCCTGGGCTGGGGTGCATGGGCAGGCTGGGAGAGGACAATGGGTGATATAGGGGACATATATAATACTTTCAACAATAAGAATAAAAAAAATGGGTGGTGGATTTTGTTGAATGCTTTTTCTGCATGTATTGATATGATCATGTGATTTTTGTCTTTCAATTTGTTTATGTAAATTATCACACTTATTGATTTGTGAATATTGTACCAGCCTTGTATCCTTGGGATAAATCCCAGTTGGTCAGGCTGAATGATCATTTTAAAGTATTGCTGGATGTGATTTGATAATAGTTTGTTGAGGATGTTAGCATCTATGTTCATTATAATTCTTCTTATTTGTAGTGTCTTTATCTGGTTTTGGAATGAGAGTGATGCTGGCCTCCTAAAATGATTTTGGAAGTTTTCCATCCTCCTGGATATTTTTGTAACAGTTTGAGGACTATAGGTGTTAATTCTTCTTAAATTGTTTGATAAAACTACCCAGGGAAGCCATGCAAACCTGGCCTTTGTTTGCTGGTAGTTTTATTTTTTATTACTGCTTCTATTTCATCAGTTGTTATTGGCCAATTAAGGTTTTCAGATTCTTCCTGAGTCAGTTTTGGGAGGTTGTCTTTTTTCTAGGAATTTGTCCATTTCATCCACATTGTCCAGTTTGTTGCCAAATAGTTGTTCATAGTATTTGCTTACAACCCTTTGTGTTTTTGTAGTGTCAGTGGTTACTTATCTGTTTTTTTTTTCCTGATTTTATTTATATGGGTCCTCTCTCTTTGTTTTTTTTTTTTTTAATTTTTCTGGCTAACAGTTAATCAATTTTGTTTATCCTTTCAAAGAACCAGCTCTTTGTTTCATTGATTACTGATATTGTTTTTTCAATATCAATGTCATTTGTTTCTGTGCTTATCTTTATTATTTCCTTCCTTCTCCTTACTCTGGGATTTTCTTGTTGTTCTCTTTCTAGTTTTTTAAGTTGTAGGAATAAATCATTTATTGTTGATTCTTCTTGTTGTTGTTTTTTGTTTGTTTGTTTTTAAATATATTTTATTGATTTTTTACAGAGAGGAAGGGAGAGAGATAGAGAGTTAGAAACATAGATGAGAGAGAAACATCAATCAGCTGCCTCCTGCACATCTCCCACTGGGGATGTGCCCGCAACCCAGGTACATGCCCTTGACCGGAATCGAACCTAGGACCTTTCAGTCCTCAGGCTGACGCTCTATCCACTGAGCCAAACCGGTTTTGGCTTGTTGTTGTTTTTTTGAGGTAGGCTGGCAGTGCTATTAACTTCCCTCTCAGGACTGCTTTTGCTGTGCCCCAGATAGTTTTGGTCGTTATATGTTCATTTTCATTTGTTTCCAGGAAGTTTTTTTTTATTTATTTCTTGAAGTTTTTGGTAACCTATTCATCTTATCTAATAATAGACAAACATGGTAATTAACCACACCACCGCTACGCTTCCCATTGGCTAATCAGCAGGATATGCAAATTAACTGCCAACAAAGATGGCGGCCAGCAGTCATGCAGCTGAAGTGAACATGAGGCTTGCTTGCTCCAGTGATGGAGGAAGCCAAGGTTTCCTGCCTGCCGCGACCCAGCTCTGAGCTCTGGATGCAACAATGCTGCAATTATAGAAGCTAAAAAAACCCCAGATACTTGCTTTCAGCCAGCCACAGCCTCAGAGCTGGAGCTGGCTCTCAACTCCAGTGACAGCTATAGAAGGTAAATAAATCCCAGAATAAAAAAAAAAAGAAAAAAAATAGGCTGGGAGCTTCAGTTGCCTGCCAGCCTGAAAACAGCCCTCAACCCCTCACCCAGACTGGCCAGGCACCCCAGTGGGGACCCCCACCCTGAAGGGGGTGTGACCAGCTGCAAACAGCCATCAGCCCCTCATCCAGGCTGGCCAGGCACCCAAGCAGGACCCCTACCCTGATCCGGGACACCCTTCAGGTAAAACCAGCTGGCCCCCACCCATGCACCAGGCCTCTATCCTATATAGTAAAAGGGTAATATGCAAACTGACCCTGACAGAAGAAAGACTGGGAATGACTGGTCACTATGACACACACTGACCACCATATGGCAGATGCTCAATGCAGGAGCTGCCCTCTGGTGGTCAGTGTGCTCTCACAGGGGGGAGCTCTGTTCAGCCACAAGCCAGGCTGATGGCTGCCAGTACAGCAGTGGTGGTAGGAGCCTCTCCTGCCTCCTCAGCAGCGCTAAGGATGTCTGACTGCAGCTTAGGTCTGCTCCCCACTGGCAAGTGGACATCCCCCGAGGGCTGTCAGGCTGCCAGAGGGATGTCTGATTGCCATCTTAGGCCCAATTCCCCAGGGAGCAGGCCTAAGCCAGCAAGTGGTCACCCCTGAGGGGTCCCAGACTATGAAAGGGCACAGGCTGGGCTGAGGGACCCCCTCCCCCGAGCCCACAAATTTTTGTGCACAGGGCCTCTAGTTGTTTAATAATATGCTATTTTGTGTGTCCTAACATGTGGTCTATCATTGTGAATGATCTCTGTGCACTTGAGAAGAATATACATTCTGAAGCTTTGGAGGGAAATGTTCTATAAATGTCAATTAAATCCATCTGATCCAGTGTGTCCTTTAGACTCACTGTTTCCTTGTTAAGGTTTTGTTTGGAGATCCACCCAGTGAAGTCAGCAGGATGTTAAAGTCCCTTACTATGACTGTATTGTTGTTGACCTCCCCCTTAAAATACTCTAGTAGTTTTTTTAAAAAATATATATTTAGGTTCTCCTATATTAGGTGCATATATGTTTACCAGGGTTATATCTTCTTGTTGGAACAATCTCTTTAGTATTATGTAGTGACCTTTCTTGTTTCTTGTGATGGCCTTCAGTTTAAAGTCTATTTTGTAAGATATGAACATTTCCACTCCAGCTTTTTTTCTTTTCTATTTACATGAAAACTTTTTTCATTCCTTCATGCTTTGTGTGTCTTTTGTTCTGAGGTGGGTCTCTTGTAGACAACACATACTTGGGTCATGTGTTTGTAGCCATTCAGCTACCTTATGCCTTTAGATTGGATCATTTACTCCATTTATATGTAAGGTTCATATTTTTTTAAAATATACTTTATTGATTTTCTTCAGCGAGGAAGGGAGAGGGATAGAGAGCTAGAAACATCAATGAGAGAGAAACATCAATCAGCTGCCTCCTGCACACCCCCTACTGGGGATGTGCTCACAACTAAGGTACATGACCTTGACCAGAATCGATCCTGGGACCTTTCAGTCTGCAGGCCGATGCTCTATCCACTGAGCCAAACCAGTTAGGACATGTAAGGTTATTATTGAGAGGTACTTATTTATTGCCATTTTAATTCTGTATGCCTAGGTTTCTCTCTATTTCTTCTCATTACAGCAGTCCATTTAGTATTTCTTGTAATGCTGGCTTGGTGGTGATTTACTCCTTTAGCCTTTTTTTTTAGTCTAGGATGCTCTTTAATTGACTGTCTCTTTTGAATGACAGCCTTGCTAGATGTAGTATTATTGATTTCATATCCTTGCTCCCCATTACCTTGAGTACTTCATGCCACTGCTTTCTGTGTTTTAGGGTTTCTGATGAGAAATCAGGTGTCAGCCTTATGGGAGCTACTTTGTAGGTAACAGATTGCTTTTCTCTTATTGCTTTTAATTTTTGGCATTTTAATTATGATGTGTCTGGGTGTGGGCCTCTTTGGGTTCTTCCTGCTTGGGATTCTCTGTGCCTCTTACACTTGTGTGACTTTTTCCTTTAGCAGGTTAGGGAAGTTTTCTGCCATTATTTCTTCAAACACATTCTCTGTCCCTTTCTCTCTTTCTGCCTCTCTGGCACACCTGCTATTCAAATATTGTTACATTTCACGTTGTCCCACAGATCCCTTAGGCCAGTGGTCAGCAAACTGCGGCCCCTGAGTGTGGCTCTTCCACAAAATACCACATGTGTGCATGCACATAAAGTGTGATTGAAACTTCATGGCCACACTCAAGGGGCCAAAGAGCTGCATGTGGCTCGCGAGCAGTAGTTTGCTGACCACTGCCTTAGGCTGTCTTCCCTTTTAGAATTGTTTTTTATTTTCTTTTTGGTTCTCTGATTGAATGATATTTTCAACCTTGTCTTCTAATTTACTCATTTGGTCTTCAGCTTCCCCTAATCTGCTGTGTATTCCTTTCAATGTATTCTTAATTTGTGCTATGTCATTTTTTATTTCTGTTTTCATAGTTACTATATATTTTCTTATGCTGTTGAGCATCTTTACCATCATTATTCTGAACAATGTATCAGATAATTTACCTCTTCTTCTGGAGAATTCTCTTGTTCTTTCATTTGGAGGTTGTTTCTTTTTCTACTCATTTTGGTTGCCTATTTTGGTTTGTGACTATGTATTAGGTAGATCTCCTACACCTCTCAAACTCTAGTGCAGGACAGTGTCAAACACTGACTAATTAGATCAGGTTAAGTTTCAAAACCTCCAGAGACTGGCTCTGTCTATAGACTGATAGGATTTTGTCTTGAATTGCTCCAATGGCAATTGTCCACAGGTGTGGCAAGAGTTTCATTTTGTTTTTCTGTTTTGTTTTTGTCCCAAAAGGGTTGGAAAATTTCTTCCCCCTGGAGGCTAATTCTTATTCTTGAGATATATATATTTCTTTTTCTTGTTTTTTGTTAATCCTACCCTGAGGATATTTTCCCATTGATTTTTAGGGAGTGAATGGGAACGGGGGAGACAGAGAGAAAAACATCAATGCTATAGAGTCTTATCGATTGTTTGCCTCTTGCACACACCCTGACCAGTCCGGGGCAGGGAATGAACCTGTAACTGAGGTATGTGCCCTTGATCAGAATTGAATACTGGGATCCTTCAATCCATGGGCCAACATTCTATCCACTGAACCAAACCAGCTATGGTGGGTCACATTTTCTTATCCATTAGGCTACCCTATGCCTTTTGATAGGAATGTTTATTCCATTTACAAATAAGGTTATTATTGAAAGGTACTTATTTATTGCCATTTGCCTTCTATATGCCTATGTTCCTTTCTCTTCTACATGTTCTTCTTAAAGCAGCCCCTTTTCGAATATTTTACAATGCTGGTTTGGTGGTAATAAACTTCTTTAGACTACTTTTGGCTGGAAAGCTCTTTATTTTGCCTTCAATTTTAAATGATACCCTTGCTGGATAGAGCAGTCTTGGTTGCAGTTTCTTGCTTTTCATTACTTTGAATATTTCATGCCAATTCTTTCTGGACTGAAGTGTTTCTGTTGAGAGAATAGCTGTCAGTCTTATGAAAACTTCCTAGTAGATAACTTTCTGTTTCTCGCTTGCTGCCTTTATGATTCTCTCTTTGTCTTTAATCTCGGCCAGTGATGGTGAACCTTTTGAGCTTGGCGTGTCAGCATTTTGAAAAACCCTAACTTAAGTCTGGTGCTGTGTCACATATAGAAATTTTTTGATATTTGCAACCATAGTAAAACAAAGATTTATATTTTTGATATTTGTTTTATATATTTAAATGCCATTTAACAAAGAAAAATCAACCAAAAAAATGAGTTCATGTGTCACCTCTGACACACGTGTCATAAGTTCGCCATCACTGATATAGGCCATTTTAATTATAATGTGTCTTGGTGTGGATCTCTTTATGTTTATCCTATTTGGTTTTCTCTTGCCTCTTTATGCTGAAATTGTGTGACATTTTCCTTCATAAGGTTAGGAAAGTTTTCTATAATTCTTTATTCAAAAGGGTTCTCAATACTTTGCTCAGTTTCTTCTCATTCAAGTACCTTTATGATGTGGATATTGTTACATTTAATGTTATCCCAAAGTTATCTTAAAATATTCTCCTGGTTTTAATTATTGTGTCTTTTCTATGCTCTGATTGTGTTTTTTTTTTTCTATTTTGTTTTCTAATTCACTGATTCAGTTGTCTCCCTCATCCAATACAGCCATTGCCTTGAATTCTCTGATAAATTGCTTGTCTCTTTTTCATTTATCTGTTTTTTTGGAGTTTCCTCCTGTTCTTTTATTTGGAGCCTGCCTTTTGTTGTTGTTGTTGTTGCTTTGTTTGTTTTTTATCTCCCCATTTAGGCTGTGTTTTTTTTTATGTTTGTTTCTATGTTTTAGATAGGACTGCTATGACCCCAGCCCAGGTTGGGGTAACCTTCTGTTGTAGGTGTTCTGGGCATCCCTCTGTATACCGTAACTTTTTGTGTCTACTCATCTACTGATAGCCCTAGGGATATTTCCAAATCTTGGCTATTGTAAATAATGCTTCTATGAATATAAGGATATGCATATATACTTTTATATTTGAATGTTCATTGTTAGTTTAAAGAGATGCAACTTATTTTTGTGTTGTGTTTGTATTGTGTAAGTTCACCAACTTTGTTTATTAGTTCTAAAATTTTTTGTGCACTTTTAGAATTTTCTCTATATAGGACTATGCCTTCTGTCAACAGAAATAACTGCATTTTTCTTCCCATTTTGGATATCTTTTATTTAGTGTTCTTGCCTAATAACATTAGCTAGAATTTCCATTACTATTTTTAATAGAAGAGGTATAAGCAGGCATCATGTTACGTTTCTGATGTTAGGGATAAAGATTTAAATGCTCTATGATTGACTATGATTTTAGCTATTAGTTGTGGGTGTTTCTGTTTGTTTGTTTGTCCTTATCTGTAGCCTTTATTATGTTGTGGAAATTGTCCTCTGTTATGAAATGAATTGTGTCCCCACTAAGTTCATATGTTGAATATAATTGAATATTTCTTTTGATTAGGGGGTTTAATCCTTTTACAATGAAAGTAATTACTGATAAAGGATAACTTATTTTGGATATTTTGTTGTTTTTTTGTGTGCTTATAGATTGTGTTGTTTCTTATTTCTTCCAATTCTGATTTTCTTTATGTTTGGTACATATTTTAGTGCTGAAACATTTTGATTCAATTCCCGTTTTCTTTTTTTTTGTAATTATATAGTTTTTTTTATACTTAACATGGGGATTACATATTCTAAAGTTATAATAGCCTAGTATAAATTGAAACCTACTTATCTTCCATCACAGACAAAAATTGTTTTCCTATACAGCTCTGCCTCTCTTGCCTCTTTATGCTAATGATGTCACAAATTATATCTTATAAATTTTACACACATACACATAGATTTAGGATTATTCTATACATTTTCATTAATCTTGTTAATATAAAAAGTAGAATTTTCTGTCAAATTTATGCATATATATTTTCCCATACATTTACCTTACTGTAGATCTTTACATATTCATATGACTGCAAGTTTCTGCCTAGCATAGTTAATTTCAACCTGAATACTCCTTTAACATATCTTATAGGCCAGGTCTAGTGACAATGAATTCCCTCAGATTTTGTACAATTGAAAATGTCTTAATAGTTTTCATTTTAAAGAGAGTTTTGCTAGATGTAGAGTTCTCAGTTGACAGGTTTCTTTCTTTATCACTTTAAAATATGTTACCCCAATGCCTTTTGGCGCCAAAATTTCTGCTGAGAAATTCACTGATAATCTTATTGAGGATCCATATACGTTACAAGTCACATTTCTCTTGTTGATTTCAAAATTTTGCCTTTAGATTTTCATATTTTTATTATAAAGGGTCTAGGTATAAGTCTTTTGAGTCTTTTCCTACTTGGAATACAGTGAAGTCTTTGCTGTGTATATTAATGTTTCTCTTCAAATTTGGGAAATTTTCGATATTAATTCTTTAAATAAGCTCTCTTCCCCTTTCTCTCTTCTTCTTTTGGGACTCAAATAATCCACATATTGACCCAATGATTATATGCTACAAAATCCTTAGCTTCTGCTCCCCCTTTTTAATGTTAATGAACATATTTCATTACCTTTATTGGCTGACACACTCACTTTCAAGAAACAACTTTGAAAAAGTCAGAAGACATATCAACAGTTCCAAATCCAATCAATGTTTCAGTATTTCATGTTATTTCAAAATATCTAGATATTTAATAACTTTAATTAAAATTCACTAATTTAGAAAGGAATTGTTAAAATAAGTTAAAGTGATTTGCTTAGGTGGCTAAGGTTATTTTTTAAAACCTATTTTGATAAGATTTACCTTCCAGATATTTGTATTTTTTGAAATGGCCAAGAGTATTTTGTGAAGTCCAGGTATTTGGATTTCAAAGGTCCCGGGTCTTTGGCTTTAAAAAGCCTATTATCTATAAGCCTCTTGAGATGAATAAGGGAGGTTTGGGGAAGGTAAAAGGACTTGGTGGCCATTGAATTGTTTCTGGAGCCATAGCTCTGGTCCTGTGAAGGCTTTCTTTGTGAAACAAGCAGCTTTTCTTTTTTTCTTTATTGATTAAGGTATTATATATGTGTCCTTATCCCTCCGTTGCCCCCCACTCCCCCACTCACGCCCTCACCCCCCTGGTAAAAGTACACTGGTGTCTGTCCATTGGTTAGAATTATATGCATGCACACAAATTCTTTGGTTGATCTCTCCCCCTTACACTTACCGTTCCCTACCTTCCCTCTGAGGTTTGATGGTCTGATCAATGCTTCTCTGTCTCTGGATCTGTTTTTGTTCATCAGTTTATGTTGTACATTATATTCCATAAATGGGTGAAATCATGTGGTATTTTTCTTTCATTGACTGGCTTATTTCACTTAGCATAATGCTCTCCTGTTCCATCCATGCTGTGCAAATGGTAAGAATTCCTTCTTTTTTACAGCAGTGTAGTATTCCATTGTGTAGATATACCACAGTTTTGAATCTACTCATCTGCTGGTGGGCACTTAGGCTGTTTCCAAATCTTAGCTACGGTAAATTGTGCTGCTATGAACATAGGGGTGCATATATCCTTTCTGATTGGTGTTTCTAACTTCTTGGGATATATTCCTAGAAGTAGAATCACTGTGTCAAATGAAGTTCCATTTTTAGTTTTTTTCAGGAAACTCCATACTGTTCTCCACAATGGCTACACCACTCTGTATTCCCACTAGCAGTACAGAGGGTTCCTTTTTCTTTGCATCCTCACCAGCACTTGTCGTTCGTTGATTTGTTGATGATAGCCATTCTGACAGGTGTGAGATGGTACCGCATTGTGGTTTTGATTTGCATCTCTCGGATGATTCGTGACTTTGAGCATGTTTTCATATGTCTCTTGCCATTCCTTATGCCCTCTTTCAAAAAGTATCTATTTAGCTCCATCTCCCATTTTTTGATTGGGTTGTTTATCTTTCTTTTGTTAAGTTGTTTGATTTCCCTGTATGGGAGAACATATTTGCTAACTTTATCACTGATAAAAGTTTAATCTCCAACATTTACAGGGAACAAGCAGCTTTTCTTTTTAAATTTTAAATTATTTATTTTTTAAAGTATTACATATAGTTTTACATGTCTCCTTTTCCCCCCATTGACCTCCCCGTCAGCCTCTCCTACCACCCAGCATATGCCCTCCCCCCACAGTGTCTGTGTCCATTGGTTATCCTTATATGCATGCATACAAGTCCTTTAGTTGATCTCTTACCCGCTCCTCCACCCCCCCCATGCCCTCATTCTGAGGTTTGATGGTCTGCTAGATGTTTCTTTGTCTCTGGATCTAGTTTTGTTTGTCAGTTTATGATGTTCATTATATTCTACAAATGAGTGAGATCACGTGATTTTTATCTTTCTACAACTGGCTTATTTCACTTAGCATAATACTCTCCATGTCCATCCATGCTGTTGCGAGTGGTAATTTTTTTTTTTTACAGCACTATAGTATTCCATTGTAGATGCATCACGGTTTTTTAATCCACTCATCTGCTGATGGGCACTTAGGCAGTTTTCAAATTTTAGCTATTATAAATTGTGAGGCTATGAACATAGGGTGCATATGTCCTTTCTTATTTGTGTTTCTGATTTCTTGGGATATATTCCTAGTGGTAGGATTACGGGCATATTTCACAGACCGAGAACAAACTCTCCAAAAATGCATACGGAATAAAAAAAGACCTCAAATAGCTTTTTTATCATTCTTTTTATACTGCTCCTCCCACATCATAATTTCAAATTTCCTATCTTTAAGTCCTCTGATTCTTTTTTCTGCCATATCATCAAATCTGCTCTTGCACTGGTGTAGTGATTTTTAAAATTCAATTAGCATATTTTCAGCTCCATCTTTTCTTTTTAGTTCTTTTTTATAATGTGTATACCTTTGATTAAGTCATTTGGTTCATGTATTTTTCAAATTTTTATTTCATTCTTTCTCTGTGTCTTCCTTTAGTTCTTTGAACACCTTTAAAATAAAATTTTAATTAAATTTAAAGGTGTGATATACTTATTAAGATTATATTTCTTTCTATTAAATCTGATGTTCCTGCTCCCGCACGGACTGTTTCTGCAAATTTATCATGATCCTTAGAGATGGTCATATTTTCTTCTTTCTTTGTTTGCCTGTATTTTTTAATGGGGATTTGAAAAATGTGGCACTTCTCTCAGTACTGGCAGATTGCCTCTGTACAACAACAGTTTTCTACTTCTTAGCGAGGTGTAATTTAAAACTTAAGATTAACATTTGTGAAGCCTTAAGGTTATTTCAAGTCTTTTCTGAATATGTGCTGCCTGCACCTGTGTGTGTTTTTGCATGTCTGTGTGTCACTTTTTCAATTTCCTCATATGGATGGCTGCTTTTGTATGTCTTAATTTCCCCAAGATTCTTACCCCAGCTGCTATTTGGGACCTTAAATATTTTATTTCATGTCTCTTCTATTATATTTTGAAAATAAATTTTAATAAACACTGCCTTTATAACTATTTAAAGTGTGTATAAATTTTTGGGACACCCATGTATAGGTCAAATTGTACAATCTCAGAGTTCTAAGCTAAATATTTTTAAGTCACTTTCACAATACCCTGACTATAATTAACTTAGGCAGTAAAATAATTTCAATTCACAAAAATGTTAACCAAGATTACATATTTGCATGCATTCTTTTTACTATTCGCTCTAACTCTATATAGACAAGTTGTATTTTCTGTACTACAGCCTTAGGGATCATTAAACCCATTACTCAATTAATAACAGAAAGAGCAACATATCTTAAATTACTTTTTTTATACTTGGTTGATGTATACTAATATTTTGTGATCAATTTTAAATGACTCCATTCTACATTTAAAAACATTTAACTATATGGATAACATTTTAAAATTATGTCATTGCAGTTTCCTCACAAAAATCCCCTAATATCATATGAAATACTCTTACAAGAATCATTCTTTGAAGAACATTTTCTTTGCCTTATGAAAACATAATTAAAAGTATTTTTTCACTATTCTATTTAATGTCTTATATATGTGTCATTTAATTGGTCATATTCTATACTTTTAAATAATGTAATTTAATATGTTTTCTTTTAGCTGTGGATTCTTGGAGATTTACCTAAAAATTCACTTTTGAAATGAATAAATTAGGTTATTTTTTGCCAGAGAAAGAGATTGAATTCTTGTTAGAGATGTATATTATTAGTATAGTTATCATAGCAATAGGCCAGGCACCTATTATACCTAGCCTTTTTAAATTAAGATTTCTTTTAATATTTATTGTTACTGACTTATTTATCTCTTTGTTCTACGTATTTGACTGTTTACTTTTAAGGATTATTTTTCCTTCTCTCAGTAAATCACTTATTTAAATATTATATCCAGGCCTAGTCAGCTTGGCTCAGTGGGAGAAATGGATACAACTCAGAGCAGAGAAAATAAAGGCATGAGAATCAAGGCATACCCACCCTCTGGGTCAATGATTTCCATAGCATTGCCTTAATAGGGTCTTCAATCTCTGACACCCCAAACAAGATGCCCAGGAACAAAAGGAGACAGCAATATTGGGGAGACAAAAAAACAAGCCCCAAAGAAAGAAAAGGAGGAATGGCCAGAAAATGAGCTAAATGAAATTGAAGTGTACAATTTGCCAGAAAAAGAATTCAGTGTGAAGGCCATACAGTTCCTAAACAGGATGGATGAGAAAAATCAACAACTTATATTAGAATCAAGAGGAGCCCTAGCCAGTGTAGCTCAATAGATAGACTATTGGTCTGCAGACTGAAGGGTCCCAGGTTTGATTCTGGCCAAGGGCACATGCCTGGGTTGTGGGCTTGATCCCCAGTAGGGGGCATGCAGGAGGCAGTGATCAATGATTCTCTCTCATCATTGATTTTTCTATCTCTCTCTCCTTCTCTCTTTCTATCTGAAATCAATAAAGAAATAAATTTAAAAAAATATATCTATAGAGAACTTTCAGAAACAGAGACTTGCAGTAGAACTCTGGGATCATGGAAATTTCACTAAAGCCAACATTAACTAAATCCAGTTCTAGCTCTCTGAGGGAACAAAGCCCATAACACAGTCAATTTTAGGAGGAACAATGAGCTTTTTATGACTAGCTATGTACATGCAGGACCAATGAGATATGATCACTGATGAACTATGAAGAGCTCTAACCAATGCACAATTTAGCGTGTAAGACAAATCTCATGGACATGATGAGAGAAAAAAATGCAAGTGAAGATTTTAGGCACTAGAAGAGTATTATGCTTCTCTTAATTTTTTACTCTGAATAAAAATAAATTTTCAAATACTAACTACACATTCATATTCCAAATTAACTTCTTCAGAAATGTAAATACCATCTCCTATTCTCTCAAAATCTATTAACTAGAGACTTTTCAATTTATGAATGCAGCTCCTCCATACAAAATGGTTCTTCTGGTCTCTGAACATGTAGGTAAACACATGGAAGTTTGTATCAGCTAACCCTAAAGATGCCTACAGCCTAGCCCAACAACTGTAAATGAACATTCTCTTTCACTCTGAGGTTCCTTTTGGGGAATATAGCATCAGAAACACTGCATGTAGACACAAGATGTATGTCCCATGATATTTGTGGCAAAATTATTAGTAATAGCAAATGATTGGGAACCAGCAAATGTCATTGACTGGGGAAATTATATATATATATATGCCTAAGCGACTGCTATGACTGAACTACCGGAAGAACTGGAATGACCGGGCGACCAGTTGTTATGATGCTCACTGACCACCAGGAGTCAGACACTCAATGTGGGAGCTGCCCCCTGGTGGTCAGTACACTTCCACAGCCAACCTCCTATGGCCTCTCCTCCTTCCCCCATCGGACGGCCAACCTCCCACTGCCCCTCCTCCGAGCCGGCCAACCTCCTGGGGTTCCTCCCCCTGGCAGGCTGGCCCTGTGATAGACCTCGATTGCCTGCCAGGCCAAGAGACCCTACCCATGCACAAATTCATGCACCAGATCTCTAGTGGTAAAATAATTCTGGTACATCTGTGTTATGGAATTGGTAAAGACAGTGGTACAGCTTATGTGTGACATAGAAGGATTGCTAGGATAGAAAAATTCAGGTGCAGAACAATGAATATAACAATATGTAATTTTCTTTCAAATTTTTAAAAACAAAAACTGGTATTTGTCTATATTTAGGTTATTGCAATATATAAAAGATCTAGAACAGTGGTTCTCAATCTTCTGGCCCTTTAAATACAGTTTATGGTTGTGACCCAACCATAAAATTATTTTCGTTGCTACTTCATAACTGTAATGTTGCTACTGTTATGAATCATAATGTAAATATCTGATATGCAGGATGGTCTTAGGCGACCCCTGTGAAAGGGTCGTTTGACCGCCAAAGGGGTCACTACCCACAGGTTGAGAACCACTGGTCTAGAAGAAATATGAATGGAAGATAATCATTTCAATTATTTCACATAAAATAGAATGGAAGAGAAAAACAGTTGTCTTTTTCCCTTTTCCCAAGATATGCAAATATCATTTGGTGAATAAAAATGACAAGTCTAAACTTATGCATGAGAATCTTCATGAAAAGGACATTTTGAATACTTATTATTTGAAGGTTAAGGGTAAGCATGTCCCTTCTCTGTGAACACAAGCCAATTTTTTTTTTAAATTACACATTGGGAATAATCTATAAGGCACAGTTTCACAACATTTTGCATTCATTAAGAGAGAAGTTTATTTTATTTGTCTCCTAGCCAAGATTTTGAAGTCTTCCCCCTGGGCTTCTGTTGTTTTTTTTTGAAGAGCCCCTTAGGAGTGCTTTGAATTTTCTCAAATGAAATATTCTACACCCTAGAACACATGAGATTGTCAGAATTGGGACTTTTTCCCAGAATGAGGGATACTACTGGAGGAAGAAGAATTTAAATGTAACTATATCCATTCCATCCTGAGCTGGTGTTACTATCATCGATATTTTTTAAAAAGTGCTGGCAAGGACAATAAACACAGTACTAAACTTGAATTACTAAAGCAAGCATCATAACTTCCAACAATAAAAATGTTATCTTTTCTTTTTAACAACCTTTCCTTTTTAGTGATACATTTGGTTCCAATAATTTATGGACAAATGCTCAGTACCCTATGTTATAATTCGGAAGAAAATGACCCAGAAATACAATTAAAATGCTAACTGTTTTAGTTAACCCACTGACCCTATTAATAATAACAAAAATATTTATAACCTCATACAGTTTCTCCTCAATATAAGAGAAAACTCAGATCAGTGCCCACAAATATTAAAGAAAAATGTATATTGTTGTTACATTGAATGCACATGGTTTTATTTCTCAATGAAGGGGTGCATAGTGATAAATACTTTTAAAGTTTTGTTAGTTCTCTCTTAAACCCAATAGAAAGTGTTAAATGATATTAAACTAAGGGAGGTAGAAGGATAGTACAAATGGCAAATGACTAGGCAGTGGCAAGTCCAATTTAGGCCCTAATGTGCTATTTACTGGCTTTATAGCTTTGGAAAGATAATTTATCCTAACCAAGTTTCAGATTTTCATCTGTAAAATGAGGATACTAATATGTTCAGTTCTATAATATGGTTATGCTGCAAGGATTAAATGAGGTAGTACATGTGGAATCACTTATGTATATGTAATGATTTATTATTATTCATAGAAAAAAAACAAATGTTTTAGCTATGTTCAAATGCTGGCACAAAACAAACTGAAAGGGGACTGTATCTGCAATCTCCTTGAAACCAAATAATAGATTTCACAAAAATTGGTTGTTTTGGTCCTGTCTTTGATTCATTTTATAAATGCCATTGTCTCACTCTGCATCTATTTTCTCACACATGATTACGAATGATATTTATCACTCTCGTCACTATAAAACAGTTTTCACAATGGGATCTCAGAGAGTAGGCAGTATACCAAAGGATCAGCTTGCAATGTAATAATGTCAATCAACCAGAGTTTTTCTCAACATAACACCAGCAAAAACAGGTTTTGTTAACGATTTAACATTGATTAGTTCCTTTTGGTAACCTGTAGTGCAACTCCAGTGAGTTCTATGAAATGCTACTATTTACAATAAATGAATTTGCATTTTAGTTTCTCATCTCCAGTAGTGTCAGACTGCCCTCTGCAGTTCTGAAAGGAAGAACACATTTGCTTAGGCTGAAACTCAAACAATTTATTTGAGAAATCAAATATAAATCAAGATACCGAGAAATTGGATTTAATTCACATTTTCAGCTTTATCTCTCTAACCAAAGTTGCCCCCACACACTTGAAACTACTTGGTAACCCAAATGATCCTAGTATTTCCTTTTTGTCTCCAAATTGTACTCCCAAGTTTTCTTTTTCACTGACTGATCAGAACACTGCACACCATCTCTGCCTCCATCATCACATGACACACTCTCCTGTTTGTGTATATGTGTCCAAAATTTGATCTTTCTCATAAAGGCACCACTCATTGTATTAGGGCCCATTTTAATCCAATATGTCCTGATCTTAACTTGATTATATCTTCAAAGACCCTATTTCCAAATTAGGTCAAGTTCATAGTTACTAGGTGGTAGGACTAGAATATATGTTTATGTGGGATGCCACTCAATTCACAAAACTGAATCCTCTTGTACATCATCATTTTTCCCCCCAACCTTACCCTATTTAATAAAAGCCTAATATGCAAATTTTTGACCTGGAGTTCGAATGGTCGGTCGCTATAATGTGTGCTGGCTACCAGAGGGCAATGTGGAACATAGCGGTATCGGTGACGACTCAGTGTTGGCAGTGGGTGGCAGTGGAGGCGCTTCCAGCCCTGATGGGCCCTGATGAGAGCAGGACCATGGTGGGATGGTGGAGCAGGTGAACAGGCAGTGCCAGGCCAAGGCACATGCTATCAGGGGCCCTATCACCCCTGCTAATTGCCCTGCAGATGGCGACCAGCAGTGGGCAGGCCCTGATCACTGGATGGGGCCTGGCCCCGGACTAGAATAGGGAACTTGGGGTGAGTGGTAGCAACCAACCTCCCGTGGTGCCCAGATAGGAGGCTGTGACCTCTGGCTGGCTACCTAGGGGAGGAGGTGACGGGGACAAAGGTGCGGTGAGAATGCAGCATATCCACCAAGCTTGCTCTCACTCCCCCTGCTACTCTCCCCCAGGATGCCAGGGCTCATGTTTCTGGGGAAGCCCTTGTGCTCAGGTGCCATGAACCCATGAGGAGCCCACCCTGCACCTGTACAGCCTCTTCTGGGTGAGCTGGGTTGCTGCTGCTGAACTGCAGGGGCTGGTCGGGCTCCCCATGAGTTCACTCAGGAGTTGGTCTGGGAGGCTGGCAGGGAGAGAGCGTGCTGCTTGCCCAGTTTCTGTGTGGTCCCGCTGGGAAGTCCAGAGGCCCATGTTACAACATGGCCCACTGTGTCTGGTAGTGCTCACCACATCTCTGTGTGGGGACTCAGGTACTGTGACTCAGGCAGAGGGTGGTGTGTGGGGGCCTGGGGGCTCAGGTTATGCCCAGGGCCCAGAGATCAGCTGGGACCTGCCCTTCCATGCCAGACGCTCATGCTTAGATCACTGTCCATGCCTAGGGACTGCAATCATGCACACATTTTGTGCACCGGGCTTCTAGTTGAGACATAATTGACATGCAATATTATGTGTACAATGGAGTGATTTGTTATATTTGTATATTACAAAATTATCACCACAGTATGGTTAGATATCACCTTAATTACATCACATTTTTACCATTTCTTTTTTGTGAGGACAAAATTTAAGGTCCAACCGTTTTGCCATTTTCAAATATCTACACTAATAAAAGAGAAACATGCAAATTAACCATCACTCCGCTACACCCACAAGCCAATCAGAGCGACTATGCAAATTAGCCCAACAAAGATGGTGGTTAATTAGCATATACAGGTGCAGAGCAAAGACTGAAGATGACTGAAGATGGAGGGTGGCATTGGAGCTGGAGCAAGCAAGAGGCTTGGGTTGCTCCTGGTGATGGAAGAAGCCAAGCTTCCCGCTGGCCCTGGACTCCAGGCCCCCAGTCCACCCTGTTGGACTCTGCTCAAGGAGGGGCTGGAAGCCTGGGGTTTACTAAACTTTACTGGAGCTGCTCCCTACACTCCCACCCCCTACCCCAGAACCATGCTGCCCGCAGCAAGGCGCCCTGGCAGTGTCCTGACAGGTAGGTGGGCCAGGAGAGCCAGACAAGTAGAGTGGGGGCTGCAGGGAGCCATAAAAGGGTGGAAGGGTGGGGCCACTGGAGCCAAGCTCCCGAGGGGTCTGAGGAGAGGGCCTGAAGGAATAGGAAGCTTAAACAAAGAGGCCAGCCAGGAGCCGTGGTCAGGGGGTCCGCAGGTGCTCAGACAGGCCTCCACTTGAGGGGCGGCTCCTGGACAAGCTCCATGGCTTTGGAGAAATGGCTGGCCAGGAGGCGGGCAGCCCAAGGGGTGCAGAGCAGCACCAAGGTGGGTTGCACTGGAGGAGGCTCAGGCCGGGATAGGGGGCTGGCGGGCGAGGTTCTGCAGTGGCCCTAAGACACGGGAAACAAGAGGCAATGACTGCCGGTGTGGAAGGACACCAGGGCAGAGTGGCACAGACCTGCAACCCCGAGGCAGGGGTTGAGGGTCAGTTCCACCTCAGTGGAGGAGCGCCGCACTGCTGGGTACCCTACTGAGGCTGTTCAGTGAAGCTCCCAGCACAAACTGGGCCTTGAAGCGGCCTGGGGACTTGAGAGGCCGGGACTCCTGCTCCTGCCTTGGCCCAAAAGCAAGCCTGTGCCCACCTGCACCCAGTTCCCACCCTACCCCAGCCCCAGTTCTTGCCCCACCCCATGGGGGTGCACACCTGCATGGTGACTGTGAAGCCTACCACCTGCTCCCCAGAAGGGGGGGAATTAAAGAATAGGGGTGGGGGTAGGGA
Organism: Myotis pilosus; assembly: GCA_036010255.1. Taxonomy (NCBI): domain Eukaryota; kingdom Metazoa; phylum Chordata; class Mammalia; order Chiroptera; family Vespertilionidae; genus Myotis; species Myotis pilosus. The sequence goes on along the minus strand of JASKON010000009.1, from coordinate 5,014,112 downwards.
GAGGAAAGAATGTGGAGCATCCATCATGAAGAGGTGTTTGAGAACAAGGCTCAGAAGCTTGACAGGGAGGTTTGTTCTGTTTGCTCGGTGTCTGCCCCTTAGGAAGGGTGGAGTGCACGGCTGTGAGGGTTCCCTGCGCGCTGAGTCCAGTTCCACAGCCAACTGGAATTGGCCTCAGTTTCCTGGTCTGTAAAATGGATTAAGCATGTCCCAGTGCCTACAATGAGCTTTGAGGGCCAATTGAGATACTATATAAAGAAAATGAGTGAAGACGTGAGAAAGAAAAGGAAGGGTGAGCAATACAAAAGAAAGATTGGAAGGAACCAGTAAACCTATTGTCACTTAAATAGAGATTATAGTCAATAGTGTTGTAATGATGGTATGATGCCAGGTGGGTACTGGAAATATCGGGAACACTTTGTAAAGTATATGATTGTCTAACCACTATTCTGTAACTAATATAAAACCTGAAACTAATACAAAATAATATTGAATGTAAATAAATGAAAATAGGAGTGAAATTTTTATAAATTTCAAAGTTTAAATAAAGGCTGTAAAGGAAGGAAGGGGGAGAATAAAAGTAGTGTTTTTCATTTTACCACTTTATTGTCTTTTCAGTACATGAAAAAGACAGTTGTCTTTATATGGTGCTTTTATACTTTTCTAAGTCATCATCTCATTTGATGTTCAGGGCAACTTAAAGGCAAGATAATTATTCCCTCCATTATTCAAAGAAAGGAAATCTTGGTGTCTGACCCCAATGATTCAATCATCAAGCCTTTATTGTAAAATACAGTTAGTGAAATTTTCTGTAAAGGGTCATATCTATACTAATAAAAGCATTGGGGGTGATTTGGTCAGCAGGGAGGGCAGTTGGGGGCTATCAGGCCTGCAGGGGAGTTGTTGGGCGTCAATCAGGACAGCAAGGGAGCTGTTAGGGGGTGATCAGGCTGTCAGGCAGAAGCAGTTAGGGGCAATCAGGCAGGCATGCAGGCTAGCGGTTAGGAGACAGAGGTCCAGGATTGTGAAAGGGATGCCCAACTGCCGGTTTAGGCCCGATTCTGGTAGTCAGACATCCTGGGATCAAGCCTGCTGGACATCCAGGGACATCTTGGGATCAGACCTGTCAGACATCCTGGGATCAGGCCTGTTGGACATACTGGGATCAGGCCTGTCAGACATCCTGGGATCAGGCCTGCCGGATAACCAGAGACATCCTGTGATCAGGCCTGTCAGACATCCTGGGATCAGGCCTGCCGGACATCCAGGGACATCCTGTGATCAGGCCTGTCAGACATCCTGGGATCAGGCCTTCTGAACATCCTGGGATCAGGCCTGTTGGACATTCTTGGATCAGGCCTAAACTGGCAGTCAACATCCCCCAAAGGGTCCGAGATTGGAGAGGGTGCAGGCTGGGCTGAGGGACACCCCCCTCCCGTGCACAAATTTTGTGCACCGGGCCACTAGTATAATATAATGTTGTTAACTGTATTTACCACACTGTATATTAGAGCCCAAGAACTTATTCATCTAATAATTGGAATTTTGTGCCATTTGACATCTTTACATTTCTCACACCCTCAGCCCTGAAGCCATCATTCTATTATCTGGTTCTACAGGTACAACCTTTTTACATTTCACATATAAGTGAGGTCATACTTTTTTTCCTCCTTCTGAATTATTTCAGTTAGCATAATGCCCTCAGGGCCATTCATTTTGTTGCAAATGGCAAGATGTCCTTCTTTCTCATGGCTAAATTATATTATACTAGTATATCACATTTTATTTTTCATTTATTGTTAACATAATTACAGATGAACCACATTTTCCACCCCTTTACTATCTCCACACAGCACACTCCGCACCTCCCTTTGGCCATCACCACCCTGTTGTTTGTATCCATTAGATATACATATACACTGAGTAGCCAGATTATTTTGACCACCTGACATTTGTAGGCAAATTAGCTATAATTTCATACTGAAGTTGCTAGAGGGCCAGACCATTATAAATAGGGAAGCAGGTTGTTTATCACGACAGTAGAAGTGACTTTTTTCTGAAGATATGGCTAAACAACATGATTTAGCAGCCTTTGAATGTGGGATATATTTGAACGTGAGTGGCCAGATTATTATGACCACCTGACACTTGTAGACAAATTAACTGTACACTGCATCATATGGGACATGGAAGCTGAAGGCCTGTTCAAACACCTTTGCTATCTGCAGTTACCAAGATTAAAACGTCTCCAATTCACACAGGAATACAAGGATTGGACAGTTGAGGATTGGAAAAAAGTCATGTGGTCAGATGAATCACATTTCCAGTTGCATCATGCAGATGGCAGAGTGAGAATTTGGCGGAAACAGCATGAAAGCATGCACCCCACATGCATGGGTACAACTCTTCAAGCTGGTGGGGCAGTGTTATGGTTTAGGGCATGTTTTCTTGGCATGATTTGGGCCCTTTAATTCATGTGGAACAATGTCTGAGTAGCACAACATAACTAAGTATCATTGCTGATCAAGTTCATCCTATCATGTTGATGGCGTATCCCAATGGAAATGCCTTCTTCCAACAAGACAATGCACCATGCCACGGTGCTCGTATTCTGCAGGAGTGGTTTCAAGAACATGAGGGAGATTTTACCTTGCTTAGGTGGCCCCCACAATCACCAGATCTCAATCCAATTGAGCATTTGTGGGATGAAGTTAAAAGAGCCATCGGCAGCTGGTTCCACAACCATCAAATCTCACAGAACTGGACAGTGCTATTTATCAGGCATGGTGTCAGATTCCTCACATCACCTTTCAACATCTCGTGGAGTCAATGCCAAGAAGAATCGCTGTAGTATTGAAGGAAAAAGGTAACCCAACAAAGTACTGCTGGGGTGTCATTATAATCTGGCCACTCAATATCCTACCTAATAATAGACAAACATAGTAATTGAACATACCTTCCTTATTCCTCCCATTGGCTAATCAGTACGATATGAAAATTAACTGCCAACAAAGATGGCAGCTAACTTGCATACTGCAGGCAGGGCTGGGCAGCACGAGCCGCCAGCGAGCCGCCATCCAGGGCAGGCCCGCCCCCGCCTTGTCAACCGGGACCCGATTGGCGGGTCTGGGCAGCAAGGAAGCCCCACCCCAAAAGCCCCAGAGCCAGCCCTGCCTTGCCACCCCAGAAGCCCCAGAAGCTGCCTAATATGGTAGTAACTCTATCAGTAAGCACTCTGAAAGTCAGTGACATAAATACACCAATTAAAAGACAGATTATGAGGGTGAATCAAAAACAAAACCCACTTTAAATATAAAGACACATATAGATTAAAAGTAAATGAATTAAGCTGCAGCCTGTTTTGCTCAGTGGATAGAGCTTTAGCCCGTGGACTGAAGGGTCCCAGGTTTGATTCCAGTCAAGGGCATGTACCTCAGTTGCTTGCTTGATCCCCAGTCCCTATCAAAGTATGTGCAGGAGGCAACCAATCAATGTGTCTCTCCCTTTCCCTTCACTCTCTCTAAAATCCAATGGAAAAATATCATTGGGTGAAGATTAACAAAAACAAAGTAAATGGATTAAGTAACATTAAAAACATTATAAGAAAAATATATTCCAAATTTTGTTAGTTGTATAATGGTCATGTTTAAATTATTAACACCTAAGAAATTAGGTGAAGGGTACATATAATATGCTGTAGTATTTTATAGTTTTTTTTTTACATGTATGTGATTATTTCAAATTAAAATATTAAAAAATTAAAAATTAATAAAATATTAATTGAAATGTATCTGCATTACATGAAAAATCTCCTAATTGCTTCCAGCATAATTTATTAAATTGTGCTAAAATTTACAAGGGTTCAATTAAAAGATCTTAATTCTAAATGATATAATAGAAAATATATAATAGTGCAGTTATAAGCACTTATCTGAAAATAAAAATTTAAAGAAGTGAATTTAAGAAAGGGATTAGCCAAAGAAAACATATGCACAATGCATGGACACAGACAACAGTATGGTGATGGCCAGAGAGAAGTGGGTAGAGGGGACAAAAGGGGGGAAATAGGGACATCCTATATAATAATAATAAAAGGCTAATATGCACATTGACTGAACAGCAGAATGACTGGTTGCTATGATGCGCACTGGCCACCAGGGGGCAGATGCTTAATGCAGGAGCTGCCCCCTGGTGGTCAGTGCACTTCCATACGGGGAGTGCCACTTAGCCAGAAGCTGGCTCATGGCTGGCCAGCACAGTGGTGGTAGCAGGAGCCTCTCCCACCTCCGTGGCAGCACTAAGAATGTCCAACTAATAGTTTAGTCCTGATCCCTTGGGGGCCTAAGCCTTTAGTTGGACATCACTTAAGGGCTTCCTGACTGCCAGAAGGATGTCTGACTGCAAGCTTAGGCCTGATCCCCTGGGAAGTGGGCCTAAGTTGACAGGTGGACATCCCCCAAGGTGTCCTGGACTGTGAATGGGCACAGGCCGGGCTGAGGGATCCCCCCCCAAGTGCACAAATTTTTGTGCACCGGGCCTCTCTCTCTCTCTCTCTCTCTATATATATATATATATATAGAGAGAGAGAGAGAGAGAGTCCAGATTATTATGACCACCTCATGTTTGTAGGTAAATTAGCTATAATTTTGTGCTGAAGTTGCTAGAGGGCCAGACCATTATAAATAAGGAAGCAGGTTGTTTACCACAGCAGTAGCAGTGATTTTTTTTTCTGAAGATATGGGTAAACAACACAATTTAACAGCCTTTGAACGTGGGATATATATATATATATATATATATATATATATACATATATATATATATATATATATGAAAAAAATTTATATCCCTTTCTTTAATCTATCTATGTATTCATCTATTTTTTGAAAAGGGTAATAGGGAGCAGATAGGCCTGAGTTGGTGACTGAAACTAATTAAGCTATTAGTAAAGGGTGTCCCAAAATTCATGCAAGAAGTAATTTTGATAGAAAACACAGGTTTATTATTAAAAATTGTAAATTTTTATTGATTCAAAAAGCATACAGTATAAGGTTATGTATGGAATAGGATTTCAGGTAAATGGCCTCCACGGCTTTGCTGGCACATATGCATTGTTTTGTTGAAATTTTCCATGACCCTTTTGCATAAATGTGGCTGAACTTCATTGATACAGCACTCAATTTCCTCCTTCAAGGCGTAGGTGGTCGTGGGCTTGTTGGCATAACCCTTAGACTTCAAAAAAAAAAACACCCCAAAAGTTCAACAGCGTTAAATTGAATGATCTGTGCGGCCAATTTTGATCACTAAAAGAGGAAATTACAAGACCAGGAAATGACTCATGCAGTAATTGAATTGTTTCTCAGGCTGTATGGCATATGGCACCATCTTGTTGAAACCACATGTCTTCCACATCCATATCTTGAAATTTAGGCACAAAAATTGGATTATCATGTGGTGATAGCAAACACCATTAACTGTTATTGCCTGAGCAGCCACATTTTTGAAGAAGAATGGTCCGATGATGCCTCCAGCTCAAAACCCGCACCAAACCATGACATGGTTGTGGATTTGTTTCTCAACAATCACTCATGGATTTTCTGAACCCCAAATGCGACAATTTCTTCAATTAATCAAGCCATCAAGATGAAAATGACCCTCATAGAAATTCAGCCACATTTATGCAAAATGGTCATGGAAAATTTCAACAAAAGAGTGTGTATGTGCCAGCAAAGCTGTGGAGGCCATTTACCCGATATGTTATTCCATACATAACCCTATACTGTATACTTTATGAATCAATAAAAATTTACAATTTTTAATTATAAGCCTGTGTTTTCAATTAAAATTACTTCTTGTGTGAATTTTGGGACACCTTTTAGAAGACGAGAACAAGAAAGAAGAAAAACAAAAGCATAAAATAAAATAAAAAACACCTAAAAACAAAAAAAACAGACTAACAAACAACAACAAGAAAAAGAGAAAGAAAATCAATTTTGTCTGGTGAGGATAGAAAAAAGAGAAGTGTGCATGGACTTGGAGCAGGGGAGAGGAAATTAGATATATGAGTAGGCCAAGAGACCACTTTGATAAAAATGTGTCAATAAAGCAGATAAAGATTATTAATTTTGGGGGAACCAAGATGGCGGTGTAGGGTACGGACCTGTGTGTGCTGCCTCCCACAACAGCATTGAAACTACCAACTATAAGACAGACAGCTGTCATTCAGAGCCATGGGAAGGCTGGCCCAGTGGAAGCTCTACAACTGGAAGGAAAGAAAGAACATTGAGACTGAGTAGGATATGCAGAGGCTCCAAGAACAGAGGTACGAAGTCACACACCAGGCGGGCTGCAACTGGATGCGCGGTTTTTTTCAATTGGAAGGGGTTACAGACCCTCGAATCCACTGAGCTTGTTTGGGGTGGGACTCTGAGGTCCCAGAACCCTATGGGGAGAGAGGCGGGATGGCCTTGCAGCGGGTCAGAGAGCAAGGGTGGCTTGCTTGCGGGGCTGCTTGCCAGCACTCAGGGACGTGGAGACACGGAGGGAGTTGCGGAGAGGCGAGGAGTCGAGGAGACGCCATTGATATTTGCTCCACCCTGGTGACTCCAGGAGACCCTGCCCTACTCAATTTACAACCCTGCCCAAGCTGTGCCAGTGGCAGAATAGGAACCACCTGCACTTTTGCAGCCCAACCCAACAAACTGCAGATTTTAACTCCTCACATACATAAGGGACACACTCAAGAAGCAGAATCAGGTTTGGAGGAAGCCGGAGCCGGACCCGGCTGGGCTGGCAATGTGGAACCGCTGTGCCAGCAAATGCACAGGCAGGTCCACCCGATCCAGTCTCACATGGGACGCTGGGAGACGGCAGACAAGCAGTCTGTGCACTTAGTAGAAAACGAAGTCCAGGCAAGCATACCAGACAGTCAGCCACTAAGAACGCCTGGAGATTTTGTCCAGTGAGGAGCCACCCAACAAAAGACAGAATGCCAAACTTCATGTTGCTGAGATGGCCCCCGTGAGGCTGAGCAGGCCCCCGTGAGGCTGAAAGGGCCCTGGTGAGGTTGAAATGGCTTCGGTGTGGTTGAAATGGCCCCAGTGAGGCTGTAATGGCCCCAGTGCGGTTGAAACAGCCCCAGTGAGGTTGAAACGGCCCCTGTGAGGTTGGGACCACCCCTGTGAGGCTGGGACGGCCCCTGTGGGGCTGGGACAGCCCTGGTGAGGCTGAAACAGCTCCAGTGAGGTTGAAAAGGCCCCTGCAAGGCTGCGATGGCCCCTGTGAGGTTGGGATTATCCCTGTGGGTTTGGGACGGCCCCTGTGAGGCTGGGACGGCCCCGGTGAGGCTGAAACCTCCCCGGTGAGGTTGAAAAGGCTCCAGTGAGGTTGAAACGGCCCCGGTGATGTTGAGACGGCCCCTGTGAGGCTGTGATGGCCCCTGGCAAGCCGAGAAAAATACCATATGATCTCACTCATTTATGGATAATAAAACCCATTATAAACTGATGAACACAAAGATAGATACAAAGGCAGAGCAACATTGAACAGACTGTCAAACTACAATGGGAAGCCTGGGGAGGGTTGGGAGGGGGGTAAGAGAACAACGGAAGGATTTGTATGCATGCATATAAGCATAACCAATGGACACAAGACACTGGGGGGTAGGGGAGGCCAACGGAATGTCAAGGGGGGGAGGAGACATGTGTAATACTCTTTGTAATACTTTAAGAAATGAAAAAAAAAATAAATTTTTAAAAAAGAAGATCATTTTTTAACAGGGAATAAAAAGAAAGGATAGAGAAAAACTAAAGCAGGAACAGGAGAAAAAGGATAAAAATGGGAAAAGTGAGGAAGAAAGTGTTGTCATAAAAGAAAAAATGAGATAGAGTAAAATAATGATTAAAAATAAATAAAAAATAGAATGTTGACCAATAATACAAAAAATAAAAATTAAAAGATGGTTAAAAATTATAATACTATATCTACACTAATAAAAGAGAAACATGGTAATTGGCGTACGACCACTACCCTTTTCATTGGCTAATCAGCGAGATATGCAAATTAACTGTCAGCCAAGATGGCGGTTTGCAGCCAGGCAGCTGAGAACAGGAGGCTTGGTTGCCCCAGGGATGGAGGAAGCCAAGGTTCCCCGTCTGCAGCTGCGGGGCTCTGGGCTCCTGAAGCAACAACTCCAAAAGATACAATGTTTCAATTATAGAAGCTAAAAGATGGCGGTTAATTTGCATACTCAGGCTCCAAGCAGAGCGAAGCCAAACAGCCCTGAAGCGGCAGGGCAGAGAGGCCTCAGAGCTCCGGGATCGGCGGAGCCAACAGGCCTCCCAGCCGGGATCAGCACAGCCCAGAGGCCTCCCGGCCCTGGGATCAGCAGAGCCACGAGGCCTCCCGGCCCCGTGATCAGTGGATCAGCGGAGCCGAGAGGCTTCCCGGCCCCATGATCAGCGGATCAGCAGAGCCAAGAGGCCTCACCGCCCCAGTTATCAGCAGAGCCAAGAGGCCTCAGGACCCTGGGATCAGCGGAGCCGAGTGGCCTCCTGGCCCCAGTTATCAGCAGAGCCGAGAGGCCCCCCAGTCCCGGTTATCAGCTGAGCTGAGAGGCCTCCCGCCCCGTGATCAGCAGAGCCGAAAGGCCTCAGGACCCTGGGAACAGCAGAGCTGAGAGGCCTCCCTGCCCCAGTTATCAGCGGAGCTGAGATGCCTCCTGGCCTTGTGATCAGTGGAGCCGAGAGGACTCAGGACCCTGGGATCAGCAGAGCCGAGAGGCCTCAGGACCCTGGGAACAGCAGAGCTGAGAGGCCTCCCTGCCCCAGTTATCAGCGGAGCTGAGATGCCTCCTGGCCTTGTGATCAGTGGAGCCGAGAGGACTCAGGACCCTGGGATCAGCAGAGCCGAGAGGCCTCAGGACCCTGGGATCAGCAGAGCTGAGAGTCCTCACCGCCCCAGTTATCAGTGGAGCTGAGAGGCCCCCCAGCCTCGGTTATCAGTGGAGCTGAGAGGCCTCCCGGCCCGTGATCAGCTGAGCCGAGAGGCCTCCCCGCCCAGTTTCAGAGGAGCTGCGAGGCCTCATGACCCCGGGATCAGCGGGGCTGAGAGGCCATCAGCAGAGCCGAGAAGCCTCTCGGCCCCGCTTATCACCAGAACCGCGAGGCCTCCCGGGCCCGGATCAGCGGAGCCCAGAGGCCTCCCGGCTCGGGATCAGCGGAACCAGCAATCAGGACCCTAGGGTCAGCGGAGCCGAGAGGCCTCCCTGCCCGTTATCAGCAGAGCTGCGAGGCCTCCTGGCCAGGGATCAGCGGAGCTAAGAGGCCTCCCGGCACGGGATCAGCGGAGCCGAGAGACCTTCCTGCCCCCGGATCAGCAGAGCGGAGAGGCGACCCAGCCCCATGATCACTGGAGCCGAGAGGCCTCCCAGCCCCGGTTATCAGCAGCCAAGAGGCCTCCCGGCCCGGGATCAGAGGAGCCGCGAGGCCTCCTGGGAGATCAGCGGAGCCGAGAGGCCTCCCGGCCAGGGATCAGTGGAGCCTAGAGGCCTCCTGGGGGATCAACAGAGCTGAGAGGCCTCAGGACCCTGGGATCAGAAGAGCCGAGAGGCCTCCCTGCCCCAGTTATCAGCGGAGCCCAGAGGTCCCCCAGTCCCGGTTATCAGCAGAGCTGAGAGGCCTCCCGGCCCTGGGATCAGCGGAGCCGAGAGGCCTCTCGGCCCTGGGATCAGCGGAGCCGAGAGGCCTTCCCGCCCCAGTTATCAGCGGAGCCCAGAGGTCCCCCAGTCCCGGTTATCAGCAGAGCTGAGAGGCCTCCCGGCCCTGGGATCAGCGGAGCCGAGAGGCCTCTCGGCCCTGGGATCAGCGGAGCCGAGAGGCCTCAGGACCCTGGGATCAGCAGAGCTGAGAGGCCTCAGGACCCTGGGATCAGCGGAGCCGAGAGGCCTCCTGGGGGATCAGCGGAGCCACGAGGCCTCCTGGCCAAGGATCAGTAGAGCTAAGAGGCTTCCCGGCCTTGGGATCAGCGGAGCCGAGAAGCCTCAGGACCCTGGGATCAGGGAGCCGAGAGGACTCAGGACCCTGGGATCAGCGGAGCCAAGAGGCCTCACCGCCCCAGTTATCAGCGGAGCTGTGAGGCTTCCTGGCCAGGGATCAGCGGAGCCGAGAGGCCTCCCAGCCCTGGGATCAGTGGAGCTGAGAGGCCTCCTGGGGGATCAACGAAGCCGCGAGTCCTCCTGGCCAAGGATCAGTGGAGCTAAGAGGCCTCCTGGCCCTGGGATCAGTGGAGCCGGGAGGCCTCCTGGGGGATCAGCGGAGCCCAGAGGCCTCCTGCCCGGGATCAGCAGAGCCTGGAGGCCTCAGACCCCTGGATCAGCGGAGCTGAGAGGCCTCCCAGCACCGGGATCAGTGTGACAGGGGGCAGCGACCAAACCCCTGATAGTCCTGCAGGCTCAGGGTGTGACAGTGTACGGAGACCCAAGGCCCCTGATGGGCCCTGCTTTGTGCGCGACAAGGGGTGGTGCCGCAACCTCCCTATGGGCCCTGCCGTGAGTGTGACAGGGGGCGGTGCCCCAACCCCCCAATCGGCCCCACCCTGAGCGTGACTGAGGGTGGCATCGCAACCTCAGGATCCGACCTGCTCTGTGCATGACAGGGGGTGGTGCCCCAACTCCCCAATTAGCCCTGCTCTGAGCCGGACCAGAGGCTGCACCTTGGGATTAGGCCTGCCCTCTGCCACCCGGGAGCAGGCCTAAGCCAGCAGGTCGTTATCTCCCGATGGGTCCCAGACTACGAGAGGGCACAGGCCGGGCTGAGGGACCTCCTCTCCCCACCCCGAGTGCATAAATTTTTGTGCACCGGGCCTCTAGTAAAGATATAATAATAAAAAATAAAGTGAAACAATATTTAGTTTCTTAAGTAAAAGATAACAAATAAAAAAGTGGATTAGTGAAGTTGGTTCACTTCAGCAGAGCTTCAGCATCCCACTGGAGCAGGTTTAATACCCCTCTCTACTGTTCTGCCTGCCATGTTTCAGTTTCCTGTCAGGTAGTTAGCACAGTGTTGAAGTTCCCAGTGACCCACCACTCCTCTGTGTCACATGCCAGAACCTTGGTTTCAGGCAAGCGGGATCAATCTGCCCACTTTGTTTTTCTGCCTGCTTTCAGTCCTATTTACACAAACTCCTACTTCTAACATGGCCCCTTGGTGGCGGTGGTTGTTAAAGGATTGTTAATAAATACTATGGACAACTCTACTCCTAGACAACCTGGGGGAAATGGACATATTCCTAGAAAAATACGACCTTCCAAAAGTCAATCAGGAAGAATCTAAAAATCTCAATAGGCCAATAACTATGGAAGAAATTGAAGCAGTCATCAAAAAGATTCCAGCAAACAAAAGCCCAGGGCCAGAGGGCTTCACAGGGGGGTTTTACCGAACATTCAAAGAAGAACTAAAACCTATCATCCTCAGACTAATCCAAAAAATTCAAGAGGAAGGAAGACATCCAAGCTCATTCTATGAAGCAAGCATCACCCTAATACCAAAACCAGATAAAGGCAACACAATGAAAGAGAATTACAGGCCGATATCTCTCATGAACATAGATGCCAAAATCCTCAACAAAATCCTAGCAAATCGGATCCAGCAGTACATCAGAAAGATCATACATCATGGCCAAGTTGGATTTATTCCACGGATGCAAGGATGGTACAATATCTGCAAATCAATAAACGTGATACATCACATAAACAAATTGAGAGAAAAAAGGCACATAGTCATATAAATTAATGCAGAAAAAGCATTTGAAAAAATCCAACACCCATTTTTGTTAAAAACTCTCAGCAAGGTGGGAATAGAAGGATCATACCTCAACATAATAAAAGCAATATATGACAAACCCACAGCCAACATCATACTCAATGGGAAAAAACTAAAAACGTTTCCCTTAAGGACAGGAACAAGACAGGGATGCCCACTCTCACCACTCCTGTTCACATAGCACTGGAGGTCCTAGCCATTGCAATCAACAACAGGAAGAAATAAAAGGAATCCAAATTGGAAAAGAAGAAGTAAAACTGTCCTTATTCGCAGATGACATGATATTGTACATAAAAAACCCTAAAGACTCCATCAAAAACCTATTAGACTTAGTAAATGAATTCGGCATTGTAGCAGGATACAAAATTGAAGCCAAGAAATGTATGGAATTTCTATACACCAATAGTGAACTTATAAAAGAGAGACTAAAAAAGCAATCCCATTTACCATCGCACCAAAAAAAATTAAGATACCTAGGAATAAACTTAACTATGGAGGAAAAAGACCTCTACTCAGAAAACTACAGTATGTTGAAAAAAGAGATAGAGGAAGACATAAACAGATGGAAGAACATACCATGTTCATGAATTGGTAGAATCAACATCATTAAAATGTCCATACTACCCAAAGCAATCTATAAATTCAACGCACTTCCCATTAAAATACCGATGGCATATTTCACAGACCTAGAACTAACTCTCTAAAAATTCATCTGGAATAATAATTTAAAAAAAAAAAAAACAAAACAAAACAACGAATAGCTGCAGCAATCCTGAGAAAGAAGAACAAAGTAGGTGGGATCTCAATACCAGATATCAAGATGTATTACAAAGCCACTGTTCTCAAAACTGCCTGGTACTGGCACAAGAACAGACATATAGACCAATGAAATAGGATAGAGAACCCAGAAATTGACCCGAACCAATATGCTCAATTAATATTTGACAAAGGAAGCAAGAACATACAATGGTGTCAAGACAGACTCTTCAAGAAATGGTGTTCGGAAAATTGGACAGATACATGCAAAAAAATGAAACTAGACCACCAACTTACACCATTCACAAAAATAAACTCAAAATGGATAAAGGACTTAAATGTAAGACGGGAAACCATAAAAATACTAGAGGAATCCAAAGGCAACAAAATCTCAGACATATGCCAAAGCAATATCTTCACCGATATAGTTCCTAGGGCATTGGAAATGAAAGAAAAAATAAACAAATGGGACTACATGAAAATAAAAAGCTTCTGCACAGCAAAGAAACCATCAACAAAACAACAAGCAAGCTCACTACACAGGAGAACATATTTGCCAATGTTATCATCGATAAGGGTTTAATCTCCAACATTTATAGGGAACTCATACAATTTAACAAAAGGAAGATAAACAAACAAACAAAAATGGGCAAAGGACCTAGACACCTTTCAAAAGAGGACATTCAGAAAGCCAAGAGACATATGAAAACATGCTCAAAGTAACTAATCATCTGAGAGATGCAAATCAAAACAACAATGACGTGTCATCTCACACCTGTCAGAATGGCTATCATCAACAAATCAACAAACGACAAGTGCTGGAGAGGATGTGGAGAAAAAGGAACACTTGTGCACTGCTGGTGGGAATGCAGACTGATGCAGCCACTATGGAAGACAGTATGGGGTTTCCTCAAAAAGTTAAAAATGGAACTCCCATTTGACCCCGTGATCCCACTTCTAGAAATATATCCCAAGAAACTAGAAACATCAATCATAAAGGATATATGCATCCCTATGTTCATAGCAGCACAATTTACCATACCTAAGATTTGGAAACAGCCTAAGTGCCCATCAGCAGATGAGTGGATTAGAAAACTGTGGTACATCTACATGATGGAATACTATGCTGCTGTAAAAAAGAAGGAACTCTTATCATTTGCAACAGCATGGATGGACATGGAGAGCATTATGCTAAGTGAAATAAGCCAGTGAATGAAAGAAAAATACCACATGATCTCACTCATTTATGGATAGTTAAGACTATTATAAACTGATGAACAAAAATAGATACAGAGGCAGAGCAGCATCGATCAGACTGTCAAACTGGGGAGGGTTGGCGGAGGGTAAGAGATCAACCAAAAGACTTGTATGCATGCATATAAACATAACCAATGGACACAAGACACTGGGTGGTAGGGGAAGCCAGGGTAATGTCAGGGGCAGGGATGAGACATATATAATACTCTTTGTAATACCTTAAGCCATAAAACAAAATTATATATATATATATATATATATATATATATATATATATATATATTAAGGCAATATTAATGGTAATCAAAACTGCTGCTCTCTCCTCACTGGCTTTGGTCGTCTGGGTCTAGTCTCCACTTCTGCCAGCAGTCTTACTACCTTTCATAGCTTTTTTGATGATAGGGGTGCTGCAGGTCATGCAGTGGTGGGTCAAAAGCACAACTGGTTAGTTTGCTGATGAGGCCATTGCCAAGGGTGGATGTGTGTGCTCCCAGAGCATTTCTCTCTGTAGCTGAGCACCCTCCTCTTTATTTTCTCCACCTTTCATGATCTCACCCTTTTCACCAGTCTCAAGGTGCCTTCTGTTCTTCCTTTTTATAAGTCACCTCCTCAACTAGACCACAGTTGGAAATACCAGGTGAATGTTCTCCAATTTAGTTTTATTTCCAGCCTGGACCTGGGAGGAAGTGCCGGACAGGTCTGCCTAGTTGGCCACCATTGTCTCCTTTTCCAAAGGTTATTATTTTTTTTAAATATATTCTATTGATTTCTTACAGAGAGGAAGGGAGAGGGATAGAGAGTTAGAAACATTGATGAGAGAGAAATATCGATCAGCTGCCTCCTGCACACCCCCTACTGGGTATGTGTCTGCAACCAAGGTACATGCCCTTGACCAGAATCGAACCTGGGACCCTTGAGTCCACTGTCCAATGCTCTATCCATTGAGCCAAACTAGTTAGGGTGAAAGGTTATTATTGATAGGTGTTTGGAATGTTTATTCTTTATGCCCCTGTGTCTCCCTTTAAGATTTCTTGCATTGCTGGTTTGGTGGTAATAAACTCTTTTAGCCTTTTGTTTGTTTGTTTGTCTATGAAGCTCCTCATTTCACCTTCAATTCTGGATAATTACCTTGCTGGATAGAGTAGTCTTGGATTCAACCCCTTGATTTTCATCACTGTGTATACTTTTTGCCACTCTCTTTTGGCCTGATGTGTTTCTGTTGAGAAATCAACTGATAGTCTAATGGGAGAGCCCTCATAGATAACTTTCTCTTTCTTTCAGCCTTTAAGATTCTTCCTTTGTCTTTAATGTTTGCCATTTTAATTATGATGTGTCTTGGTGTAGGTCTTTTTTGGTTCATCTTGATTGGGACCCTCTGTGCTTCCTGGACTTGTGTGACATTTTTGTGCCCCAAGTTAGGGAAGTATTCTGTCATTATTTCTTCAAACATGTTTTCTATTTCTTGCTCAGCTTCCTCTACTTCAAGCACCCCTATTCTGTAGCTATTGTTTCATTTCATGTTGTCCCAAAGCTTCCTTAAACTTTCCTTCTGCTTCTTCTTTCTTTTTCCAATCTTTGCTCTGATTGGGTGTTTGTTTTCTACTTTGTTTTCTATTTCACTGATTTGGTCCTCAGCTTCTTCTAGTATACCATTGAAAACTTCCAGGTATTCTTTATTGCAATTGTTCTTCATTTCCTCTTGACTCTCATCCATGTTGGTGTATTTCCCATTCAGCTCCTTATAATTCTCATTTAATTGCTTGTAATTCTCATTCAGATGTTTGAGCATCCTTATAACAATTACTTTGAATTCTTTATCTGACAAATTACTTGCCTCCATTTCATTTAATTCTTTTTCTAGCCAATTCCTCCTTTTCTTTTCTTTGGAGATTGTATTTTTCCCTCTCAATTTTTCTGTCCCTTTGTATTTGTTTACATGTCTTAGAGCTAACTACTATGCTACCCAGAAATTTTGGGAGTGGTCCTATGCAGTAGGTGTTTGTTTTGTGGGACCTATTGATGTAGTCTTTCAGATCTCCTGAGCTGGGTGTTCTAGGAAAGCCCCCTCCCTACTTGAGTTATTTGGGTTCTCTTGATGTAGTTGGGTCTTGAATGTTATTGTTCCATTCATGGATGAAATATCCTCACAGGTTGTCTCTCCATGTGGCTCACTCCTGACCTCACCCAGCAAGCTGTTGTGGATGTGCTTACTTAGTGTACCAGGCCATCCACCAATCCAACAATCCACTGCTTGTGTCTGTCTCCATAGGCTTTTGCCACAAGTAGGAGGGATCAATCTGCTCTCTCAAATAGGCTTGTTAGTCGCATAGAGCTCAGGGCTCATTCAGCAAAGTTCCTCTGGCTCCCCAGGCTTTGCCTCTGCCCTCTTTGCTTGTCAGCCAGCTGTCAACCTTAATCACTCAAAAGTCTGTTTCTGACAGGTCTTTATGAGGTAGATGTGTTGTTTAGCTTTCAGGAAATATGGTGAGTGTATTTTCCTGTCCCAATTGATCATTCATGTCCTATTCATGGGAAGCATCTCCCCTCCAACTTGCTGCCAGTAAGGTTGGGGGTGGCTGGATTTTGCTCTGATGTTGCTGAATTTGGTTCCTTGGTGTATCTATCCTGGGTCTCCTAGAAGCTGCTCTATTGAATGTGAATATGAGGCACTGTTCCTTTCTGGTTCTGGGCAACCTGATTGAAGTCTGAAAGGTTGAAGACCCTATTTTCCCAGTAGTTAGGGAATCCTTAGCCCAGAAACTGGGTCTGCTTTGAGGCTCACATCTTTAGTGTCTCTATTCTGGGTTGCATTCCCTTCCCCCATGGATCTGGTCCTACAGGTGTCAGCTGAAGACACTTGAGTTCGGTGGGGGCATGCACACAGTCCCTCTGGTGTGCAACTCCCTGTGAGATACCACAGCCCACTGGTGTGTGACTCACTGTATGGTCCCAGAGCCACGGTGGGGTCACTTAGAAATTCCCTTGGGTGTGTGACTCACCTCAGGGTCCCCACTCATGTGGCGAGGGTTGCCTGTGAGGTCCCACTGGCATGTGACTCACTGTGGGGCGTCCCAGAGTCTGCAGAAGGTGTGGCATGCAACTCAAGATGGGGTGGCTTGTGACTCACTGCTCATGCTCAGGGTGGTATCCAGGGTTAGTCTGGATGGTGGTGAGGCTTCTCTCCTAGCCTCTGTTGTTTCCCCATTCAAAATGGTGTGGTTTCTGTGCCAGAGCCGTGCCTGCCAGGGGAGTGCCTGTGGGTGTTGCAGGTGCTCTTTGTCCAGGACAGATTGATCTGCCAGCCCCCGAGACTCCTGCACAACCTAGCTGTCACACACACACACACACACACACACACACACACACACACACACACAAACACACACACACACACACACACACACACACACACCATGTTCACATACACCCCTCTCACTCCCTTACTCACTCACACTCTCTCTCTCAGACTGCCATGTTGACCACCTTGTCTCAACAGTTTTTAAAAGTAATGCTTATTTTTTATCAGCACCAATAATCCAATATAAATGTGAATATTATTTCTATTTTTACTTGCAATTTTTCACATATATTATTAATATAATTTTTGCTTCTTTATGCATATACATTTTGTAGAAATTTTTAAAATGCAAAACATATGGGAAAAATAAAACTATTTATAATGTTATTAATATTTTTGTTCATTTCCTTTCTTTACCCAATAAATATATTGCTTTATATAGTAGATATCAAACTGCATGTACAGTTTTATGTTCCTTTTTTCATGCAAATGTTAAGGATAAAGTGAGTGTAAAAAAGACACGATTCCTGCCCTCATGGAGTTTTAATCTTGTGATTACTGAAACCATTATTAGACATGTATAGTATTTTAAAAGTCTAACATTTTATGTAAAAGTATAGTGAACATCTTTATGCTGAAAGAATAACTTACTTAGGATACTTTCCTAGGAGTGGAAAAACTGGATCTGAGGATAGGAAGATTTTTCAAGACTCTTTAAACATAATTGTTCCTTTATATGCTCGTGGTTCATTTGTTACTTACAAATGTAATGACTTCTCAGTATTTTACTTCAAAAGGCAACACTATGTGATAGGTTAGTGAAGTTAGTTTGGCCAGTTGAAGGTTTCTGAGCTATTATATTATGTAGCAATTCTTAAGTAGATACCAATTTAGTGTCTTGGATTATATTTTCCTTCCATTTTCTAAAATGAAATAGAGTCAGTATTACATAATATACATTTTCAAAAACAAAAGAAAGATTTAGTGGCAAAAAAAGTTCTAAGAAGTTGAGAGTAAATAATGAATTGCTTCTCCTCCTGAGGCCAAAAGATGCTCACCATCTGTAAGGGACAATCATTTGTACACATCTTTACCTCCCACATGGGTTTAAATTTCATATAATGAAAAGTTCAGATTTTCAAATTTCCTACCAACTAGCATTTTATAACTTGTTCTAACATTACCCTATACATAACAACAGTTGTTTTCAGGTTTGTGGAGAAAAAAAAGTATTTTTCAGACTTGACAGTACTATTTATTATTTACTTATTTTTTTATTTTTATTGAATTTATTGGGGTTACATTGGTTAATAAAATCATACAAGTTACATATGTACTCTATAACATATGATTTGTCTGTACTATATATATATATGTATATATATATTTATCTTTGCTTATTTTTAAAGTCCAAGAATAAATTATATTCAAGTTATTCTAAGGGAAAAATCATCATGAACATATACATAGTTTTTAGGGGGAAAAGCCTGAATATGAAAAAATGTACAGAAATACAGTTGCTCTTTGTAGAGAAAGGTTTATATTCTTCTATTTTCCTTTCAGATTATATAGCTAGTTTACATACACATACACACATTTATATGCATGTTTTTTACTGAATTCATTTGAGTAACATTGGTTAATAAAATTATACAGGTCTCATGTATATGATTCTACAATACATCATCTGTATATTGTGTTGTGTATTTACCACCTCAAGTCAAGTCCCTTTCCATCTGTGTGCACATATGCATGCTCCAAATCAGTGTTAAAATGGAATATCAAAAATGTATATGTTTATTAAACAATCAGATAGATTAAATGATTGAAAAACCAATTCTCCCATTCAAGCTGTACAACACTGTGTATGGAAAGAGCTACAATTTTAAGTTTCAGAATCACCTATGCAGTATAAAGTATAATTACTCTGTCCTTTCCCTTTAAATTCCTGTTACTCACAATCTCTTTATGATGTCATCATTAAACATTACCAGTTGAAATTTACATTGCTGTAGTCCTGGCAACATATAGGCAGAGAAAATGACTCTTCTAAGATTGTAAGTACTCTTTTTAATACTTTTTTAGTGTTTTTAATTAATAACATGCTCAATTTAGCTACATGTTTATGTTTAATATAAATAATGTTTTTTTCATCATTTTATTTATAGATTAAAATGCTTATTTTAAACAGAGAAATATCTTGAGTGTTTTTCTTTGAGATTTGGCTAGTCCAGACTATTTCATAAAATAGCTGCCTGCCCTTGACCATTTTATATATGTGTATGTGTGTGTGTGTGTGTGTGTGTGTGTGTGTGTGTGTGTATTTGTAACCACATATTTTAGAAAGAAGTAATCAATGTGTGTAAAAGCTCTTTCAAAGGTAAAACAAGATAAAACAGTAAGAATTTATTGTATTTTGATACACTTAACTGTGTGTAAGGAAAATTAGAGCCTTCCATGTCCTGATTAAATGGAAAATTTAGTATTATTTCCAATGAAGGAAAGGACAGTGAGTTGACTTTTTAAAAGGAGTAATTAAGTGGATAATAAAATGTTATTTGTAGGAAATTAAACAACAGTATTTCTGCAGTTTTTAGTGGCTGTATTTTTCAATGTTGGTCGTTATTTTAAAAGACAATGTCCTCTAAAAATTGTGATAAAAGTAACACAAAAAAGTAAGATAATATAGGGTACATTGACTTGGAGCTACTAATCAATATCCATGTGCATTAAGATGAATGATACAAGTAAGGTGAGATTATTACTATTCAACCATTTTGACTAATAAAAATGGAAATGTCTTAGGGTACAATCTAATACAGAAAGCTTGTAAGTAAAACTCAATAATAAAGATGCAATTAAGGTGGTATAAAAATAGAGTATACAAACAAATAATTTATAGAAAAAGTTATGTGAATGACCAGTAAACACATACAATGGTATACAACTTCAATAATGAAAATAACATAGGCAATATTTGACTCCAAAATTTACATTCCAAATATTACCAAGGTTTTTTCCTTTTTAATTGATATACCCTGTAATGTTTGGATCTTTTACATGTGTATGTATCACTTTTAGAATGAGAAAGTTCAGTAAGTTTGAAAGAAAGAAAAATAATGGGAAAATGAAGACATCCCTATTAGTGTCAACAATAAAAATAAAGTTAAAAAAGAATGATTTGATCTACAAATTAAAATTGAGTTCCTTAATGGTTTTGTAATATATTTTCAGTTTGATGCTGTCCACATCTGGTCCTCCTGATTACATCATAAAGGCCTCAGGATTATGTTAACACACTGGCATTACCTCTTTGAAACACACTGCCATCATCAAAATCCTTTGCCTCCTATCTGAATGATGATACCTTCACTTTCTTATTCTATCTGAAATTTGACTCTCTCTTACCCTGTTTTCCAGAGGCCCTGTCTAGTGGGGAATGTTTTCCTTCTGACATTCCCTCTTACCTCTGGACCCATAGGTGAACTAGGTATCTGCTTGGCTACTCAATGACATTTCTAAGTCATTCTCCTCTATTCATTAAAATTAGCCAGTTATGAATATCATGTCAACAGATTATATCACCTGCTACCTTTTCTTGTTATATTCATTTACTGACTCACAGGTCACTTCCTTTAATTTTGCCATGATTTTCTGTCTGACCCACTCCCATTCCCTCTAATAATATTACCTAATTCCTGGTTATTTTACTCTATATGTAATCATTCTCATACACTAAAATCTCAATTCTTTGACTTTATATTCTCTAATAACCTTGTATTCCATCTTAGTTCAGTGACTCATTCCCATATATAACTCAAAAATCTGTTTTAAATATTTCACTCTCCAGTACTGCCTCAGATACCTCTAATACTCTTACTCCAACAATTTTTCCATCCCTCTAAAATCAACCATTGATTTGAGCATCTTTGAACTATTGCTTACCAATCTTCTCCTACTGGTCTTACTTACGTCCTTACCAATTTTACATCCTTACCTATTTTAAATTCTTACAGACTTAGGATAAGTCAGCACAAATTCTTTTCTGTATACATAGTCAATTCACTTTCCCCTCTCTCTTTTGACACACCTGCTGGCAAAACTTTTATTTTAGTTAAATCAAATTCTCCTATTGATTCACAGTAGTACCATTGCTAGCTGAATGTGGCTGAGGGAAAATTCTGTGATATTCTGCTTTCAATTTAAAAGTACTATGACAAACTGCAAATGAGCCATTAATGTTACCTAGCAATGGTGCTAAACTTCTCCTTTCTGTTAAAGGAATTTTTACTCTTGAAGAATTCTTACTCTTGAACATTTTTTAAATGTTCCTTTCTCCTCACATCTACAATATCTTCTCTCCACCACACTTTGAGCTAATATAGAAAAACTAGAGGCCTGATGCACAAAGATTCATGCAAGAATAGGCCTTCTCTATCCCCAGCTGTTTGTAGGCTGGCCACGGCCTCAGCCACCAAAGCTCCCAGTGGAGGCTGGCTAGAAGCAGGTATCTGAGATTTATTTGTCTTCTATAACTGAAACTTTGTTGCCTTGAGAGGAGGCCACAGCCGGCTCATGGCAGGTGGAAAGCTTGGCTTCATCCATCATCGGGGCAACCAAGACTCCTGCTTGCTCTAGCTCTGTGGCTGCTAGCTGCTGTCTTGGTTGGGTTAATTTGCATATAGTCACTCTGACTGTCTGGTGGGTGTGGCTTAGGGCATAGCGAAGGTATGGTCAGTTAGCATCTTTGTCTTTTATTAGTGTAGATTATAATCCACAAATGAGTGAGGTTATGTGATCCTTATCTTTCTCAGACTGGCCTATTTCATTTAGCCTAATGCTCTCCAGATCCATCCATGTTGTGGTTAATGGAAAGAGTTCTTTGTTTTTTAAAGCCATGTAGTATTCTATTGTATAGATTTACCACAGAGTGTTGTTGTTGTTGTTGTTGTTGTTGTTGTTGTTTTTTAAATCTTCACAAATGCTTGAAATTTTCTGTCTTTTTGATAGTAACGATCCTGATGGATGTGAGATGTTAAAGATGTGTTTTGAAGAGAAGAAATTGAGGTTTATTTTTTGCATATGGATGTCAGTTGTGTCCACATCAGATATTGAAAAGACCACTTTTCTCTATTGTATTGCCTTTGAACCTTATTAAAAATCAATTAACTATATATGTGTGGGTCTATTCTGGACGTATTCTCTCCTTAATTATTTTTTTAAATTTTGTTTTATTGCTTAAAGTATTTCAAAGAGTAATACATATGTCTCCTTTTTTTCCCCTTTGACCTTCTGCTGTCCTCCCCTACCCCCCAGTGTCTTGTGTCCATTGGCTATGCTTATATGCATGCATACAAGTCCTTCAGTTGACCTCTTACTACCCCCCCCAACCCTCCCGAGCCTTCCCTCTGTATTTAACAGTCTGTTTGATGCTACTTGGACTCTGTATCTATTTTTGTTCAACAGTTTATAAAGGTCTTTATTATCCATACTAGTGGCCTGGTGCATGAGATTTGTGCATGGGGGAGGGGGTGTTCTTCAGTCTGGCCTGCACCCTTTCCAATCTGAGACCCCTTGAAGGATGTCCTACTGCTGGTTTACAGGGATCGGGACTAAACCAGAAGTAGGACATCCCTCTTGCAATCCGAAACTGCTGGCTCCTAACTGCTCACCTGCCTGCCTGCCTGCCTGATTTCCCCAACCACTCTTCCTGCCAGCATGCTAGCCCCCAGCTGGCCCCCTACTCCATCCTGCTTTCCCCCAAGTGACCCCCCACCAGGCTGATCACCCCCAACTGCCGCCTGTGCCAGTGTGCTCACCCCCAACTGCCTCCCCTGACAGCATCCTCACCCCCAACTGCCCCCCCCCGCTGGCCTGTTCATCCCCCACCTAACCTCCCCACTAGCTTGCTTGACATCAACTTCCCCCCTGCTGGCCTGCTCACTCCAAACTGCCCCCCATGCTGACCTGATCACATCCATCTGACCCTCACTGATGGCCTGCTTGCCCCCAACTGGCCCCCCTGCTTGTCTGGTTATCCCCAATGGCCCTGCCTCACACCAGCCTGATCACCCACAACTGTCCCCCACCCCCCTTGGCCTCTAACAGCCTCTACCTCAACCCCGCCACCATGGCTTTGTCGAGAAGAACATCCATAAGCTCTCCTGGAAGGTCTCCCAGTCTAATTAGCATATTACCCTTTTATTAGTATGGATAGAGGCCTGGTGCACAGGTGGGGACCAGCTGTTTTCTCTGAAGGGTGTCCTGGACCAAGGGCAGATGGCTATTTGCAGGCTGGCCATGCCCTCCCAGTGGGGACTCTTACTCCATTGGGGGGTGGCCAGCCTGGGTAAGGGTCTGAAGGCTGTTTTCAGGCTGGCCACCCCTGTCAGTGGGGGGGGGGCACTGGGGTGCTTGGCCAGCCTGGGTGAGGGACTGAGGGTTGTTTGCAGGCTGGCCATATCCCCCAGCCACCCAAGCTCTCAGCCCCTCCTTTTATTCTTTTTTTTTCAGTGCCTCCTTGAGTGGAGGGAAGCAGATATCTGGGATTTATTTATCTTCTATAATTGAAACTTTGTAGCTTGAATAGAGGCCAGGTCCGGACAGGGCAGGCAGGAAGCTTGGCTTCCTGAAATGTTGGGGGCAACGCAAGCCTCCTGCTCACTCCAGGTCTGTGGCGGCTACCATCTTGTTTGGGTTAATTTGCATACTCGCTCTTGATTGGCTTGTGGGCATGGCTTTGGGGCATAGTGAAGTGATGACCAATTTACATGTTTCTCTTTTATTAGACAGGATATGAGTGAGACATGTGGTATTTTTCTTTCATTTACGGGCTTATTTCACTTAACATAATGCTCTCCAGTTCCATAGATGCTGTGGAAAATGGTAAGAATTCTTTCTTTTTTCCAGCATCGCAGTATTCCATTGTGTAGATGTACCACAATTTTCTAATCCACTCATCTGCTGATGGGCACTTAGGCTGTTGCCAAATCTTAGCTATGGTGAATTGTGCTGCTATGAACATAGGGATGCATATACCCTTTCTGATTGGTGTTTTTGGTTTCTTAGGATATATTCCTAGAAGTGGGATCACAGGGTCAAATGGGAGTTCCATTTTTAACTTTTTGAGGAAATCCCATACTGTCTTCCATAGTGGCTACACCAGGCTGCATTCCCACCAGCAATGCAAGAGGGTTCCTTTTTCTCCACATCCTCTCCAGCACTTGTCGTTTGTTGATGATAGCCATTCTGAAAGGTGTGAGATAGTACCTCATTGTTGTTTTGATTTGCATCTCTCAGATGATTAATGACTTTGAGCATGTTTTTATATGTCTCTTAGCTTTCTAAATGTCCTCTTTTGAAACGTGTCTATTTAGGTCTTTTGTCCATTTTTTGTTTGTTTGTTTATCTTCCTTTTGTTAAGTTGTATGAGTTCACTATAAATGTTGGAAATTAAACCCTTATCAGTGATTACCACAGTGTTTTAATCCACTCATTTGCTGATGGGCATTTAGGCTGTTTCCAAATCTTAGCAATTGGTATTGCTATGGACATAGTGGTGCATATATTCTTTCTGATTGGTGCTTCTGATATTTTGGGATATATTCCTAGAAGTGGTATTACTGGGTCAAATGGAAGTTGCATTTTTCATGTTTTGAGGAAACTCCATACTGTTTTCCACAGAATCTGAATCAGTTTACATTCCCACCAGTAGTGCATGAGTGTTTCCTTTTCTCCACATCTTACACAGCACTTATTGTTTGTTGATTTGTTGATGATATCCATTGTGACAGGTGTGAGATGGTACCTCATTGTCATTTTCACTTCACTTCTCTGATGATTAGTATCTTGGAGCATTTTCTCATATGTCCCTTGGTCTTCTGTATGCCCACTTTCAAAAAGTGTCTTTTTAGGCCAATTGACCATTTATCTTAGATTATCTTCCTTTTCATTAAGTTGAATGAAGTCCCTATAAATTTTGGAGATTAAATTCTTATCAAATGTCACATTGGTATAAATGTTCTCCTATGCAGTGTGTTTTCTTGTTGTTTTATTGATAGTTTCTTTTCCTGTGCAGAAGATTTTTCTTTTGATATATTCCCATTTTTTTATTTTCCCATTCATTTCAATTATCCTAGAACAGTGATGGTGAACCTATGACAAGCGTGTCCGAGGTGACACGCAAACTTATTTTTTTGGTTCATTTTTCTTTGTTAAATGGCATTTAAATATATAAAATAAATATCAAAAATATAAATCTTTGTTTTACTATGGTTACAAAGATCAAAAAATTTCTATATGTGACACGGCACCAGAGTTAAGTTAGGGTTTTTCAAAATGCTGACATGCTGAGCTCAAAAGGTTCTCCATCACTGTCCTAGAAGATGTGTCAGTAAACATATTGGTACCAGCTGTTTTTTGTGGGGTTTTTTTGCTGCCTATATATTCTTCTAAGATTTTTAGTGTTTTACAGTATTATATTTAAATCTTTAATCCATTATCAGTTTATTTTTGTGTATGGTGTAAGTTGGAGGTCAAATTGCACTTTTTTTTTGCAAGTATGTGTCCAATTTTCCCAACACCATTTAATGAAGAGACTGTGTTGACTCCATTGTGTGCTCTTTCTTCCTTTGTCAAATATTAATTGAACATAATGATTTGAGTCAATTTCTGGGTTCTCTGTTTTGTTTCATTGGTTTATATGTCTGTTCTTACAACAGTAGCAAGCTGTTTTGAGAAATTGGCTTTGTACTATAACTTGATATCTGATATTATGATCCTTCCAAATTTGTTCTGTTTTCTAAGGATTGTTGCAGCTATTCTGGGTCTTTTTTTATTCTATATATACTTTGGGAGAGTTTGTTATAGGTTTGTGAAGTATGCCATTGATAGTTTAATGGGGATTACATTCTATCTATAGATTGCTTTGGGTGTATGGACATTTTATTAGATATTTATTCTACCAACCCATGAATAAGGTATATTTTCCACTTGGTTATATATTCCTCTATCTCTTTCTTCAACATCCTGTAGTTTTCTGAGTAAAGGTCTTTTATAAGCTTAACTATAGGCCCGGTGCACAAAAATTTGTGCACTTGGGGTGGGGGGGCTCTTTCAGCCCAGCTTATGCCCTTTCGCAGTCTGGGACCCCTTGGGGGATGACCACCTGCTGGCTTAGGCCTGCTCCCCAGGCGATTGGGCTTAAGCTGGCAGTCAGACATCCCTCTGGAAGCCCGAGAGCCCTCGGGGGATGTCCACTTGCCAGAGGGGAACAGGCCTAAGCTGCAGTTGGACATCCTTAGCACTGCTGAGGAGGCTGGAGAGGTACCAACCACCACCGCTCTACTGGCAGCCATCAGACTGGCTTGTGGCTGAGCAGAGCTCTCCCTGTGGGAGCGCACCGACCACCAGAGGGCAGCTCCTACATTGAGCATCTGCCTCCTGGTGGTCAGAGTGTGTGTATTAGTGAACAGTCACTCCCAGTCATTCTGCTGTTAGGGTCAATTTGCATATTACCCTTTCATTATATAGGATAGAGGCCTGGTGCATGGGTGGGGGCTGGCTGGTTTGCCCTGAAGGGTGTCCCGGATCAGTGTGGGTGTCTCACTGGGGTGCCTGGCCAGCCTGGGTGAGTGGTTGATAGTTGTTTGCAGGCTGGCCACAGCCCTTTCAGGGTGGAGGTCCCTGCTGGGGTGCCTGGCCAACCTGGGTGAGGGGCTGAGGGATGTTTTCAGGCTAGCCTCACCCCATTCAGGGTGGGGGGTCCTTCTCAGGTGCCTGGGCAGCTTGGGTGAGGGGTTGATGGCTGTTTGCAGGCTGGACAAGCCACACAGCAGGGACCCTCACCCCATGAGGGTGTGTCCATCCTGGGTGAGGGGATGATGGCTATTTGCAGGCTGGCCATGGTCTCCAGCCACCCAATCTCCCAGAGGAAGCTGGCTGGAAGCAGGTATCTGGGATTTATTTATCTTCTAGAATTGAAACTTTGTTGCCTTGAGCAGAGTCCACAGCTGGCCAGGGCAGGCGGGAAACTTGGCTTTCTCCATTGCCGCAGCAACCAAGCCTCCTGCTTGCTCCAGCTCTGTGGCTGCTGGCTTCCATCTTGGTTGGGTTAATTTGCATATAGTTGCTCTGGTTGGCTGTTGGGAGTGGCTTGGGACATAGCGGAGGTGTAGTCAATTTGCATGTTTCTCTTTTATTAGATTATATTAAGTTAATTCCTAGGTATCTTAATTTTTTTTGATACAATGGTAAATCATATTGTTTGCTTAGTTTCTCTTTCTGTGAATTCATTATTGGTGTATAAAAATGCCATAGATTTCTGGGTGTTAATATTTTTTCCTGCTACATTACCAAATTTATTTATTAAATGAAATCGTTTGATGGATTCTTTAAGATTTTCTGTATACAATATCATGTCATCAGTAAATAATGACACTTTTACTTTTTCTTTCTTAATAAGGATGCCTTTTATTTCTTCTTCTTGTCTTATCACTGTGGCTAGCACTTCCAGTGCTATGTAAAACAGGAGTGGTGAAGGTGGATAATCCCATCTTGTTCCTGTTCTTAGGGGAAATGATTTAAATATTTCCCATTGTGTATAATGTAGGCTGTACTTTTTTCATATAAGGCTTTTAGTATTTTGAGGTATCATCCCTACATTCCCACTTTGCTGAGAGTTTTTGTCAAGAAAGGGTGTTGGATTTTGTCAAATGCTTTTTCTTCATCAATTGATATGACTATATGATTGTTGTATCTCAATTTGTTATGTATTACATTTATTGATTTGCAGATATTGTAACAGCCTTTTATCCCGAGTAAATTCCAGGTGGTTATGGTGTGTGACATTTCTAATGTAATGCTGTATCCAATTTGCTAGAATTTTGTTGAGAATTTTAGCATCCATGTTCATCAGAGATATTGGCCTGTAATTCTCTTTCTTTGTAGTGTCTTTATCTGGTTTTGGAATTAGGGTAATGCTGGCTTCATAGGAAGGGCTTGTAAGTGTGCCTTCTTCTTGAATTATTTGGAATAGTCTGAGGAGGGTAGGTTTTAGTATGTCTCTGAATGTTTGATCAAACTATTCTGTAAAAACTTCCGGACCAGTGCTTTTACTTGCTGGAAGTTTCTTTTATTAATTCTTCAATTTCCTTCAGAGTTATTGGCCTATTCAGAATATTTTATTCTTCTTGATTGAGTTTTGGAAGATGGTATTTTTTCCTGGAATATTCCCATTTGTTCTAGTTTGTCCAGTTTGTTGGAATAGTACTTTTTAACATTATTTTTATTCCTGTGTGGTCAATGGTTACGTCACCTCTTTCATTTCTGATTTTGTGTATTTGGGTCCTCTCTCTTTGCTTCTTGGTGAACCTAGCCAGAGTTTCATTGGTCATATTTATCTTTTCAATGAACAAGCTCTTGGTTTTATTGATCTTTTGTAATTTTTTTGGCCTCAATGTCATTTATTTCTGCTTTGATATTTATTATTTCCCTCCTTCTGTTTACTCTGAGCTTTTCTTGTTGCTCTCTTTCTAAATCATTAAATTGCAGACATATATAATTTATTGACACAGTTTTTTGTTTGTTTTTTGAGGTAGACCTATAGTGCTATGAATTTACCTCTCATGACTGCTTTCACTGTGTCCCATAGATTTTGGATTGTTGTGTTTTCATGGTCATTTCTATCCAGCATGGTTTTTATTTCTTCTTTAATCTCTTTGGTAACCCAGTCATCTTTAATAGCATGCTATTTGCCTCCAAGTGCTCCATTTTTTTATTGTTTTTCTTGTAGTTGATTTCTAATATTGTGCCATTATGACTGAGATGATGTTTGATATGATTTCAATCTTCTTGAAATCAAAGAGACTTTCTAATGTGTCCACCTCTGCAAATGTCCCAACATGTGTCCCAATATGTGGTCTATCTTTGAAAATATCCTGTATGCACTTGAGAAGAATGTATATTCTGTAGCTTTGGGGTGAAGTGTTCTGAAAACATCAATTAGTTCCATCTGATCTAGTGAGTCACTTAGGATTGCTATTTCTTTAATTTTTTTTTTGTCAGAAGATTTATCCACTGATGTTAATGGGGTATTTAAGTCCACTACAATGACTGTATTGTTGGTGATTGCTCACCTGATATCTTCCAGAAGTTTCCGTATGTATTTGAGTGCTCCTATATTGGGTTCATATATATTTACTATTGTTATGTCCTCTTGTTTTAGCGATCCCTTCAGTATTATGAATTGGCTTTACTTATGTCTTCTTATGGTCTTCACTTTGAGGTCTATTTTGTCAGATATAACTATTGCTACCTCAGTTTTTTTTTTAAATTTCTATATGCCTGAGAAAGATTTTTCCATCCCTACACTTTCAGTCTGTGTGAGTCCCTTGCTCTGAGGTGGGTCTCTTGTAAATGACATATATATAGGTCATGTTTTCTTATTTATTCAGTCACACTGTCTTTTGATTGCAGTATTTAGTTCATTTACGTTTTGGGTTAATATTGATAGGTACTTGTTTGTAGTTATTTTTATTCTTCATGTCTGTGTTTTTTCTTCCATTTCTATTTCTTCTTTTTACAACAGTTCCTTTACCTTTTCTTGCATTGCTGAACTGGTAGTGAATAACTCCTTTAGCCTTCTTTTGTCAATGAAGCTCCTGATTTCACCTTCAATTTTGAATGATAGCCTTGTTGGATAGAGTATTCTTGGATTCAGTCCTTTGTTTTTCATCAATTTGTATACGTCATTCCATTCCCTTATGGCCTGATGTGTTTCTTTTGAGAAATAATTTGATAATCTGATGAAGGATCCTTCGTAGGTAATTCTCTGTCTCTCTCTTGCAGCCTTTAAGATTTTTCTCTTTTTCATTAATGTTTGCCATTGTAATGATGACATGTGTTCATGTGGGTATTTTCAGTTCATCTTGTTTGGGAGTCTCTGTGCTTGTGTGACCTTTTTCTTGCACAAATCAGGAATGATTTCTGTCATTGTTTCTTCAAATAGGTGTTATAATTCTTGCTCCACTTCTTGTCCTTCTGGCACCTCTTTTATATGTATACTAGGGGCCCAGTGCATGAAATTCATGCACTTGGTGGGGGGGGACAGTGTCCCTCAGCCCAGCCTGCCCCCTCTCACATACTGGGAGCCTTCAGGTGTTGACCCCCATCACCCTCCAATCGCAGGATCGGCCCGTTGCCCAGGCCTGATGCCTCTGCCAGAGGTGTCACGCCTGGGCAGGGGACCCTCATTTCCTCCCATCACTGGTTCTGTCCCCAGCCCAGGCCTGATGCCTCTGGCCAAGGCATTAGGCCTGGGCAGGGGACCGCCAGCTCCCCGCGATCTCCCACTCTGCCCCTGCCCAGGCCTAACGCCTCTGGCCGAGACATTAGGCCTGGGCAGGGGACCTCCAGCTCCCAGAGGTTGCAGGCTCTGCCCCTGCCCAGGCCTAATGCCTCTAGCCCAGGCATCTGGCCTGGGCCGTGGGGACCTGCAGCGGCAACGGCAACACAATCTCCCACTCTGCCCCTGCCCAGGCCTAATGCCTCTGGCCGAGGCATTAGGCCTGGGCAGGAGACCGCCAGCTCCCCGCAGTTGCAGGCTCTGCCCCTGCCCAGGCCTAACACCTCTGACCGAGGCGTCTGGCCCGGGCAGCGGGTACCCGCAGCAGCAGCGGCCCCGCGATCGCGGGCTCCGCTTTAGGCCCAGGCAAGGGACCCCTAGCTCCCGGGACTGCCAGCTTTGACCATGCCCAGCTCCCATCGCTGGCTCCACCCCTACTTCCTGCTATCACTGGCCAGGGCAGCAAAGGCGCCCAATTCTCCGATCATGGCTGGGGAGCAGGGCAAAGGCGGCCCCCAGGGCTGCCTTTGCCCTGCCCCCCCGGCTTTTAGCTCCCCCCTGGGTTTCCGATCACTGTCAGTGGCAGGGGGCTTCTTCCTGCTTTCCCTTTCGCCTCCCTGCATTGTGCCTTAATTATGCAAATTAACCGCCATCTTTGTTGGTGGTTAACCGCCATCTTAGTTGGCAGTTAATTTACATATCACCCTGATTAGTTAATGAAAAGGGTAGCGGTTGTATGCCAATTGCCATGTTTCTCTTTTATTAGTGTAGATTACTTCATTTCATGTTGTCCCAAATCTCCCTTAGGCTCTCCTCCTGCTTTCTGAATAACTTTTTAAATTTCTGTTCAGATTGGGCATGTTTTATGCCCTATCTTCTCACTCACTAATTTGGTCCTCAGCTTCTTCTAGTCTACTGTTGAAATCTGCCATTGTATTTTTTATTGTATATATATCATTCTTGATTTCCTTTTGATTTTTTTAAATATATCTTTATTGATTTCAGACAAGGAGAGGGAGAAAGAGATAGAAACATTAATGATGAGAGAGAATCATTGATTGGCTGCCTCTTGAATGCCCCTGCTGGGGACTGAGCCTGCAACCCAGGCATGTGCCCTTGGCTGGAATCAAACCAGGGACCCTTCATTCCACAGGCCAACACTCTATCTACTGAGTTACACTGGCTAGGGCTCCTTTTGATTCTTACATAAGTTGTTGATTTTCTCATCCATCCTGTTTATGAACCATATGGCTTTTACTCTGAATTCTTTTTCTGGCATACTGCACACCTCCATTTCATTTAGTTTCTTTGCTGGTGATTACTCCTTCTCTTTCTTTGGGACTTGTTTCTTTGTCTCTCCATTTTTGTTGTCTCCTTTTGTCCCTGGGCACCCTGTTTGGGGTGTGAGAGGTTGAAGACACTATTAAGGCAATGCTATGGAAATTATTGGCCCAGAGTGTGGGTATTCCTTGATTCTCATTGGATTCCTTTATTGTCTCTGCTCTGAGTTGTATCCATTTCTCCCACAGATCTGGTCCCTCAGTTGTCTGCTTCAGATGCTTGTGGTGGTGGGACCATGTGCAAAGTTCCTCTGGTGTGCTACTCTCTGTGAGGACCCAAAGGCCTCTGTCATGCAATTCGCTGAGTGGCCCCAGCACCCATGGCAGGGTGGCACCCTAGGTCCCTCTGGTTGTGCACTTGTAGCACAGTCCTGTGGCCTCTGGCTAAGCACATTGTCTTTTTCTGTGTCACCCTAGTAGTGCTCTTCTTTGACCTGGTGTAAGGTGTGTGCTGGGTTGCTCCGGGTAACCCCTGCAGGACTATTACAGGGGCTAGGGAGAAGTGGGTGTGGGTTTCTCTCAGTCACACAGTCAGTGCTCCTCTATGGCCTGAGTAGGGTGTGTGCTCAGTTGCTCCTGGTTGCCACTGCAGCAAGACCCTGGGCTCAGGGTAGAGTGGTCACAGGTTGCTGTGCACAGTCCTCTCTTTCTTATAACTTGAGTAAGAAGCACACTGGGTTCAGTGTGGAGCATGGGTGGGTTGTCCTGGGCTGCTCAGTCATGCTTTCTTGTAGCCCAGAGTGAGGTGTGTGCTGGGTTGTTCCAGATGGCCCTGGCAGGACATAATTGCAGGCTTGGGTGTAGAGGGTGTGGGTTGCTCTGGGTCTCAGTCTGAGTTCCTCTATGGTCCTAGTGAGGCTTGTGCTGGGTTGCTCTGGGTCATCCCAGTAGTAGGTCCCAGGTCTTGGGGTTGTATAGGCACCAGGTGGCTCTGGGTCAGGCTAACAGCATGGTTCTGGGGTCCAGGGGTCCAGGGTGGGAGTGGGGCAAAGGGTTCCACTGACTTGCACTCACTGTGCTGTCTTGGAGGCGGATCCTAAAATGCTGGGTCCCAGCGAGCTGGTGAGGACTCCTGGTGGGGAAGCCCACTCTGGTGGTGCAGGTTCCCTGAAGATGTCTTTGAGCCTGCCAGCAGGTACTGTACCACTCTCCTCTGGGGCATAGTGGTGGTTCCATGTGGGTTATGGCCAGCAAGTGATATTCTCTAGGTGCCCTTATTTATTGAAAATTGTCTCCTGAGCTATGTCTAATTTGCTAATTCAGGGTGGATGTCCTCTGATTTAGTTGGTTTTCTGGGCTGGCCCTAGGAGGAGGTGCATGACATTGCTGGCTATTCAGCTGCCACTTTCTCCATCCTCTATGTGTTCTTTAAATATTATGGATATTAACACCTTCTTGGAGCTGTTTGCAAATATCATCTCCTATTTGGTTGGTTGTGTTTTTATTTTTGTTTTATTTCTTTTGCTGTGCAGAAGCTTTTAAGATTGATATAGTCCCACTCATGTTTTTCTGTCTTTATTTCCCCTGACTTTGGGTTCAAATTCATAAAATGTTCTCTCTGACGAAGGTCTATAGTTTAGTGCCTATATTTACTTCAATGTAATTTAGTTTCAGATTTTATATTTAGTTCTTTGATACACTTGGAGTTAACTTTTGTGTTTTTTTTTTTAAGTTTTATTGCTTAAAGTATTACAAAGGGTATTACATATGTGTCCTTTTTTTCCCCACACCCTTGAAAATCCCCTGTCCTCCCCTATCCCCCAGTGTCTTATGTCCATTGGTTATGCTTATATGCATGCATACAAGTCCTTCGGTTGATCTCTTACCCCACTCCCTCCTGCCCCCCAACCCTTTCCAGCCTTCCCACTGCAGTTTGACAATCTGTTTGAGGCAGCTCTGCTTCTGTATCTATTATTGTTCATCAGTTTATAATGGTCTTTATTATCCATGAATGAGTGAGGTCATGTGGTATTTTTCCTTCATTGACTGGCTTATTTCACTTAGCATAATGCTCTCCAGTTACATCAATGCCATTGCAAATGGTAAGAGTTTCTTCTTTTTTTACAGAAGCATAGTATTCCATCGTGTACATGTACCACAGTTTTCTAATCCATTCATCTACTGATGGGCACTTAGGCTGTTTCCAGATCTTAGCTATTGTGAATTGTGCTGCTATGAACATAGGGGTGCATATATCCTTTCTGATTGGTGTTGCTGGTTTCTTGGGATATATTCCTAGAAGAGGGATCACAGGGTCAAATGGGAGTTCCATTTTTAGTTTTTTGAGAAAACTCCATACTGTCTTCCATAGTGGCTGCACCAGTCTGCATTCCCACCAGCAGTGCACAAGTGTTCCTTTTTCTCCACATCCTCTCCAGCACTTGTCTTTTGTTGATTTGTTGATGATAGACATTCTGACAGGTGTGAGATGGTACATCATTGTTGTTTTGATTTGCATCTCTCGGATGATAAGCGACTTTGAGCATGTTTTCATATGACTTTTGGCTTTCTGAATGTCCTCTTTTGAAAGGTGTCTATTTAGATCCTTTGCCCATTTTTTGATTGGATTGTTTATCTTCCTTTTGTTAAGTTGTATGAGTTCCCTATAAACTTTGGAGATTATGCCCTTATCAGATATGACATTGGCAAATATGTTTTCCCATGCAGTGGGTTTTCTTGTTCTTTTGTTGATGGTTTCTTTTGCCGTGCAGAAGCTTTTTATTTTGATGTAGTCCCATTTGTTCATTTTCTCTTTAGTTTCAAGTGCCTTAGGAGCTGTATCGGTGAAGAAATTGCTTAGGCATATGTCTGAGATTTTGTTGCCTTTCGATTCTTCTAGGATTTTTATGGTTTCCCATCGTACATTTAAGCCCTTTATCCATTTTGAGTTTATTTTTGTGTATGGTGTAAGTTGGTGGTCTAGTTTCATTTTCTTGCATATATCTGTCCAATTTTCCCAACACCATTTATTGAAGAGACTATCTTGACTCCATTGTATGTTCTTGCTTCCTTTGTCAATTATTAATTGAGCATATTGGTTCGGGCCGATTTCTGGGCTCTCTATTCTATTCCATTGATCTATATGTCTGTTCTTGTGCCAGTACCAGACAGTTTTGAGAACAGTGGCTTTGTAATACAGCTTGATATCTGGTATTGAGATCCCACCAACTTTGTTCTTTGTCAGGATTGCTGCAGCTATTCGGGGTCTTTTTTTATTCCAGATGAATATTTGTAGAGTTCGTTCTAGATCTGTGAAGTATGCCATTGGCATTTTAATGTGAAGTGCATTGAATTTATAGAATGCTTTGGGTAATACGGACATTTTAATGATGATGATTCTACCAATCCATGAACACGGTATGTTCTTCCATCTTTTTATGTCTTCCTCTATCTCTTTTTTCAATGTCCTGTAGTTTTCTGAGTAGAGGTCTTTTAGCTCTTTTGTTAAGCTTATTCCTAGGTAGCTTAATTTTTTTGGTGCGATGGTAAATTTGATTGTTTTTTTTTTTTAGTTTCTCTTTCTGAAAGTTCACTATTGGTGTATAGAAATGCCTCAGATTTCTTGGGGTTAATTTTGTATCCTGCTACATTGCCAAATTTGTGTATTAAGTCTACTAGTTTTTTGATGGAGTCTCTAGGGTTTTGTATGTATAATATCATATCGTCTGCAAATAAGGACAGTTTTACTTCCTCTTTTCCAATTTGGATGCCTTTTATTTCTTCTTCTTGTCTAACTGCAATAGCTAATGACTCCAGTACTATGTTGAACAGGAGTGGTGAGAGTGGGCATCACTGTCTTGTTCATGTCCTTAGGGGAAATGGTGTTAGTTTTTGTCCATTGAGTATGATGTTGGCTTTGGGCCTGTCATATATGGCTTTTATTATGTTGAGGTATGATCCTTCTACTCCCACCTTGCTGAGAGTTTTTATGAGGAAAGGGTGTTGGATTTTGTCAAATGTTTTTTCTGCATCAATTGATATGACCATGTGGTTTTTTTCTTTCAGTTTGTTTATATGATGTATCACGTTTATTGATTTGTGGATATTGTACCATCCTTGCATCCCTGGGATAAATCCTACTTGGTCATGGTGTATGAACTTTCTGATGTACTGCTGGATCCGATTTGCTAAGGTTTTGTTGAGGATATTGGCATCTATATTCCTGAGGGATATTGGCCTGTAATTCTCTTTAATTGTGTTGTCTTTACCTGGTTTTGGTATTAGGGTGATGCTGGCTTCATAGAATGAGCTTAAAAGAGTTCCTTTCTCTTTGATTTTTTGTAGTAGTTTGAGGAGGATAGGTTTCAGTTCTTCCTTGAATGTTTGGTAATACTCCCCTGTGAAGCCTTCTGTTCCTGGGCTTTTGTTTGCTGGAAGCTTTTGGATGATTGCTTTAATTTCTTCCATAGTTATTGGCCTATTGAGATTTTTAGATTCTTCCTGATTGAGTGTTGGAATGTTGTATTTTTCTAAGAATTTGTCCATCTCCTCCATTTTATCTAGTTTGTTGGAGTAGAGCTGTCCATAGTATTTTTTTTTTTTTAACAATCATTAGTATTTCTGTGGGGTCTGTTGTTATTTCTCCTCTATCGTTTCTGATTTTGTTTATTTGGGTCCTCTCTCTTTGCTTCTTGGTGAGCCTGGCTAGAGGTTTTTCAATCTTGATTATCCTTTCAAAGAATCTGCTCTTGGTTTCATTGATTTTCTGTATTGTTTTTTTGGTCTCTATGTCATTTATTTCTGCTCTAATCTTTATTATCTTCTTCCTTCTGCTCATTCTGGGGTTTTCTTGTTTCTCTCTTTCTAATTCTTTGAGTTGTAGAGTTAGATGATTTACTACCATTTTTTCTTGTTTTTTGAGATAAGCCTGTAGAGTTATAAACTTCCCTCTCAGGACTGGTTTCAGTGCGTCCCATAGGTTTTGGATTGTTGTGTTTTCATTGTCATTAGTTTCCAGGATGTTTTTAATTTCTTTTTGATCTCATTGGTAACCCATTAAATATTTAGTAACATGCTATTCAGCTTCCAAGTGTTTGAGTATTTTCGGGGTTTTTTATTGTAGTTTATTTCTAATATTATGCTTTCGTGGTCTGAGATGATGCTTGGTATGATTTCAATCTTCTTGAATTTGGGGAGACTTTGTTTGTGACCCAATATGTGGTCTATTTTTGAATGTGTCTTATGAGCCCTTGAGTAGAATGTATATTCCGTGGCTTTGGGGTGAAGCGTTCTGAAGATGTCAATTAAGTCCATCTGCTCTAGTGAGTCATTTAGAAGTGCTATTTCTTTGCTGAGTATTTGTCTAGAGGATTTATTCAGTGATGTCAGTTGTGTATTAAAGTCCCCTATTATGATGGTGTTGTTGTCGATCTCTCCTTTGATAACTTCCAGGAGTTTTTTTATGTATTTTGGTTGTCCTGCATTGGGTGCATATATGTTTACCATGGTTATTTCTTCGTGTTGTATTGATCCGTTTAGTATTATGAAGTGGCCTTCCTTATCTCTTGTTATGGCCTTCACTTTGAGGTCTATTTTGTCCAATATAAGTATTGCTACCCCAGCTTTCTTTTCCTTTCCATTTGCCCTAAAGATATTTTTCCATCCCTTCACTTTCAGTCTGTGTGAGTCCCTTCTAATGAGGTGGGTCACTTGTAGACAGCAAATGTATGGTCATGTTTTTTTTTTTTTTTTTTTTTTTTTTTATCCATTCAGCCACTCGATGTCTTTTGGTTGGAGTATTTAGTCTGTTTACGTTTAAAGTTATTATTGAAAGTTATTTGTTTGTAGCCATTGCTTTTGTGTGTGTGGCTGTTTTCTTTCTGAGCTTTTTGTTTCTTCTTTTTACACCAGTCCCTTTAGCATTTCTTGCATTGCTGGCTTGGTGGTAATAAACTCCCTTAGCCTTTTTTTTGTCTGTGAAGCTTCTTATTTCCCCTTCAAGTTTGAATGATAGCCTTGCTGGATAGAGTATTCTTGGATTCAGACCTTTGCTTTGCATCACTTTGTAAATTTCCGTCCATTCTTTTCTGGCCTGATGTGTTTCTGTTGAGAAATCATTTGATAATCTAATGGGAGATTCCTTGTATGTAACTTTCCATCTCTCTCTTGCAGTTGTAAGATTCTCTCTTTGTCCTGAACATTTGCCATGGTAATTATGATGTGACTTGGTGTGGGTCTTTTCGGGTTCACCTTCTTTGGGACTCTCTGGGCTTGTGTGACTTTTTTCTTCCCCACCTCAGGGAAGTTTTCTGATATTATTTCTTCAAATAGGTTTTCTAATCCTTGTTCATCTTTCTGTTGTTCTGGCACCCCTATTATTCGTATGTTGTTTCGTTTCATGTTGTCCCAAAGCTCCCTTAGACTCTCCTCCTGTCTTTTAATTTTTTCTCCAAGTGCAGTACAGTTTGGGTGTGTTTTGCTTCCTTGTCTTCTAATTCACTAATTCAGTCCTCCGCTTCTCCTAGTCTACTGTTGATACTTTCAATGGTGTTTTTTATTGAAGCTATATAACTCTTCATTTCTTCTTGGGTCTTACTTAAGTTTTTGAGTTTTTCATCTGTTTCTTCTTGCTTCTTGCATAAGTAGTTGATTTTGTCATCTGTTTCTTCTTGCTTTTTGTATATGTTGTTGATTTTTTCCTCCATCCGGTTTATGCACTCTAGGACCCTTATTCTGAATTCTTTTTCTGTCATGCTGCATGCCTCAGTTTCACTTAGCTGCTTTTCTGGCAAGTCCTCATTTTCTTTCATTTGCGGGTTTCTGTGTCTACCCATGTTTGATCTCACTGACATATCTAGACGTTGAGTCGTTCAGTGGCTGCTCCCTGGGTGGCAGTGGCTCCTTGGGCTGTGGTTGCTCCTCGGGTGGTTGTGGTAGCAGCTGCTCCTCAGTTGTCAGCAGCTCCTCTGGTGGGTGCTGTTCACAGTTTTGGTGGCTCTTCTGGCTTTTGGGAGGAGGCTTCAGGTACAGCTGCTGA
Organism: Myotis pilosus; assembly: GCA_036010255.1. Lineage (NCBI taxonomy): Eukaryota > Metazoa > Chordata > Mammalia > Chiroptera > Vespertilionidae > Myotis > Myotis pilosus. The sequence continues at coordinate 4,975,324 of JASKON010000009.1, read as the reverse complement.
TCCTCAGAGGGTGTGGTGATCAGGAGGCTGCTGTTGCTTGGATCTGCTTTCCAGGGGAGCTCTGCCCTTCCCGGCTGCAAACCGTCTCAACAGCTGAGTAATTTCGCCCATTCGGGGTGGGTGTTATTAGTTTCAACTGCTTACTACATCTGCTCCGAGAGAAGACCTAGGACACGTCTGCCTATATCGCCGCCATCTTGTCCTCCTAGAGTTAACTTTTGTACATGAGAACAAACTGCAGTCTAGTTCCATTATTTTGCATGTGACTTTCCTATTCTCCAGCACTATTTATTGAAGAAGCTTTCTTTTCTTTATTGTACATTTTTGGCTCATTTGTCAAAAATTATTTGCCCATGTACATGTGGGTTTGTGTCAGGGCTCTCAGTTCTGTTCCATTGATCTCTGTTTCAGTTTTTCTCCTAATACTATGCTATTTTGGTTATTTTAGCTTTATAATATAATTTGAAGTTATATAGGGTGATACATCTGTCTTCATGCTTTTTTAGCTATTCGGGTTTTTCTGTGGATCCCTACAAACCTGATTTTTTTGTCTTATTTCTTCAAAAAAGACTTTGGCTTTTTGATGGGGATTACATTAAATCCTATGTTGCTTTGGGTAGTAAGGCCATTTTAATTATGTTGATTCTTCATATCAATGAACTCAGAATATCTTTTATTTTCATTGTGTCTTTTTAAATATCTTTTGATAATGCTTTGCAGTTTTTAGTATATAGATCGTTCACTTCCTTTGTTAAGTTTATTTCTAGGTATTTTATTCTTTGGTTGCAATTGCAAAAGGAATTGTTTTTTGTTTTTTTTTTTTCAGTACTTTTACTGAGGTTTCATTGTTAGTATTGAAGGAAACAGTGGATTTTTTTATAATGATTTTGTTCCCTGCAAATTTACTGCATCTGTTTATTGTTTCTAATATTTTGTGGAATCTTTGTGGTCATCTGCAAAAATGGCACTTTTACTTTTTCATTCTTATTTAGAATGCCTTTTATGTCTTACTCTTGCCTGATAGCTCTCCATAGGACTTCAAGAACTATGTTGAATGGGAGTGGTGAGAGTGGGCATCCTACTTTTTTCCTGATTTTAGAGTAAAAGCTTTCATTTTTTTCACCTTTGGGTATGATATTGGCAGAGAGTTTGCAATATATGGCCTTTATTATGTATAGATGCTTTTATTCTATACCACTTTTATTGGGTGTGTTATTCATAAATAGTTTTTGTATTTTATAAAATGCTTTTTCTGCATAAATTGATAAGATCATATAATTTTTATACATTGTTATGTTAATGTAGTTTATTAAGTTTATCGATTTGGGTATGTTGCCCCAAACTTCTGCCCCAGAAATGAACCCAGCTTGATCATGATGCATTATTTTTAATGTATTGCATTTGATTTGTTGGTATTGTGTTTAAAATTTTTATATCCATATTATCAGTGATATTGGTCTGTATTTTCTTTTTGTGTGTGTGTTATTCTTGCCAGGTTTTGGCATCAAGGTTATGTTGGCCTCATTACATGTGTTAAGAAATATTAATTCTTCTATAAATTTTTGGAAGAGTTTGAGAAAGATGTGTATCCAGTCATCTTTGAATGTTTGTTAGAATTCATTCATCAAACCATATGGTCCTGGACTTATAATTTTTGGATTTTTTTATGGTTGTTTTAATTTACTCACTGTTGATTGGCCTATTTAGGTTTTCCAATTTTTCATGATTCAGTCTAGGAAAGTTATATATTTCTAGGAACTTATCCATTTCTTATAGGTTATTGAATTTGATTCCATATAGTCTTTCATAGTATTCTACTATGATCTGTTGTATATCTGTGATGCCTGTGGTGACTTCTCTTTCATTTATGATTTTGTCTATATGAGTCTTTTCTCCTTTTTCCTTAGTGAGTCTAGCAGGAAGTTAGTCAATTTTACTGTTTCAAACAACCCATTCTTTGTTGTATTAATTTTCTGTATATCCTTTTTGTTCTCAATTCCATTCAATTCTTCTCTAATTTTTTATTGTTCCCTTTCTTCTACCTACTTTAAGTAGCTTTTGTTCTTCTTTTACTGCTTTAAGATGTAATGATTGGCCCAGACAGTGTGCCTCAGTGTTTTAGCATCAACCTATAAACCAGGGGGTCACAGCTTGATTCCTGGTCAGGGCACATACCTGAGGACTCAATCCCCAAGGGGGAGGGGATGGGAGGCAGCCAATCAATGATTCTTATCATTGATGTTTCTCTCTCTCTTCCTCTCTGAAATTTATAAAAATATATTTTTTAACAAAAAGACATAATGTTTGGTTATTTCCTTGTGATTTCTCTTGCTTCCTGAGATATATCTGAAATTACATAAATTTCCCTCTTATTACTGCTTTAATTGTATCCTAGAAGTTTCAATATATCTTTTGATCACACCTTTTATTTCTTCTTTGACCCAGTAATTTTTAGTAGTATATTGTTATTTTTTTTCATATTTGTGGGGATTTGCTTCTTTTATTGCAGTTGATTTCTAGTTTCTAATCATTGTGGTCAGAGAATATGCTTGCTATAATTTCAATATTCTTGAATTTGTTGAGCCTAGTTTTGTGATCCTACATTTGGCCTATTTTTGAGAATGTTCCATGTGCACTGGAGAATAACATATAATCTGATGTTCTGAGATGAAGGCTCTGTAACTGTCAGTTATGTCTATTTGGTCTAATGTGTCATTTAAGGCCGATATTTCATTACTGACTGTTTTTGTTTTTTTCTGACTGTCTTTGTGGATGATATATATCTAGAGCTGTCAATGGAGTATAAGGTCCCCAACTGTGATAATTTTTTGTTTGTTTCTTCCTTTAATTTTGTTAGTAGTTGCTTTATAAATTGTGGTGTTCCCTGATTGGTGCATATATATTAAGAATTATTTTGACTTCTTGATATAGTATACCCTTTATCATTAAAAAATGCCCATCTTTGTCTCTTCTTAACTTTGTTATCTTGAAATCTGTTTTGTCAGATATAAGTATGGCTACACTTGTTTTGTTGTTTTTTGTGGATGACATTTGCTTGGAGAATCAATAGCCACCCTTTCACTTTGAGTCTATTTTTGTCTTTGCAGCCTAGTTGTATCCTGGAGGCAGCATATGGTTGGGTTTTGTTTCTTGGTGAAATCTGATACATTATTCCTGTTTATTGGTGAATTCATTCCATTTCCATTTAGAGTAATTACTGATATATGATAATTTTCTATCACCATTTTATCTTTTGTTTTCTGTTATCTCTGTGCCTCTATTGGCACTTTCTCCTTCTGTTTTAGGTTAGATGTCTCAGTTTTGTGTTGTTGGTTCTTTGTATGTGGTTATTATTAGGTTCATGAAAAAACAGTTTGATATATACAATAGTCTTTTTTTTCTTTTGAATGCATCTAATTTCCATTTTCATTGCAAATTCATAACTTTACCCCCTTTCCTTTTACAATTTGCAAAAATTATACCTGTTTATGTTGTAAATTTGTTGGTGGTCTTATTTGTGGTTTTATAACCTTTTGTTCTTTGTTTCAGGTAGAATAATCCCCTTTAGTATTTCCTAAAGTGGAGGTCTTTAGGTGTTAAATTCCCTCAGCTTCTGTATGTCTAGAAACATCCCTCAGATTAAAAGGATAACTTTACTGGATATACTATTCTTGGCTGGTAATTTCTCACTTTTAGTAGCTTGAATATTTGGTTCTATTCTCTTATGGCTTGTAGAGTTTCTACTTAGAAGTTCATTGGTAATCTTTTTTCTGACTTCCTTCAGAATTCTTTGTCATTAATTTTTCACAGTTTTAATACAATATATCTTGGAAAAGGCCTCTTTGGATTGAGGTAACTAGTTAAAGTATTCTGTTTTCTTCTTGGATTCAAGGATCTAGCTATTTCCATAGTTTTGGGAAGTTCTCATCAACTATTTGAACAGAATTTTCATTCCTTTCTCTCTCTTCTTCTGGTATCCCTATTACAGTTTTATTGCTCTTTCTGAATAAGCCAAATACTTCCTGTTAAGTTCTTTATTATAGACTAGAGACCCAGTGCACAAAAATTTGTGCACTTGGCGGAGGATCCCTCAGCCTGGCTTGTGCCCTCTCACAGTTTGGGACCCCCTCGGGGGATGACCACCTGCTGGCTTAGGCCTGCTCCTCGGGGGATTGGGCCTAAGCTGGCAATCAGAAATCCCTCTGGCAGTCCGGCAGCCCTTGGGGATGTCCACTTGCCAGCAGGGAGCAGAACTAAGCTGTAGTCAGACATGCTTAGCACTGCTGAGGAGGCAGGAGAGGCTCCCACCACCACCACTGTACTGGCAGCCATCAGCTTGGCTTGTGGCTGAGCAGAGCTCCCCCATGTGGGAGCTCACTGACCACCAGAGGGCAGCTCCTGCATTGAGCATCTGCCATCTGGTGGTCAGTGTGTGTCATAGTGACCAGTCATTCCCAATCTTTCTGCTGTTAGGGTCAGTTTGCATATTACCCTTTTACTACATAGTATAGAGGCCTGGTGCATGGATGGGGGCTGCCTGGTTTTCCCTGAAGGGTGTCCCGGTTCAGGGTGGGGGTCCCTCTTGGGTGCCTGGCCAGCCTGGGTGAGGGGCTGATGGGTGTCTGCAGCTGGTCACACCCCCTTCAGGGTGGGGGTCCCCACTGGGGTGCCTGGCCAGCCTGAGTGAGGGGCTGATGGCTATTTTCAGGCTGGCCGCACCTCCTTTAGGGTGCGGGTCCCGACTAGGTTGCCTGGCCAATCTGGGTGTGGGGCTGAGGGCCGTTTTCAGGCTGGTCTGTGATGGAAGCTCCCAACCTCTCCTTTTTTTCCTTTCTTTTTTTTATTCTGGGATTTATTTACCTCCTATAATTGAAACTTTGTTGCCACTCCAGCTCCGAGGCCCTCCGAGGCAGGGCCTGCTGAAAGCAGATATCTGGAGTTTGTTTAGCTTCTAGAATTGCAACTTTGTTGCTTTTAGAGCTGTTGCTTTTGGAGCTCAGAGCTGGGCCAAGGCAGGCAGGAAACCTTGGCTTCCTCCATCACTGGAGCAAGCAAGCCTCCAGCTCCTTCAGCTGTGTGGCTGCTGGCTGCCATCTTGGTTGGGTTAATTTGCACATCCTGCTGATTAGCCAATGGGAAGCATAGCGGAGGTATGGTCAATTACCATGTTTGTCTATTATTAGATTAGATGTCTCCTTTTCCCCCATTGATCCCCTCCACCCCACTCCTTCTCCATCCCCCAGACCTTCACCACACTATTGTCTGTGACCTTAGGTTATATATCTATGCATATAAGTTCTTTGGTTAATCTCTTCCTGCTGCCTCCTCCCCAATTTCCTCTGAGATTCGTCAGTCTGTTCCATGCTTCCATGTCTCTGGATCTATTTTGTTAATCACTTTATTTTGTTAATTAGATTCCACATATAAGTGAGTTAATATGATACTTACCTTTCTCTGACTGGCTTATTTTGGTTAGCATAATACTCTCTAGGTCCATCCATGCTGTCATGAAAGGTAAGAGTTCCTTCTTTATTATGTTCAAGTCTCTTCTTTTCTCTGCATTATTAATAGATTTCTAACTTTGATATTACCATCTGGCCCAATCTATTTCCTATGTTCACTAATTCATTCTTGATCAGTTATCTTTTAAAGTTTCAATCTCTTAGGTAAAGTATGCATTTTGTTTGTTGATTTGTTTTCTAAGCTCATAACATTAACTGTCTGTATTTTCTCACATCTCCTTGAGGGTTTTTAGAATAGCAATCTTGAATTCTTTGTCATTTACATCACATATTTCTATATTTTTAAGTTTTTTTTTTCTAGAGATTTTTAAATTTCCTTTCTGAGCTTCCTTGCTGCATTGGTTACTCATGGTATTTGAAGGGTTAATTCAGTATCTAGACATCTATGTATGAGTGGCACTTCTCTAGGTGATTAATACAAAGAGGTCTTTATATTATTTTCCAGTAGGTGGCAATGGATCACATGTTTTAAACTGAAATTCCAGTAATGTCCCCCACAGCTAGATGTTGCTTTCACTGTAGCCAGGATGTATAGGGGTGGGATGGACAGGGGGAACCAGCCAGTTTCTTTGTTGTTATACTCTCACAGTTAACACCCACCTCAGACCTCTCTGGAGTCCTCCCCCCTCCACACCCCAACCTTGGAACTGAACACAACGTGCATTCTTTGCTCAGAGATAAAAGTGTTTTTGAAGTGCCAGCTCTCAAATTTGCAGATAACATGCTTCACAAATTTGCACCAGGGGTGAAAGGAGGTGAACTCTGGGAGGCTACAAGGTGGCAGAATTCTATGGCTTTGTTTTTCTGTCTAGAATGCCAACTGCCCCAAAACCACAGATGCACTCTCATATTGTGTATTTGCACAGGTTTCTGAAATCAGTTGCAGCACGTACAGTTCACTCCTGCAGGAATGCTCACTAAATTCCTTGGCTCCTTTGTCAGAAGGGAGCACCCGCCACACCTGATTCTTTCCCACTAGGCTGAGACCAGCCATACGCTTCTGGCTTCAGGGCTGCATCCATGGTTCCTAACATCTCTTCTCCCTTCTTGCCTTTTTCTTTTTTCCCACTTGCCCACGTTTAGATGTTTCAATGTGCAGATTTTTCAGGTATGCTTGTGTATTGAGCAAGGAATTCTTTGTTGAGTTACAGCTGTTCAAATTGTTGAAACTTCAAGGGAAGAGACCAAAGGGTTCTCTCATGCTGTAATTCCTACTCCATTAGGTTTTAGTTCCTGATTATAATCCACTGTGGCTTGAGGTTCCACACTCAGTGGGCTTTTGGCTCTTCTTTCAGGGTTATTATTATTTTTTATAATGTAGTATATGTGTGCATGTGTTACTAATTTTACCAGCCTGTTTCCTGCCTATAGAATGTTCACAGTTTAATGTCTATTATTTTTCCTCTTTCTATCCATTTCAATTGGAAGTTTTACTTCTTTTATAACTTCTCAAAACTGTGTAGTTCTCTTCTATATACTATTAGGATTTACACAATTAGACATAATAATCCTACACAAATTTTTATGTATAATCTCATCTCTATTCCTTGCTATTACTGAGATGGCTAAGTTGTTCCAAGAGTCACACAAACAAAACAAATCAAACAAAGGACCCTACAAATGTCCACCCTCACTCTTGGTTTTATCTCCAGAGCACACTTTCATGCCAGTGAACCCAGTAATTTTAGCACCTATTGAAAGCTGGATAAGATGAGAAATTCCTAAATTATGAAGTTCTGTTTATTTTTTCTTAAATATTCTTCCCTTAATTTTATCTCTTTCCTTTTACATCTACACTAATAAAAGAGAAACATGGTAATTGGCGTACGACTGCTACCCTTTTCATTGGCTAATCAGTGAGATATGCAAATTAACTGTCAGCCAAGATGGCGGCCGGCAGCCAGGCAGCTTGAAACTAACATGAAGCTTGCTTGCCTCAGTGACGGAGGACTCCAACTTTCCCCGCCTGCCGCTGCAGTCCTCTGAGCCTGCAGTTTGAAACATTTTAACAAATACCACCGGACTTCAGCCAGCAGATTCGAAACATTGTATGCAAAGGCCAGAAACCTACTTTCAGCAGCGGAGGCCTAAGAGCTGGAGCCAAGCCTCAAAGCTAAAGCTGGCCCAGAATAAAAAAGAAAAAAAAGGAACAGTTGGGAGCTTCAGTCACCCCCAGCCTGAAAACAGCCCTCAGCCCCTCACCCAGGCTGGCCAGACACCCCAGTGGGGACCCCCACCCCGATCCAGGACACCCTTCAGGGCAAACCAGCCAGCCCCACCCATGCACCAGGCCTCTACCCTATATAGTAAAAGGGTAATATGCCTCCCAGCACTGGGATCAGCGGAGCCATGAGGCCTCCCGACACCGGGATCAGCATGACAGGGGGTAGCGCCCAAACCTCCTCATCGCCCTGCGGCTCTGTGTGTGACAGGGGGCGGGGCCACAACCTCCCTGTCCATCCTGCTCTGTTCGTGACAGGGGAAGGTGCCCCAACCCCCTGAGCAACCCTGCTCTGTGCCTGATAGGGGGGAGCTCCCCAACCCCCCGGGCCCTGCTCTGTGTGTGACGGGGTAGAGCCATAACCTCCCCATCAGCCCTGCCCTGAATGTGAGAGTGGCAGCGCCCCAACCCCCTGATGGGCCCTGCTCTGTGAGTGACAGGGGGCAGTGCCCCAACCCCCTGATGGGCCCTGCTCTGTGAGTGACAGGGGGCAGTGCCCCACCCCCTGATGGGCTCTGCTCTGTGAGTGACAGGGGGCAGTGCCCCAACCCCCTGATTGGCCCTGCTCTGTGCATGAGAGGGGGTGGCGCCGCAACCTCCCCATGGACCCTGCCTTGAGTGTGACAGGGGACGGTGCCCTAACCCCCCAATCGGCCCTACCATGATTGTGACTAAGGGTGGCATCACAGCCTCCCAATCTCCCTGCTCTGTGGATGATGGGGCAGTGCCCCAACTCCCCAATCGGCCCTGCTCTGGGCCTGACCAGGGGCTGCACCTAGGGATTGGGCCTGCCCTCTGCCACCCAGGAGCAGGCCTAAGCCAGCAGGTCATTATCTCCCAAGGGGTCCCAGACTGCGAGAGGGCACAGGCCGAGCTGAGGGACCTGCCCCTCCCCCCTGAGTGCACAAATTTTTGTGCACTGGGCCTCTAGTTTTATTATAAGCAGTAAAAAATGCATAATTTCAATGCTTTGCTTGAAAATCTCCTCAGCTAAATGTCGTTTATCACTTACAACATCTACTTTCCACATAACCCTATAACACAGTGGTTTTCAACCTTCCTAATGCTGCAACCCTTTAATACAGTTCCTCATGTTGTGGTGACCCCCAACCATAAAATTATTTTCATTGCTACTTCATAACTGTAATTTTGCTACTGTTATGAATCGTAATGCAAATATCTGATATGCAGGATGTATTTTCATTGTTACAAATTGAACATAATTAAAGCATAGTGATTAATCACAAAAACAATATGTAATTATATACGTGTTTTCCAATGGTCTTAGGTGACCCCTGTGAAAGGGTCGTTCGACCTCCAAAAGGGTTGCGACGCACAAGTTGAGAACCACTGCTATAACAGAATTGACCTGTTTCTACAACTGTAGAAAGGATGCTCTTTTCTCCAATCTCCAATAACATTTTTCACTTCCTCCTTAGCACTATTCTGATGTCTTTAATGTTTACGTATTTTCTTTTTCTTCATATATTGTTAGAATTTATTTATTTAATTTCTTTATTTATCTTTTTAAATTGCTTCTAATTTTAACCTTTTTAATTAAATTAATTAAAGTGACATTGTTTAACAAAATTATATAGGCTGCAAGTTTACAATTCTATGTCTGAATATTGTATTGTGTGCCCACCACCCAAAGTTAAATCCTCTTCCTTCACCACATATTTGATCCCCTTTACCTTTACTCCCCAGTCTTTCCCTCTGGTAACCACCCTACTGTTGTTAGTGTCTATGAGTTTTTGTTTGTTTTCCTTGTTTGTTCATTTTTTGCTTTCAGTTTTATATCCCAGATATGATTGAAATCACACAGTTTTTTTTTTTTTTTACTTTTTCTGTCTGACTTATTTTAAATTAGTAAAAATATATCATAATATCTTCATCAAATTTGAGGGTGTTTTTTCTTTAAGGATAATACTGGCTTTGTAGAAAGAGCTTTGAAGTGTTCCTTCCTCTTGAATTTTTTGGAATAGTCTGAGGAAGATAGGTTTTATTTTTTCTTTGACTATTTGATAAAACTCCCCGTGAAGCTGTCTGGTCCAGGGTTTTTGTTTGTTGAAAGTTTTTTGATTACTGCTTCAATTTCCTCCATAGTTATCGGTTTATTTAGATTTTTTTATTCCTCCTGGTTGAGTTTTGGAAGGTCGTATTTTTCTAGGAATATGTCCATTTCTTCTAGGTTGACCAGTTTGTTGGAGTAGTCGCTCATAATAACTTTTTTATGTTTCTTTGTATTTCTGTGGGGTCTTGTTATTTCGCCTCTTTCGTTTCTGATTTTGTTTATTTGGGTTCTCTCTCTTTGCTTCTTGATGAAACTGGCTAGAGGTTCATCAATCTTGTGTATTTTTTCAAAGAACCAGCTCTTGGTTTCATTAATCTTTTGTATTTTTTTTTGGGGGGGGGGTTCGATGTCATTTATTTCCACTGTGATCTTTATTATTTCCTTCCTTCTGCTCACTCTGAGCTTTTCTTGCTCTTTATAATTCTTCAAGTTGCAGAGTTAGATTGTTTATTACCAGTTGTGTTTTTTTTTTTTGAGGTAGGCCTGTAATGCTATGAACTTCCCTCTCAGGACTGCTTTCACTGTGTCCCAAAGATTTTGGATTGTTGTATTTTCATTGTTGTTTTTTTCCAGGATGTTTTCTATTTCTTCTTTGATCTCTTTGGTAACCCAATCATTATTTAATACCATGATATTTAGCCTCCAAGTGTTTTAATTTTTGTGATTGTTTTTATTGTAGTTTATTTCTAATATTATGCCATTGTGATCTGAGAAGATGCTTGATATGATTTCAATCTTCTTGAATTTGGGGAGACTTTGCCTGTGTCCCAATATGTGGTCCATCTTTGAAAATTTCCGATGTGTGCTTGAGAAGAATGCATATTCTGTAGTTTTGGGGTGGAATGTTCTAAAGATGTCAATTAAGTCCATCTGATTTAGTGAGTCATTTAGAATTGCTGTTTCTTTGGTAATTTTATGTCTAGAGGATCTATCCAGTGATGTTAATGGGGTATTAAAGTCTCCTACTAAGATTGTATTCCTGTCAATCTCACCCCTGATATCTTCCAGAAGTTTTTTTTATGTATTTCGGTGCTCCTGCATTGGGTGCATGTATGTTCACCAGAGTTACATCTTCTTGTTTTATCAATCTCTTTAGAATTATGAAGTGGCCTTCCTTATTTCTTGTTATGGTCTTCAGTTTGAGGTCTCTTTTGTCAGATATAGGTATTGCTACCCCAGCTTTTTTTGTTCATTTCCATTTGCTTGATATTTTTTCATCCCTTCACTTTCAGTCTGTGTGAGTCCCTTGTTCTGATGTGGGTCTCCTATAAACAGCATATATATGGGTCATGTTTTCTTATTTATTCAGTCACTCAATGTCTTTTGGTTGGAGCATTAATCCATTTACGTTTAATGTTATTATTGATAGGTGCTTGTTTATAGCCATTTCTGTATATTATGACTGTGTTCTTTATTCCTTTTCTATTTCTTCTTTTTACAGCATTCCCTTTAGCATTTCTTGCATTGCTGGCTTGGTAGTGATAAACTCCCATAGCTGTTTTTTTTGTTTGTTTGTTTTTGTTTTGTTTTGTTTTGTCTGCGTAACTCCTGATTTTTGCCTTCAATTTTGATTGATAGTCTTGCTAGATATAGTATTCTTGGATCAGTCATTTGCTTTGCATCACTTTGTATACTTCATACCATTCCCTTCTAACTTGGTATGTTTATGTTTAGAAATCTTCTGATAATCTGATTGGGGATTATTTGTAGGTAACTTTCTGTCTCTCTCTTGCAGCTTTTAAGATTCTCTCTTTGTCATCAACATTTGCCATTATAATTATGACTTGTCTTGGTGTAGGTCTTTTGGGATTCATTTTGCTTGGGATTCTCTATACTTGTGTGACTTTTTTTCCCCATATATCAGGGAAGTTTTCTGTCATTATTTCTTCAAATAAATTCTCTAATCCTTGCTGCTCTTCTTGTCCTTTTGGCACCCCTATTATATGTACGTTACTTCGTTTCATGTTGTCCCAAAGCTCCCTTAGGCTCTCCTCCTGCTTTTTAATTTTTTTCTCTAGTTGGTGCTCAGATTGGGCTTGTTTCTCTACCTTATGATCTAACTCACTAATTTGGTCCTCTGCTTCTTCTAGTATACTGTTGAAACCTTCCATAGTGTTTTTGAGTGTAGAATATCACTTTTGATTTCTTCCTGATTTTTACATAGGTTGCTAATTTTCTCATCCATCCTGTTTATGAACTGTATGACCATTATTCTGAATTCCTTTTCTTTTGTATTGCATACCTCTGTTTCACTTATTTCCTTTCTTAGTTATTCCTATTTTTCTTTCTTCAGGGGATTTTTTTCATTTTCTCCCCATTCCAACTATCATCAGGAGGTCCCAATGCTGAGTTGTGGGGACCTGAGCCATGTGCAGTGGGAGCATTGTGCCACCCGAGTGTCACTGAAGAGCTCCAACACCAAGACATCCGGCCGCCGTGGGTCAGTGGGAGCCATGCATGCCAAGAATCAGAGTGACCAGTGCTCAGTGTGGCCTCATGTGCACATCTATAATCAGTGACCTTGCATGTGCCACTCTGAAAAAAGTCTCTGTGGATGTGCGCTGAAAATCAGAGTCCCCTAGCATGAGCCAGGAGTCAGAGTGCCCATGTGCACACGCTGAGAATTAAGTATATGAGTCTCTGTCACTTGGTGTGGCCTCTTGCTGAGAATCAGGGTCCCTGTGTGCACATGTGTTGAGAATTTGAGTCACTGGCACTTAGTGTGTGTGCACTGAGAATCAGGGATCCCATGCACATGCGATGAGAAACAGAGTCCTTGCATGTGCGTGCTGAGAGTCAAGTCACTGGTGCTCAGTGCTGCTTCTCGTGTGGAGAATCAGGGTCCCTGGTCTGCTTGGGGAGCTTGGTTACACAGCCGCCCTGTGTAGGTGGGAGGCCCACTCCTGTGCTACAGGAAACAGACACCTGTGTGCACGCGCCCAGAGTCAAAGTTAAGTTGCATAGCCACCCTGTGTCAGCAGGAGGCCTGCGAATAAAGTTCCTATGCCGCTGCAGCAGGCCATAGGGGAGGAAGTTGGGCTCTTGTGACTCACAGAAGTCTTGGTGTTCATGGGTCTGCAGCTGTGGTCACAGGTCTTTGTCCTGAGTGGCTGTAGGGTCCCAGTTTGTGTCTGAGACCAGATTGGTGGTGGTGAGGCTAGGATCCTAGTCACAAGCAGTTCTGTTCGCAAGATGGCGTGGTTTCTGTGCCCGTGCTGACAACCCTAGAGTGTTTGTGGTGGCAGCGGGTTTTCGCAATCTAAGACAGCCCCCCAGAAGACCTGCAGGATCTAACTGTCCCTAGCTCACACATACACACACACACACACACACACACACACACACACACACACTAGGGCTTTTATGGTTTTGCGACTTACATTTAAATCATGTAATGATTTTGCATTTATTCTTGTGCATAGTATAATTTGCTTGTCTAGTTTTATTTTTTTGTGTGCGCCTATCTAACACACACACCACATCCACACACTCCTCTATCACTCCCTCACTCTCTCACACATTCTCCCTCCCTGCCTACTTGCCAGTCATCGTCTTGAAGTCAATTCTTTTTGCCCATTTTTAATAGGATTGTTTGTCTTCCTGGTGCTGAGTTGTATAAGTTGTTTATATGTTTTAAAAATTAACCTCATATCAGATGTATCATTGATAAATACATTCTTCCATACAGCGGGTTCCATTTTCATTTTGTTGATGAATTCATTTGCTGTGCAGAAGTTTTTCAGTTTAATATAGTTCCATTTGTTTATATTTTCCTTTAATTTCCTTGCCCTAGGAGAAATATCGGTAAAAATATTACTACACAAATGTGAGAGAATTTATTGTCTATGTTTTTTTCTAGGGCTTTTATGGTTTTGCGACTTACATTTAAATCATGTAATGATTTTGCATTTATTCTTGTGCATAGTATAATTTGCTTGTCTAGTTTTATTTTTTTTGTGTGCGCCTATCTAACTTTCCCAACACCGTTTATTGAAGAGACTCTTTTTTACTTCATTGTACCTTTTTGCACCCTTTGTCAAATATGAATTGACCAGATGGACGTGGGTTGATTTCTGGGCCCTCTGTTCTGTTTCATTGATTTCCTTGCCTTTTCTAGTGCCAGTATCATGATGTTTTAATTACAGTAGTTTTCTAATATAGTTTCATATCCGATATTGTGATCTCTCTAACTTTGTACTTCTTTCTCAAGATTGCTGAGGCTAATTGTGGTCTATTTTGGTTCCATTTAAAATTTTGGAGTATTTGATCTGTGAAAAATGCCATTGGTGTTTTAATAGGCATCATGTTGAGTTTATAGTTGGCTTTGGGTTGTATGGACATTTTAATGTCAAGTCATTCAATCCATGCACATGGTATATGCTTCCACTTATTTGTATCTTCCTCAGATACTTTCTCCAATGTTCTATAGTTTTCTGAGTACATGTCTTTTACCTCCTTGGTTAACTTTATTCTTGGGTAACTTATTTTTTGTTGGTTGCAATAATAAATGGGATTGTTTTCTTAGTTTCTCTTTCTGATAGTTCATTATTGGTGTATAAAAATGCATTAAATTTCTGGATATTAATTTTGTATCCTGCTACTTTTCTAAATTCATTTATCAGATTTAGCTGTTTATTTTTTATTTTTTTTATTTGTGTGTGTGTGTGTGTGTGTGTGTGTGTGTGTGTGTGTGTGTAGTCATTAGGGTTTTCTATGTACAATATTAAGTCATCTGTGAATAATGACATTTTTACTTCTTCCTATTAATATGGATGCCTATTATTTCTTCTTCTAATCAGATCATTGTGGCTAGGACTTCAGTTACTATGTTGAATAAGAGTAGTGAAATCAGACATTCCTATCTTGTTCCTAATCTTTAGGGAAACAATTTTAGTTTTTGCCCATTGAGTGTGATATTGGCTGTAGGTTTTTCATATATTTCCTGTAATATGTCGAGGTATCACCACTCAATTCCCACTTTACTGAGAGTTTTTATCATAAATAGGTGCTATATTTTTCTTTTTAAAAAAATATTTCCCTTTATTGAATAAGATATTACAAATGTGACCTTCTCCCCCCACCAATGTCCCCTCATTGGCCCAATCCTGCCCTCACCCTCACGCCCTGTTGTCCACATCCATCACTTATCCTTATATGCATACATACAAGTCCTTTGGTTGATCTTTCCCCCTCACTGCCACCCTCCCTTGCCTTCCCTCTGAGTTTTGAGCATCTGATCAATGCTTCTCTGTCTCTACATCTGTTTTTATTCATCAGTTTATGTTGTTCATTATAATCCACAAATGAGTGAGAGCATGTGATATTTATCTTTCTCTGACTGACTTACTTCACTTAGCATAATTCTCTCCAGCTCCATCCATGCTATTGTAAATGGTAGTTCCTTCCTTTTTACAGCTGCATAGTATTCCATTGTGTAGATATGCCAAAGTTTCTTTTTTTATTGCTTAAAGTATTACAAAGGGTATTACATATGTGTCCATTTTTCCCCCCTCCCTAGACAGTCCCCTAGCCTCCCCTATACCCCAGTGTCTTATGTCCATTGATTATGCTTATATGCATGCATACAAGTCCTTTGGTTGATCTCTTACCCCCCTACCCCCTGCCCCCCAACCCTCCCCGGCCTTCCCGCTGCAGTTTGACAATCTGTTTGAGGCAGCTCTGCCTCTGTATCTATTATTGTTCAAAAGTTTATAATGGTCTCTATTATCCATGAATGAGTGAGATCATGTGGTATTTTTCCTTCATTGACTGGCTTATTTCACTTAGCATAATGCTCTCCAGTTCCATCCATGCCGTTGCAAATGGTAAGAGTTCCTTCTTTTTTAGAGCAGCATAGTATTCATCATTTATCTGCTGATGGGCACTTAAGCTGATTCCAAATGTTAGCTATTGTAAATTGTGCTGCTATGAACATAGGGATGCATATATCCTTTCTGATTGGTGTTTCTGGTTTCTTGGGATATATTCCTAGAAGTGGGAAAACTGGGTCAAATGGAAGTTCCATTTTTAGTTTTTGAGGAAACTCCATACTGTTCTCCACAGTGGCTGCACCAGTTTGCATTCCAACCGGCAGTGAATGAGGGTTCCTTTTTCTCCACATCCTCGCCAACATTTGTCATTTGTTGATTTGTTGATGATAGCCATTCTGACATGTGTGAGATGGTACCTCATTGTCGTTTTGATTTGCATCTCTCAGATGCTTAGTGACTTTGAGCATGTTTTCAAATGTCTCTTAGCCTTATGTATGTCCTCTTTCAAAAAATGTCTATTAAGGTCCATTGCCCATTTTTTTATCGGGTTATTTATCTTCCTTTTGCTAAGTTGTATGAGTTCCCTATAAGTGTTCGAGATTAAACCTCTAATGGAGATATCATTGGCAAATATGTTCTCCCATGCAGTGGGTTTTCTTGTGGTTTTGTTGATGGTTTCTTTTGCTGTGCAGAAGCTTTTTATTTTGATATAATCCCATTGTTTATTTTCCCTTTAGTTTCCATTGCCCTAGGAGCTGTGTCAGTGAAGAAATTCTTTCGGCATATATCTGAGATTTTGCTATCTGTGGATTCCTCTAATAATCTTATGGTTTCCCATCTTACATTTAAATCTTTTATCCATTTTGAGATTATTTTTGTGTATGGTGTAAGTTGGTGGTTTAGTTTAATTTTTTTTTGCATGTGTCTGATCAAATTTCCCAGCAACATTTATTGAAGAGACTGTCTTGATTCCATTGTATGTTCTTGCCTCCTTTGTCAAATATTAATTGAGCATAGTGGTTTGAGTCAATTTCTGGGATCTCTATTCTAGTCCATTGGTCTATATGTCTGTTCTTGTGCCAGTACCAGTCAGTTTTTAGAACAGTGGCTTTTTAATACAACTTGATATCTGGTATTGAGATCCCTCCTACTTTGTTCTTCTTTCTCAGGATTGCAGCAGCTATTCGGTGTTTTGTTTTGTTTTGTTTTTTTATTCCAGAAGAATTTTTGGAGAGTTCTTTCTAGATCTGTGAAATACGCTCTTGGTAGTTTAATGGGGAGTGCACTGAATCTATAGATTGCTTTGAGTAGTATGGACATTTTGATGATGTTGGTTCTACCAATCCATGAACACGGTATGTTCTGCCATCTGTTTAAGTCTTCCTCTGTCTCTTTGTTCAATGTCCTGTAGTTTTCTGGGTAGAAGTCTTTTACCTCCTTGGTTAAGTTTATTCTTAGGTATCTTATTATTTTTTTTTGGTGCAATGGTAAATGGGATTTTTTTTTAATTTCTCTTTCTGTAAATTCACTATTGATATATAAAAATGCCATAGATTTCTTGGTGTTAAATTTGTATCCTGATACATTGCCAAATTCATTTATTAGATCTAAAAGTTTTTAGATGGAATCTTTGGGGTTTTTTAAGTACAGTATCATGTCATCTGCAAATAATGACAATTTTACTTCTTTTCCAATTTGGATGCATTTTATTTCTTCTTGTCTGATCTCTTTGGCTTGCACTTCCAGTATTATGTCGAACAGGAGTGGTGAAAGTGGGCATCCCTGTCTGGTTCCCGTTCTTTAAGGGAAATGGTTTTTGTTTTTGCCCATTGAGCATGATGTTGGCTGTATGTTTGTCATATAAGGCTTTTACTATGTTGAGGTATGTTCCCTCTATTACCACTTTGCTGAGCGTTTTTATCAGGAAAGGGTGCTGGATTTTGTCAAATGACTTTTCTACATCAATTTATATGATTATGTGATTTTTGTCTCTTAGTTTGTTTATGTGATGTATTATGTTTATTGATTTGCGGATATTGTACCAACCTTGCATTCCTGGAATAAATCCCACTTGGTCATGGTGTATGATCTTTCTAATGTAATGCTGGATCCGGTTTGCTAGAATTTTGTTGAGGATTTTAGCATCTATGTTCATCAGGGGAATTGGCCTGTAATTCTCTTTCTTTTTGGTGTCTTTATCTGGTTTTTGGATTAGGATAATGCTGGCTTCATAGAAAGAGCTTGGAAGTGTGCCTTCTTCTGGAAATTGTTGGAATAGTCTGAGAAGGATTGGCTTTAGTTCGTCTTTGAATGTTCAGTAAAACTCCCCTGTGAAGCCATCTGGTCCAGGCCTTTTGTTTGTTGGAAGCTTTTTGATTACTGTTTCAATTTCATCAGTAGTGATTGGCTTATTCAGGTTTTTTTAATTCTTCCTGATTGAGTTTTGGAAGCTTCTATTTGTCTAGGATTGTGTCCATTTTGCCGAGGTTTTCCAGTTGTTGGAGTAGAGTTGTTCATAGTATTTTTTGACAATCCTTTGTATATCAGTAGGATCAGTTGTTACTTCACCTCTTTCATTTCTGATTTTGTTTATTTGGGTCCTCTCTCCTTGTTTCTTGGTGAACCTGGTGAGAGGTTCATCAATCTTGTTAATCCTTTCAAAGTACCAGCTCTTGGTTTCATTGATCTTTTGTATTATTTTATTGGTCTCTATGTTGTTTATTTCTGCTCTGATATTTATTATTTCCTTCCTTCTGGATACTGCGGACTTTTCTTGTTGCTCTTTCTTACTCTTTGAGTTGTAGTGTTAGATCATTTATTGCTAGTTTTTCTTGTTTTTTGATGTAGGAATGTAGAGCTATGAACTTCCCTCTCAGTACTGCTTTCATTGTGTCCCATAGATTTTGGAATGTTGTGCTTTCATTGTCATTTGTTTCCAGGATGCTTTTTATTTCTTCTTTTATCTCTTTGGTAACCCAGTCATTGTTTAATAGCATGCTATTTAGCCTCCAAGGGTTTGATTTTTTTCAATGTTTTTGTTGTAGTTGATTTCTAATTTTATGCCATTGTGATCTGAGAAGATGCTTGTTATGATTTCTATTCTCTTAAATTTGAAGAGACTTTGCCTGTGTCCTAATATATGGTCTATCTTTGAAAATGTCTCATGTGCACTGGAGAAGAATGTATATTCTGTAGCTTTGGGTGAAATAATCTGAAGATGTCAATTAAGTCCATCTGATCTAGTGAGTCATTTAGGATTGCTGTTTCTTTGCTGATTTTTTGTTCAGAGGATTTATCCAGTGGTGTCAGTGTGGTATTAAAGACCCCTACTATGACTGTATTGCTATCGATCTCTCCCTTGATAGCTTCCAGAAGTTGTTTTATGTTTTTGGGTGCTCCTGTATTGGGTGCATATATGTTTACCAGAGTTATATCTTCATGTTGAATTGATCCCTTTAGTATTATGTAGTGTCCTTCCTTATCTCTTGTTATGGCCTTTACTTTGAGGTCTATCTTGTCAGATATAAGTATTGCAACCCCAGCTTTATTCTCATTTCCATTTGCCTGAAAAATTCTTTTTCCATCCCTTCACTCTCAGTCTGTGTGAATCCATTGTTCTGAGGTAGGTCTCTTGTAGGCAGCAAATATATGGTTCATGTTTTCTTATCCATTCAGCTACCTTGTGTCTTTTGATTGGAGCATTTAATCCATTTACATTTAATGTTATTATTGAAAAGTACTTGTTTGTGATCATTTTTATTCTTAATGTTTGTGTTTCTTCTTGTCTTTCTGTTTCTTCTTTTTACAGAAGTCCCTTTAGCATTTCTTGCATTGCTGGATTTGTGGTAATAAACTCTGTTAGCTCTTTTTTGTCCAAGAAGCTCCTGATTCCACCTTCAATTTTGAAAGATAACCATGCTGGGTATAGTATTCTTGGATTCATTCCCTTGCTTTGCATCACTTTGTATATTTCATTCCATTACCTTCTTGCCTGGTGTGCTTCTGTTAAGAAGTCAGCTGATATTCTAATAGGACATCCCTTGTAGGTAACTTTCTGTCTCTCTCTGGCAGCCTTTAAGATTTTTACTTTGTCAGTGGTGTTTGCCAATTTAATTATGATGTGTCTTGGTGTTGTTCTTTTCAGTTCATCTTGTTTGGCACTCATGTACTTCTTGGACTTGTGTAGTTTTTTTTTCCTGCCAGAATCAGGGAAGTTTTCTGTCATTATTTCTTCAAGCAGGTTTTCTATTCCTTGCTTCTCCTCCTCTCCTTCTGGTACCCCTATTAAGCAAATATTGTTTCCTTTTGCGTTGTCCCTTGCTTTTTAAGTTTTTTTTTTTCCCAGCTGCTCTGTGTTTGTGTGCTTTTTCCTACCTTGTCTTCTAATTCGCTGATGCAGTCCTCAGCCTCTTCTAGTCTGCTGTTTAAGCTTTCCATTGTGTTCGCTATGTCGTTGTTCATTTCCTCTTGGTTCCTTTTCATTTTGGTAACATTCTCATTCAGCTCCTTATATTTCTCATTGAGTTGTGTGTATTTGTCATCCAGCCGTTTGAGCATCCTTGTAATCATTACTCTGAATTCTTTCTCTGATAAGTTAGTAGCTTCAATTTCATTTAACTCCCTTTCTGGTGATTTTTCTTTTTCTTTCCTTTGTGGATTGCTTTTTTTTGTGTTCCCATGTTTTGCTGTAATGTTTTAATTGTAGTTCCGTTTGCTTTGCTACCCAGTTTCTTTAGGGAATGGTGCTACTGGAGTGACCTCTCAGGTCTCCTGGGCTTGGTAGTCTAGTGTAGCTCCTTACTTGGGCTATTTGGGTTTTCTTGATGTAGGCCTGCAAGCTAGGAAGGTGCAACTGAGGTGTCTAGAAGTCAGCAGCCGTGGAGGGGGTGTTCCAATTTTTGCTGTCTTATGCCCTTGGTTGAAATCACGTGTGCCCTGAAGGGACTCACACTGGCACCCAGGAACAGGCTATTGGGTTGGTGGGGCTCAGGAAGCCTGCATTCTGGGAAAGTGTGATGGCGGTGTCCAGAGTTCTGTAGTTGTGAGGTGGGCAGACTCAGCTTTTGCTGCTGCCTCCGTGGTTGGATACACGTGATCCCAGCGGCAGCTCACAAGGCACCTGTGGTGTGTTTGGCAGCAGGGTGTACTGACACACTCTGAAGGGCCCTGGCACTGAAGCCACTGGATTACAGTGTCTGTGGGCAGGTGTCCCAGAAAAGGGAATTCAACATTTCTACAGCCCAGCAGTGCACCCCTGTTTGTTTAAGTGCGTGTCCAGAGGGGCTCACAGAGGAGTCCCAGGGCTGCCTGTGGAGCGGTGGTCTTGGGAGACCTGCAAGCTGGAAAAGCATGCAACTGTAATGCCCAGAGTTCTGCAGCTGTGGGATGGGGAAACTCAGTTTTTGCTGATGCACCTGTGGTGGATAGGCTCGTGTTCCCAGTGGCAGCACACAGGAGCACCAGCTATGAGTTTGCTAGCACAGGCACACTGAAGCACTCTGAAGGGCCCTGGCAATCTTAATGGAGGCGTCTTTGGGCCGGTATCCAGGATGGGTGAATTCTGAATTTCTACTGCCCCGGGGAGTGCATCTCTATGAGTCCAAGATCGGACCCAGCTGAGGCTCCCTGCGGCTTCCCAAAGTGCCCTGTGGATAGATGGGCTCAGGGGGAGTGAGCAACTGTGGCAGTCTAGTTCACCAATGCTGAGCTCTGATGCACTCTGAGGGGCCCTGGTGCTGAAATTGCGCAGCTGGGTGTGTGTAGGCAGTTATTCAGGCAGAAGGAATTCAGAATTTCTACTGGGGGGCAGTGCACCTGTGTCTGTACAAAATCACACTCTGCTGAGGCTCACAGTGACTCCTAAGAGAAGTCTATGGAGAGGTGTGCCTCGGAGACCTGCATGTTGGAGACAGGAGAATGCAATGTCTGATATCTGCCGTTGGGGAGGAGGAGGCTGCACTTACTGCTGTGGGCAGCATGGTGCTCCTTTGGTGGTGGAGATCCCAGGGTCTGCAAGTCTGCGGGTGGGCAGCAGGATTTTGGCTGGAGTGGCTGCTGGGTCGCAGGCAGTATCCCAGGCCTGTCTGGGTGGTGGTGCTGATGAGTTCCCAGAAGAGGCTGCTCTCCCCTTTAAGATGGCATGGGATCCGTGCCTAGTCCTGCAGTCTGGGGAGTGTCGCAGAGGTGGTAGTCTCTCCCTGTCCCAGAGAGCCTGTTCTGCCGGCCTCTGCTGCTCCTGCCAAATTTAACTATCCTTCACTCACACACACAGCACACACATCCACTCACTCTCCTTTCATCCCCTCACACACTCACTTCCTATCCCTCACCTCCCTCCTATGAGCCACCAATTTTTTTCTTCTACACTCGGTGCTATATTTTTCAAATGCCTTTTTCTGAATCAATTGATAGCATCATGTGATTTTTATATTTCATTTAGCTTATGTGATGTATCACGCTTATTGATTTGTGAATATTGTACCAAACTTGCATCACTGGAATAAATCTCACTTGGTCATTGTGTATGATCTTTTTAATGGCATTGCTGGATCATATTTGTAATATTTTTTGAAGTTGTTAGCATCTACATTTATTAGGGGTATTGGCCTGTAATTTTGTTTCCTTGTAATGTCTTTATCTGATTTTGGAATTAGGATAATGCTGGCCTCATAAAAAGAACATGAAAGTTGGCTTTCTTCTAGAATTTTTTGGAATAGCTTGAGAAGAATAGGTGTTAGTTCTTTGAATATTTGGTAAAATTTTCCATCTGATTCAGTTCTTTTGTTTGTGAGGGCTTCTTCTTCTTCTTCTTCTTCTTCTTCTTCTTCTTCTTCTTCTTCTACTGCTTCAATTTCATTTGTTGTTATTGGTCTATTCAGTTTTCAGATTCTTCCTGATTCAGTTTGTATGTTTCTAGTAATCTTTCCATTTTGCCCAGGTTGTCCAATTTGTTGGCATATGGTTGTTCATAGTATTTTCTTATAGTCCTTTCTTTTTTTCTGGTGTTAGTTGTTACTTCACTGAGTGCATTTCTGATTTTATTTATTTGGGTCCTCTCTCTTTGTTTCTTGATGAGTCTGGATAGAGTTTTTTCAATTAATTTATCCTTTCAAAGAAACCACTCTCTGTTTAATTTCTCTTTTGTATAGTCTCCACGACAGTTATTTCCACTCTCATCTTTATTATTTCCTTCTTTCTATTTACTGTGGGTTTTTTTATTTTGTCATTCTTTTTCTAGATCATGCAGGTGTAGGGTTAGCTTGTTTATTTGAGATTCTTCATGTTTCTATAGGTAGGACTGTAACACTATTAACATTATTCTCAAGACTGCTTTTGCTGTGTCCCATAAATTTTGGATTTTTGTATGTCCATTATCATTTGTATCAGGTATTTTTTTTTTATTTCTTCTTTGATTTCAGTGTTAATCCATTCATTTTTAAATTACATATCATTTCCCTTCATGTGTTTGAATGTATTTCAGGCATTTTATTGTAGTTCCTTTCTAGTTCCATGCCATTGTGATCTGAGAAACTGCTTTATATGATTTCAATATTGAATAAGCTAAGACTTATATTGTTTCTTAACATCTTGTATATTTTTGAGAATGTTTCATATGAACTTGCAAATAATGTACAATTTGCTGTATATATGTATAAGTATATATATGTGCGTGTATACATATATATACTAGAAGCCTGATGCACGAAATTTGTGCAAGGGACTCGGCCCTAGCAGCTGCAGCAGCTGCCCTCGGCCCTCACAGCCCCAACTTCATCCAGAAGGTCATGTGGAAGGATGTGTGGAAGATCTTTCGACTGCCTGGTCTAATTAGCATATTTTGCTTTTATTTTATATATATATATATATATATATATATATATATATATATATTCTCTTATATTGGGTGCATATATGTTTATCAAGATTGTGTCCTCCTGTTGGATCAATACCTTTAGTATTATATAGTGAACTTCTTTGTATTTTTTATGATCTTTGTTTTGAAATGTATTATGTCAGATATAAGTATTGCTACCCAAGCTTTTATTTCATTTCCATTTGCTTGGAATATTATTTCAAATCCTTTACTTGCAGCTTGTGTGAATCTTGTTCTGAGGTGGGTCTCTTGTAGGAAGCATATATATGTCATGTTTTCCTATCTATTCTGCTTCCACTATATCTTTTGATTGGAGTATTTAATCCATTTACATTTATGGTTATTATTGACTAGAGGACCAGTGCACAAAATTCATGCACAGGTAGGATCCCTAAGCCTGGCTGGCAATCAGGGTCAATCGGGGCCTTTCTTCCCCTAGCTGGGGGTACTGGCTGGGACCTTCCTTTAGTCTGTGGGCGCTGCCCCCTGGTGGTCAGCACATGTCATGGTGAGTGATCGAACCCCAGTCTCCCAGTCAAACTCCCAAGGGTACACTTTGCATATTAGCCTTTTATATATATAGACTAGTAGCCTGGTGCACAAAATTCGTGCACTAGGGTAAGGGGGGAAATGGGCCCTTCAGTCTGGCCTTCACCCTCTCCAATCTGAGACCCCTCAGGGAATGTCCAACTGCCCGTTTGTGCCCACACTTTTTTTTTAAATATATTTTATTGATTTTTTACAGAGAGGAAGGAAGAGAGATAGAGAGTTAGAAACATTGATGAGAGAGAAACATCAATCAGCTGCCTCCAGCACACCCCCTACTGGGGATGTGCCCGCAACCAAGGTACATGCCCTTGACCGGAATCGAACCTGGGACCTTTCAGTTCACAGGCCGATGCTCTATCCACTGAGCTAAACCGGTTTCGGCTGTGCCCACACTTTTAACAGATAACAGCTCCATTGTTGTTTCTTTCTTATGCTTAAAACAATTGGAATTAGTAGGTATTCAAAGTGTGTATACATTTTGGGGGGGCACCCTGTATATCTCTAGTCAGCAGTGAAAGAAACCAACAGCAGATTTGGAACCCCCAGACAGGGAACCTCGCTCACTTCCTAAATGTCTCCCCACTTCACTTTCCACCTTTGTGGGCAGCAAGAGAATCAACGTTTTCTCTCATTAATTCGGAAAAGCACATCCTGTCACCTGCTGCCCAGCAGGAGTGCACTAGGCCCCAAGCAAGCAAGGCTCAGTCAGGGCAGCCTTCGCTCATGGGTGCTGGCACCCAAAGTGCACATTCCTCCTCTACAGTCACCCCGACTATCCCACTGTTTCACTGACAGGACTGAATTCCTCTCTGCCTCTGGGTTCTTGATCTTGAACGCTGACCAAAGGCACCTCAGCAAGGGCTGCCCGTGCCCACCAGGTGTGGCTGTCTGCATCTGTTCCTGCCTCAGCACCTGCATTAACCCCCCAGAGGTGATCTTGTAGCTGCACTGGCATCCATGGGAACAGGACATCACCACTCTGCCCTCTCACTGTCATCTCACAGGCGCCCACCCTCACCACCCAGAACACCCAGACAGGGGATGTGTGCACATCCTGTGAGGGTGTTAGGCATGCTGGGTTGATGGAAGTGCGGTGAAGGGAGGGGGGACTTGTGCACGCCTTGGTTTGCAACTGTTGCAGGCATGGGAGGGTGACAGTGTGCTGGGGGATGTTCGCATGCCAGGGAGGATGTGCACACCTGAGGCCTCTGGCTTTGCAGATCCGCAAACCTCCATGGTGCGGCCAGGAGGACATGAGTCTGGCCCACCATGGTGGCTGTCCCTGCGATCCTGCACCTTCTGGGCCAGGAGGCGGATCTTGTGGAGCCACTCCTGGGCACTGATGGCCTGAAGGCACTACTTCAGCTCAGCCTGCAGGCTCCCCTTGGCGCACTCACAGCTGTCACCACCGCCATGTGGGGAGTACAGGTCGCCCTCCGCTGGCCTGCCTCCCCTGTCCAGAGTCTCTCTGGGCTGCTC
Source organism: Myotis pilosus (assembly GCA_036010255.1). Classification (NCBI taxonomy): domain Eukaryota; kingdom Metazoa; phylum Chordata; class Mammalia; order Chiroptera; family Vespertilionidae; genus Myotis; species Myotis pilosus. Next base: position 4,949,835 of record JASKON010000009.1, on the reverse strand, counting down.
ACCTGCCCAGAGTGACTGGGGCTGGGTGGAAGCCAGGCATCCTGCCCTTCCCAACCCCAGCGGATCCGCCCCTGTGTGAGCTGCCACCCCGCTGGGAAGGGTCACTGATCTGGGTCTGGGACTGCGGAGAGCCTCAAACACTGCCTCCCGCCCTGCAGGGTCACAGATCCTGTCCCAGACCACGGACAACCTTGCCCACTGCTGCCCTGCCTTCAGTATGCAAATTAGCCACCATCTTGTTGCTTCAAGGTGGGGGTCACCACTGGGGTGGTTAGCCAGCCTGGATGAGGGGATGATGGCTGTTTGCAGCTGGTCACACCCCCTTCAGAGTGGGGGTCCTGCTTGGGTGTCTGGCCAGCCGGGATGAGGGGATGATGGCTGTTTGCAGCTGGTCACACCCCTTTCAAGGTGGGGGTCCCCACAGGGGTGCCTGGCCAGTCTGGGTGAGGGGCTGAGGGCGGTTTTCAGGCTGGCGGGTGACTAAAGCTCCCAAGCTCTCCTTTTTTTCTTTCTTTCTTTTTATTTATTGGTAAAAGTATTACGAAGGGTATTACATAAGTGTCCTTTTTTTTTCCCCCACCCTTAACAATCCCCTGGCCGCCCCTACCCCCCAGTGTCTTGTGTCGATTGGTTATGCTTATATGCATGCATACAAGTCCTGCGGTTGATCTCTTACCCCCCTCTCTCCTGCCCACCAACCCTCCCCGGCCTTCCCGCTGGAGTGTGACAATCTGTTTGAGGCAGCTCTGCCTCTGTATCTATTGTTCAAAAGTTTATAATCGTCTCTATTATCCATGAATGAGTGAGATCATGTGGTATTTTTCCTTCATTGACTGGCTTATTTCACTTAGCATAATGCTCTCCAGTTCCATCCATGCTGTTGCAAATGGTAAGAGTTCCTTCTTTTTTACAGCAGCATAGTATTCCATCATGTAGATGTACCACAGTTTTCTAATCCATTCATCTAATGATGGGCACTTAGGATGTTTCCAGATCTTAGCTATGGTGAATTGTGCTGCTATGAGCATATGAGTGCATATATCCTTTCTGATTGGTGTTTCTGGTTTCTTGGGATATATTCCTAGAAGTGGGATCACAGGGTCAAATGGAAGTTCCATTTTTAGTTTTTTGAGGAAATTCCACACTGTCTTCCATAGTGGCTGCACCAGTCTGCATTCCCACCAGCAGTGCACAAGTGTTCCTTTTTCTCCACATCCTCTCCAGCACTTCTCGTTTGTTGATTTGTTGATGATAGCCAGTCTGACAGGTGTGAGACGGTACCTCATTGTTGTTTTGATTTGCATCTCTCGGATGATTAGTGACTTTGAGCATGTTTTCATATGTCTCTTGGCTTTCTGAATGTCCTCTTTTGAAAGGTGTCTATTTAGGTCCTTTGCCCATTTTTTGATTGGATTGTTTATCTTCCTTTTGTTAAGTTGTATGAGTTCCCTATAAATTTTGGAGATTATGCCCTTATCAGATATGACATTGGCAAATATGTTTTCCCATGCAGTGGGTTTTCTCTTTGTTTTGTTGATGGTTTCTTTTGCTGTGCAGAAGCTTTTTATTTTGATGTAGTCCCATTTGTTCATTTTCTCTTTAGTTTCAAGTGCCCTAGGAGCTGTATTAGTGAAGAAATTGCTTCGGCATATGTCTGAGATTTTGTTGCCTTTGGATTCTTCTAGAATATTTATGGTTTCCTGTCTTACATTTAAATCCTTTATCCATTTTGAGTTTATTTTTGTGTATGGTGTAAGTTGGTGGTCTAGTTTCATTTTCTTGCATATATCTGTCCAATTTTCCCAACACCATTTATTGAAGAGACTATCTTGGCTCCATTGTATGTTGTTGTCAGATATTAATTGAGCATATTGGTTTGGGCCGATTTCTGGGCTCTCTAATCTATTCCATTGATCTATATGCCTGTTCTTGTGCCAGTACTAGGCAGTTTAGAGAACAATAGCTTTGTAATACATCTTGATATCTGGTATTGAGATCCCACCTACTTTGTTCTTCTTTCTCAGGATTGCTGCAGCTATTCATGGTCTTTTTTTGTTCCAGATGAATTTTTGTAGAGTTCATTCTAGATCTGTGAAGTATGCCATTGGTATTTTAATGGGAGGTGCGTTGAATTTATAGATTCATTTGGGTAGTATGGACATTTTAATGATGTTGATTCTACCAATCCATGAACACAGTATGTTCTTCCATCTTTTTATGTCTTCCTCTATCACTTTTTTCAATGTCCTGTAGTTTTCTGAGTAGAGGTCTTTTAGCTCTTTTGTTAAGTTTATTCCTAGGTAGCTTAATTTTTTTGGTGCGATGGTAAACGGGTTTTTTTTTTTATAATCTCTCTTTCTGAAAGTTCACTATTGGTGTGTAGAAATGCCTCAGATTTCTTGGGGTTAATTTTATATCCTGCTACATTGCCAAATTCATGTATTAAGTCTAGTAGCTTTTTGATGAAGTCTCTAGGGTTTTGTAGGTATAATATCATGTCGTCTGCAAATAAGGACAGTTTTACTTCCTCTTTTCGAATTTGGATGCCTTTTATTTCTTCTTCTTGCCTAATTGCAATGGCTAATATTTCTAGTACTATGTTGAACAGGAGTGGTGAGAGTGGGCATCCCTGTCTTCTTCCTGTTCTTAGGGGAAATGGTGTTAGTTTTTGTCCATTGAGTATGATGCTGGCTGTGGGCCTGACATATATGGCTTTTATTATGTTAAGGTATGATCCTTCTACTCCTGCCTTACTCAGAGTTTTTATCAAAAATGGGTGTTGGATTTTGACAAATGCTTTTTCTGCATCAATTGATATGACACTGTGATTTTTTTCTTTCAATTTGTTTATGTGATGTATCACGTTTATTGATTTGCGGATATTGTACCATCCTTGCATCCCTGGGATAAATCTTACTTGGTCATGGTGTATGATCTTTCTGATGTACTGCTGGATCCGATTTGCTAAGATTTTGTTGAGGATTTTGGCATCTATGTTCATGAGGGATATTGGCCTGTAATTCTCTTTCATTGTGTTGTCTTTACCTGGTTTTGGTATTAGGGTGATGCTGGCTTCATAGAATGAGCTTGGAAGTGTTCCTTCCTCTTGAATGTTTTGAAGTAGTCTGAGGAGGATAGGTTTTAGTTCCTCCTTGAATGTTTGGTAAAACTGCCCTGTGAAGCTGTCCGGTCCTGGACTTTTTTTTGCTGGAAGCTTTTTGATGACTGCTTCAATTTCTTCCATAGTTATTGGCCTGTTGAGATTTTTAGATTCTTCCTGATTGAGTTTTGGAATGTTGTATTTTTCTAGGAATTTGTCCATTTCTCCAGGTTGTCTAGTTTGTTGGAGTAGAGCTGTCCATAGTATTTTTCTAACAATCATTTGTATTTCTGTGGGGTCTGTCATTATTTTGCCTCTATTGTTTCTGATTTTGTTTATTTGGGTCCTCTCTATTTGCTTCTTGGTGAGTCTGGCTAGAGGTTTGTCAATCTTGTTTATCCTTTCAAACAACCAGCTCTTGGTTTCATTGATTTTATGTAATTTTTTTTGGTCTCTATGTCATTTATTTCTGCTCTAATCTTTATTATCTCCTTCCTACTGCTCACTCTGAGGTTTTCTTGTTTCTCTCTTTCTAATTCTTTGAGTTGTAGAGTTAGATGATTTACTACCATTTTTTCTTGTTTTTTTTGAGATAGGCCTGTAGAGCTATAAACTTCCCTCTCAGGACTGCTTTCATTGTGTCCCATAGGTTTTGGATTGTTGTGTTTTCATTGTCATTAGTTTCCAGGATGTTTTTAATTTCTTCTTTGATCTCATTGGTAACCCATTCAATATTTAATAACATGCTGTTCAGCTTCCAAGTGCTTGAGTATTTGGGGTTGTTTTTATTGTAGTTTAATTCTAATATTATGCCATCGTGGTCTGAGAAGATGCTTGGTATGATTTCAATCTTCTTGAATTTGGGGAGACTTTGTTTGTGAGCCAATATGTGGTCTATTTTTGAATCTGTCCCATGAGCCTTTGAATATTCTATGTCATTGGGGTGAAGTGTTCTGAAGATGTCAATTAATTCCATCTGATCTAGTGAGTAACTTAGGATTGCTCTTTTTTTGCTGATTGTTTGTCTAGAGGATTTATCCAGTGATGCCAGTGGTGTGTTAAAGTCCCCTACTATGATTGTCTTGTTGTTGATCTCACCTTTGATATCTTCCAGGAGTTTTTTTTTTTTTTTATGAATTTGGGTGCTCCTGCATTGGGTGCATATATGTTTACCAGGGTTATATCTTATTGTTGCATTTATCCCTTTAGTATTATAAAGTGGCCTTCATTATCTCTTGTTATGGCCTTCACTTTGAGGTCTATTTTGTCCAATATAAGTATTGCTACCCCAGCTTTCTTTTCCTTTCCATTTGCCTGAGAGATATATTTCCATCCCTTCACTTTCAGTCTGTGTGAGTCCCTTCTAATGAGGTGGGTCTCTTGTAGACAGCAGATGTATGGGTCATGTTTTTTTATCCATTCAGCCACTCGATGTCTTTTGGTTGGAGCATTTAGTCCATTTACGTTTAAAGTTATTATTGAAAGGTGTTTTTTGTAGCCATTTCTTTTTTTGTGTGGCTGTTTTCTTTCTAAAGTTTTTGTTTCTTCTTTTTACACCAGTCCCTTTAGCATTTCTTGCATTGCTGGCTTGGTGGTGATAAACTCCCTTAGCCTTTTTTTTTTTTTTTTTGTCTGTGAAGCTTCTTATTTCCCCTTCAAGTTTGAATGATAGCCTTGCTGGATAGAGTATTCTTGGATTCAGTCGTTTGCTTTGCATCACTTTGTAAATTTCTGTCCATTCTTTTCTGGCCTGATGTGTTTCTGTTGTGAAATCATTTGATAATCTAATTGGAGATCCCTTTTATGTAACTCTCCATCTCTCTCTTGCAGCCTGTAAGATTCTCTCTTTGTCCAGAACATTTCCATGGTAATTATGATGTGTCTTGGTGTGGGTCTTTTCGGGTTCACCTTGTTTGGGACTCTCTGGGCTTGTGTGACTTTTTTCTTCCCCACCTCAGGGAAGTTTTCTGATATTATTTCTTCGAATAGGTTTTCTAATCCTTGTTCATCTTTCTGTTGTTCTGGCACCCCTATTATTCGTATGTTGTTTCATTTCATGTTGTCCCAAAGCTCCCTTAGGCTCTCCTACTGTCTTTTAATTTTTTTTCTCCAATTGCAGTGCAGTTTGGGTGTGTTTTGCTTCCTTGTTTTCTAATTCACTAATTAGGTCCTCCGCTTCTCCTAGTCTACTGTTGATACTTTCCATGGTGTTTTTTATTGCAGCTGTATCGCTCTTCATTTCTTCTCGGGTCTTACTTAAGTTGTTGACTTTTTCATCAGTTTCTTCAAGCTTCTTGCATATGTTATTGATTTTTTCCACCATCTGGTTTATGCATTCTAGTACCCTTACTCTGAATTCTTTTTCTGTCATGTTGCATGCCTCTCTATCACATAGCTGCTTTTCTGGCGAATCCTCCTTTTCTTTCCTTTAGGGCTTTCCTTGTCTACCCATGTTTGATCTCACTGACATATCTAGACGTTGAGTCGTTCAGTGGCTGCTCCCTGGGTGGCAGTGGCTCTTTGGGCTGTGGATGCTTTTCGGGCAGTTGTGGTAGCAGCTGCTCCTCAGTTGTCAGCAGCTCCTCTGGTGGGTGCTGTTTACAGCTGTGGTGGCTCTTCTGGCTGGTGGGGGGAGGCTTCACGTACAGCTGCTGTTCCTCAGACAGAGGGTGTGGTGCTCAGGAGGCTGCTGTTGCTTGGATCTGTTGCCTTGATTTAAAGGCACAAAATACAACACAACAAGGCACCACATACCAGGCACTAAACACAAATATATTCATGATATTAATAACCCCACATAAAGGTGACCACCCAAATTAAGAGAATTCAGGATAAGGAAGAAAGAAGAGAAAAATATAAAAGAGGAAAAAGAAATGAAAAGTAGGGGAGGGGGGAAAGGAGTGCAAAAATAAAATTGGGAAAAAGGAGGGGGGGGGAAAAGAAAGAAAAAAGAAAAAAAAAGGAGCCAAAAGAGAGACTGAAGTAGAGGAGGAGAAGAGACTATTTATATGAGGAGAAAACTCCTATAGAACCACCACTAATCCCAACAAATTCCAGCAACAGTTCCCTGGAGATGAATGCAAACTAGAAACAACCAATAATATCAAGAGAGGCAAGGGAAAACTGAAGCACAAAAGTAACCGGTGGGGGGCGGTGAGAGGGGACAAGCAGAAAAAAAGAAAAAGAAAAAGGCAAATAGCCTCACATGCAGTCCTAAAAAACACCCACACAAAACAAACAACCAAACAAAAAAAAACACCAATATACTCAACAATAAAGCAAACAGCAACAAAACAATAGAAAGATAATAGAAGAAGAAAAAAATTTTGGATAGTGAAGAAAGATAAGGGATATGTGTATAAGGATTTAGAGTAGTGGAGTGGAAATAGGATATATAAGTAGGGTGAAATTTTGACAGGAGGTAAACAGAAGGAATAGGGAAAGTCTAAAGCAGGAATAGGGTAAGAGAAACAGGACAATAAAAGGGGAAAAGTGAGGGAGAGGGTTTTAGCATAGAGGAAAAATTGAGGTAGGGAAAATTGATGCTAAAGGAATGATGAAAATAGAATGGAGAACACTAATCCCAAAATAAAATAAAGAGAGAATAAAATAGCACTTTAAAAAATGGTAAAATGGTAGCAGTAATAATACTGGTTAAAATAAAAATGTAGTAATTAAAAGGGTAAAGTCAGGTGATGGAAAAAGAAGAAAAAAAATGGTTTCTTAGTTAAAAGGTGAAAAAAGAAAAAAAAATGCAGTGGTGAAGGTCCTTAGATTCTTCTACTTGTCAGTCTGGCTTGCCTTAGTCCTATCCAGAGCTGGTTCTTTAATCGTTACCCTGCTCTGTGTTCTCTTGTTTTTTTGTGTGTTTTTTTTTTGTTTTTTTTTTTAATTCTGGGATTTATTTACCTTCTATGGTTGTCACTGGAGCTGAGAACCGGGTTTAGCTCTGAGGCTCGGCTCCAGCTCTGAGACCTCAGCTGCTGAAAGCAGGTATCTGGGTTTGTTCTATAATTGAAACTCTGTTGCGATCCTGCTGGTTGAAGCCTGGCTGGCTGAAAGCAGGTTTCTGGGGTTTGTTTAGCCTCTATATTTGCAACATTGTTTCTTAGACTGCAGCTCAGAGCCCAGCAGCAGCAGGCAGGGAACCTTTGCTTCCTCCTTCACTGGAACAAGCAAGCCTCCTGTTCGCTTCACCTGCCTGGCTGCCGGCTCCCATCTTGGCTGGCAGTTAATTTGCATGTCACCGTGATTAGCCAATGGGAAGCATGTCGGAGGTACAGTTAATTACCATGTTTGTCTATTATTAGATAGGACTAGAGGCCCAGTGCATGACATTCATGCACTGGGGTGGGTTTCCCTCAGCCTGGCCTGCACCCTGTCACAATCCTAAGAGGTCTTGGATTGCAAGAGGGATGTCCGACTGCCAGTTTATACCCAATCCCTGCAGTCAGACATCTAGCAGTCGGACATCCCTCTCACAATATGGGAACCTTTGCTCCTAACCACCTGCCTACTTGCTCCTAACCGCCCTCCTGCTTGCTCCTTACCGCCTGCCTGCTCACTCCTTACTGCTTACTGTTCAGCTCACTGCTTAGGTATATATATATATATATATATATATATATATATATATATATATATATATATATATAGAGAGAGAGAGAGAGAGAGAGAGAGAGAGAGAGAGAAATTTTGCTGTGGAAAAAGTCCTAAATTGACATTTTTTCTTTTATAACTTTAAAAATATTATTCCATTATCTTCTGGCATCTATCACTCATTTTCTTCCTTATGTCAAGATATATTTTGGGGTCATGTACCAAAAATATTCACAGAATAATTTATAAAATTTAAAAACCTAATATGCTTTAAAGAAAGAAAACTATTTGGAGGTTTAATTACATTTGATCTTCTAATTACCTGATGCAAAGTCCACATCTATGTAAAACAATCATGCCATAAAATATGGCAAAATCATCCCTTTTCTCTCTCTTCCTTGATTATTTTTTCTAATGTTCTCCAAATTGAGGTACATGTGAAATTAATCCATTGAAGTGTGTGAATAAATTACTATAATTTCAATTTATATGTTTTATTTCATCTTTAAAATTTGTCTATCTTAATGTATGATTTATATAAACTACATTATTATAGTAGAATATAAATTATACATAATTGTACTCAAAAGAAAGTGTTGTAAACACTACTTTACACTGTAGAAAGTAAGTGAAAAATCAATGTCAGTACAATGTCTTTTTCCAAGAATATCAAAGCATTCATTAGTTAGCATGCCAGACTTCGAAACTTAAATTCCCAGGATCACAGGCTATAATATCTTCTAGCTACACTATTGCATTAAAGTGATTTAACACAGACAAGACCTTTGAACATTCACAAATCTATGAAGCTTTTTTCCCCCAAGACCATTTAGAGCTGTGATTCTTAACCAGAACTGAGTATCCAAATTAACAGAGAAAAAATGTAAATGCACACTTGATTAAGCACACCAGAGATTCTGCTTCAAGAATACAGTAGTTCTCAAGAATGTTTACATTTTGAAAATTTCTAAGTTAATTCTGACATCAACCTTCAGTTGAGAACAACTGGACTGCATATGTTAATTACTCAGTGTCTCCAAAATCTTTCCTAAGTAAGTCAGTAGTTATTTAATGATGAGTATAGACCAAGCTTTGTACTGGAGACTATAGCTTTACTTAGGAAATGAAAATATGTTTGACTCAAACATAAATAATTTGACTAATTTTGTTTCTTTTTTGTTTACTAATTTTATGGTGTAGAAAGTAAATTAAAAAAGCTCAGGAGCATACATGTATATAAATATAATATCAGATTAAAATGTTCACAACTCACTATCCTTGCTAACTAATAAAAAAGTAATATTTTTAAAATAAATTTTATAATGTATATCCTCAGTAGACAACATAATTATTACCAGATCAAATTGGCACTTTCCAAATGGAACATATCATGGGTCAACTTCTTCTGTGTGTAAGAACAATTCAAAATACAGATAAACTGTTACATATGCCACTATCACACATCATTAGTGATTTGATTTTATGCAAGTATTGAGCAAACTACAAAATGAAAATTTTTTTTCAAAACTTATTTAGTGAATGTAGGAAATATGTGGGTTTCTTACCATTTTAGACTTGTTCACTGAAAAATTGGAGGTATACTGGTTGGATTTACTGTTCTATGTAATTAAATAAAATATTTTATATATTTTAGAATATGTGAAATTATTGTTTTTATTTATCTGTTGTTCCATTATTTTTGTTGAAGTTTCTGGTAAAAATATACTTTTATTCATATATAACTTGATTTAGAAGAAAAATGTGATATGAATTTTAAGTATACGTTTTAGATAATAGAAATCAGATAATTCATAAAATTTTTGTTTTATTATTGAGAGCGTATTAATAATTACTAATAGTAATTAGTACTATTATTATTATCCATAGGACAAATTCAATTAAAGCATTTTCTTTTTTTTAACAGACAAAAAGTAAACATCAAAGCATATGATAATTCCATTCCAAGTAAGAAATTTTAGTCTTTGGAGTTCAATATATTTTAGATTATATTTGAAAATAAATTTATGGATAAATTACTAGTATCTTCCATTCAATATGATAAAGTATAAAATGTCTTGAATTTTTGTTAAAATTTAGGAAAATCATATGTGTGAATGTGTATGTCCATGCTGGTATGTGTATATGTGTAAAATATTTCAGGCCTTGATGTGAGTTTGTACACATTATTTTAAAATATAATATTTAATATGCTCTTCTTCATTATAAAAAAAACAAACTTAGTTTCATAAGGCTCCTTTGTGTTTAAAATTCATTATAACAAAATGAAAAATAGAAAAGGAAAATACAGTTAGAAATGTGAAAGTGGATGATCCATTTGTTATACAAATACAACTTTAGGAAAGTTCTTCTTAGTAAACTGAGTTTAAATCTATCTTCATTGCTACAATGTTACCCATTTGTTCTAGTTCTTCCTTTAAGAAATACATAAAATAAGTCTCTAACTTTGTTATTAAGAGAATAAACACTGGACCCAAAATATCTGTTTGAATTTTAAATCTTATACTCTATGATTTTGATCAATTAATTTAAACTCCCTCAGTGCTTTATTTTTCTACATCTGTAAAACAGAGGCAATTATAAATTATGCTAGAGGCCTGGTGCACAAAAATTTGTGCACTCAGGAGGGTCTCTCAGCCCAGCCTGTGCCCTCTCGCAGTCTGGGACTCCTCGGGGAATGACCACCTGCTGGCTTAGGCATGCACCCCAGGGGATTGGGCCTAAGCTGGCAGTCAGACATCCCTCTGGAAGCCTGGGAGCCCTCAGGGAATGTCCACTTGCCAGCAGGGAGCAAGCCTAAGCTGCAGTCGGATATCCTTAGCACTGCCGAGGAGGCAGGAGAGGCTCCCACCACCACTGCTGTACTTGCAGCCGTCAGCCTGGCTTGTGGCTCAGCAGAGCTCCCCCTGTGGGAGCACACTGACCATCAGGGTGCAGCTCCTGCATTGAGCATCTGCCCCCTGGTGGTCAGTGTGTGTCATAGTGACCAGTCATTCCCAGTCATTCTGCTGTTAGGGTCAATTTGCATATTGCCTTTTTATTATATAGGATTATCTAATACAAAGTGTTGTTTGAGGGTTAAATGAGGTGATCTGTAAAAAGTGCTTAAAACACTGTCTGATACATAGTAAGCACTATTTTAAGTTAGTACAACTATTCTATAAGTGCTTTATTCTTCTTCTATATAACATCTCCTTAAATATTTAAAAATAGAGAGCACAGTGTCATCATCTTCAAAACTGTCCTTAGTTACCTTACCAGTGCTTCTTTTTGCAGAGCTACCCCATAATGTGATCCTCCTGATCACTCTATTCGGGACACCCTAAAATGTGTATATGTTCCTTTAATAAATTGAATTAAATTTATTTGGGCAACAATAGTTAATAAAATTATATAGGGTTCAAGTACACAATTCTATATTACATCTTCGCTATATTACATTGTGTATTCACTGCACAATGTCAAATCTCGTTTTTTGAAAATAGAGTTCACAGAACTGAATGGAGTATTTTGGTCTGTTGCCCTAATTTTTGTGTCTTGGAATAACACTGAGGTCAGAGGAGTGCTGAAATAAACACTTAGATTTAATCAATTGAGATTTTTACTATTTACTTTATGTTCAGTCTTGTGCTAGCTATTATGGGAACTATACAAGTAGTCATATTGTCTGAAACTTAACCAAAAGGACACAAAAGAAGTAAACCAAAATAGAGACTATTATGAAGATGTTTGAAAATAGTGAATCTTCCTCTATTTTCCATTCCTATTGTTGTACTATTTTAACTATTATTTAAATATCTATCTGTAAAATGGGTTTAATCTAGAAAATTAAATTATATGTGGTGATGGAAGATTTGAGGATTAAATGATGTGGTAGGCACACAATGCAATATACAGATGATGTATCATAAAATTGTACACTTGAAAACTAATCTTATTAACCATTGTCACCCCAATAAATTTAATTATTTTTAGATTACAAACACCATTTTTAAACATAGTTATTGCACATAGGGACATAAACTTTTATGGAAAAATCTCATTGAAGTCCCTAATTGATATTCAAAGAAACTACAAACTCCAGAAAGAAAAGGGATATTTTTAGTTATAACTTAGTTTAATTTAAACAATATATTTCTTACTCATGAATATCTCAGTGTTTATGAAAGTATGCCTGCTAATTGTAAATTTTTTTGCCTTCTCTTATGTTAGTCAGAGAATCAAGCAGAAAATTATGGAATCAAGAATGCATCACTTTAACATTTCCCAAACCACCTCAGCCAGGTAGAAAAAAGAGATCAAGTCCTTCAGAATTACAAATCACAGTTCCTGTGAGTACTTAAAAGGGTATTTTAAAACTAAATCTAAGATAATACATTATTTAAATATAGATAAACATATGTAATTTGAAGTTTACTAACTATTTGTGGTAGATATTTTAAAATGTATAGTTCTCCATAAATCAGGTCCCCCTCATCTGTTTCAGATCAAACTTTTATTTATATATGGTTCTCCATTTCAACAGCATTCTATAGCTAAAGAAACAGGCAAGCTAGATAATCAAATGTTGCAAATAGTGGGATATCTCAGAAGATTTTTACCAGCTGCAAAAACAAAAATTTTGAAACTTAGAACAGGAGCTGCTCTCTTGATGAGGTTTCAGAGCCTCTCCCTTTACCTTAATCTGGTGCTAAGGATACTAGATACTGGGAGGATCAAGTTGTTAACTGCTTTTATAAAGTGGAGCTATCAGCAGCCATAAGAAGGACTAGTTAGTTCTCAGAGGTCAATCCATGATGTTATCAAAATATGTTTTAAAAACATATCCAAAAAGCAGCATTACATCCAATATATTTATTCAAGAGCTATTCATTACATCTGCCGTGATTTAAGTGTATGCTTTTCTTTATCGTCTTCCTTTAATTACTTATGACCAGTTCGTTGACTGGTGATGACTCTACTGAATAGTTGAAAGAATATAAGAAATAAATGTAAAATTAATCTATGAATCCACTATGACAAATGTTGGGTGGGAGGTAAAAAAAAAAAAAAAAACTACACTACTGCTACACAAATTAATGTGAATCAAACATTTGTTTTATTCTATGTCTTTGCTTTTGACAATACTTCATAGCGGGGCTCATAGGCTTTTAAGTTGATCAGAGACCTTGAAAGCAGGAGTAGAAATGATGCTTAGCCTGAAGCCTACAGCTATCACAAGAATTGGCATGGCAATCTTGATGGACATAAACTTATTTATTAACTAACTTGAGGGAAAAAGGTACACAAAATGTTCCAAAAGGTATTTCCCATATTGGGGTCCAAAATGATCCCAATATCAATTGTAAATATAGGCCCTGAAATATCATGGATCATTGTTGATCTGCTTCAATCCCAACATAAATCAATATATGAATAACATTTCTCCTAAAGTAATTTTATTTGCAAAGTAGAATTAGCTCATATAAACACATATAGGACATTGAAAAAAAAACACCAAAAATAAGTTTTAAATGGATGGTTAATAAGAAGCCAGACTTATTTTCAATTTTAATATATAATTGTTTTTTATTTCATGAAAAATTTTAAATGAAATTTATTGGGTTGACATTGGTTAATAAAAGTATATAGGTTTCAAGTATACAATTCTATGATACATTATCTGTATATTACACTGTCAAAAATTCTTCTTGTTATTCTAACCAATCTTTTTAGAGATATAATAAAAGAAAATTAGAGGAAGTCCATAAGCCAGCTCATATATGGATGTGGCATTTTTTAAGAAAAAATTTCCAAAGGCCATCTAATTACTTCACTCTCAAGAAACAGGCTCCATTTAGACATCCCTGTACTCTTAAAGCCCATCCTGAAAAATTGGAAGATGACAAAAAAATAACATTCAAGAGAGATTCCAAGAAAAATACTAGCCCACATGAGACAATTATAGAATCCAAGGAAACAGGAAATGATAAAAAATCTAAAATAGGAGACAAAGAAGATAAAACTCCATCAAAATCATCACATGAAAGTGAAATATCTAAGAAGTCAAAGTACAAATCTGGAACAAATCCAAAATCCAAAGATTCTCAGACAGTCTTAATGATGCATCCAAAAAATAGTAGAGCTCTCAAAAATTCCAAGGATACAGATATTGAACCCATATGTATAAAAAAGGGTTCTAAGAACTCAAAGAACAATTCTAATGCCAAATCTGAGGCTTGCTCAAAAAAAAGTTCCAATATGGATTTAATGCTATATTTACAGAAGTCTGGCACTGAATCTAAGGAATTTGATATGTGGTTAAAGAATTACTCACAGAATAATTCAAAGAAGTCTTCAAAGAAGGAAGGAAAAAGCTCTGATGCTGAATCTTCAGATTCAAAAGGTTCAAAGAAGGATAAAAAAGGTACAAAGAAAGACAAGAAGAAGAAGAATGCAAAGGATATAGAGTCTACTGATGTGGAATCTGGGTCTGAATTGGAGTCAAAAAAAAGTAAGAAAGAGTCAAAGAAAAGTAAGAAAGCTTCAAAGAAAGATGATAAGAAAAAGGATAGCAAGAAGGAAGCATTGTCAACTGACAATGATCCTGAATCTGAAGGGATTTTAAAAAAGGGTGAAAAAGATGAAAAAATTAATAAGAAAGGGTCAAAGAAAAGTGACAAAAAGAAGTCTTCAATGAAGGCTGAAGAGTCTACTGAAACTGAATCTGATTGGGCATCAAAAAACGATAAGAAATATTCAAAGAAAGCTAAGAAAACTTCAAAGAAAGATCCCAAGAGAAAGGATGCAGTGAAAAACGTAGAATATACTGGTGCTGAATCTAACGTGCCTTTTAAGAAAGACACCAAAAAGCCTGGAATAAGCAAAAGTTCAGATGCTGAATCTGAAGGGTCAATGTATAAAGCTGGGGCTAAAAAGAAAGAAGCTGATGAATCAGATGCAACATCTACAGAATCAAAGAAGGTAGCGCTGGAAACAAAAAGAAGTCTTAAAATGTCACCCAAAAAGACCACGTTTAAAGGAAGAGAAGCAAGCACAGTTACAGGTAGAGTTCCTCCATCAAGAGAAATTTCACTACCATCTTCTTGTGAGCCTTTCCAACTATCACCTAAGATCAAACATCTCTGTCAGTGCAAGATGGATCCTCCACAACCAAAACCAAGATATGCTCCTTTGGTATGTTTACTCATTTTATTTTAGAGACACTTATTATAAATGAAAGGTATTTTAAAGATTTGAATTCCTATTTTCTCTAAAGAATAGCCTTCTTTTACTAGAATATTGACAAGTTTTGGGCTCTCAGGTAAGAAAGACAAAGAATATTTCAAAAACACTAAAAATAGTTGCAAAACCAATGTCAAAAGTTAAGAATAATAGACTGAAGCATAGAGAACTTGTTTGTGATTTGAAAAAATACTTAAAATTAATTGTAAGGGGAGTCACATTGTAAAAGTAGTTAACTGGTCTATACTTAAGAAAAAACAAAAATGAAAGTTGACTAAAACTTGTACAGAGGCAGATTTGAGTAAGATATAAATACATTTTCTAGGAAATTGCTGAATATAGTAAAAAGCATAACCAATAGCCAGACAGAGCTTGTTGGAACTAAAACATACCAGAATTCAGATAGGCAAAATATTACTTATTTAATCCATAGCTGAACTAAACCTCTTCATGAGACATTATTCTTACCGATGATCAGAAAAAAAGTTAACTTGCAAGAAGTAATTCGATCTCCTCTGGTTTATAAATGTTTCTTTCCAGTTAGCTCAGTCTCTTGGGATAAATATTCTATAAATTTAAATTTTCCATTTCTGCCCACCTCTTTCATCCTCCTTCACCCAAAATCTGTCTGTAAGGTGAAGCTTAAGTAGACATCTCTCTTAGAGCTGATTCTGAATCCCATGTTGTCCTCCCTTTATACTTTTCTCTGGTCATTGGTTGAGGTGTGGCACATATGCATTATTACAGTGTATCAGCCTGTGTTTCTCTGCTTTCTCGAAAACACCGTGTTTTGTTTTGTTTTTGGTCTATTTTCAGTATGGTATGGCTAAATCTGCTAAAATAAGAGAATCTGTAGATGTGGATGGGTCTTGAGCTTGAGCTTCTAATTTTAATTTCCTCCTCCCCTTTCTCTACTTCTTCACTGTCTTCCTATTCTTCTTTTTCTTCTTTCTCAAAGGCCTTCAATTTCTTCTTCTAATCATGGTGGAATCTCCATTTTCTTTTCATACATTATTTTGGAATTTACACATTTCTTTTATTTCTTTCAGAAAGTGTGGAATTTTACGTCCATTTTGTCCTACTGGATTCAAAAAGTCAGCTTTGAGACTGGAAGCTGAAATAATAATGCCCTTGTTTAGAAGTCAATCATAGAGGTTGAATCAATGGGTGGGTAGTTAAAATGAATATATATTGGGACTACAAGAATGAATATATATTGTTGGATAATTTTAAGGTAAATGAAAAAAAAGTAACCTCAAATAGCTGTACTATTTCCCACAAGCAGATATTATAAAAAATGAGTAAAAGTAAGGAAAAAAGTTGGTGCCAAAGATAAGTTTTATTTATGGAAAACAACTTCCGGATACATTCTGGGCTTGTACCCGTTCACCACCAAATGCCTTTAAAAACTTCCATATGCTTAGCTACCATCTAGTCAGACTTTTCTATCCTTACCACTTTTCAAGCTTGTCAAGTATCTTCTTGGGACCACATCAACTGGTCTCTCCTCTCTCCTCATCCTTTTTTATTGTTGACAGTATTAGAGATGCCCCCCTTCCCCCCTTTACCCACCTCCACCCAGCCCCTGCCCTACCCTAGGCCTTCATCACATCTTATTCTATAATCTGATAGCATTTATGCTTGTTTCTCCCTTTTTATAAAGCAGTTACTTTACTTGACTCCATGCTCTCCTGTTTTTCTTCCTGCTTATTTATAGCTTTTCACTATCTTTATTGTATCCTCTTCTACCTAACATTTAATGATGGAATGACCTAACACTTAATCCTGATTTTCTCTATCTACAATCCTTCCTTGGTGAGTTCATTAAATGCAATGATTCCATATACCATCTGTCTACTCATGAGGAATACAGAATTATTACATGTAGCTCCGATCTGCCCATTGAGTTTTAAATTCTTATATCTAATTGTTGTGACAGAATACATGGGAGAATGATCAGCTAACACTCTGAGGGAGGAAAGTTTAACCTTTATTTCACATATCTGCTAGCCCAGAGAAATTCCAGATCCAAAGCCTGAACTGAACTCGTGGGGAGGCTCTGACCTATATATCTCCTCCTGTGGTGGGCCCTTGAGGGTCCCTAAAATTCTGCCCAAGTTAGCTGTGACAGGGTCCTGGGGTTAAGGCTTTGCAACTCTGCCCAAGTCAGTCAGAGTGGGGAAGTAAGACTACAATTTTAATCAGATACTGAACTAGGTTGCAAGTCCCCTCCCCGTTTTCCTTTTCATTCCCCTCTCTTGTTCCACAAGGTATTCTTAGCCTTGGGGATTACAAAAGACTCAGGAATTGGGGATAAGGTCAACGACCACTCTAGCTACTTTCTGCTGAAGGGGGGGGATGAAAAAGGGGGTTCAGTATCCCGAGTATTCACCATCTTCCCCAAGGGGTTTGTCGGAGTACCAAGGGCAGAAAAGTTCTCCTCCCTGTACCAGTCTGAGGTTCTGGCAACATTTGTATAAAGACAGAATAAAACTGTTAGAAAAAAACAACAATAATTATCCAGATAGGAAGGGATAAGAAGATTCAGGTCAGTCAGCTGGATCCACCGTCTTGAAGATGATCGGCAGGGGGTGGTTCAGGTCAGAGGTCCCCTTCCACTCTGGATGCTGATTGTCTAGCTGGTGGGCTGCTTTTACCTGGGAGTGGTGGATCCAGGTGTTTAGTCATGCAACTTTGAGAGCTGAGAGGGTGGTTAGTATTGACTGGATAAGGTCCCTTCCAGGTTGGCTTAAGGGGTTCCTTTTTCCAATCTTTTACCCAAACCTGGTCCCAAGACTTGTGAGGGTGCACAGCTGTTTCTAGAGAGATGGGCAATCGATCAGTAACCCATCTGTGGACTTCAAGAATAGTTTTCCCAAATCCTTATAGCTGTTTCTGAATTTCTAAGTTCCTTATTTTCCCCAAATCTCCCTTTGGCTGAATTAAGGGAGGAGGTCTGCCATATGAAATTTGAAATTGAAAGAACCCTACCCTGGCTCTCGGGGCACAGTGCACCCATAGGAGCATAAGTGGTAAGATATCTGTCCAGGATAAGTTCATCTCCTGGAATAGCTTAGCCATAGCCTGCAAGAGTCTGCTTCATGTGTTTTACTTTCCCTGAACTCTGGGGCCTGTAGGCTGTATGTAAATTCCACTTAATTCCTAAGGCCTTAGCTACCTGCTATATTGCCTCAGCTATAAAGGCTGGGCCATTATCTGACTCTATGGTTAATGGCATTCTATACTGTGAAATTATGTCCTTAGTGACTTCTCTCACCTTCTCCATGTGGATAGGATATGCCTCAATCCAGCCTGAAAAGGTGCAAACAAAAACTAAAAGATATTTATTTCCTCTCCTAGGCCCTATTTATGTAATGTCTACCTCTAGATCTTCAAAGGGAGCTTGCCCACAGCGCTGAATTCCTATCAGTCCTATAGGACCCTGCCTTGCATTGTTCTGTGCACAGAGGAGGCAACCCTGAGAGACTGAGGTGCATAAGGAGGGGGAGACAGGCAATTAGATCGTATCTGCTTAACAAAGATTCTAGAGCCGTCTTCCCTAAATGATTAAGTTAATGCTACTGGAGGGCTACTCTATGAGCTAACTATTCTGGAACATAGACCCTATGATCTGGGAATATCCACCAACCTTCCTTCATTTTTTTACCCCCTTCTTTTTGGTCCATTTTTCTTCTTGAGGGGTGTATTTCGAAGGTTCAGGTAATTCAGGAACCAGAATGATCCGCGATGGCACTGCCCACTCCTTAGCAGCTAGCCTTGCCACTGTGTCTGTATGACGGTTGTCTTCTGACACTGAATCTTTTCCTTTTTGGTGTCCTCTACAATGGATGACTGCTACTTCCTTGGGGTCCCAGACTACTTCTAGTAACTTCAAGATCTCATTCTGATTTCTATTCCTTTTCCTCCGGCCATCAGGAGCCCCCTTTCCATGTATATGGCCCTATGGATATGCAGGGTAGTGAAGGCATAGCACAAGTCAGTGTAGATGTTGGTGCACTTATCCTCACTGAGATTTAAGGCTCTGACTAGGGCCCAAAGTTCTGCTCTCTGCACTGACTATCCTTCAGGCAGGGTCTGTGCCTCTATTATCTCAAAGTTTGATACCGCTGTATACCTGGCTCATCTTTTTCCTTCATCTAGGAAGCTACTTCGGTCTGTGAATAATACTAAGTCTGGATTCTGTAGAGGCCTATCTGTTAGATCTGGCTGGCTGGAGTAAACCTCCTCTAGGACTTCTAAACAATCATGCTCAGGGATTGTGTCCCTCTGCGATGGGTAGGAAAGTGACAGGATTAAGAGTTCTTATTGCCTCTAATCTTATTTGTGGATTTTCACATAGGAGCCCTTGGTGTTGAGTCATCTGAGCATGAGTCAGCCAATGTTGCCCCTTAGCTTCCATTAGGGTGACAACAGCATGAGGCACTTTAAAATTTAAGTTCTGTCCCAGAATGAGCTTGCTTGCCTCTTTTACTAATAAGGCTATGGCTGCAAAGGCCCTGAGGCATGGGGACCACCCAGAGGCAACGGGGTCAATCTGTTTGGAGAGGTAGGCTACTGGCCTTTGCCAAGGTCCCAATTCCTGAGTCAGAAATCCTAGGGCTACCCTGTTGTTCTTGTGAATGAAAAGTTTGAAGTCCCATGTCATATCTGGGAGCCCTAGGGCTGCATCTCGGTGAGCTTTGTCTTTATTGTCGTAAAGGCTTTTTCCTGTTCAGGACCCCAGTTAATGGGGGCCTTTTCCTCTCCTTTTAAGGCTTCATAGAGGGGCTTAGCTAGATCTGAGACTCCTGGGATCCAAATTTGACAGAACTCTGCTGCCCCTAGGAATTCCTGAATCTGTTGCCGGGTGCTGGGGACTGGTATGGCACATACTGCCTGTTTTCTTTCAGTCCCTAGTCTTCATTTCCCTTGGGTAATTCAGAAATCCCTCTGACAGATTTGAGCCTTCCTTTTGGACACCCAGTAACCTGTTTCAGTTAAGAATCTAAGAAGGGTTCATGTTTCTTACCAACACTGAGTTCACGTGGAGCTAGCCAGTAGTAGGTCATCTACATATTTGAGTAGAATGCACCCCATGTCTTGTTCTGGAAATTTGGACAAATCTGCTGCTAATTCTCCACTAAAAAAGTTGGGGAGTTCCTGAACTCTTATGGCAGTCTGGTCCAGGTGAACTATTCCTTAGCCCCTATGGTTGGTTTTCCCACTCGAAGGCAAACAGGGACTGACTGGAGGGTGCAAGGTGAAGGCAGAAAAAGTCATATTTTAGACCTAGACATGTAAACCATTCCACTTCTGATGGAAGGAGTCTCAGGAGGGTGTATGGATTTGGCAGCACCAAATGCAGGATTATAACAGCCTCATTAAAAGCCCACAGGTCTTGTACCGGGTGGTAGTCATTGGTCCCAGGCTTCTTGACAGTAAGAGAGGGGTGTGCCATGGAGACTGACACCGCTTAAGAAGTCCCCATTGAAGCAGTAATTCTAGGTGGCCCTAGATACCTAGGCATATATTCCTTGGAATTGGATACTGGCAAAGTATTACAGGCTGTGCTCCAGGCTTCAAGTCAATTAGCACTGGGGCATGGTTCTTAGCCAGACCCAGGGGATTTTCTTCTGCCCAGACCAGCAGGAATTCCTTCTCTAGTTCAGGCTTTAATGGTGAGGTATAAAGTCTCCATCCCTCCTCCCTGGGCACTGCTATGGACAGGATCATTGGAGAGGTCTCCTCACCTAAGCGCAGTTGTGCTGAGCCATCTGGGGCAAAGGTGATTTTTGGTCCCATTTTGGCTAAAAGGTCTCTGCCCACTAGAGATATTGGACAATATTGCAAGTACAGGAATTTATGAACCACCTGGTGGCTGCCTAACTGACATTGGTGGGGGTGGTAGAATGGTCTGCAGGTGTGGTTCCCAGTAGCTTTGATAATGGTGACTTCCTGTCCTGAGAGGAGAGTTACTATCTGAGTAACTACCGATTCCTCTGCCCTTGTATCAACCATAAAGTTCACAGTCTGCCCCCCAATTTTCATTTTGACCATGAGCTCATGGGGGCCCAGTTGGAAGGAGCCCCGTCTGTCCTAGTCAGAGTCATTGTCACTAGTCCCATTCAGTCTGCCTTAGATGGCTCTGGCTGATATCGACTGAGTGATTTGGATGGCCTTTCCTGCTTCTTCTGGCATCTCAGACACTCATTCTTCCAGTGTCATAATTCTTTACAATAGGCACACTGGTCCCATTTAAGATCCATCCTCCCTTTTCCTGACTTGGCTCCTTGCCATCTCCCTTTCCTGTTTTGGGAGCTAGCTTCTATAACAACCACAGCAATCAGTCACTTTCCTTTTTAGTTTATCCTCAGCCTCCTTTTTAGCTGTATTATCCTGATTAATGAAAACCTTATTTGCTATTTCTAGTAGCTCGGTTGCATTCTTTCCCACAAAACCTTCAAGCTTCTGTAGCTTTATCCTTATGTCTGGCTGAGCCTGACTAACGGAGGCTGCATTGTCCATAGTTTGATTCTCTGAGGCCTCTGGGTCAAAGGGAGTGTAAACTTGATATGGTTCACAGAGTCTCTCAGAAAAGGCTGCTGGACTTTCATCAGGCCTCTGGAAAACCTCAGAGGTCTTGGCCATATTAGTGGGCTCAGAGCCCCTGGAGGAAGGCCAGGCAATATCTCTCTAAACTGGCCCTCTTGCCTTCTGAATTCAGGTTCCATTTGGGTTCCACATCTGGGAGAGCCTCCCTGGCCCATCTGTCTGTCTCTGGTGGGGCCTGGCTCTGGAGACATTTCTGAGCTTCTCAGTGTTAAAAAGCATGAGAAGGAGTTGCTTCCAGTTGACCCAGGTGGGCTTATGGGTCTGAAAAATTGACTCCAGAAGGTCAACTATAGCTTGAGGTTTCTCAGAATAAGTGGGAGTGTGATGCTTCCAATTTAAGAGGTCAGTTGTAGTGAAAGGCTGCGTACTAAAAGACTGATCGCCCCCTCTTGTGGTGTCCCATTTTCTCCAATTATATGAGGACTCCGCATTTCTCAGAGAGGCATCTGGAAAGCTAAGAGTGGTTTGGGTCCCTGATCAGCTGATCACAAACATCATCCAACTGGCTCTAGAGCAGTGGTTATCAACCTTCTGGCCCTTTAAATAGTTCCTCATGTTGTGACCCAACCATAAAATTATTTTCGTTGTTACTTCATAACTGTAATGTTGCTACTGTTATGAATCGTAATGTAAATATCTGATATGCAGGATTGTCTTAGGCGACCCCTGGGAAAGGGTCATTTGACTGCCAAAAGGGTTGCAAACCACAGGTTGAGAACTGATGCAATAGAGCAGCCGTGAGCAAACTACGGCCCGCGGGCCGGATCCAGCCCATTTGAAATGAATAAAACTATTGAAAAAAAAAGACTGTACCCTTTTATGTAATGATGTTTACTTTGAATTTATATTAGTTCACACAAACACTCCATCCATGCTTTTGTTCTGGCCCTCCAGTCCAGTTTAAGAACGCATTGTGGCCCTCGAGTCAAAAAGTTTCCCACCCCTGCTCTAGAGGGTCTGGTTGGAGGGAGATGGAAGAGGTGGTGTATCTAAGCTTCCCTGGCTAGGCAAAGGGGCAATGGGTACTACTGGAGGCACATATGGAGGTGGTAGAATTGGCAGGACTTCCTCAGGGGCTTCCTGCAGAATAAGAGGCTTATTCTCCTTCTGAGGGGCCTGCCCTTTTTCCTTAAATACACAAAACCGAATCCATAGTGGCTTAAGCTATGCTATTTCTAGCCACTGGTCAATATAAGGGAACTGTTTGGGATGACTTGGGTCTCCTGTGATAATTCTGTGAACATTCCTGATAGTGGGGACATCCAATGTGCCCTCCGGTAGCCATCCTACCCTAAAATATGTCCAGTCTATTTCACACATCCTTTTTAACTCCCAGGGGACTAGTTTTAACCCATAGTCCCCAATAAACCCCTTTTTATAATTTCTTAACATACATTCTATGACAATAGAGTTTGAGGAGGAGCTATTACCCATGTTGCAGGGAGGGACTGGGTTGCCTCCTCTTTTAAAAAAATAGCTAAATAAAATAATTAATCAAAATAAGAGTTATTTTCTAACTTCATTTGTTCTGAGTGTGGACAGAAAATAGCACTAATCAGATTTCTGCTATCAGTCTCCCTGAGTACATTGACATAAGCTATTTAACCTCTGTTTAAGGAGGCAAAATGCAAATAATTTACTCCCAAGTGTTCTTGGTTTAGGGAAGACAGGATTTACAATATGGCTCTTTGATTTAGAGAAGACAGGGTACACAAGATGCCTTGATTTAGGGAAGACATGGTTTACAAGATTTAGGGAAGACAGGATTTCTCCTCAGTTTCCCTATTCTACTTGTCCTGGCTTACTGGCCTGTCATCCATTCAACTTTCAACATTTCTCTTTACCTTTCTCCATTACACCAAAGCCATACTTTCTTTCCAGTTAGAACTCTTAAGCCTTAATTTTTAGGTGACATGTCATATTTTTAAGAGACACAAACAGAAATTTTACTAGCCAAACAATTTAAACAAACAACAAAGAGACATATTTAAACAATAAAGACAGATAACATTCCCCACTAAAAACTTTGAATCACCACAGAAATGTGGGAGAGGTTTAGAAGGGTTTTTTAAAAACAAAACAGAAACAGGCTGAGGGATCCCCTCCCAAGTGCACAAATTTTTGTGTACTGTGCCTCTAGTAATATATATTTCTCTTTTCCTTAGTAAGACTAATATCACTTACTTCCAAAGTTATCCTGAATCAGCCCACTTTCCTCCAATTCAATCACAACTACTACCTTATGATCCCAATCACCATCATTTTTCCTGAAAATTCTGCAAGTTACTAAGTAGACTTGCTATCTCTACTCTTCTACACTTAAAGCATAATAGAAGTTTCCTATTATATTCAGGAAGAAACTAAAACTTCTTTTCCAAGCTTTCAATGCCTATCTGTTTTCCACCCTCATCTGTACCACTTACCCCCATTTCTTTTATGATCTAGCTCAGTGATGGTGAAACTTTTGAGCTCGGCGTGTCAGCATTTTGAAAAACCCTAACTTAACTCTAGTGCCATGTCACATATAGAAATTTTTTGATATTTGCAACCATAGTAAAACAAAGATTTATATTTTTGATATATATATTATATATTTAAATGCCATTTAACAAAAAAATGAGTTTTCGTGTCACCTCTGACATGCGTGTCATAGGTTCGCCATCACTGATCTAGCTAAACTTGCATCCTTTGTGTTTCTCATACATGCCAAGATTGTTTTCTTGCAAAGTCATTGCATAGGCTGTTTCCTCTGCTTGGAATGCTCCTCCTCAGATCTTTGCATTACTAGTCCTTCTTGTCATTTGCTTTTTAAGCTTAAATATTATCTCTTTAGAAAAGCTTTCATTGATTTCCATATCTTATGCAATCCCCTCCCCGAACAACTGTCCAGTCATTCTTCAGACCCTGAATGCTATTTTGTTTCTGTTAATAGAATGTATCTTTATCTAAAACTAGAGGCCCGGTGCACAAAAAATTGTGCACTCGGTGGGGGGGGGGGTCCCTCAGCCCAGCCTGTGCCCTCTCACAGTCTGGGACCCCTCGGGGGATGACCACCTGCTGGCTTACGCCTGCTCCCCAGAGGATTAGGCCTAAGCTAGCAATCAGACATCCCTTGGGGGTTGTCCACTTGCTAGCAGGGAGCAGGCCTAAGCTGCAGTTGGACATCCGTAGCACTACTGAGGAGGCAGGAAAGGCTCCCACCACCACTGCTGTACTGGCAGCCATCAGCCTGGCTTGGGGCTGAGCAGAGCTCCCCCATGTGGGAGCGCACTGACCACCAGAGGGCAGCTCCTGCATTGAGCATCTTCCCCCTGGTGGTCAGTGTGTGTCATAGTGACCAGTCATTCCCAGTCTTTCTGCTGTTAGGGTCAGTTTGCATATTACCCTTTTACTATATAGGATTGAGGCCTGGTGCACGGGTGGGGCCCAGCTGGTTTGCCCTGAAGGGTGTCCCGGATCAGGTTAGTGGTCCCGCTGAGGTCCTGGCCAGCCTGGGTGAGGAGCTGATGGCTGTTTTCAGGCTGTCCACACCCCCTTTAGGGTGGGGGTCCCCACTGGGGTGCCTGGCCAATCTGGATGAGGGACTGAGGGCCGTTTTCAGGCTGGCCGACACCTGAAGCTCCCAGCCTCTCCTTTTTTTCTTTCTTTTTTTTTTATTCTGGGATTTATTTACCTTCTATAATTGAAACTTTGTTGCTGTCACTGGAGCTGAGAGCCGGGCTCCTGCTCGCTGCAGCTCTGAGGCCATTGTTGGCTGAAAGCAGGTATCTGGGGTTTGTTTAGCTCCTATAATGGTAACTTTGTTGCTTTCAGAGCTCAGAGCCTGGCCACGGCAGGCAGGGAACCTTGGCTTCCTCCATCACTGGAGCAAGCAAACCTCCTCCTCGCTTCAGCTGCGTGGCTGCCGGCCGCCATCTTGGTTGGGTTAATTTGCATATTTCACTGATTAGCAAATGGGAGGCATAGTGAAGGTACGGTCAATTACCATGTTTGTCTATTACTAGATAGAACTAGAGGCCCGGTGCATGTAATTTGTGCATGGGTGATGTCCCCTCGGCCCAGCCTTCATGCTCTCTAATCCGAGACTCTTTGGGGTTGTCTGATTGCCAGGTATTGGGCATAAACCAGCAGTCAGACATCCCTCTCACAATCCTGGACCACTGGCTCTTAATTGCTCACCTGCCTTCCAGCCTGATCACCCCTCACTGCCTCTGCATGCTGTCCTGATCACCCCTAACTGCCCCCCCTGCCAACCTGGTTGACCCCAACTGCCCCTCTGCTAGCCTAGTTGCTCCTCACTTCCCCCCCTGTCAACCTAACTGCCCCCAACTGCCCCCCCCACGCCAGTCTGGTCACTCCCAACTGCACCCTCCCCCCAGCTGGCCTGGTCACACATAACTGCTTCCCCACCAACATGGTCACCTCTTATTGCCTCCCCTGCCAGCTTGGTCACCCTCTTCTGTCCCCATCTGCTGGCCTGGTCACTGCGAACTTCCCCCCTCTGCCAGCCTGGTTGCCCCCAACTGCACCTCCACTGGCCTGGTTGCCCCACACAGCCTGCTATTCAGTCATTTGGTCATCCCTCACTAACCACCCTGCTGGCCTGGCCATCCCTAACTGCTTCCCCCCCATCACCCTGGTCCCCCCCAACTTCCCCTCTACTGGCCTGGTCATCACTCACCACCCCCCCCCACTGGCCTTGTAGCCCCACACAGCTTGCTTGTTAAGTCATTTGGTTGTTCCTCACTAACCCCCCTGCCATCCTGGTTGCCCCACACAGCCTGCTTGTTCAGTCGTTTGGTTATCTCTCACTAACCCCCATGCCACCTGGTGGTAGGCAGACATCTTGTGAGGGTGTGAGGGTTAATTTGAATATTACCTCTTTATTATATAGGATTATATATTCACTTGTTTATTAATTATATTCACCAATAGGATTCAGGCTACATCCAGGCAATAAAAAGTATATGTTTTTGTTTGTTTTGTTTTGTTTTCCTGTATCTCCAGTTCCAAAAATCAGCAACTAGGCTACATTTGGCTGGCTAAGAATTTGGTCTTTCTAAATAGCTGCAGATCATAGCAAATTGGTAAACTTTCTGACTTCCATTTTTCCAATCATATCTCCTCCAGCAATATCAGACTAAAATGAACAAGGCATTTGGAAAGGGGGAACAAATTATTTATATAGTTTAGATATTACTGCCTTATCTTATATATGATTTTCAAATAATTTCTTCCAATTACTAGGTGTTTTTTTTTCATTTTGTTAATGGTTTCTTCTTCTGTAAAACTTTTTTAGTTTGATATAGTCCCACTTATTTATTTTTATTTTGATTGTGTTATCTTTGCTTTTGGTGTTAAATCCAAAAATTCACTACCAAGACCAATGATGTCTTAGAAGCTTACCAGACAAAAGCTATTGCCTATATTTTCTTCTAAAACTATTATGGTTTCATATCTTCAAATCTTTTATCTACTTTGAGTTAATTTTTGTGTATAGTATAACGGTCCAGTTTCATTTTTTAACATGTAGTTGTTCTGTTTCCTCAACACCAGAAAAAAACTGTCCTTTCACCTTTGTATTTTCTTGGCTCCTTTGTCAAATATTGATTGAGCATACATATATGGATTTATTTCTAGGCTCTCCACTGTGTTTCATTAATTTACATGTCTGTTTTTAATGCTCTTAATATACTGTTTAGATGATTATAGCTTTGTAATATAATTTAAAATCAAGGAGTGTGGTGCTTTCAGCTTTGTTCTCTTAAGATTACTTTGGCTACTTGGGGTCTATTATGATTCTATATAAATTGTAAGTTTGCTAGTTATATTTCTATGAAAAATGCCATTGGAATTTTTATATGAATGCATTGAATGTGCAGTTTTTCCTGGGTAGTATGAACTGTTTAACAATATTAATTCTTTCAAACCATGAACACAATCTATATTTGTATTTTTTGTGTCTTCAATTATTTATCAATGTCATAGATTTTAGTGTACAGGTCTTTTAGCTCCTTGGTTAAATTTATTCCTATGTATTTTATCATCTTTTATGTAATTGTAAATAGTTTTTTTTTAATTTTCCTTTTCGCTAATTTGTTCTTAGTGTATAAAAATACAACATATTTTGTATATTTATTTTGTATCCTGCAACTTTATTGAATGTGATCATTAGTTCTAACAATTTTGGGGGGACTCTTTAGGGTTTTCTATATATAATATCATGTCATCTGCAAATAGTAAGAGTTTTACTTCTTTTCTGATTTAGATGCCTTTTATTTCTATTTCTTGCCCAATTGCTCTGGCTAGAATTTCCAATTCTATATTAAATAAAATTGGTGAGAGTAGGATTTTGTTTTGTTCCTGATCTTGGAGAAAAAGCTTATCACCATTAAGTATTATTTGAACTGTGGGTTTGTTATATATGGCCTTTATTATGTTAAGGTACATTTCTTTTATACCCATTATTGTGAAAGATTTTTATTCATAAATTAATGTTGAATTTTGTCAAATCCATTTTCTGGATTTAAAGAGATGATTTTTATCCTTCATTTTGTTAATATGGTGTATCTAATGGATTGATTTAAAAATGTTAAACCATTTTTACATCCCTTGAATAAATGCCACCTGATCATAGTGTTTGATCCTTTTATTGTACTGTTGCATTTGGTTTGGTAATTTTTTTAATCTTTATTTTGCAGATTATTACAGATGTTCCTCTTTTTCCCTCCATAGCTTCCCTCCACCCTGTTCCCACCCTATCTCAGGCCCTTTCACCCCACTGTCCTCGTCTATAGGTATAAGATCTTTTTCTAATCTCTTCCCAAACCATCCACATCCCCTTCTCCCCGAGAATTGTCAGCCCGCTCCCATTCCATGCCCCTAATTCTATTACATTCACCAGTTTATTCGGTTCATCAGATTTTTTATTCATTTGATTTTTAGATTCACTTGTTGATAGATATGTATTTGTTATCACTTTGTTGTTCATAATTTTTTATCTTTACCTTTTTCTTCTTCCTCCTCTTCTTAAAGAATACCCTTCAGCATTTCATATAATACTGATGGTGATGATAAACTCCTTTGGTGGTGATGAACTCCTTTAGCTTTTTCTTATCTGTGAAGCTCTTTATCTGACCTTCAATTCTAAATGATAGCTTTGCTGGGCAGAGTATGCTTGGTTGTAGGTTCTTGCTATTCATCACTCTGAATATTTCTTGCCACTCCCTTCTGGTCTGCATAGTTTCTGTTGAGAGATAAGATAACAGTCATAAGGGTACTCCCTTGTAGGTAACTATCTGTGTTTCACTTGGTGCTTTTAAGATTCTCTCTTTGTCTTTGGCATTTTCATTATGATGTGTCTTGGAATGGTCCTCTTTGGATTCCTCTTGCTTGGGGTTCTCTGCGCTTCCTGGACTTGTAAGTCTATTTTTTTTCACCAAGTAGAGGAAGTTTTCTGTCATTATTTCTTCAAATAGGTTTTCAATATCTTGCCCTCTCTCTTCTTCTGGCACCCCCATAATTCGGATGTTGGTACACTTGAAGTTGTCCCAGCAGCTCCTTACACTATATTCATATTTCTGGATTCTTTTTTCTCTTTCATTTGAGTGTTTTTTGCTTCCTCGTATTTCAAATCTTTGACTTGATTCTTGGGATCCTCTGGTTTACTATTGAATATCTGTATGTTATTCTTTATTTCAGTCAGTGTATGCTTAATTTCTAACTGGTTCTTTTCCATTTTTTGGCATTCTCACTAAGATCCTTGAAGGTCTCACTAAGTTCCTTGGAGGTTTCTAGAAGATTCTTGAGTAACCTTATAACTGTGGTTTTGAACTCTTTATCCAGTATTTTGTTTTCTTCCATTTCTTTCATTTGTGACATGTTTCTTTGTCTCCACATTTTGGCTGCTTCCCTGTGTTTGTTTCTATGTACTGGGTAGCTGCTAGGTCTCCTTGAGTTGATAGAGTGGCCTTGTGTAATAGGTGTCCGATAGGGTCCAGTGGCTAAGCCTCTCCAATCACTTGAGGTGGACACTCTTGGTGCACCCCTTTGTGGGCTGTGTGCACAGTCTTGTTGTAGTTAAGCCTTGATTGCTTTTGGTATCACTAGGAGGAATTGACCTCTGGGCCACTTGGCTGTGAGGACCAGCTTTGTCTACAATGGAAGAGCTGCTGTGAAGGAGACAAATTTATGCAGGAGGACTTGCTTCAGTGGGGCTTTGGTGCTCACTGAGTCTGCCCCCTGAGTGTGTCCCTTATGTATCTGAGGAGTTGTGATCTGGTATGGTCTCATATTGACCACTGGGTACACTGACTCTTGGAGTTGCAAAGTCAGCCTCTTCCTGGGACCACCCAGCAGGAGCTACAGAGAGATCTTCGGATTCCTCCTCTTTGTTTGGGGTTTGGAAGTGCCCAGATGAGGCCCAGCTGTGAAGCAAGGCAGGCTGCTGTTGCTGGCCTTGGGCCTTCTTTTAATATGTTTGGGGGTCCCTGACCCAGCTGCTGCCTATTTGACAGGTTTTAGGCTGAGAAAGGACAGGCCAGTCATATGCAAAAGCCTCTGCACACAGCTTGGGTGGGGTTGTAAATTGGATGGGTGAGGTCTAAGGGAATCACCAGGGTGGAACAAACAGCAGTGGCTGTCAGTCAGCCTTGCACTGGAGAGGTCCCAGCACAGGAACAATGACTGCTGTGAGCACCTTTGTCTGAAAGAAAGCCACCCTCATGTTCCTGCCCCAGTGTCAGACAGTCCGGTTTCTCCCCAGATGTGCCTGGGTCCCCAGAGACTCACCCAGAACTGGAGTTCAGAGCAAAGAGGAGCTTGCATCTCCCTCCTGATTAAAAAAGCAGCTCACGCAGGTGCCAGCCCTTTCTGCGCCTCTGCACCTCCTACCAGTCTCATTGCGCTTTTTTTTACCTCTCTGGTTATAGTACTTCCACTCAGCCAGCATTCCCGTGGTTCTGGATGATAGTTGTTCTGTCTTTTAGTTGTAATTTTGATGTGGTTGTGAGAGGCAGCAAGTACAGGTGTTTACCTATGCCACCATCTTGGTTCTCTCTGGTTTGGTAATATTCTATTGAGGATTTTTATGTCTATGTTTATCAGGTATATTGGCCTACGATTTTTTTGTGTGGTGTCTTTTTCTGGTTTTGTTATCAGGTTAATGTTGGCCTTCGTTATATGAGTTTAGAAGTGTTCTCTCTTCTTCAATATTTTGTAAGAGTTTGAGAAGGATTAGTAGTAATTTTTCTTTGTTTGCTAGAATTATGGGCTCTCTATTCTGTTCTATTAATTTTAAATTATATGACAGCCCTGTTTTCCTGGACTTTTGATTGTTGGGTGGTTTTTTGTTACTAATTCAATTTACTTACTAGTAATCAGCTTGTTCATATTTTTTATATCTTCATAATTCAGTCTTGATGTGTTGTATGTTTCTAAGATTTTCCACTTCTTCCAGGATGTGCAATTTGTTTTTGTGTAATTGTTCATAGTTGTCTTATCATCTTTGTATTTCTGTTGCATCAGTTGTAACATTTTCTCTTTTATTTCTATTTTTATTTGTTTCATTTCTTCCTTTTTTGGACTGTCTAGCCCAGCGGTTCTCAACTTGTGGGTTGCGAACAATGATAATACATCCTGCATATCAGATATTTACATTATAATTCATAACAGTACCAAATTACAGTTATGAAGTAGCAACAAAAATAATTTTATGGTTGGGGCTCACCACAACATGAGGAACTGTATTAAAGGGTTGCTGCATTAGGAAGGTTGAGAACCACTGGTAGCCAAAGGTGTATAGTTTTTATTTTTTCAATGTAGTTTTATTGATTCTTCCTATTGCCTTTTAGTCTCTATTTCATTTATTTATGCTCTGATATTTGTTATTTCCCTTTTATACAAACTTTGAGCTTTATATCTTCTTTTTTAATAATTCCTTATGGTATAAAATTAATTTTTTTATTTGAGATTTCGTTGCTTCTTGAGGCTAACATTTATTGCTATAAACCTCTCTTAGAACTGTTTTTACTGCATTTCATAAGTTTTGGTATGTTGTATTTCTATTTTGATTTGTTTCAAGTGATAGCTTAATTTTCCTTTTGATTC
This sequence comes from Myotis pilosus, assembly GCA_036010255.1. Taxonomy (NCBI): domain Eukaryota; kingdom Metazoa; phylum Chordata; class Mammalia; order Chiroptera; family Vespertilionidae; genus Myotis; species Myotis pilosus. The sequence continues at coordinate 4,918,175 of JASKON010000009.1, read as the reverse complement.
TTTATTTGACACATTGGTTATTCAGTAGCATGTTTAATCTCAACACAATTTTAGGTTTCCCAGGTTTTATCTTGTAATTGATGTCTAGCTTCATACTATTGTGTTTGGAAATAATGCTTGATATGAGTTCAATCTTTTTAGATTTACTAACACTTATTTTATGGCCTAACATATGACTTATTTTGGAGAATGTTCCATGTGCATTTGAGAGTAATGTGCATTTTGTTTTTTGTGTGTGGAATTTTCTGTATATATTGGATAAGTCTATAAGGTTTAATGTGTAATTTAAGGACAATTATTCCTTATAGTTCTTTTTTTTTTTTTGGTCTATACAATTAACTTCTATATGTAGTTTTTACTAATAAATGTTACAATTTTTATAACAACTGAACCAATACAAAAATGTAAATAAAATTATTTAGATCCTTGTACCCACTCCTCTCCATACTTCCCTAAAATTCCATCCTTTGGAGGTAAGCAATGTTAACAGCTTGCTGTCTATTTTTCTTTTATAATGTCTTGCATACAAAATGTGTAAGCTGATAAACATATAGATAATTTGTTTTGAATAAAATTAAAATACATTTTGTGACATGGTGACAGTATTTTATATCTTGTCTTTTCAGTTGACAATATCCTGTTCATCCTTATAAGTCAGTACATATATAATTAATGCTATTGTTCTTATTGCCAACTCATTTATGAAAACACACACATAATTTCATATAACAAGACACCATACATTCTAGATTAGTTTTACATCAGTACTTTATTTTTTATTTTTGCTTGTATCTCCACTCCTCATTTCCTTTTTTTTTTTTTTAAGATTACATTTATTGGGGTGGCATTGGTAAAAAACAAACAAAATAGAAATAGACTCATACATGTAACGAACATTCTTCATTTCTATACTCACCATTGCTATCTCTTATCTTCGCCCCACATAACACTTTTTAAAAACATACTTTTTATTATTATATACTTTTCTCCAAGATTTTCTTTACCATATTAAACCATTAAACACACACACACACACACAGCAGAAAAAAAGGAGAGAGAATGAAGTTGTATTACTGTGTTATTTAAAGACCATGAAATAATACATACTTCTATGCATCACAGTCAGCAATAGATGTTAAATATCTTCCTTTTGCTATTCTAATGGATGCAAAATGGTACTTCATTCAGGCTTTAATTTGCATTTCCCTTACTACTAGTGATTTTGAATACCCTGTGAAATATTTTGGTCACTTGGTTTTGATTGCTTGAGAATTATGTCTTTATATTTTTTATCCATTTTTCTAATGAGTTATTTATATATTTTTGTCAATTTATAAAATATTATCTTCATATTATAGATATCACTTCATCGATCTTCTTTGTTGTATTTTCCTCAAGTCTCATGTGTCTATTGGCTTTTTCAGGATTTACTTTGCTGTGCAATAATTTTTAAAATGTATATAACTAAATAGTATGCATATAATTCATTTTATTTATTCTTGACTTTCTACAGTGGTGAAAGTTATATTCCAAATGGTGGAGTTTTCAACAGGGCCTGAAAAAACCCTAGTCCTTAGTAAAAAATAAACTCTAATCAACTCCCCAACTCCAAGTATTGTGATAATAAAGGTTTTATTGTACTGTACTCTTTTAAAAAAGAGATCCCATAACATCCTCCAAAAGAACTAAATAACTTGTTTGAAAATAGAAAGCATCATGTATGTTGTATAATCCAGTAGCTTCTATCTACAATTTTGGAATCAGACAACTTTGATTTAAATTTTTAATCTACCATTTAACAGATAGATATCTTTGGGGAATTTTCTAAATTATTTAGACATTAATTTTCTCAAGTATAAAATAAGATATCGAGAAAACCTTTCTTATAGGAAATTGCAGCATGTATAGTGCTTTAGATTGTATGTGTTATGCATTTTCATGGATGCCACCATGAATAATGCTGCAATGTACATAAGGGTGCATATATATCATTGAGAAATGTTTTCAAATTTTTGGGTGGATACCCAAAGGAGGGATTGCTGAGTCATATGGTAAATTTATGCTCAAAATTTAAGAACTTTTCTTACTGTTTTCTATAGTGGCTATACCAATTTACATTCCCACTAGCAGTGAATAAGGGTTCCTTTTTCTTCACAACCTCTTTAAAACTTGATATTACTTGTCTTGTTTATAATAGCCATTCTAAGAGGTGTAGTTTGATTTGCATTTTTCCTAGTAGCTAGTGAATTTGAGTATCTTTCATATTATATATCTGTAGGCCATTTTTATGTCTTCTTGGGATAAATGTTTGGTTTTGACTTGTATGAGTTCTTTATATGTTTTGGATATTCACCCTTTGTTGCAGCTGATGTTTGCAGATATCTTCTCCCATTTAATTGATTGCTTTTTTGTTTTGTTAGCAATTTCTTTTGTTCAGAAACTTTGTAGGCTGCTATAGACTCATTCATTTATGTTTGCCTTTACTTCCCTTGCCTTTGGGGTCAAATTCATAAAATCTTCTCTAAGAACAATACCCATACATTTAGTACTTAAGTACTAAATTGTTCTTCTCTAAGAACAATACCCATACATTTAGTACTGTATAATATATTGTTTCAGATCTAATATTTAGGTCTTTGATCTATTTTGAATTAATTTTTCCATGGGGAAAAAACTGGCCTAGTTTTATTCTTTTGCATGTGGCCTGCCAATTTTCTTAGCACCATTTATTGAAGAGGCTTTCCTTACTACATTGTATGTTTTTGCTCCTTTGTTCAAAAATTTTTTGTACATATACATGTGAATTTATTTCTGGGCTCTCAATTCCATTCCATTAATCTGTGTGTCTGTTTTTCTGCCAATACCATGCTGTTTTGTTTATCATTGCTCTGTAGTATAATTGGAAATCAGATAGTGTGATACCTCTAATTTTGTTCTTTTTGCTCAGGATTACTTTGGCAATTTAGGGTATTTTGTAGTTCCATACAAATCTGATGATTTTTTACACTATTTTTATAATGTCATTGGGATTTTGATGGGGACTGCACTAAATCTGTGTATCACTTGGGATAACATGGACATTTTAACTATGTTGATTCTTCCAATCCATAAACATGGAATATCTTCTTATTTCATTGTGTCTTTTTCAATATATTTTAATAATGCTTTGTAGTTTTCAGTATATAGATATTTTGCATTCTTTGTTAAGTTTATCCCTATGTGTTTGATTCTTTTTGTTTCAATTTCAAAAGGAACTGTTTTCTTTCATTTATTTTTTCTGAAATTTCATTGTTAATATAGGAATGCAGTGGATTGTAATCCTGCAACTTTATTATATTTGTACATGGTTTCTAATAGTTTTTTTTTTGGTGGAGTCTTTTGGGTTTTCTTATTTTTTAATATATTTTTATTGATTTTTTTAAAAAGAGGAAGGGAGAGGGTAGAGTTAGAAACATCAAGGAGAGAGAAACTTCAATCAGCTGCCTCCTGCACACCCCCTACTGGGGATGTGCCCACAACCAAGGTACATGCTCTTGACTGGAATCGATCCTGGGACTCTTCGTTCTGCAGGCCGACGCTCTATCCACTGAGCCAAACCGGTTAGGCGTCGGGTTTTCTATATAAAGAATCATGTCAACTGCAAAAAGTGGCACTTTTTCTTTTTCATTCTTAATTTAGATGCCTTGTATTTCTTTTTCTTGTCTGATTTCTCTGGATAGAATTTTCAGTTCTATGTTGAATGAGTGGTGAAAGTGGACATCCTGGCCTTGTTCCTGATTTTAGAGGAAAAGCTTTCAGGTTTTCACCATTGAGTATGATATTAGTTGAAGGTTTGTCACATATAGCTGTTATTATGTGGAGGTACTTTCCTCCTATACCCATTTTATTGACTGCTTTAATCATAAATGGACATTATATCTTATTAAATGTTTTCCCTACATCTATTGATAAGATTATTTTACCCTTTGTTTTGTTAGTGTGATATATCACATTGATTGATTTGGGTATATTGAACCATCCCTGTGCCCATGGAATAAATCCACTTGATTGTGATATATTTTTTAATGTATTGTTGTGTATGATTTGCTAGTCTTTTGTTCTCTTAAAATCTATTTTGTCAGATATAAGTATGGCTACACCTGCATTTCTGTGGATGCTATTTACTTGGAGAATCATTTTCTACCTTTTTATTTTGAGTCTATCTTTTCATTTGCAGCTTAGATATTTCTCCTAAAGACAACATATGGCTGGGTTTTGTTTTTTATCCAATCTGCTACTCTGTGCCTCTTCATTGGTGAATTCAGCCCATCTATATTTAAGGTTATTATTCAGTGTATGAGGATTTCCAATAGTCATTTATCTTTTTTACTTCTGCTAGTTCTGTGCCTCCATTGGTTCTTTTCCTTTGTGTTTCTCTGTTGTTTTTGTTTGGTGATATTCTATCATTTTCCTCTGTTTCCTCTTTTTTTGTTTTTGTTTTTTGGTTTCTTTATATTTTATTGATTTTCTACAGAGGAAGGGAGAGAGATAGAGAGCTAGAAACATCGATGAAAGAGAAACATCCATCAGCTGCCTCCTGCACATCCCCCACTGGGGATGTGCCCACAACCAAGGTACATGCCCTTGACCGGGATCGAACCTGGGACCCCTCAGTCCGCAGGCCGATGCTCTATCCACAGAGCCAAACCGGTTTCGGCTGTTTCCTCTTTTTTTAAGTTATGTATCTCAGGGTGTTTTTATGTGTGTGATTACCTTTAGGTTTGTTAAAAAGAATGGTTCATATATACAATAGTCTTGTTTCTTTAAAAGTGCTCTTTTAATGGTCTGTAATAATCAGTTCTCTATGATAACTGTCAGTTTGTTCCATATATCCAAATATTTGTTAAGTGTCATGATATCGGAAAGAACATTGAACTGTGAACCAAGAATGTTAGTGATAAAACACATATTAGAATAAAATCAAGATCCTTATAATAAATGATAAAGAAATAGGAATAAGGAATTTATGCAGGATGAGATAAATATAAAAACAAAATAATGAAAAATATTTACTATGTAGTATCAGTAATCAAATAAAACCCATAAGTTCATTTTTCATCTAATAATGCAGTAAATATGTATATAAAAATTGTGTATATAATTTTATATGTATTAAGTATATAAGATATATTGTATAAAGATGGATAGATTTTATGTAGAGTTGTTGAGACTTCGGGGTCAGTGGTACCTTTATTCACTGCTGACTGTGGAAGAGAAATGACATAAATTGGCTTAACTTTCCTCTGGGCCTATATGGACTGTGTAAGAAGGGTCCTAATTTGATCAGTACTATTTGACTCAGTAATCTCATTACTAGAAATGTACTATAATGAAAAAAATCAACAGAAGGAAAAACAATCTCTAGGCATAAAAATGATAAGAAAAATCTTTGAATTTAAACTAACTGTATAAAATTAAGAGAATGGTTTAGTAAAACATAAAAGAGTAGTATGTATTCATTGAAACAATAATTATGAATCCTTGATAATTTGAGGGGAAATTTCATACTATGATGTTCCAACTAAACAAAGATCTGCCTATTTGTGGAGAAAATAGACAAAAACATGCAAATATAGACATACTTGTACTAGTGTGGTGTAATTTAGAGTGACTATCAACTATTTTTAATGTATTTTTTGTGTTTTGTTCACTATCAATTTCAAAAGTTTTAATATATTAAAATAATTATGAGACCTCAGATTTATAATGTAATATTGCTAGGGCCTGGATTCTTACACAAATGCTGGTGGTGGGACTAGAATTCAGTACGTCTCTGCTTTCAGTGGATTTTAGGTTCACCCAGGAAAGTTGTTGAAAATGCACATTGCTAACTCCATCTCAGAATTTAACTTGTTAGGTCTGGGGTGGAGTCCATGGACCTGTACTTTTAATTAGGAATAACTAAAATTTATATCCAAGTTCTCTTCCACCTATGGTACTCTGTTTTTTAATGTAGTGCTTAACACACCAGAAACTCTCTATAATGAATAGGTAAATAACATTTTATCTTTTCCATTTCTTTTTTTTCTTTTACTTTATTTCTTAGCCTGAAGCAAAGTGGATTCATAAGCTGCTTTAAAAAAACAACTGAGCGCTTGGTTTCACAGAATGACCTTACCACAGTAAACCCCAGCTACTCTCAAATGGGCATTTATACTTCTGTGGGACTGTAATAAATAAAAACAAGTCTTCTGTGAGTATCAGGATCTGATTTTTTGCGTGTAATTTATAGAAGTCTTTGTAGAGGTGTGTACTTTATTCATTAAATATCTGAACTAAAGTACTGCAGTATTTTACCCCATGCTCTGAAACTCCAGTTGGAAGCAGTTTCTCAGTTTAGGTTAAAACTTAGTGATTTTCCTTTTATATTGTTAAATTTTTCTTCTATTTATTATTAAAAAGAGTAAATAGAACCCTAGACAGTTTTGCTAAGTGGTTAGAGCATCCTCTTATGCACGGAAGGGTTGCAGGTTTGATCCCAGTCCTGGTCGTGGTAACTGTGGGAAGCAACCTATCAATGTGTCTCATATTGATGTTTCTCTCTCCTTCTCCTCTTCCTCCCTCCCTCCTTCCCTTCCATTCTGTCTAAAATTCAATGGAAAATATATATCCTTGGGTGAGGATTAACAACAATTAAAAAAGAGTAAATAGAATGGAAGGAAGTAAGCATATTTTTCATACACTTAAAAGAAATAGAGTTTTTTGCCCTAGTCAGCGGTTCTCAACCTGTGGGTTGCGACCCCTTCAGCGATCGAACGACCTTTGCACAGGGGTCGCCTAAGACAATCCTGCATATCAGATATTTACATTACGATTCATAACAGTAGCAACATTACAGTTATGAAGTAGCAACGAAAATAACTTTATAGTTGGGTCACAACATGAAGAACTGTATTTAAAGGGCCAGAAGGTTGAGAACCACTGCTTGGTTTGGCTCAATGGATTGAGCATTGGCCTGCAGACTGAAGGGTCCCAGGTTCAATTCCAGTCAAGGGCACATGCCTAGGTTGTGGGTTCAATCCCCAGTAGGGGGCATGCAGGAGGCAGCCAATCAATGATTCTCTCTCATCATTGATGTTTCTATCTCTCTTTTCTCCCTTCTTCTCTCTGAAAGCAATAAAAATATATTTAAAAAAGAAATAAAGTTTTATGTATATAGCAATTCTCACTTCCCATATGCACATACAGAGTTTTCAATGCAATAATTTACATTTAGACAATTTCCCTTTAGTTTATTACTTTCTTTAATAATAACCTGAAAGTGTCCCTAAAATAATAACAGACATTTGTCAATTATGTTACATACTAGAGGCCCGGTGCACAAAAATTTGTGCACTCGGTGGGGGGAGGGGGGTCCCTCAGCCCGGCCTGTGCCCTCTAGCAGTCTGGGACCCCTCGGGAGATAATGCCCTGCTGGCTTAGGCCTGCTCCCGGGTGGCAGAGGGCAGGCCCAATCCCTAGGTGCAGTCCCTGGTCAGGCTCAGAGCAGGGCCAACTGGGGAGTTGGGGCGCCGCCCCCTGTCATGCACAGAGCAGGACGGATTGGGAGGTTGCGATGCCACCCTCAGTCACGCTCAGGATAGGGCTGATTGGGGGGTTGGGGCACCGTCTCCTGTCACACTCAAGGCAGGGTCGATGGGGAGGTTGCGGTGCCACCCCCTGTCACACACAGAGCAGGGCCAATCAGGGGGTTGGGGAGCTCCCCCCTGTCACACACAGAGCAGGGCCCATCAGGGGGTTGAGGAGCTCCCCCCTGTCACTCACAGAGTAGGGCCAATAGGGGAGTTGGGACACCGTCCCCTGTCACAGACAGAACAGGGCCAATCAGGGGGTTGGGGTGCCGCCACTGTCACACTCAGGGCAGGGCCGATGGGGAGGTTATGGCTCTACCCCGTCACACACAGAGCAGGGCCCATGGGGGGGTGGGTTGGGGTGCCGCACCCTGTCACACACAGAGTCGCAGGGCGATCAGGGGGTTTGGGCGCTGCCCCCTGTCACACTGATCCTGGTGCTGGGAGGCCTCACGGCTCCGCTGATCCCGGTGCTGGGAAGCATATTACCCTTTTACTATATAAGGTAGAGGCCTGGTGCATGGGTGGGGGCCGGCTGGTTTGCCCTGAAGGGTGTCCTGGATCAGGGTGGGGGTCCCCACTGGGGTGCCTGGCCAGCCTGGGTGAGGGGATGATGGCTGTTTGCAGCTGGTCACACACCCTTCAGGGTGGGGGTCCCCACTGGGGTGCCTGGCCAGTCTGGGTGAGGGGCTGAGGGCTGTTTACAGGCTGGGGGTGACTGAAGCTCCCAACCGCTCCTTTTTTCCTTTTTTTTTTTTTTTGATTCTGGGCCAGCTTTAGCTTGAGGCTTGGCTCCAGATCTTAGGCCTCCTAGGCTGAAAGTAGGTTTCTGGCCTTTGCATACAATGTTGCGAATCTGCTGACTGAAGTCCGGCTGTATTTGTTAAAATGTTTCAAACTGCAGGCTCAGAGGCCAGCAAGGCAGGCGGGGAACGTTGGAGTCCTCTGTCACTGAGGCAAGCAAGCCTCATGTTAGTTTCAAGCTGCCTGGCTGCCGGCCGCCATCTTGGCTGACAGTTAATTTGCATATCTCACTGATTAGCCAATGAAAAGGGTAGCGGTCATACGCCAATTACCATGTTTCTCTTTTATTAGTGTAGATTCCCATGATTATGCTTGACATATTCTTTCCTGAGATCAGGAAAGCACTTTGGAAGGAAAGATAAATAACAGGTGATGATGATAGATAGATGATATATAGGAGATGGATAGATGATAGGTAAATAGATAGATAGATGATAGATAGATAGATAAATACATAGATAGATAGATGATAGAAAGAAAGAACAATCATAGATTATTGTCTAAGTACTATAAACTGGATAGCTTGTAAAAATAAAAATTTATTTCACACAATTCTGGAGCCTGGGGATTCTAAGATCAAGGGGCCAGGAGATTTAATGCCTCAGGAGAGCCCACCTCATGGTTCATACACAGCCCTTCTCACTGTTTCCTCACATGGTAGAAAAGTACTAGTGAGCTCTGTGGATATTCTTTTATAGAAACACTAATCTAATTCATGAAGGCTGCACCCTCTCAAAGCATCTGCCAAACGCCCTACCTAATACCAACATATTGGGCATTAGGATTTTAACATATGAATTTGGGGGGCCATAAATATTTAATCTATAGCAATAATATATACAGAGACAAAGCTAGATTTAAATATGAAAACCTCTCAGTTCACCAAGTCTGTTTTCTGCCTTTTTGGTATAATCTTCACTTCTAATTACTCTCAGAAATGACTACATTTCTGAAACAATTTTAAAGAGGTGTCATTTTTCTAGCCCATTTGATCACATACACATGTCCTAATTTACAAATAAAATGTTTTTCATTGTAACATTATAAGTAGAAAAGGTTTAAAAATAATTCAATTTTCTGTCAATAAGTGACTGATTGAAAACATAATAGTAATTTTCCACAATGGAATGCCATGTAAATGTGAAAAACAATAAGGAAGCTCTGTATGTGGTGAGGGGAAAAGATCTCCAGTATAAATTTAACTAAAAAAAAAGGTGGTGAAGAACATATATATTCTGGAGGGATCACGGGAGGTTGGCCACTGGCCCCAGGAGGGAGCTGGCCCTGGACCCCTGGGAAAGGGGCTATGTCCGCCACCACCCATCCCCAGTTCCCCATCCCAGCCTGGGGTCCGAAGGCCCTGGTGGGGTCGAGAGAAGAGGCGATGGTCCGGGCAAGGAAGGAACAGATGTCGGATGCTGATGCCACCATCATGGTACTCTGCCTCCCACCCTACTCCTCTCACCGCCATGCCACCACCACAGTGGGTGGGCATCAATAGGGGCCTGATGTCCAGGGCGATAGATAGGGAATGGGAGGTTGATCACCAGCCTTGAGGAGGGAGCTGACCCTCGGCCACCCTGGGAAAGGGGCTGTGTCTGCCACCACCCACCCCCAGTTCTCCATCCCAGCTCAGGGTCCAGCCCCAATTGGGTTATCAGAGCCTGCCAGCCAGGGGGAGGAACTGCGAGAGATTGGCCGGCCAGGGGGTAGGGACCAAAGAGGGTTGGCCGGCTGGCAGAGATTTGCTGTGGGAGTGCATTGACCACCAGGGGGCATCTCCTGAGTTGAGCGTCTGCCTCCTTGTGGTCAGTGTGCACCATAGTGATCAGTCATTTCTGTCATTCCAGTCATTTGGTTGTAACAGTCGCTTAGACTTTTATATACTGTATAAACTAGAAGCCCGGTGCACGAATTTGTGCACCAGTGGTGTCCCTCAGCCTGGCCTGTGGGATCAGGCCAAAACTGGCTCTCTGACATCCCCTGAGGGGTCCCAGATTGCACAATTGGGGCCAGGGAGGGATGCGGGAGGCTGGCCAGCATGGGAAGGACTGCAGGAGGGCTCCAGGGTGTGTCTGGCCTGTCTCAATCCCAATTGGTCAGACCCCAGCAGCAAGCTAACCTACTGGTCGAAGCATCTGCCCCCTGGTGGTCAATGCATATCATAGTAAGCGGTTAAGTGGCCTTAGCATATCATTGGCATATTACACTTTGATTGGTTGAACGGATAACCAGACGACTGGACACTTAGCATATTAGGCTTTTATTATATAGGACTAGAGGCCCAGTGCATGAATTGTGCACCTTGAAAGAAACTGTGGGCTGAAAGGCTGCAGTAGGAACAGGGGCAGGTCTCAGCCCATCCTCCATGCCCCTGCCCAGTCCCTCCCGCCACAGCCTCTGGTCCCCTGTCTGCCAACAACCCTGCTCCCATCACCGTTGCTCCCATGTGCTGTTGGCTCTGACCACGCTCACACCCATTGATGGCACTGAGTGTTTGGGGCCAGTGCCAGTAGCAGGTGAGAGAGCCAGGCAGGACCCTGGCACATGGGAGCAAATAATTTTCAGTAACCATCAGAGGCTTGCCCTGATGACAGCGACAGGTGCCCCGCCTTGGTCTGGCACCCCTGCTCACTTGCCCCACCATCCTGCCACAGCCAACAGCTGCCATGTTCTGCATATGCCCCCTGGTGGTCAGCACACGTAATAGCTACCAGTTGTTCAGTTGTTCCATTAGGTCTAGTTTATTTGCATCTGAGTGGGGAGGTCCTGTGCATGAGATTTGTGCCCTGAGTGGGGAGTCCCTCAGCCCGGCCTGCACCCTCTCACAGTCCAGGACCCCTCACTCCTTACTACCCACCTGCAGCGGAGGGGGCAGAGGCTCCCTCCACCACTGCTGGGCTCACCAGTCGTAAGCCTGCCTGGCTTCAGGCTGAGTGGTGCTCCCTTTGTGGGAGCGCACAGACCACTAGGGGGAAGCTCCTGCTTTGAGTGTCTTCCCCCTGGTGGTCAGTGTGCATCATAGTGACCAGTCATTCTGCTGTCGGTCAATTTGCATTTGCATATTATGCTTTTATTATATAGGAGATATATAATATAGTCTTTGTTTAAAGAAGCTCTGGAAGGATACTGATATTAATCCAGTATGAATGGATAGAGCTGTACTGGTTGATAAAGTACACTTGATCCTTGAACAGCATGAGTTTGAACTGCATGGGTCCACTTATACATGGATTTTTTTTTCAATAAATATATACAGTACTTTAAATGTACTTTCTCTTCCTTACAATTTTCTTAATAACTTTTTCTTTTCTCTAACATACTTTTTAAAGAATACAATATGTAACACATATAACAAAAATGTGTTAATTGACAGTTTAAGTTATCAGTAAGGCTTCCAGTCAACAATAAGCTATTAGTAGTTAAGATTTGGAAGTGTCAAAAGTTATATGTGGATTTCCAACTGCATGGGATTTTGGGTCTCCTAACCCCTGTGTCGTTCAATGGTTAATTGTACTTCCCAAACCGTTGGTAAATGGCAACTATACAATTCACCCTCCTCCTTAAGTGTCACTCTGGTTTTCTCCCCTGGAACACCAGGGATCCTCTAGGTATCAAAAGATAAAACATAATGAGAAATATAAAAGACTTTTTTAAGGAAAACATGGGTGAAGGGTGAAAGAGGAAGGGAGCAAGAGTCGTGGGGAGAGCTTTGAGACTCCCAAGCAATTCTGACCCCTGTGAAAGAAGAAAAGAGAATAATGAAAAGCTGGGTAAGAAGAGCCTCAGACATGTTACAGCTCAGAGAAAGTCTCAAGCAGGCCAATGAGGAGCCATGAACAAACATTGCTCTTTAGAGGAGTCTGTATTGTATAGGGATAACCTGGCCTTAGTACTGCATAATGCTCAATCATTGACCTGGAGCAATCTAGTGTGACTGTGTCCCCAGCTTGCATGCTGGTGGATCTCAAATTTGCAGAATATAGAGGCTGTCAGGTGATTACTTTCCTTACATTAGGATCTCTTTTTAAGTGAGAGCTGAGCAGCAAGCTCCCATGGTTGTCACTACACAGATCCATTTCTCTATCCATATTTACGCCTCCAAATTTCCCAAGGGCTTCTCCTCCTTAGAAGAAAATTAAAAGAGAAAGGATAGTGAAAAAAACCTTATCTTCCATTACTGAAGTTGACTTTAGGGCCACAGTTGGTCAGCCTTCTACACTATCCATTCTAACATCTACAAGTGAAAGTATGATTCCAAACTTCATTTCTGAAAGGTCAGATCTTTTAGTAAGCATACCCTCCTCAAACTCCATTCACCAAGAGGTGCCCAAGAGATTCCCACATGGATCATGTTACTTTTACTTCCACAGATATTCATTCCATCTCATATTGTGAAAAGCAATTCTACCTCCTGTTCATCAGGTTAAATTACCCTTTCAAGATGGTGACTCTTCATAACAGCTGGCCTCTAGGCTTGGAAATTCAGTGTCCTGAAAGTAGCCAAAACTTATACTCATTGGGACTATTGCTTGATCTCCTGGCAAGAATATGTCCATTTGTGGGGATCAAGATCTAATCTCTGCAGTGACCAGAACTGATTCTATAAGAACACAAGCCACCAGTTAATCATTCGAAGTGATGGTAAGTGAAGCCACTCCTGAGCATACCCCTAGGTTTCTGGGTACAAGTGTTTTTTTTGTTGTTTGTTTGTTTGTTTTTTTTTTCCTGTAGAAGACTCTTGATTTAAAGCATATATTGCATCTGAAAAGATAGCACCAATCTTTCCCTGTATTGAATCCAAGCAACTCATCATGCATTTAATGTCCATTTAAGCTTTCTTTAAGGCCACTGCTTCTGGAGAGTGCAATATGCAATATATCCAGCCAATTGTATGATCAGGTGCTGCCCACTCCCACACATTCTTTACTGTGAGGTGGATACACTGGTCAGATACTACACTCATCAAGGTCACCTATGTGCTGCTCTAATGTAAGTGCAATCCACTTTTGGCTTGAACCCACCAAGCCAACCTATTTATAAATCAAGGCTGTTTTTTCTCTCCTCCTTCATATATTCACTAGAGGCTCAGTGCACAAATTTGTGCATAGGTGGGGTCCCTTGGCCTGGCCAGCGATCAAGGCCTATTGGGGGGCCAGCCAGCAGAGGGGAGGAACCCTGGGAGGTTGGCTGGCCAGCAGGGGCAGGAACCTGTAGGAGTTTGGCCGAACAGGGGCAGAGACTGTGGAAGGTTGGCCAGCCGGCAGGGGTGTCCTGGGAAGATGGCTGGCCCCCCAATTGGGTCATGGGGGGCTGCCAGGTGGGGATAGGGACCACAGAAGGTTGGCCGGCTTGCCCCCCTAATTGGGGCTGATTGGGAAGGCTGACCACGTGGGGGGGAGGGGTCATGGGAAGTTGGCCAGGTGGCCAGGAGGGTGTGGGGGGGGCATGGGAGGTTGGCTGTGGGAGCACACTGACTACCCTCGGGCAGCTCCAGTGTTGAGTGTCTTCCCCCTGGTGGTCAGTGCATGTAATAGCAACTGGTTGACCATTACTGTTGTTTGGTTGTAATGGTTGTTAGGCTTTTATATATATATATATATATATATACTAGAGGCCTGGTGTATGAAATTTGTGCACTGGGGGGTGGGGTTCCCTCAGCCCAGCCTGCCCCTCTCACATTCCAGGAGCCCTCAGAGGATGTCCTACTGATGGCCACAGCCTGGCAGCAGAGGCTTGGAACAGGCATCCCGTGTGTGTGTGTGTGTGTGTGTCCCCACTGGTGGTCTGCCCCCAGCCAGCCACATTGGAGGCTCAGAGCAGGCACTGTGTGTGTGTGTGTGTGTGTGTCTTCTGGGGGCCTGCCTCCAGCCACACCATGGAGGCTGGGAGCAGGAGACCCTCTTTGTTGATCTCTCAGGCTCCTGGCCTCCACTACATGTTGTACTCTCCCTTGAGATATGGCCAGGATGGGGGTGCTGCTTGCAAGCTGGGCATTCCTGCTCCTGGATTGCCATGGTGACAGGGGAGCAGGTCCAGCTGGGGGCTGCCCACAGGCTGGGCTTTCCCGCTTCTAGTTCTCCATGGCAACCAGGAAGCAGGCCCAGCTTGGAGCTGCCTGCAGGCTGGACTTGCTCTCCTGCTCCCGGATCCCCATGGTGACCAGGGAGCAGGCCCAGCTGGGGCTGTCCACAGGCCAGGCTTTCCTGCTCCTGGATCAGGCTCAGCTTGGGGCTGCCTGCAGGCCGGGCTTTCCTGCTCCCTGATCAGGCCCAGCTGGGGGCGGCCCTCAGGCCAGGCTTGCTTTCCTGCTCCCAGATCACCATGGCAACTGGGGAACAGGAAAAGTTTGGGGCTGCCCACTGGCCGGGCTTGCTTTCCTGCTCCCAGATCAGGTGCAGCTGGAGGCTGCCTACAGGCCGCACTTTTCTACTTACCGATGGCCAGATCACCACAGTGACCCAGGGCCCAGCGGCACTTTCCTGCTCTCCAATAGTCATAGGGTCCCGTCTTGGGGCGGGGCTTAGCAGTGCGGGGTTCAGGCAGCACAGGGGTCCTGGCTGGGGGCTCAGGTGGCACACAGGGGTCCCAGCTGGGGGCGGGGCTTATGCCCTGCTGCCCAGGGCTGCACATGGGGCCCGGATGGCAGCTCGCGCTGTCCCGCCCTGCCTGTAGTATAGTATAGAGGCCTGGTGCTCAGGTGGGGGCCGGCTGGTTTGCCCTGAAGGGTGGCCCGGATCAGGGTGGGGGTCCCCACTGGGGTGCCTGGCCAGTCTGGGTGAGGGGCTAAGAGCTGTTTTCAGGCTGGTGGGTGACTGAAGCTCCCAGCCTCTCCTTTTTTTCTTTTTTTTTATTCTGGGATTTATTTACTTTCTATGGCTGACACTGGAGCTGAGAGCTGGCTTCAGCTCTGAGACCAGCTCCAGCTTGAGGCCTTGGCTGCTGAAAGCAGATATCTGGGCTTTGTTTAGGTTCTATAATTGAAACTCTGTTGCCATCACTGGCCGCTCTAAGCTCTGAGCCCACTGATGGCTAAAAGCAGGTTTCTGGGGTTTGTTTAGGTTCTATAATTGCAACTTTGTTGCATCCGGAGCTCAGAGCGGGGCTGCCGCAGGCCGGGAACCTTGGCTTCCTCTGTCACTAGAGCAAGCAAGCCTCCTATCTGCTTCAGCTGCCTGGTGGCCAGCAGCCATCTTGGTTGACAGTTAATTTGCATATCCTGTTGATTAGCCAATGGGAAGGGTGTTGGGGTTATGGTCAATTTGCATGTTTCTCTTTTATTAGATAGGGTATAGATAAGTACAAGTTGAGGAAAGGTGCTGATAGAAGTACATTACATAACACAGAGGTCTGTGCTACCTGTTTATGCAGCTTATGTATACCCTCTGGTTCTGCTCAGACTTGACTCCAAAATGATAATTTCCATTTTATGATGGACAGCTGCTGCATCTCTCTGAATTTTTGACTTGGTAAATCCAACAGCCCTGTCTTATAATTGGCAATTCTGGATGCATGGTCATTTGGTGCCCTACAGTATAGAATTTTGTCACTGTTATAAATCAGTACAATGCCAGGAGCTGTCTCTCAAAGGACAAATAATTCTTTGCTATAGATGCCTTGGCCTTGCTCTAGAATCCCAGGGATCAACTTTGGCATCCTTGTACTGGAGCCTGTCCTAAGCCCCGCCTTGCTTCTTTTCCCAGCACTGGCACCCCTAAAACCAGTGTCTTCTTGATTATGTGGAACAAGCAGCAGAAGTATTGATGCCACAACCTGGACTTGTTGCCAAGCACTTTTCTGTTTCCAGGTCTCATTGAAATCTGACAGTCTAGTGCAGGGGTGGGCAAACTTTTTGACTCGAGGGCCACAATGGGTTCTTAAACTGGACCGGAGGGCTGGAACAAAAGCATGGATGGAGTGTTTGTGTGAGCTAATATAAATTCAAAGTAAACATCATTACATAAAAGGGTACGGTCTTTTTTTTTTTTTTTTTTTTTTAGTTTTATTCATTTAAAATGGGCCAGATCCGGCCCGCGGGCCATAGTTTGCCCACAGCTGGTCTAGTGTTACCCAGTAAATAAAATGGAGCAATATTCTGAGGTGTAGAATGTGTTGCTTCAGAATACAAGTAAGGCTACCAGGAACTGTGCTTCTTTCTATGTAATAGTGAATTCAAGCTGCAGCAATGTAATGTTTCTTTTTTTTAGAGGGGGCATTCTATCTGCATGCCCTTGACCACTGGATTTGTAAGCATTTTATTCAAGGTTCACATTTCTGAATATTTTTTTTTTTAGGATTTATCCTCCATTCTCTAAAATTGATGTGCATTATGAAGCCTTTCACCACACTACTTACTTTTCTAAATAGATTTTTATTGATTTCAGAGATGAAGGGGGAGAGAGAGAGAGAGATACAAACATCAATGATGATAGAGAATCACTGTCAGCTGCCTCCTGATGCCCCACACTGGGGATTGAGCCCACAACTCGCATCTGCCCTGACTGGTAATGAAACCATGACCTCCTGGTCGATGCTCAACCACTGAGCAATGCCAGCCCAGCTGGGATACTTTTTAAAATTATCCTGCTTCATCAGCATGATACTATCAATGTGAAAGAGTATTGGGTATAAAATAATTCATTGCCTAAACCAATGCAACTGCAGACTTACTAAACTGATCAAGCAATAATATTACATCCAGCAGAATGGTTGCAATAGGGAATACTATACAGTTGACTTTGTGGTTGTCTATAGTAGTTCTCATTAATCTCTCCAGTTTTCTCAGTGGTCAGACTAGCAAAGTAAACAGATATATGAGTTGGACTGTTACCCATGCATCACTTATATCTTTAGAAGTGATACAAATCATTCTCAACTGGACCTAGGAAAGCTATATTTCTTTCTCTATTTCTCTCCTGGAGAAAAGAGGGAAAGTTTCAAAAGTTTACACTTGGATTTGTATAGCAGCTCCCTGCTATAGTAGCTCCTACTCCACAGTCCACTAACCAAATAGAGGGTTAATCTAACTGCAAAGTATGGAATTGGCATCTGTACACCTAGGAGTTGAGAAAATGACCACTGGGTGGGATTGCAAACTCCTTAGATCCACTGTAAACTGAGCTATCACCAGTACTCTGTTTATTACTTGTCCACATTCATTACTTTGTAGGGCTGCCTAGCAAAATGGCAGGTGACTAAGCCACCACAAATTGAGTGATTTAAATGGCGTACATTTATTTTCTCACCATCATGGAGGCCAGAAGTCCAAAATCAAGGTATTGATAGAGTAGGTTCCTTCTTTAGCTTATAGATGGTTGTTTTCATGTTCATATAATATTCTCCCTCTATTCATTTCTCTGTGTCCTACTTTTAAATATATATTTTATTGATTTTTTACAGAGTGGAAGGGAGAGGAATAGAGAGTTAGAAACATCGATGAGAGAGAAACATCAATCAGCTGCCTCCTGCACACTCCCTCCTGGGGATGTGCCCGCAACCAAGGTACATGCCTTTGACCGGAATTCAACCTGGGACCCTTGAGTCCACAGGTCAACACTCTATCCATTGAGCCAAACCGGTTAAGGCCTGTGTCCTACTTTTAATTTTTTTATGCCAACATAAGTCATTTTACATTAGGACCTGACTGCATTTTAACTTGGTAAAGAACCTATCTTCAAATGAGGTCATGTTCTGTGGTATTGGCAGTTAGGACTACAATATATGAATTTGGAGGGGATGTAATTCAAAACATAACACACCTCCAAGTTCTTACTAAAAAAGATACTAGAATGTTGATGTGTCAGTTTTCTGATATCAATGTCCAGCTAGATCTTGTGTCATATAGTATTCAAAACATGTGGGTATTACTCTTTCCCAGTGTACAGACACCCAAGTAAATGGCTCTAGGTCCTATTGAGAAAGGACTGGAGGAAGCTTTACAATATATACTTCCTGCAGTGTTGCAGGGTTTTTCGCCATATGGATTGTGGATTTGAATATTGGCTCAGATCCAAGTATTGTACAAAGAATCATGACTTTTTGTGGTAGCAACAGTCCTCAGAATCTTCTCTCTCATTCTTGTCTTTTTTTCTGATTCAACATGTTAAGTAGCACTCTCATCCCGGTTCACATGTTTTTCCCCTAGGAATACTATGTTTTAGGAACCATTTCAACAGTTCTCCTGGGGTTAAGCCGAGATTTATGCCCCTCCAACACTGATGGCTTCTGGCAGCTAAATGCCAACACCTGATCTCTGTTACTCTGGGGACCCACAATTCTCCCAGAAATTACCAAGTCCAACTCTTCTATCATCCCTGAAAAAAAGAGCCACTACTGAAAGTGTTTAGTGAAGCTAGTGCCTCTTTTGCCAGTAAATTTCTGATAGCACTGGTAAATGAGGCACCCTATGGTTCCTCCTGTGGAAAACTATCCTCTGCTGTACATCCTTAGGTTGTTTTTTTTTGTTAATTATTAGTTAAGGTATTACAAATGTGTCCTCATCCCCCTCATTATCCCCCAAACCACCCCCCACCCCGCACACTCATGCTCCCATCCCCCTATTGTCCATATCCATTGGTTTGGCTTATATACATGTATACAAGTCCTTCGGTGGATCTCTTCCCCTTACCCCCGCCCTCCCCTACTTTCCTTCTGGAGATTGATAGCCTGAGCGCTGTTTCTCAGTCTTTGGGTCTGTCCCTTTTCATCAGTCTATGTTATTCTCTATAATCCACAAATGAGTGAGATCAGGTGGGATTTATCTTTCTCTGACTGGCATATTTCACTTAGCATAATGCTCTCCAGTTCCATCCATGCTGTTGCAAAAGGTAAGAGTTCCTTTTTATTTATTTATTTATTTATTTATTTATTTATTTATTTATTAATTAATTTATTTTTTTACTGCAGCATAGTGTTCCATTGTGTAGATGTACCACAGTTTTCTAATCCACTCATCTGCTGATGGGCACTTAGGCTGTTTCCAGATCTTAGCTATGGTGAATTGTGCTGCTATGAACATAGGGGTGCATATATCCTTTCTGATTGGCGTTTCTGGTTTCTTGGGATATATTCCTAGTAGTGGGATCACTGGGTCAGATGGGAGTTCCATTTTTAGTTTTTTGAGGTAGCTCCATACTGTTCTCCACAGTGGCTGCACCAGTCTGCATTCCCACCAGCAGTGCAGAAGGGTTCCTTTTTCTCCACATCCTCTCCAGCACTTGGAGTTTGTTGATTTGTTGATAGCCATTCTGACAGGTGTGAGATGATAACGCATTGTTGTTTTGATTTGCATCTCTCATATAATTAGTGACTTTGAGCATGTTTTCATATGTTTTTTGGCCCTCTGTAGGTCCTCTTTCGAAAAGTGTCTATCTAGGTCCATTGCCCATTTTTTAATTGGATTGTTTATCTTCCTTTTGTTAAGTTTCATGAGATCCCTGTAAATGTTGGAAATTAAATCCTTATTGGTGGTATCATTGGCAAATATGTTCTCCCATGTAGTGGGTCTTCTTGTTGTTTTGTTGATGGTTTCCTTTGCTGTGCAAAAGCTTTTTATTTTGATGTAGTCCCATTTGTTTATTTTCTCTTTAGTTTCCATTGCCGTAGGAGAATTATCAGAGAAGAAATTCCTTCGGCATATGTTTGCAATTTCGCTGCCTGTGGATTCCTCTAGTATTTTTATGGTTTCAAGTCTTACGTTTAAGTATTTTATCCATTTTGAGTTTATTTTTATGTAGGGTGTGAGTTGGTGGTCTAGTTTCATCTTTTTGCATGTATCTGTCCAATTTTCCCAACACCATTTATTGAAGAGACTGTCTTGACTCCATTGTATGCTCTTGCCTCTGTCGAATATTATTTGGGCATAGTGGTTTGAGTTGATTTCGGGGGTCTCTATTCTATTCCATTGATCTATATGTCTGTTCTTGTTCCAGTACCAAGCTGTTTTAAGAACAGTGGCTTTGTAATACAGTTTGATATCTGGTATTGAGATCCCACCTACTTTGTTCTTCTTTCTCAGGATTGCTGCAGCTATTCGGGATCTTTTTTAATTCCAGATGAATTTTTGGAACGTTCGTTCTAGATTTGTGAAATATGCCGTTGGTAATTTAATGGGGATTGCATTGAATCTATAGGTTGCTTTGGGTATTATGGACATTTTGATGATGTTGATTCTACCAATCCATGAACACGGTATGTTCTTCCATCTGTTTATGTCTTCCTCTATCTCTTTTTTCAGTGTCCTGTAGTTTTTGGCATATAAGTCTTTTTCCTCCTTAGTGAAGTTTATTCCTAGGTATTTTAATATTTTTGGTGCAATGGTAAATGGGATTGCTTCTGTAGTTTCACTTTCTGTAAGTTCACTATTGGTGTAAAGAAATGCCATGGATTTCTTAGCATTAATTTTGTATCCTGCTACATTGCTGAATTCATTTATTAAGTCTAATAATTTTTTGATGGAGTCTTTAGGGTTCTCTATGTACAGTATCATCTCATCTGCAAATAAGGACAGTTTTACTTCTTCTTTTCCAATCTGGATGCCTTTTATTTCTTCTTCCTGTCTGATCGCGACAGCTAGTTCTTCCAGTACTATGTTGAAGAGGAGTGGTGAGAGGGGGCATCCCTGTCTTGTTCCTGTTTTTAGGGGGAATGGTTTTAGTTTTTGCCCATTGATTATGATGTTGGCTGTGGGTTTGTCATATATGGCTTTTATTATGTTGAGGTATGACCCCTCAATTCCTATCTTGCTGAGAGTTTTTATCAAGAAAGGGTGTTGGATTTTGTCAAATGCTTTTTCTGCACCGATTGATATGTCTATGTGTTTTTTTTTCTCTCAATTTGTTTATGTGATGTATCACATTTATTGATTTGCAGATATTGTACCATCCTTGCATCCCTGGGATAAATCCTACTTGGTCATGGTATATGATCTTTTTGATGTACTGCTGGATCTGATTTGCTAGGATTTTGTTGAGGATTTTGGCATCTATGGTCATGAGGGATATTGGCCTATAATTCCCTTTCATTGTATTGTCTTTATCTGGTTTTGGGATTAGGGTGATGTTGGCTTCATGGAATGAGCTGGGAAGTGTTCCTTCCTCTTGGATCTTTTGACATAGTCGAAGGAGAATAGGTTTAAGGTCTTCCTTGAATGTTTGGTAAAACTCCCCTGTGAAGCCATCTGGCCCCGGGCTTTTGTTTGCTGGAAGCTTTTTGATTACTGCTTTGATTTCCTCCGTAGTTATTGGCCTATTGAGATTTTTAGATTCTTCCTGATTAAGTTTTGGAAGGTTGTATTTTTCTAGGAATATGTCCATTGCCTCCAGGTTGTCTAGTGTGTTGGAGTAGAGTTGTTCATAGTGTTTTCTAACAATCCTTTGTATTTCTATGGGGTCTGTAGTTATTTCTACTCTTTCATTTCTGATTTTGTTTATTTGTGTCCTCTCTCTTTGTTTCTTGGTGAGTCTGACTAGAGGTGTATCAATCTTGTTTATCCTTTCAAAGAACCAGCTCTTCGTTTTGTTGATCTTTTGTATTGTTATTTTGGTCTCTATGTCGTTTTTCTCTGCTCTGATCTTTGTTACTTCCTTCCTTCTGCTTACAGTGAGCTTTTTTGTTGCTCTCTTTCTAACTCTTCGAGTTGTAGAGTTAGGTCATTTATTCTCATTGTTTCTTGTTTCTTGCAGTAGGCTTGTAGAGCTATTAACTTCCCTCTCAAGACTGCTTTTGCTGTGTCCCATAGGTTTTGGATTGTTGTGTTTTCATTGTCTTTAGTTTCCATGCTGTTTTTTATTTCTTCTTTGATCTCACTGGTAACCCAGTCATTGTTTAATAGCATGCTATTTATTCTCCATGTGTTTGATTTTTCTGGATTGTTTTTGTTGTAGTTGATTTCCAGTTTTATGCCTTTGTGGTCTGAGAAGATGTTTGAAATGATTTCAATTTTCTTGAATTCGAAGAGACTTTGTCTGTGACCCAATATATGGTCTATATTTGAACATGACAAATGTGCACTTGAGGAGAATGTATATTCTGTGGCTTTGGAGTGAAATGTTGTGAAGGTGTCAATTAATTCCATCTGATCTAGTGAGTCATTTAGGATTGATGTTTCTTTGCTGAGTTTCTGTTTAGAGGATTTTTCCAGTGGTGATAATTGGGTGTTAAGGTTCCCTACTATGATTGTATTGCTGTCAATCTTTCCCTTGATCTCCTCCAGAAGATTTCTTATGTATTTGGGTGCTCCTATATTGGGTGCATATATATTTACCAGAGTTATTTCTTCTTGTTGGACTTGTCCCTTTAGTATTATGAAGTGGCCTTCTTTGTCTCTTTTTATGTCCTTCACTTTGAGATCTAATTTGTCAGATATAAGTATTGCTACCCCGGCTTTTTTTTTTTTCACTTCCATTGGCCTGAAAAACCTTTTTCCATCCCTTCATCATCAGTCTGTGTGCATCTTTTTTTCTGAGGTGGGTTTCCTGTAGACAGCAGATATATGGGTCATGTTTTCTTATCCACTCATTTACCCTATGCCTTTTGACTGGGGAATTTAATCCATTTACATTTAAAGTTATTATTGATAGAAACTTGTTAGTTGCCATTTTTGTTCTTTACTGCTCCGTTCGTTCTTTGTTTCCTATTTTTTTTTCTATTTACAACAGACCCTTTAGCATTTCTTGCATTGCTGGCTTGGTTGTAATAAACTCCTGTAGACCGTTTTTGTCTGTGAAGCTCCTGATTTGACCCTCAATTTTGATTGATAGCCTCACTGGGTACAGTATTCTTGGATTTAGACCCTTCCTTTGCATGACTTTGTATATTTCACTCCATTCCCTTCTTGCCTGATGTGTTTCTGTTGAGAAATCGGTCGCTAGTGTGATGGGGGGATCCTTTGTAGTTAACTTTCTGTCTCTCTCTGGCTGCTTTTAAGATTCTTGCTTTGTCGTTGGTGTTTGCCAATTTAATTATTATGTGCCTTGACAGTGGTCTTTTGGGGTTCATTTTGTTTGGGACACTGTGAGCTTCTTGGATTTGTGTGAGGTTTTTCTTTCCTATATCAGGGAAATTTTCTGTTACTATGCTTTCAAACAGGTTTTCTATTCCTTGCTCAGTTTCCTCTCCTTCTGGCACCCCTATTATTCGAATGTTGTTTCATTTAGCATTGTCCCAGAGTTCTCTTAGGCTCTCCTCCTTCTTTTTAATTTTTTTTTTTCTAGAAGCTGTTCTGCTTGGGTATTTTTTCCTACCTTGTCTTCTAGCTTGCTGATGCGGTCCTCTGCTTCTTCTAGTCTACTGTTGATGCTTTCTATTGAGTTCTTTATAGCAGTGATGTCATTTTTTCATTTCTTCTTGGTTTTTCTTCATTTCCTCCTGGTTCCTACCCATATTGTTGAATTTGTCTTTCATTCTTTTCATCCACCTTATGGCCATTTCTCTGAATTCTTTCTCTGACAGGTTGCTTGCCTCCATTGCCTCCATTTCATTTACTTCCTTTTCTGATGATGCCTGTTTTTCTTTCATATGTGGGTTGGTTCTTTGTTTCACCATGATCTCTCTTCTCCAGGTGTTTGGTTATGTAGTTCTCTCTCTGATGCGTTGATTTAAAGGCACAAAATACAACACAACAAGGCACAACGTACAAGGCACTGAACATAAATGTATTCACGATATTAATAACCCCAAATAAAGGTGACCACCAAAGCGAAGAGAATTAGGGGATAAAGAAGAAAAAAGAGAAAAAGGTTAAAGAGAAAAAGAAAAAATAAAAAGTAGTGCCGAAATGAGATTTAGAGAAGGGAGAGAAGGAATAAAAAAGTAATAGAGAGAATGAAATAGAGGTGAGAAGAGGCTATTTGTATGGGGAGAAAACTCTAATAGAACTGCAACTAATCTCAACAAATTCCAGCAGCAGATCCCCAGAGATTAATGCAAACTACAAACAACCACTAATATCAAGCAAGGCAATGGAAAACAGAAGCACAAAAATAACCAGAGAAAGAAAAAATAAGCAAAACAGAAAAATGAAAATGAAAAACAAAACAATCTCCCAAACAAGCATAAAAACCCCCAATATACTCAAAATCAAGCAAACACTAGCAAAACGACAGAGAGAAAAAAAATTGGATAGTGAAGAAAGATAAGAGAGAGGTGTATATGGATTTAAAGCAAGGGATTGGAAATTAGATATATAAGTAGGGTGATATTTAGACAGTTGGTAAAAAGAAGGAATAGGGAAAATCTAAAGCAGGAATAGGGTAAGAGAAACAGGACAACAAAAGGGTAAAAGTGAGGAAGAGAGTTTTGGCTTAAGGGTAAAGGTGAGATAGAGAGAAATGATGCTAAAGGAACGATGAAAATAGAGTGTAGAACACTAATCCCAAAATAAAATAAATAAAATAATAAAATGACACTTGATAAAATGGTAAAATGATAGCAATAATACTGGTTAAAAAATGTGGTAATTAAAAAGGTAAAAATAGGTGATGAAAAAAATAAAATAAAAAAAATAATAAAATAGGTTCTTAATGAAATGGTGAAAAAATAATTTAAAAAATATATAAAAATGTGCAGTAGTGATGGTGCTTCAGATATTCTACTCTTCTTTTTGGCACACCTTAGTCCTGCCAGGCATTCAGGAGAGTGTTGAAATTCCCTGCGATACACTGTCCCTCTTGCCCGTAAACCACAGTCCTGATTTTAAGGCAGGTTTTATTTGTTTACCAGACTGCCTTTATTTGTATTTACAGAAGAGACAGTTTGTGGCTCTGCCTCTGGGTGGCAGTGTGTCTCGATTGACCTCGAAGGCTATAAGTCTTCTCTATCAGTAGGGTTTGTTTATTCTATGGTACTTGAAACTGGTTTGGGAAAGTCCACTGCCCAGAGCTGGTTCTTTAATTGTTACTCCCCGCTCTGTTTCCCAGGTTCCCCAAAAAGAACTTTCCCCTACCGGCTCTGCGAATGACCCCAACTGAGGAATCCCATGCACTGGGTTTAATAATCAAACACACATATCTAAGGGGAACTGTAACAAGAGCCTGATACTTTGTGCGAATTTGCAAGCCTCCATCTTCCAGGTCTGTGCGCAGTCTCTGCGCGCACACTTGCCCCTGGCACCAAGCAGCTGGCACACTGCAAAATCCGAGGCTGCTTTTTTACATACAGTCCAGCTATGGACTTATTTTTAGTGGTCCTTTCTGCCAGCAGCCCTGTGCGACCCCTTCCCCACTCGCGGGTCACTCTGTTCCCAACTGCTGCAGACTCTGTGGGGCGCAGATTTCGCTCCGTGCGGGCGCAGTCCTCTCTCCAACCTGGATTGCAAACTGCACCTTTAGGGGAAGTCTAACCTTTCATTGAGAAGAAGCATTGCTCCTCTGAGTTCATGCAGTCACGCTGCTTGAGATCCCTTGTTTCCAGGTTAGTAGCTGATCCCTGGATGCCGGTAACAGCCGCTCAAGATGGCGCGGTCTCCGCTGCTGAGCTGGTGCACCCGGAGAGGTTTCAGCTGCAGTCTCCAACCGTCCTTTTTTTTTTCTCCTGGGAGTTCTCAGCCTTCCCAGCTACAGACAACCTCTCAGCTGAATATCCTCTGCCGATTCGGGCTGTATGTTACCCGTTTCAGCTGCTCACCCTAATCTCCTCCAGGACAAGGCACAGGACACATCTGTTTATACCTCCACCATTTTTCATTTTTTTTTAATTTTTATATTTGATGCTATTTATTTTTAGAAAAAATATGTTTTATTTAGGTAACAATGGCTAATAGCATTACTTAAGTTTCAGATATACAATATTATAATTCTGTATCTTATATTCTATCATGTACTCATCACCAAAACTCCAGTTTCTATTTGTTACCATATATTTGACCCACTTCTGGGTTTATTATCACTTTTTTCTCTTATATTTCACATATAAGTAAAATCATCATAGTTTTTGTTCTTTTCTGTTCAACTTAGCATAATCCTATGTTGTTGCCAGTGACAATACATCATCTTTCTATGGCTGAGTAGTATTTCATTGTGTATATGTAAGCATATATATATATATAGTATATATAGTATACAATTGCATATCCTATATAATAAAAGGGTAATATGCAAAATGACCCTAACAGCAGAAAGACTGGGAATGACTGGTCACTATGACACACACTGACCACCAGGGGGCAGATGCTTAATGCAGGAGCTGCCCTCTGGTGGTCTCCCACAAGGGGGATCTCTGCTCAGCCACAAGCCAAGCTGACGGCTGGCAGTACAGTGGTGGAGGCAGGAGAGGGTCCCTCAGCAGCGCTAAGGATGTCCAACTGTAGCTTACGCCAGCTCCCCACTGGCAAGTGGACATCCCCCAAGGGATCCCGGGCTGCCAGAAGGATGTCTGACTGCCAGCTTAGGCTCAATCCCCTGGGGAATGGACCTAAGGCAGCAGGTGGTCATCCCTCAAGGAGTCCCAGGCTGTGAGAGGGCACAGGCCGGACTGAGGGAACCCCTCCTTGAGTGCACAATTTTTTGTGCACCAGGCCCCTCTATATGATATATATATTCTTCTTTATTTATACACTAGAGGCCTGATACATGAAATTCGTGCACTGGGGGAGGGGCGTCCCTCAGCACAGACTGCACCCTCTCTAATCTGAAACCCCTTGAGAAATGTCCGACTGCCCATCTGCCCATTTAGACCCAATCCCTGCTGGACAGGTTACCCCCAACAATCCTCCCCTGCCAGTCCAGTCACCCCCAACTGCCCTCCCCTGCCAGCCCTGGCTGCCCAAACTGCCCTCCCCTGCAGGCCTGGTACTCCCCCAACTTCCCACCCCTGCAGGCCATCTTGTGGTGGCCATCTTGCGATGACCATCTTGCGGTGGCCATATTGTGGTGGCCATCTTGTGTGTTGGAGTGATCATCAATTTACATACTGGTCTTGACTAATCAGCATATCTGGTTGTGACTGTGAGGGTGTTGTGACCAATTTTCATATTCCCTTTTATTAGTATGCATTTTAGGTTATTTCCGTATCTTGGCTATTGATAACAGCATTGCAATGAACATAAACATATATGGTGCCCCAAAAATGTATACACACATTTTGAATGATTATAAAGGCAGTGTTTATAAAAATACATTTTATTTTTAAAATTGAGCTATCAGCTGTTAAAGTTTGTTTACATTTGTGGGGATAGCTGTATATAATTCTTATGTACATGTTCTTCAGATAAATGTCTATTAAAAGACTTGCTAAATCATATGGTAGGTAGTTTTTTTAAATTCTTTATTTTTGAAAGTATTACATATATCCCCTTTTTAACACATTGTCCTCTCCCAGCCTGACCCAGCCCCTCAGTCTTGGCCTACAAACCCCACCCCATTGTCTGTGTCCATTAGTTATGCTAACATGCATACAAGTTACTTGGTTGATCACTTATGCTCCCCCTCCCTCCCCTGCCTTGCCACTAAGGATTGATGGTCTCTTCCATGAACCTATGTCTGTGGATCAATGTGTGTTCATCATTTTATATTTTTCATTATCTTCCACAAATGAGTAAGATCATGTGACACATATCTTTCTCTGAATGGATTATTTTGCTTAGTATAATGCTCTCCAGGTATATCCATGTTGCTGAAAATGGTAAGAGTTCTTTTTTTTTTTTAATAGCAGCATAGTATTCCATTGTGTAGATGTAACACAGGTTTTTATTTCTTTTGAATATTTTTAAATATATATTATTGATTTTTTACAGAGAAGGGAGAAGGATAGTTACAAACATTGATGAGAGAGAAACATCGATCAGCTTCCTCCTGCACATCCCCTACTGGGGATGTGCCCACAACCAAGGTACATGCTCTTGACTGGAATCGAACCTGGGACCCTTCAGTCTGCAGACTGATGCTCTATCTACTGAGCCAAACCAGTTAGGGCATACGACACGTTTTTAATCCACTCATCTGCTGATAGGCACTTAGGTTGCTTCTACATTTTAGCTATTGTAAATTGTGCTGCTATTAACATAGGGGAGCATATATCCTTTCTGATTGGTGTTTCTGGTTTCTTGGGATATAGTTTTAGAAGTGGGATTATGGGGTCAAATGAGAGTTCCATTTTTAACTTTTTAAGGAAACTCCACACTGTCTTCCACAGTGGCTGCACCAGTCTACATTCCCACCAGCAGTGCAGGAGGGTTCCTTTATTGTCCATATCCAGCACTTGTTGTTTGCTGATTTGTTGATGGTAGCCATTCTGACAGCTGTGTGAGGATATCTCACTGCTGTTCTGATTTGCACCTCTTGGATGATTAGTGACTTTGAGCGTCTTTTCATATGTCTCTTGGCCTTCTGTATGTTCTTTTTTGAAAAGTGTCTATTTAGGTCCTATGCCCATTTTTGGATTGGATCATTTATCTTCCTTTTGTTAAGTTGTATGAGTTCTCTGTAAATTTTCGAGATTAAACCCTTATCTGAAATATCATTGGCAAATATATTCTCCCATATAGTGAGCTTTCTTGTTGTTCTGTTGATGGTTTCTTTTGCAGTGCAGAAGCTTTTTATTTTGATGTATTCCCATTTGTTTATTTTCTCCTTAGTCTCCATTGCCCTAGGAGCTGTTTCTGTAAAGATATTGCTACGACGTATGTCTGCTATTTTGCTGCCTGCCTATGAAGTTTCCTGTATTTTTATGGTTTCCTGTCTTACATTTAAGTCCTTTAGCCATTTTGAGTTTGTTTTTGTGTATGGTGTAGGTTGGTGATCTATTTTCATTTTTTTTGCATTTATCTGACCAAATTTCCCAACACCATTTATTGAAGAGACTGTCTTAATGCGGTATACTATTGCCTCATTTCTTAAATATTAATTGAGCATAATGGCTTGGGTTCATTTTGGGGTTCTATGTTCTGTTCCATTGGTCTATATGTCTGTTCTGGTGCCAGTACCAGGCAGTTTTGAGAAATGTGGCTTGTTAATATAGCTTGATATCTGGTATTGTTATTCCCTTCAACATTGTTCTTCTTTCTCAGGATTGCTGTGGCTATTTAGGGTCTTTTTTCATTCCAGATGAATTTTTGGAGAGTTTGTTCTAGATCTTTGAAGTATGCCAGAGGTATTTTAATGGGAATTGCATTGAATCTGTAGATTGCTTTGGGTAGTATGGATATTTTAATGATGTTGATTCTACCAATCCATGAACATGGTATGTTCTTCCATTTTTTTATATCTCTATCTGTTTTTTCAATGTCTTGTAGTTTTCCAAATACAGGTCTTTTACCTCCTTAGTTAAGTTTATTCCTAGGTATCTTAATTTTCTTGGTATAATGATAAATGGGATTTTGTTTCATTTCTCTTTCTGTGAGTTCATTACTGGTGTATAAAAAGGCCATAGATTTCTGGGTGTTAATTTTGAATCCTGCTAAATTGCCAAATTCATTTATTATGTCTAGTAGTTTTTTATGGAGTCTTTAGTGTTTTCTATGTATAGTATTATCTCATCTGTGAATAAGGACAATTTTACTTTTTCTTTTCCAATTTGGATGCCTTTTATTTCTTCTCATCTGATCGCTATGGCTAGCACTTGCAATACTATATCGAACAGGAGTGGTGAAAATGGGCATCACTGTCTTGTTCCCGTTCTCAGGTGAAATGAGCTTAGTTTTTGCCCATTGAGTATGATGTTGGCTGTAGGTTTGTCATACAAAGCTTTTATTATTTTGAGGTGTGATTTCTCTATTCCCACTTTGCTGTGAGTTTTTATAAAGAAAGGTGTTGGATTTTGTCAAATGCTTGTTCTGCATCGTATGATATAATTATGTGATTTTTATCTCTGTTTGTTTATGTGATGTATCACATTTATTGATTTATGGATAGTGTACCATCTTTGCATCCTTGGAATAAATCCCACCTGGTCATGCTGTATGAACTTTTTAATATAATGTTGAATCCAATGTGCTAGAATTTTGTTGAGGATTTTAGAATCTATGTTCATCAAGGATATTGGCTTGTAGTTCTCTTTTTTGTGGTGTCTTTATCTGGTTTTGGAATTAGTGTAATGCTGGCTTCATAGAAAGAACTTGGAAATGTTGCTTTCTCTTGAATGTTTTGGAATAGTTTGATGAGGATAAGCTTTAGTTCTTCTTTGAATGCTTGGTAGAACTCCCCTTTAACGCCATACAGACCAGGGCCTTTGTTTGCTGAAAGATTTTTGAACACTGCTTCAATTTCTTTAGTAGTTATCTGCCTATTCAGGTTTTTTTATTCTTCTTTATTGAGTAATGGGAGTTTGTACTTTTTAAAGAATATGTTCATTTTGTCTAGGATGTCCATTTTATTGGAATAGAGTTCTTCATAGTATATTTTCATAATAATTTGTATTTCTATGGGATCAGTTGTTACTTTACCTCTTTCACTTCAGATTTTTTTTTTATTTGGGTTCTCTCTCTTTGCTTCTTGGTGAGCCTGCCTAGAGGTTCATCAATCTTGTTTATCCTTTCAAAGAAACAACTCTTGGTTTTGTACAGAAATAAATCTGTATGTGATTCATTTCTGTTTAGATGTTTATTATTTCCTTCCTTCTGCTTAGGCTGGGCTTTTCTTGTTGTTATCTTTCTAACTCTTTGAGTTGTATGGTTAGATAATTTTTTACCATTTTTTCTTATTTTTTGAGGTAGGCCTGTAGAGATATGAGCTTCCCTCTCAAGACTGCTTTCACTGTGTCCCTTAGATGATGGATTGTTATGTTTTCATTGTCGTTTCTTGCCATGATGCTTTTTTATTTCTTCTTTGATCTCTTTGGTAACCCAATCATTGTTTAGTAGCATGCTATTTAGGCTTCAGGTGATTGATTTTTTTCATTGTTTTTATTTTAGTTGATTTCTAATTTTATGTCATTGTGATCTGAGATGCTTAATAAGATTTCTATCTTATTGAATTTGAAGAGATGTTGCCTGTGTCCCAATATGTGGTCTATCTTTGAATATGACCCATTTGTACTTGGGAATATGTATTCTGTGGCTTTAGGGTGAAATGTTCAGAAGATGTCAATTAATTTTATCTGATCTAGTGAGTCATTTAGGATTTCTGTTTCTTTGCTGATTTTGAGGATATATCCAGTGGTGTTAGTGGGGTATCAAAGTCTCCTACTATGACTGTATTTTTGTCAACATCTTCCTTGATATCCTCCAGAAGTCTTTTTTATGTATTTGGGGGCTCCTGTATTGGGTGCAGATATGTTTTCCAGGGTTATAACTTCTTGCTGGATAGCTCCCTTTAGTATTATGAAGTGGCCTTCCTTATCTCTTGTTATGGCCGTCACTTTGAGATCTAATTTGTCAGACATAAATATTGCTACCACAGATTTTTTTTTCCATTTCCATTTGCCTGAAAATCATTTTTCCGTCCCTTCCCCATCAGTCTGTGTGAATCCTTTGTTCTGAGGTGGGTCTCCTGTAGACAGCAGATATATGGGTCATGTTTGTTTATCCACTCAGCTACCCTATGCCTTTTGATTGGAGCATTTAGTCCATTTACATTTAAAGTTATTATTGATAGGTACTTGTTTGTCACCATTTTTATTCTTTATGCATGTTTTTTTTTTTAATTTCCTTCCTATTTCTTATTTTTAAAGCAGTCCCTTCAGCATTTCTTGCATTGCTGGCTTGGTGGTAATAAACTCCCTTAGTCTTTTTTTGTCTATGAAGACCCTAATTTTGCCCTCAACTTTGATTGATAGCCTTGCTGGGTACAGTATTCTTAGATACAGATCCTTGCTTTGCCTGAATTTGTATATTTCATTCCATTCCCTTCTGGCGTGATGTGTTTCTGTTGTGAAATCTGTTGATAGTCTGATGGGGGATCCCTTGTAGTTAACTCTCTGTCTCTCTCTGGCAGCCTTTAAGATTCTTACTTTGTTGTTGGTGTTTACCAATTTAATTATAATGCATGTTGGTGTGGGTCTTTTGGGGTTCATCTTGTTTTTAACTCTGTGAGCTTCTTGGACTTGTGTGAGTTTTTTCTTCTTCCCAATAGCAGGGAATTTTTCTGTGATTATTTCTTCAAACAGGTTTTCTATTCCTTGCTCAGTTTCCTCTTCTTCTGGTACCACTATTATGCAGATGTTGTTTCATTTCGTTTTTTCCCAAAATTCCCTTAGACTCTCCTCCTGTTTTGTTTTGTTTTTTTTAATTTTTTTTTTCCTAGTCACTGCTCTGTTTGGGTATTTTTTCCTACCTTGTCTTCTAGCTCTCTGATGTGGTCCTCTGCTTCTTCTAGTCTACTGTTGATGCTTTCTATAGTGTTCTTTATTGCAGCAATATCATTTTTCATTTCTTCTTGGGTCTTCTTAATTTCCTATTGGTATTTACACATATTGTTGAATTTGTCTTTCATCCTTTTGAGAGTCCTTATGACCATTGCTCTGAATTCTTTCTCTGACATATTGCTTTCCTCCATTTCTTTTACTGCTTTTTCTGGTGATTCCTCCACTGATTCACTCCTCTCAGGGTGTCTGGTTATGTAGCTCTCTCTCCTGCACTGACTTAAAGGCACAAAATACAACACTGCAAGACACAATGCACAGGACACCAAACACAAATGTATTCATGATACCTACCTATACCTAAAACCCCAAATAAAGGTCACCACCAGAGAAAAGAGAATTAGGGGAGAGAAAAGAGTTTAAAAATTATATTGAGAAAAGGAAAAAATGTAAGAGAGAAAAAAAGAGAATAAAAAAGGAGAGAAATATATGTATATGGGAAAAAACTCCCCAAACCCCACAGCTAATCTAAAAAATGCAAACAACAAACTCTCCAGAACAAAACAAAATAACAAAATAAAAATTAAAAAAAAAACCTCCCAGCTGAATCTGAAGAGGCAGAATTCTCTCTAGGCAATATCTGACCTTTCCATCCATGAAGCATCTCACCAGCTGTGTTTAATTCACCAATTCCGGGTGAATTGTTTGATTCTGCTGTTCCTTCTATCTGCTCTGTGAGAAGGCCCAGGGCCCATCCACTAATTCAGCACCACTTTGTCTCCCCCTGGAAAAACTTTTTAAGCACCCACAGCCAGGAAGGCTGGAGTCTTGGTGTTTGTGGTTTCACAACTGAGGCATCTGGTTCCTGGGTAATGTTTTTGTAGGGTCCCGGGATGTACCCAAGGTGTCCCAGGTTGAAGGCATGGCTGGGCTTCTGATCACAGCCATTCTCTCCTTGAAGATGGTGCAGTCTCTGTGGCAGAGCTGGCCACTCCAGAAGAGATTTCAGCAGTGTAGAGGCTGCCTGGCCAGGGGGGCCTGCTTCACTAGTCCCCAACAGTCCTGTGGAATATAGCTCTCTCTCACTCACAAATACAGACACTCCCCAAATGTCCACACACTCTCCTTTCACTCTGTTACTCACACACTATCTTGCAGCCTGCAGTCCTGTGGACCACCATCTTGGATCCTCAAGTCTAGTAGATATTTTAAGGAGTCTTTAGGGTTTTCTATGTATAATATCATGTCATCAACATATAATGACCATCTTACTTCCCTTCTAATATACATGCCTTTTATTTCTTCTTCTCATCTGATCGCTACAGTTAGCACTTCCAGTACTATGTCAAACAGGAATCTGAAATTGGGCATTCCTGTCTTGTGCTTGTTCTTAGGGGAAATGGTTTTAGTTTTTGCCCATTGAGTATGATGTTGTCTGTAGGTTTGTCATATAAGGTTTTTATTATGTTGAGGTATGATCCCTCCATTCCCACTTTGCTGAGAGTCTTTATCAGAAAGGGTGTTGGCTTTTTCTGAATGCTTTGTCTGCATCTATTGATATGACCATGAGATTTCTGTATTTCAATTTATGTGATGTATTACCTTTACTGTTTTTCAGATATTTTACCAGAATTACATCCCTGAAATAAAATCCCCTTGGTCATGGTGTATGATCTTTTTAATGTATTTTTGTGTCCTTTTTGCTAATATTTCATTGAGGATTTTAATATTTATGTTCATCAGGAATAATGGTCTGCAATTCTCTTTCTTTGTAGCATCCTTATCTGTTTTTGGGATTAGGGTAATACTGGCTTCATAGAAGGAATTTGGAAGTGTTCCTTCCCCTTGAAGATTTTGGAATAGTCTGACGAGGATAGGTTTTAGTTCTTTGAATGTTTGGTAAAATTACCCTGTTATGCTGTCCAGACTAGGTCTTTTGTTTCCTGGAATTTTTTTTAATTACTGCTTCAATTTCCTCAGTAAGTACCAGCCTATTCAGATTTTCTGATTCTTCCTGATTAAGTTTTTGGAAGATTTTGTTTTTATAAGAATGTGTTCATTTAGCATAGGTTGTCCAGTTTGTTGGATTAGAATTGTGTATAGTATTTTTTTTACAATCCTTTGTATTTCTGTGTTGTTTGTTGTTACTTTACCTCTTTCATTTCTACTTTTTTTTCTTTTTTTGACTTTTTTTATTGCTTAAAGTATTACAAAGGGTATTACATATGTGTCCTTCTTTTTTGCCCGCCCTTGACAGTCCCCTAGCCTCCCTAACCCCAGGGTCTTATGTCTATTGGTTATGTTTATATGCATGCATACAAGTCATTCGGTTGATCTCTTACCCCCTTCCCTTCTGCCCCCCCAACCCTCCCCGGCCTTCCCGCTGCAGTTTGACAATCTGTTTGAGGCAGCTCTCACTCTGTATCTATTATTGTTCAAAAGTTTATAATGGTCTCTATTATCCATGAATGAGTGAGATTATGTAGTATTTTTCCTTCATTGACTGGCTTATTTCACTTAGCATAATGCTCTCCAGTTCCATCCATGCTGTTGCAAATGGTAAGAGTTCCTTCTTTTTTACAGCAGCATAGTATTCCATCGTGTAGATGTACCATAGTTTTCTAATCCATTCATCTACTGATGGGCACTTAGGCTGTTTCCAGATCTTAGCTATGGTGAATTGTGCTGCTATGAACATAGGGGTGCATATATCCTTTCTGATTGGTGTTTCTGGTTTCTTGGGATATATTCCTAGAAGTGGGATCACAGGGTCAAATGGGAGTTCCATTTTCAGTTTTTTGAGGAAACGCCATACTGTCTTCCATAGTGGCTGCACCAGTCTGCATTCCCACCAACAGTGCACAAGTGTTCCTTTTTCAGAACATCCTTTCCAGCACTTGACTTTTGTGGATTTGTTGATTATAGCCAGTCTGACAGGTGTGAGATGGTACCTCATTATTGCTTTGATTTGCATCTCTTGGATGATTAGTGACTTTGAGCATGTTTTCATATGTCTCTTGGCTTTCTGAATATCCTCTTTTGATAGGTGTCTATTTAGGTCTTTTGCCCATTTTTTGATTGGATTGTTTATCTTCCTTTTGTTAAGTTGTATGAGCTCCCTATAAATTTTGGAGATTATGTCCTTATCAGATATGACATTGGCAAATATGTTTTCCCACGCAGTGGGTTTTCTCATTGTTTTGTTGATGGTTTCTTTTGCCGTGCAGAAGTTTTTATTTTGATGTAGTCCCATTTGTTCATTTTCTCTTTAGTTTCAAGTGCCCTGGGAGCTGTATCAGTGAAGAAATTGCTTCAGCATATGTCTGAGATTTTGTTGCCTTTCGATTCTTCTAGAATTTTTATGGTTTCCTGTCGTACATTTAAGTCCTTTATCCATTTTGAGTTTATTTTTGTGTATGGTGTAAGTTGGTGGTCTAGTTTCATTTTCTTGTATATACCTGTCGAATTTTCCCAACACCATATATTGAAGAGACTATCTTGGCTCCATTGTATGTTCTTGCCTCCTTTGTCAAATATTAATTGAGCATATTGGTACGGGACGATTTCTGGGTTCTCTATTCTATTCCATTTATCTATATGCCTGTTCTTGTGCCAGTACCAGGCAGTTTTGAGAACAGTGGCTTTGTAATACATCTTGATATCTGGTATTGAGATCCCACCTACTTTGTTCTTTCTCAGGATTGCTGCAGCTATTCAGGGTCTTTTTTTTTTATTCCAGATGAGTTTTTGGAGAATTCGTTCTAGATTTGTAAAGTATGTCATTGGTATTTTAATGGGAAGTGAGTTGAATTTATAGATTGCTTTGGATACTATGGACATTGTAATGATGTTGATTCTACCAATCCATGAGCACGTTATGTTCTTCCATCTGTTTATGTCTTCCTCTATATCTTTTTTCAACGTCCTGTAGTTTTCTGAGGAGAGGTCTTTTACCTCTTTAGTTAAGTTTATTCCTAGGTAGCTTAATTGTTTTGGTGCGATGGTAAACGGGATTGTTTTTATAATCTCTCTTTCTGAAAGTTCACTATTGGTGTATAGAAATGCCTCAGATTTCTTGGGGTCAATTTTGTATCCTGCTACATTGCCAAATTCATGTATTAAGTCTAGTAGCTTTTTGATGGAGTCTCTAGCGTTTTGTATGTATAATAGCATGTCGTCTGAAAATAAGGACAGTTTTACTTCCTCTTCAAATTTAGATGCCTTTCATTTCTTCTTCTTGCCTAATTGCAATGGCTAACACTTCCAGTACTATGTTGAACAGGAGTGATGAGAGTGGGAATCCCTGTCTTGCTCCTGTTCTTAGTGGAAATGGTGTTAGTTTTTGTCCCTTGAGTATGATGTTGGCTTTGGGCCTGTCATATATGGCTTTTATTATGGTGCAGTATGATCCTTCTACTCCCGCCTTGCTGAGAGTTTTTATCAAAAATTGGTGTTGGACTTTGTCAAATGCTTTTTCTGCATCAATTGATATGACCATGTGGTTTTTTTCTTTCAATTTGTTTATGTGATGTGTCACATTTATTGATTTGCGGATATTGTACCATCCTTGCATCCCTGGGATAAATCCTACTTGGTCATGGTGTATGATCTTTCTGATGTACTGCTGGATCCGATTTGCTAAGATTTTGTTGAGGATTTTGGCATCTATGTTCATGAGGGATATTGGCCTGTAATTCTCTTTCATTGTGTTGTCTTTCCCTGGTTTTGGTATTAGGGTGATGCTGGCTTCATAGAATGAACTTAGAAGTGTTCCTCCCTCTTGAATTTTTTGTAGTACTTTGAGGAGGATAGGTTTTAGTTCTTCCTTGAATGTTTGGTAAAACTCCCCTGTGAAGCCGTCTGGTCCTTGGCTTTTGTTTGCTGGAAGCTTTTTGATGACTGCTTCAATTTCTTCCATAGTTATTGGCCTGTTGAGATTTTTAGATTCTTCCTGATTGAGTTTTGGAATGTTGTATTTTTCTAGGAATTTGTCCATTTCCTCCATGTTGTCTAGTTTGGAGTAGAGCTGTCCATAGTATTTTTTAACAATCATTTGTATTTCTGTGGGGTCTGTTGTTATTTCTCCTCTATCGTTTCTGATTTTGTTTATTTGGGTCCTCTCTCTTTGCTTCTTGGTGAGTCTGGCTAGAGGTTTTTCAGTCTTGTTTACCCTTTCAAAGAACCAGCTGTTGGTTTTATTGATTTTCTGTATTTTTTTTTTGTCTCTATGTCATTTATTTCTGCTCTAATCTTTATTATCTCCTTCCTTCTGCTCACTCTGGGGTTTTCTTGTTGCTCTCTTTTTAATTCTTTGAGTTGTAGAGTTAGATGATTTACTACCATTTTTTCTTGTTTTTTTGAGATAGACCTGTAGAGCTATAAACTTCCCTCTCAGGACTGCTTTCATTGTGTCCCATAGGTTTTGGATTGTTGTGCTTTCATTGTCATTAGTTTCCAGGAGGTTTTTAATTTCCTCTTTGATCTCATTGGTAACCAAATCAATATTTAATAACATGCTATTCAGCTTCCAAATATTTGAGTATTTTGGGTTGTTTTTATTTTAGTTTCTAATAATTTGCCATCGTGGTCTGAGAAGATGCTTTTTATGATTTCAATCTTCATGAATTTGGAGAGACTTTGCGTGTGACCCAATATGTGGTCTATTTTTGAATCTGTGCCATGAGCACTTGAGTAGAATGTATATTCTGCGGCTTTGGGGTGAAGTGTTCTGAAAATGGCTATTAAGTCCATCTGATCTAGTGCATCATTTAGGATTGCTGTTTCTTTGCTGATTTTTTGTCTAGAGGACTTATTCAGTGCTGCCAGTGGTGTATTAAAGTCCCCTTCTATGATTTTATCATTGTCCATCTCTCCTTTTATATCTTCCAGGTGGTTTTTTTTTTTTATGAATTTTGATGCTCCTGCATTTGGTGCATATGTGTTTACCAGGATTATATCTTCTTGTTGTATTGATCTGTTTAGTATTATGAAGTGGCCTTCCTTATCTCTTGTTATGGCCTTCACTTTGAAGTCTATTTTGTCCCATATAAGTATTGCTACCCCAGCTTTCTTTTCCTTTCCATTTTCCTGAATGTTATTTTTCCATCCTTTCACTTTCAGTCTGTTTGAGTCCCTTCTAATGAGGTGGGTCTCTTGTAGACAGCAGATGTATGGGTCATGTTTTTTTTTTTTTTTTTTTTTTTTTATCTATTCAGCCACTCGATGTCTTTTGGTTGGAGCATTTAGTCCGTTTACATTTAAAGTTATTATTGAAAGGTACTTGTTTGTAGCCATTTCTTTTTTTGTGTGGCTGTTTTCTTTCTGAGCTTTTTATTTCTTCTATTTCCACCAGTCCCTTTAGCATTTCTTGCATTGCTGGCTTGGTGGTGATAAAATCCCTTAGCCTTTTTTTGTCTGTGAAGCTTCTTATTTCCCCTTCAATTTTGAATGATAGCCTTGCTGGATAGAGTATTCTTGGATTCAGTCCTTTGCTTTGCATCACTTTGAAAATTTCTGTCCGTTCTTTTCTGGCCTGATGTGTTTCTGTTGAGAAATCATTTGATAATTTAATGGGAGATCCCTTATATGTAACTTACCGTCTCTCCCTTGCAGCCTGTAAGATTCTCTCTTTTTCCTGAACATTTGCCATGGTAATTATGATGTGTCTTGGTGTGGGTCTTTTCGGGTTCACCTTGTTTGGGACTCTCTGGACTTGTGTGACTTTTTTCTTCCCCACCTCAGGAAGTTTTCTGATATTATTTCTTCGAATAATGTTTGTAATTCTTGTTCATCTTTCTGTTGTTCTGGCACACCTATTATTCATATGTTGTTTTGTTTCATGTTGTCCCAAAGCTCCCTTATGCTCTCCTCCTGTCTTTTAATTTTTTTCTCCAATTGCAGTACAGTTTGGGTGTGTTTTGCTTCCTTGTCTTCTAATTCACTAATTTGATCCTCCACTTCTCCTAGTCTACTGTTGATACTTTCAGTGGTGTTTTTTATTGCAGCTATGTCGCTCTTCATTTCTTCTTGGGTCTTACTTAAATTGTTGATTTTTTCATCTGTTTCTTCTTGCTTCTTGCATAGGTAGTTGAGTTTTCCATCTTTTTTTTCTAGCTTCTTGCAGAAGTTGTTGATTTTTTCCTCCATCCAGTTTATGCACTCTAGGACCCTGATTCTTAATTCTTTTTCTGTCATGTTGCATGCTTCTGTATTCCTTAGCTGCGTTTCTGGAGAGTCCTCCTTCTCTTTCCTTTGGGGGTTTCTTTGTCTACCCATGGTTGATCTCACTGACATAGCTAAACGTTGAGTCGTTCAGTGGCTCCTCCCTTGGTGGCAGTGGCTCCTTGGGCTGTGGTTGCGCCTCGGGAGGTTGCGGTAGCAGCTGCTCCTCAGTTGGCAGCAGCTCCTCTGGTGGGTGCTGTTCACAGCTGTGGTGGCTCTTCTCACTGGTGGGAGGAGGCTTCACGTACAGCTGCTGTTCCTCAGTCAGAGGGTGTGGTGTTCAGGAGGCTGCTGTTGCTTGGATCTGCTGCTTTGATTTAAAGGCACAAAATACAACACAATAAGGCACCATGTGCCAGGCAATAAACACAAATATATTCACGATATTAATAACCCCAAATAAAGGTGACCACCCGAATTAAGAGAATTAGGGGATAGAGAAGAAAGAACAGAAAAAGATAAAAGAGAAACAAGAAAAGAAAAGTAGGGGGAAAAAAGGAGTACAGAAATGAAATTGGTAAAAAGGAAGGAGAAAGAAAAAAAAGAGAAAAAAAAGAGCGAAAAGGGAGAATGAAGTCGAAGAGGGGAACAGACTATGTATATGAGGAGTAAACTCCTATAGATCCGCCACTAATCCCAACAAATTCCAGCAATAGCTCCCTGGAGATGAATGCAAACTAGAAACAACCAATAATATCCAGAGAGGCAAGGGAAAACAGAAACTCAATAATAACCGGGGTGGGGGGGAGGGGAGGGCTGGAGGGAGGGGAAAAATAGCAGAAAAAAATAAAAATATAAAGCAAAACAACCTCACAACCAGTCCTAAAACACAAACACACACACACACACACAAAAAAAAAACAACACAACGACAACAACAAAAAACCCAATATACTCTACAATCAAGCAAACAGCAACAAAACAATAGAAAGATAAAAGAAGAAGAAAAAAATTGGATGGTGAAGAAAGATAAGGGATATGTGTATAAGGATTTAGAGTAGTGGATTGGAAATAGGATGTATAAGTAGGGTAAAATTTTGACAGGATGTAAACAGAAGGAATAGGAAAAATCTAAAGCAGTAATAGGGTAAGAGAAACAGGACAACAAAAGGGGAAAAGTGAGGAAGTGGGTTCTAGCATACAGGTAAAATTGAAGTAGGGAAAATTGATGCTAGAGGAACGATAAAAATAGAATGGAGAACACTAATCCCAAAATAAAATAAAGAGAAAATGAAATGGCACTTTAAAAAATGGTAAAATGGTAGCAGTAATAATACTGGTTAAAAATAAAAAAAAATTAGTAATTAAAAGGGTAAAATCAGGTGATGGGAGAAGAAGAAAAAAAATGGTTTCTTAGTTAAAAGGTGGAAAAAGAAAAAAAAAATAATTTGCAGTAGTGAAGGTCCTTCAGTTCTTCTACTCGTCAGTCTGGCTCGCCTTAGTCCTGCCAGGTTTTCAGGAGAGTGTTGAATTTCCCTGCGATACACTGTTCCTCAGTGTTGTAAACCACAGTCCTGATTTTAAAGCAAGCCGTATTTGTGTCCCAGGCTGCCTTAATTTGTATTTAGCTAAGAGTCAGTTTGTGGCTCAGCCTCTGGGTGGCAGTGTTTTGGGGTTGGCCTCTGAGGCTATAGGGCCTCTCTGTCCAGTAGCTTGGGTTTATCGTCTCTATTGCACTTAAAACTGGTTTGGGGATGTCCACTGCCCAGAGCTGGTTCCTTAATCATTACCTGCTCTGTGTTGTTGCTGGGATTGAAAATCCCTCTATAGGCCAGACCCTGTTAACTCCCAGGGACTGATCAGATTATTTTAATCCTTGATCTCATTCAGGGTTGAATCTGGGTGTGGCTGTGCTCCTTGCCTGGGGGCTAGGTGGAGGAGTCCCACCATCTGGAGAGAATAGCTGCCCCAATCCTGGGCCCAGGGGTGTCTCAGCACTCAATTCGCTGCCACCTCTCCCGGCCACCCCTCTCTCCTCAGTCTCTCCTCAGATTCCACTCGTCCGCACCTTCTCCCTCTCTTCAGCACAGGTGAGTGTCTGTATCCGAAATGTTTTATGAACAGGATTCAGTGTAAACAAACAAACAAATGCCGGCCGGGAAACGGGAAGGCTGAGTCTCTGTAAGCTCTTCTCTTACCGACACTGCATGCTCTGGTCAGC
The DNA here is from genome assembly GCA_036010255.1 of Myotis pilosus. Taxonomy (NCBI): domain Eukaryota; kingdom Metazoa; phylum Chordata; class Mammalia; order Chiroptera; family Vespertilionidae; genus Myotis; species Myotis pilosus. The sequence continues at coordinate 4,876,148 of JASKON010000009.1, read as the reverse complement.
TCTTCAGGCTGCCCTCTTTAGACTCAGTCCTCCGTGATCACAGAACCCAGATCTCAAATCCCCCGGCGGCACCAGGAATCCCGAGGATCTCCTTTCCCCAGTCAGGGGCTGTGCCTGTTCCAAGGGACTCGGCTGTCTGCCACAAGGTCTCCCTCCGACCCTCTGGGCTCAGAGGTCTGGCAAACTTTCCTGCCCAGATCCCTGTTGTTGTTTTTTTTGTTTTGTTTTTACCTTTCCAGGGGAGTTCTGCCCTTCACAGCTGCAAACCGTCTCACCAGCTGAGTAATTTCGCCAATTCGTGGTGGGTGTTATTAGTTTCAGCTGCTTACTCCATTTACTCCAGGACACATCCTGGGGCGCCTCTGCCTATATCGCCGCCATCTTCCAGTCTCCTTCTTTTTTATAGCATTGTAGTATTCTATTGTGTAGCTGTACCATAGTTTCCTAATCTACTCATCTGCTGATGGGCATTTAGGCTGTTTCTAAATCTTAGCTATTGTAAATTATGGTGCTATGAACACAGATGTGCATATATCCTTTCTGATTGGTGTTTCTGTTTTCTTGGGATATATTCCTAGAAGTGGTATTACTGGGTCAAATGGCAGTTTCACTTTTAAATTTTTGAGGAATCGCTATATTGTTTTCCACAAAGGCTGCACCAGTCTCCATTCCCACCAGCTGTGAAGGAGGGTTGCTTTTTCTCTGTGTCCTCTCCAGCACTTGTCATTTTTGATTTGTTGATGATAGCCATTCTGACAGGTATGAGGTGGTACCTCATTTTTGTTTTGATTTGCATCTCTCGGATGATTAGTGACTTTGAGCATGTTTTCACATGTCTCTTGGCTTTCTGAATGTCCTCTATTGAAAAGTGTCTATTTAGATCATTTGCCCATTTTTTTATTGGATCATTGATTTTCCTTTGGTTAAGTTGTAAGAGTTCCCTGTAAATGTTCGAGATTAAACCCTTATCAGAGATAACATTGACAAATATGTTCCCCTTGCAGTGGGCTTTCTTGTTTTGTTGATGGTTTCTTTTGCTGTGCAGAAAGTTTTTATTTTGATGTAGTCCCATTTGCTTATTTTCTTCTTAGTCTCTCTTCCCCTACGATCTGTGTCTGTAAAGATATTGCTATGACATATGTCTGCAATTTTACTGCCTGTGGAGTCTTGTAGGATTTTTATGGTTTCCTGTCTTACATTCAATTCCTTTAGCCATTTTGAGTTTGTTTTTGTGTATGGTGTAAGTTGGTGATCTAGTTTCATTTTTTTGCATGTATCTGATCAAATTTCTCAGCACCATTTATTAAAGAGACTGTGTTGACTCCATTGTATGTTCTTGCCTTCTTTGTTAAATATTAATTGAGTATAATGGGTTGGGTCAATTTCTGGATTCTCTATTCTGTTCCCTTGGTCTGTATGTCTGTTCTTGTGCCATTACCAGGCAGTTTTGAGAACCATGGCTTAGTAATATAGCTTGATGTCTGGTATTGTGATCCCTCCAACTTTGTTCTTCTTTCTCAGGATAGCTGTGTATTTGTATTCAGTGTCTTTTTTTTTTTTTATTCCAGGGTAGCTGTGTATTTGTATTCAGTGTCTTTTTTTTTATTCCAGATGAATTTTTGGAGAATTTGTTCTAGATCTTTGAAATATGCCATTGGTATTTTTTTTAAATATATTTTATTGATTTTTCACAGAGAGAAACGGAGAGGGATAGAGAGCCAGAAACATCGATGAGAGAGAAACATTGATCAGCTGCCTCCTGCACACCTCCTACTGGAGATGTGCCCGCAACCAAGGTACATGCCCTTGACCGGAACTGAACCTGGGACCTTTCAGTCCACAGGCCAATGCTGTATCCAGTGAGCCAAACCAGCCAGGGCTGCCATTGGTATTTTAATAGGTATTGCATTGAATCTATAGATTGCTTTAGGTAGTATGGAAATTTTAATTGTGTTGATTCTACCAATCCATGAACATGGTATGCTCTTCCATTTGTTTATCTCTTCATCTATCTTTCTTTTCAATGTCCTGTAGTTTTCTGAGTACAGGTCTTTTACCTCCTTAATTAAGTTTATTCCTAGGTATCTTAATTTTTTTGGTGCAATGGTCAATGGGATTGTTTATTTCATTTCTCTTTCTGTGAGTTCATTATTGGTGTATAAAAAGGCCATAGATTTCTGGCTGTTAATTTTGTATCCTGCTACATTGCCAAATTCATTTATTAGGTGTAGTAGTTTTTTGATGGAGTCTTTGGGGTTTTCTATGTATAGTATCATGTCATTTGCGAATAAGGACAGTTTTCTTTTTCAATCTGGATGCCTTTTATTTCTTCTTCTCTGATTGCTATGGCTATTACTTCTAGTACTATGTTGAACAGGAGTGGTGAAAGTGGGCGTCCCTTTCTTGTTCCTGTTTTTAGGGGATATGGGTTTAGTTTTTGCCCATTTAGTATGATGTTGGCTGTAGGTTTGTCATATAGGGCTTTTATTATGTTGAGGTATAATCCCTCTATTCCCACTTTTCTGAGAGTTTTTATCAAGAAAGGGTGTTGGATTTTGTCAAATGCTTTTTCTGCATCAATTGATATGATTATGTGACTTTTATCTCTCAGTTTGTTTAGGTGCTGTATCACATTTATTGATTTGTGGTTATTGTACCATCCTTGCATCCCCGGAATAAATCTCACTTGGTCACGATGTATGATCTTTCTAATGTATTGTTAAATCCGATTTGCTAGAATTTTGTTGAGGATTTTAGCATCTATGTTCATCAAGGACATTGGCCTGTAGTTCTCTTCTTTTGTGGTGTCTATCTGGTTTTTGGATTAGGGTAATGCTGGCTTCATGAATGAACTTGGAAGGGTGCCTTCCTCTTCAATTTTTTGGAATAATCTGAGGAGGATAGGTTTTAGTTCTTCTTTGGATGTGTGGTAGAACTCCCCTGTAAAGCTGTCTGGACCAGGGCTTTTGTTTGCTGGAAGATTTTTGATCGCTGTTTCAATTTCTTCAGTAGTTATCAGTCTATTCAGGTGTTTTTGTTTTTTTTTTTTATTCTACTTGGTTGAGTTGTAGGAAGTTGTATTTTTTAAGAATATGTCCATTTCATCTAGGCTGTCCATTTTGTTGGACTAGAGTTTTTCATAGTATTTTTTAATAATCATTTGTATTTCTGATCAGTTGTTATCTCACCCCTTTCATTTCTGATTTTGTTTATTTGGGTCCTTTCTCATTGCTTCTTGATGAGCCTGGTTAGAGGTTCATCTATCTTGTTTATCCTTTCAAAGAACCAGCTCTTGGTTTTGTTGATCCTTTGTATTGATTTTTGTTTTTGGCCTCTATGTCATTTATCTCTGCTCTGATTTTTATTACCACCTTCTTTCTGCTTACGCTGGTCTTTTCTTGTTCCTCTCTTTCTAACACTTTGAGTTGTAGGGTTAGATAATTTATTACCATTGATTCTTGTTTTTTGGGGTAGGCCTGTAGAGCTATGAACTTCTCTCTCAAGATTGTGTTGCATAGATTTTTGTATTGTTGTGTTTTCATTGTCATTTGTTGACATGATGCTTTTTATTTCATCTTTGATCTCTCTGGTAACCCAGTCATTGTTTAATAGTATGCTTTTTAGCCTTCAGGTGTTTGATTTTTTTAAAATTGTTTTTATTTTAGTTGATTTCTAGCTTTAGGCCATTTTGATCTGAGAAGATGCTTGATATGATTTATATCTTCTTGAATTTGAAGAGACTTTGCCTGTGTTCCAATATATGGTCTATATTTGAAAATGACTCATGTACACTTGAGAAGAAGGTATATTTTGTGGCTTTGGGGTGAAATGTCCTGAAGATGTCAATTAATTCCATCTGATCTAGTGGGTAATTTAGAATTGATGTTTCTTTGCTGACTTTTTAAAACATGTTTTATTGATTTTTTACAGAGAGGAAGAAAGAGGGATAGAGAGTTAGAAACATCAGTGAGAGAGAAACATCGATCAGCTGCCTCCTGCACACCCCCTACTGGGGATGTGCCCGCAACCAAGGTACATGCCCTTGACTGGAGTCGAACCTGGGAACTTTCAGTGTGCAGGCCGATGCTCTATCCACTGCTTTGCTGATTTTTTTAAGATGATTTGTCCAGTGGTGTTAGTGGGGTATTGAAGTCCTCTTGTATGACTGTATTATTGTCAATCTCTCCCTTGATATCCTCCAGAAGTTTTTTTATGTATTTGGCTGCTCCTGTATTAGGGGCATAATGTTTACCAGAGTTATATCTTCCTGTTGGATTGCTCCCTTTAGTATTATTTAGTGACCTTCCTTATCTCTTGTTATGTCCTTCACTTTGAGATCTAATTTGTCAGATATAAGTATTTCTACCCCAGTTTTTTTGTTTTTTTTTCATTTCCATTTGCCGAAAAACCTTTCCCCATCCATCCATTCACCATCAATCTGCATGAGTCCTTTTTACCTGAGGTGGGTTTCCTGTAGACAGCAGATATATAGGTCATGTTTTCTAATCCACTCAGCTACCTTATGTCTTTTGATTGGGGCATTTAATCCATTTACATTTAAAGTTATTGTAGACTAGTGGCCCGGTGCACAAAATTCGTGCACATTAAAAGGGGATTAATTAGAGGAAATATTTTAATATTGCTATTTGCCCTTTCTCTATAATAGCAGTGTCAGAGATGAAAGAAAATTAGTAAAATGTATATGAAAATCTTCCTTCTGTCAGAGTTTGGGGGACACCATGGGACCCAGAGTCAAGTCTCCACCCACCCACATGTGCCTCAAAATCACACAAGACCCAGACCCGGCTGTCCCTCCCCCCCACATTGGGCTAGATCCAGACCTGGCGGGTCCCACCCTTGTCAAGCCCTGCTGGGTGGGGGGGGCACAGCCTGTGGTCCCCTCTCAAGCCCTGCCAGGTGGGGGGCACAGTCTGAGGTCCCCCGTCAAGCCCTGCTGGGTGGGGGGCACAGCCTGAGGTCCCCTCTGAAGCCCTGCCAGGTGGGGGGCACAGTCTGAGGTCTCCCGTCAAGCCCTGCTGGGTGGGGGTCGCAGCCTGAGGTCCCTTGTCAAGCCCCACAGGGGTGAGGAGGGTACAGCCTCAGGTCCCTCCTGATTGCTTATTAAGGCTCATTATGGGAACTCAGCCTCCACTGTGGATGCAGACATCTTGTGTTATGGAAACCCCCCCCCCTCCTCTGTGGGTGCCACCATCTTTGTGGCAGAGTGATGGTCAATTTGCATATTACCTATCTATATAATAAAAGCCTAAGCAACTGTTAGGGCGGAACCACCAGAATGACCGGTAGCTATGATACACACTGACCACCAGGGGACAGACTCTCAATGCAGGAGCTGCCCCTGGTGGTCAATGCACTCCCACAGGGGGAGCGCCGCTCAGCCAGAAGCCAGGCTCACAGCTGTCAAGCACAGCGGCGGTGGCAGGAGCCTCTCCTGCCTCCACAGCAGCGCTAAAGAGCAGGGAGCTGAGCAGTAAGGAGCAGCAAGCAGGTGGGCGGTAAGGAGTGAAGGGTCCTCGACTGCGAAAGGGATATCCACCTGCCGGCTTAGACCCACTGCCTTAAGTCCTTGGCTCCAGCTCTGAGGCCTCGGCTGCTGAAAGCAGGTATCTGGTTTGTTTGGGTTCTATAATTGTAACACTGTTGCAGTCCTGCTCACTCCAGCTCTGAGATCCCTGCTTGCTGAAAGCAGGGATCTGCATTTGTTCTATAATTGAAACAAGGTTCGGTCTTGCTGGCTGAAGCCCAGCTAGCTGAAAGCAGGTTTCTGGGGTTTTGTTTAGCTTCTATATTTGTAACAATGTTTCTTAAACTGCAAGCTCAGAGGCCGGCAAGGCAGGCGGGGAACGTTGGCTTCCTCCGTCACTGAAGCAAGCAAGCCTCCTGTTCGCTTCAAGCTGCCTGGCTTCCGGCCGCCATCTAGATTGGCAGTTAATTTGCATATCACCCTGATTAGCCAATGGGAAGGGTAGCGGAGGTATGGCTAATTACCATGTTTCTCTATTATTAGATAGGATAGGTATTTGTGTGTGTGTGTGTCCACTAGCAGCCTGCCCCCGGCCATACCTCAGAGGCTCCAAGCAGATATAGTGTGTGTGTGTGTGTGTGTGTGTGTGTGTGTGTGTGTGTCCACTGGGGGCCTGCCTCCAACCATGCCTCAAAGGCTCAGATCAGGCACCGTGTGTGTGTGTGTGTGTGTGTGTGTGTGTGTGTGTGTGTGTGCTGGGGTCCTGCCTCCAACCACTCCGCTGAAGCTTTGAGCAGGCACCCCGTGTGTGTGTTTGTGTGTGTGTGTATCCTCTGGCGGCCTGCCCTAGGCCACACCATGGAGGCTCAAGAAGGTACCCCTTCTGTGTGTGTCCACTGGGAGCCTGCACCCAGCTTCACCATGTAGGTTTGGAGCAGGCGCCTCGTGTTTGTGTGTGTGTGTGTGGGGGTGTGTGTGTGTGCGCGCGCACCCTGGGGGCCTGCCTCCAGCAGCGCCATGTAGGTTCAGAGCAGGCATCTCGTGTGTGTGTGTGTGTGTGTGTGTGTGTGTTTGTGTGTGTCCACTGGCAGTTTGTCCCCAGCCACTCTGTAGAGGCTCTGAGAAGGTGCCCTGTATGTGTCCACTGGAGGCCTGTCTCAAGTCACATTTCTGAGGCTCAGAGCAGACACCCTGTGTGTTTGTGTGTCCACTGGAGGCCTGCCTCCAACTGCACCTCAGAGGGTCTGAGCAGGTGTACCATGTGTGTTTGTGTGTGTTTGTGTGTGTTCACGCTGGAAACCTGCCCTCAGCTGTGTCACGCAGGCTCCGAGCAGGCATCCCGTGTGTGTGTGAGTGTGTGTGTGTGTGTGTGTGTGTGTGTGTGTGTGATTGTGTATCCGCTGGGGGCCTGCTCCCAGCCACACTGAGTAGGCTGTCAGCAGGTGCGCTGTGTGTGTGTGTGTGTGTGTGTGTGTGTGTGTTTGTGTCCACTGGTGGCTTGTCTGCAGCCACTCTGCAGAGTCTCTGAGCAGGTGCCCTGTATGTGTCTGCTGGAGGCCTGCTCCCAGCCACACAGCTGAGGCTCAGAGCAGATGCCCTGTGTGTGTGTGTGTGTGTTCACTGTGGACCAGCCCCAGCCACCCTTCGAAGGATCCAAGTAGGTGCACCCTGTGTGTGTGTTTGTGTCCACTGAAGGCCTGAATCAATTGTGCCCCAGAGGGTCCGAGCAGGTGCACCGTGTGTGTGTGTGTGTGTGTGTGTGTGTGTGTGTGTGTTTGTGTCCACTGGCGGCTTGTCTGCAGCCACTCTGCAGAGTCTCTGAGCAGGTGCCCTGTATGTGTCTGCTGGAGGCCTGCTCCCAGCCACACAGCTGAGGCTCAGAGCAGATGCCCTGTGTGTGTGTGTGTGTGTGTGTGTGTGTGTGTGTTCACTGTGGACCAGCCCCAGCCACCCTTCGAAGGATCCAAGTAGGTGCACCCTGTGTGTGTGTTTGTGTGTCCACTGAAGGCCTGAATCAATTGTGCCCCAGAGGGTCCGAGCAGGTGCACCGTGTGTGTGTGTGTGTGTGTGTGTGTGTGTGTGTGTCCCTGTTGGGGGCCTGCCTCCAACCTCGCTCTAAGGCTCAGATCAGGCACCCCGTGTGTGTGTTTGCGTGTTTACATGTGTATGTATGTGTGTGTTTGTGTGTCCTCTGGGAGCCTCCCCAGTCACGCTCCGAAGGCTCAGAGCAGGTGCCCCATATTGTGTGTGTGGGAGGGGGAGTGTTTGTGTGAGTTTCTGCTCGGTGCCTACCCCCAGCCATGCCACGGAGGCTCCGAGCACCCGTCTCATGTGTGTTGTGTGTGTTTGTGTGTCCACCGGTAGCCTGCCTCCAGCCATGCCTCAAAGGCTCTGAGCAGGTGTCCTGTGTCTGTGTGTCTGTGTGTGTGTGTGTGTGTGTGTGTGTGTATCTGCTGAGGGCCTGCTCCCAGCCACACCGAGTAGGCTCACAGCAGGTGCGCCGTATGTGCGTGCGTGTGTGTGTGTGTGTCCACTGGCGGCTTGTCCCCAGACACTCTGCAGAGGCTCTGAGAAGGTGCCCTGTGTGTGTGTGTGTGTGTGTGTGTGTGTGCCCACTGGCGGCTTGTCCTCAGCCACTCTGCAGAGGCTCTGAGAAGGTGCCCTGTGTGTGTCCGCTGGAGGCCTGCCCATAACCACACTGCTGAGGCTCAGAGCTGATGCCCTGTGTGTGTGTGTGTGTTTGTGTGTCTGCTGGAGGCCTGCCTCCAGCTGCGCCTCAGAGGGTCTGAGCAGGTGCACCGTGTGTGTTTGTGTGTGTGTCCCCACTGGAGGCCTGCCTGCAACCACACTCTGAGGCTCAGATCAGGAGCCCCATGGTGTGTGTGTGTGTGTGTGTGTGTGTGTGTGTGTGTGTGTGAGTATGTGTTTCCGTTGGGGCTGTGCCTCCAGCCATGCTGCAGAGGCTCCGAGCACCCATCCCATGTGTGTGTTGTGTGTGTTTGTGTGTCCACTGGCGGCCTCCCCCCAGCCGTGACTAAGAGCTTTTGAGCAGGTGTACTCTGTGTGTGTGTGTGTGTGTTTTCACTGGGGGCGTGCCTCCAGCAGTGCTGTGTAGGCTCAGAGCAGGCGCCCCATGTTGTGTGTGTATGTGTTTCCACGGGGTGCCTGCCCCCAGCCATGCTGCGGAGGCTCTGAGCACCCGTCCCATGTGTGTGTTGTGTGTGTTTGTGTGTTCACTGGCGGCCTGCCCCCAGCCATGCCTCAGAGGCTCTGAGCAGGTGGACCGTGTGTGTGTGTGTGTGTGTGTGCGTGTGTGTGTGTGTGTGTGTGTCTGCTGGGGGCCTGCCACCAGCAGCACCGTGTAGGCTTGGAGCAGGTGCCTCGTGTGTGTGCATGTGTGTGTGTGTGTGTGTGTGTGTGTATCCACTGTGGGCTGGCTCCCAACCGCACCACGGAGGCTCTAAGCAGGTACCCTGAGTGTGTGTGTTTTTGTGTGTGTGTGTTTCCCCTGGGTGCCTTCCCCAGCTGTGCTCAGAGCCTCCGAGCAGGCGTCCTGTGTCTGTGTGTCTCTGAGTGTGTGTGTGTGTGTGTGTGTCCTTTGGTGGCCTGTCCCCAGCCACTCTTGGGAGGATCCAAGCAGGTGCACCGTGTGTGTGGGTTTGTTTGTCCTGCCCCAAGTCGCGCCGTGAAGGCTCAGAGCAGGCATGCCGGGTGTGTGTGTGTGTGTGTGTGTGTGTGTGTGTATTTCCTCTGGAGTCCTGCCCTCAGCCGTGCTGCGCTGGCTCTGAGCATGCATCGCATGTGTGTGTGTGTGTGTGTGTGTGTGTGTCTTCTGGGGGCTTCCTCCAGCCGTGCTGCATTGGCTCCGATCAGGTGCACCATTTGTGTGTGTCTATGTGTGTGTGTGTCCTTGTGTGTGTTTCCGATAGGTGCTTGCCATCAGCCGTGCTGTGGAGGCTCCAAGCAGGCATCCCATGTGTGTATGTCCACTGGCGGCCTGCCTCCAACCGTGACATGGAGGCTCAGATCAGGTGCCCGTGTGTGTGTGTGTGTGTGTGTGTCCACTGGGGGCCTGCCCCAAGTTGCGCTGTGAAGTCTAGGAGCAGGCACGCCGGGTGTGTGTGTGTGTGTGTGTGTGTGTGTGCGCGTGTGTGTGTGTGTGTGTCTCCACTGGCAGCTTGTCTCTAGCCACTCTGCGGAGTCTCTGAGCAAGTGTGGAGTCTCTGAGCAGGCCTGCTCTCAGCCACACAGCTGAGGCTCAGAGCAGATGCCCTGTGTGTGTGTGTGTTTCCGCTGGGTGCCTGCCCCCAGCTGTGCCTCAGAGGCTCCGAGCAGACATCCTGTGTCGTGTGTGTGTGTGTGTGTGTGTGTGTGTGTGTGTGTCCGCTGGTGGCTTGTCACCAGCCACTCCGCGGAAGATCTGAGAAGGTGCCCTGTGTGTGTCCACTGGAGGCCTGCCCCAAGTCGCACTGTGAAGGCTCAGAGCAGGCTCTCCGTGTGTGTGTGTGTGTGTGTGTGTGTGTGTGTGTGTGTGTGTATGTGTGTTCTGGAGACCTCCCCCAGCCGCGCAGCATAGGCTCAGAGCAGGCACCTCGTGTGTGTGTGTGTGTGTGTGTGTGTGTGTGGCCCCTCAGCCCAGTCCCTAAGGGCTTCCTGAGAGTATTCGATCATTTTTTTTCCCTGCCAAGCTCAAGACTGGGTATGGCAATGCTGCTAATGAGGGTTCTGGTTCTGTTCCCTATTTTGCTCCCCTCCTTTCACAAAACCACCTTCCCCTGCAGCACAGCCTTGGTAAGTGTTTGTAATTGTAAGATCCTATGAACGGGGTTTAGTGAGTAAAAACAAGGAAATTATAAAGACAGAGCAACCGAGCTGCTGTGCATCTCTCCCCCCTGGCACTGCATGGCTGGTGCAAAATTTCAGGCTGCCTTTCTGGGCACAGTCTCCCATGGCTGTGGGCTTAGATCTAGAGTCCCCCACTGCCAGCAGCCCTGTGGACCCCCTCCCACAGTCGAGCGCCACATGTGTCCCCAAGTGACATGGAGTTGGTGCAGCGCAGTCTACCTCTGAGACTCTTCTAGTCCCTGCTGTGCACGTTTCTCCCTCCAGCCCAGATCCCAGATCTTACCTCTCTCCAGGAGACCTCTGACCTTTCTGGCCACGGATTGTCTCTCCAGCTGTGTTTAATTCACCGATTCTGGGTGGATGTTATTCCATTCAGCTGTTTCTTCTACCGGCTCTGTGAGACGGTGCAGGACCCATTTGCCTATTCGGCCACCAACTTGTCTCCCCATGGACAAATGTTTTAGGAGCCTGCGGTCAGGGAGATTGGAGTCTCAGTGTTCCTGGGTTCGCAGCTGAGGCAGCTGGTCCCTGGCTGGTGTGGCTGTAGAGTCCTGGGTGGTGTCCAAGGTCTCCCTGGGTGAAGGTGAGGCTGGGCCCCCAGTCACAGCTGCTCTCCCCTTCAAGATGGCATGGCCTCTAAGGCAGATCTGGCCACCCCCAGAGAGATTTCAGCAGTAGCAGAGGTTGCCCAGCCAGGGGAGCCTGGTCCACCAGTATCCAATAGTCCTGCAGAATATAACTGTCCCTCACTCAGACATACACACATGCCTCAGATGTCCACACACTCCCCTTTTGCTCTCTCACTCACTCACACTATCTCCCTCACTGCTGTCTTGTCAGCCGCTATCTTGGATCCTCTCCACCCTCATTTTCATTAAAGAGGCAGATTAAGACCAATTTATTTACTGTATTAAGTTTAGTTTCAATTTGGCCTGATTGTTTTCATAAACACAATAAGAATAGTAATTGATTATATAGGCTTTTACAAACCTGCTTTGCTGGAATCTCATGATTGAGCTTTAATTAGCCCCTTCAGGTATAGAAGCTGAGCCACCCAGTTACCATCAGGTTTGCCTGCAGTACCTATAGACTTGGGTGCATTCCTAAATTTCTTGAGGTCCCCAATGATGGCAACCTTTATTCCTTACCTAGAAAGACTGCCATGAACCATATGATCAAGGAAGGTACCAGGCCATTTCTTGCCAGTGACTTCTGATTGGTTTCAATAAATTTTGATAAGGCTTTCTGGTGGCACCCAAAATCCAGGTGCACCCTTTTCAGACATGACATTCCAGTCAAATATTTGGTTAATAAAACCATAATTGGAAGCTTGTCTTATTGAATTCATGCAAAGAAACATATTTCCATGACTCATTCATTAAGAATTGTCAAATTCTGCCCTAGTTGGTTTGGCTCAGTGGATAGAGTGTTGGCCTGTGGACTGATGGGTCCCAGGTTTGATTCCAGTCAAGGGCATGTACCTTGGTTTCAGGTCCTCCCTGGCCCAGGCCCTGGTCAGGGCTCATGCAGGAGGCAGCCAATCAATGTGTTTCTCTCGCATAGGTGTTTCTCTCTGTCTTTCCCTCTCTCTTCCACTCTCCTAAAAATCAATGGGAAAATACCCTTGGGCAATGAGATGAGAGAGAGAGAGAGAGAGAGAGAGAGAGAGAGAGAGAGAGAGAGAGAATTGCCAAATTCTGAAGGGATAAGGTAGGGAGAAAAATATAAAAGTTTCCATATTGCTTATGAAGGTATAATTTACCAAATTGTTCTAGGGAAATAAAAACAAGATTCTATCTTATTAATAAAAGTCTAGGTGGTCCTCATGCTATCATGCTGTGATGCCCTCATGTTGTCACAAGATGGCTGTGCACACAGCGGAGGCAGGACCCCCAGCTCTGGCCTACCTCTTTGGGGCAATCCATTGAGGAGCCCCGGATGGATGGGCAGGCCCTATGTCTTTAGGGTGATTAATCATGAGATTCCCACACTGTGAGAGGGCACAGGCAAGGCTGGGGTACCCCGCCCAAGTGCATGAATTTCATCCACTGGGCCTCTAGTATATCCGAAAGAAAGATTCCATATAACTAATCTTTTGTTTGTCTTGATTATTTGTTAACATTTTATCTTTTCAGTCCTTCTTTAGAGTTCTATAAATTTTTACTTATTTTAAAGAGATAACCTGCTTAAAAAACTGTAATTTAAGGTAAGTTAGAGTCCTTGTTATGAATCTTTTCAAAGACTTAACTAATATATTTTTAAATGCATCATAGAAAAACAATGACTTTCTGTAAATGACAAACTTAAATGACATGATTATAGATTTGACCATGAAAAAATTGACAAAGAACCTTGCTTTGCTGTAAGATATAACATTCCAAGCTAACAATTTTTGGTAAATAATAATTATGAAAGGACATAAAAGAACAATATAAAGTTTATATTCCTAGATTTAATGTAGAATTTAAAATATATATAAAGAAGAAACAATATGAAAGATTTTAAAACATTGCACATGGCTCATTAGAAGTGAATATTGAGCACTGGAAATAATTAATAAACATCCCAATGTGTGGATTACAAACATTTGAAGTACTATTGCCAGATGCTTCCATAGAGAACTATTATTCTAGGCTTGTCCAGTGTCATTGAAAGGATCTCTGTGACTCCTGAGAATTTCCTGTTTGAAATTGGCTCTGAATCTTTGCAAGCTCCTTTCTAGAGCAGACTGAAATTTCTCTAATACAGTAGGTCCTCAGGTTACATTTGAGATCCACTCCTACGGCAGGATGAAATGTGATTTTCACTGTAAGTCGGAACCCACCTACATAAGCACCTATGTCACTCACTTGGAGTACATACACAGCAGTAATGAAGTGAAACAGTAAAAAAATAAATAAATAAATAAAAGATAACAATTTCTGACCTTTACTTGTGGTAAATAAATAATCAAAAACATAAAGCACATATGTACATACATTGAAATGAGGGAACTTTTTAAAAAATATATTTTATTGATTTTTTACAGAGAGGAAGGGAGAGAGAGAGTTAGAAACATCGATGAGAGAGAAACATTGATCAGCTGCCTCCTGCACATCTCCTACTGGGGATGTGCCCGCAACCCAGGTACATGCCCTTGACCGGAATCGAACCTGGGACCTTTCAGTCTGCAAGCCACTCTATCCACTGAGCCAAACCGGTTTCGGCGGAACCTTTTTTTTAATTAATACTGTAAATGGGAGCTGGAGATGTAACCACAAAATGACGTATGTTGAGTTCAACATAACCCGAGGACTGCTTGTATTTACTTTAATAAGAATATATGTATATTCTTATTTAGCAAAGCTTCCCATATAATTTTTCAAGCATATTAAATAGGCTTAATTAGCTTAAAAGCTTAGGAGAGAGAATGAATCCTTAAGATATCCCAGGGCCCATTTGAATAGCTCAAAGTAATTTCTCTGTTAAAAGAAGTCTTTTGAAATTTAAACCTCAGGAAAGTTGTCAAATATATTTAACCAAAATATTATATTGTAAGTCTTTGTAAATCTAGGTAAAACAAATGTATAGCTTTATAGTAACAACTTTAAAGGATATTGATTAAAATTAAACCAGTTTTGATATTAAATATTTTGTCTAGAACATAGGATTTTATTTACGTTATATAAGTATTTAATTTCTGTAGGCCAATAAAACATTATACCCTAATGGTGCCATCCGCAGACAGAAAACACATTACATATAATATAGAGACAAATACATGAAGACCATACACATGATTTAAATCATTAATTTTCGTAGAGAAGACATAAGATTTTTCCTTTGCTTTTGATGATTTTTAAGAAGGTTAGAAAAGGGAAGAGGAGTTTCTAAATAGCAAGCAAGAAGACTTGTTGAGACCTTCAATGGTAGTGTCAAGGACACTGAATGAGTGGCTCTAATTTAAGGGTTTAAACGACAGGACAGAGCCTGGGCAGGGTTGCTTTGGGTCACTGAAAAGTCAGAAACCCTGGTGACAAAAAATATGACAATGACAATAGTGGGGTTGTTAGAAATACTAGGAGAGAAGGGGTCTCTTCTGACGTCAGGGGTGATTAGGTCCTGATTCACTGGACCCCATTGCCCAGGTGTTGTTTAGGGATGGTCATGTGGGTGAGTGACACATGTCCAGAGGGTAGGTTTACCTTACATTTCCACATTGAGATGAATCTTGATGAAGGACTTATTCCACAGATGGACAGGTAGGTTTCTCCCACCCTGACAAGGACAAGACAAAGTGTAATGAAAGCTATTCTAGATTCACCAGAGAGAAATTAGGTGGAGGAAGGGGACTGGAGCCTGACTAGGGTCTTTCTTCAAATTTAAAACTTTCACAAACCTTCTTACAACTTTCAGAAATAAAGCTTTAGAACTCACCTTCTTTTTTCTTCAAAATGCATCTCCATGCCTCATGCCTTCTATCATTAAATCCATATAATTTTCCAATTTAATTTGAATTTTTAATTCCTAAGAACCTTAATTTTCCAATGATAACCAAAAAATAAACCACCAGCATTTTTTAGAATGACATTTTTGAACACACGTTAAACACACTTTCAACAAAGCACAAGACATTATATTAACAGTTCCAAATTTACTTGATAGATTTTCTGTAACAAAGGCTAAAATCGAGTGAACTTAAAACTTGTTGAAATATTTATATATTTATCATTTAGCCCAGCAATGCTCCACAGATTTTAAGTTTCCAAAGACTTTGGAAAATTATGTATAGGCCTATGAGGCTGGAGAAAAGGCAGGGTGGGGGTAGGGAGAGGAAGAGCAGGTCCCGTAGCCTGTTCCCAGGATTGCAGTTCCCAGGCTTCCAGCTGCTTGGATTTGAAACTGCCACATATTTTCCTTTGAGATAATATGTTAAGGTTTGGGCTATAACAGGGGTGGGCAAACTTTTTGACTCAAGGGCCACAATGGGTTCTTAAACTGGACCGGAGGGCCGGAACAAAAGCATGGATGGAGTGTTTGTGTGAGCTAATATAAATTCAAAGTAAACATCATTACATAAAAGGGTATGGTTTTTTTTTTGTTTGTTTGTTTGTTTTTTTTAGTTTTATTCATTTCAAACGGCCCGCGGGCTGTAGTTTGCCCACGGCTGGGCTATAATAAGTTCTGCTTCTGATAGTAGCAGGACTGTTAAGTGTTTGCAGTTTTGTAGTTTAAAAAAAGGGTTAAATGGCAGCTGCTTGCCCTTTGGGGGTGGAGGGTGAGAAGGCTAAATTAGGAGTTTCTCATGGTTTTAGGGACCTGGAGGTGGAGGTATAAAGGATACAGCAGGAGGAGCAGAGTTTGGAGTAGTGATGGAGCTCAAAGAAGGCCTGAATATAGGTAATCTTACATCATTTACCTAGGTGGTGGCAGTATAAATCTAATTGGAGAATGGCATTATAATTTAGGGTGCCCTTCTGGTGCCAGATATCCTGATTGTCTAATTTATATTGTGGCCATGCTGTATTACAATAGAAAATGAAGCATTTACTAGGGTAGGTCTAATTTCATCTGGTAAATGGAAGGCCGTAAGATTCTTTAAAAGGCAGGCCAGAGGTGAATCCTTGGGACAGGTTGAGATTGAATTGCCCATGGTGTTACTGCCATAAAGGTGTTTGCAGGAGAGTCGCCAAATAAGAGGGAGAAACTAATGGCCAGTGTCCTAGCCTGGTTGCTGGCCCCCTTCCTTGTGCTGAGGCTTATTCTAGGAGGCTTTACTCAGTGACTAGAAGACTCAGTTTGGGACTCAGCTTCCCCCCAGTGGCTAGGGATAAAGAGGGGCACCCCCTGCTATTTATTCCCTGGCAAACTGCTGGCCAGACCCAGCCCTAGGATTCCTTGTGCCTTGTGCCTACTGTGACAGGACCAGCCTGCAAATGAGCTATTTGCCCCCTGAAACGCCAGATTGTCAATGCTGAGACTCACAGTCCCCCAAATAAAATCCTACAGGGTGTTTTGGGCCAGGGTTTGGGCAAGTGTGTGCTTTTTCATAGTGTGCCTCCATTGCTTGGACATTTGCTGGAGACCTGCAGGCTGCCTAGAGCAATCTTGCCTGTTCTAAGCCCTGTTTATCCTGTCACAGGAGTCTTCTAGCAGCTGCTGCCCTAGAGGTTTTAAGTGACTGATTCATGCCTGCAGGTGGTAGCCCTGTGGGGAGCTGAGAGTCTCGGTCCCTAGTGCCCTCTTCCCAAAAATAAACTGTGAGAATAAAGAAGTAATATTTTCTGTCAAAGAACAGTTTAGACAGCGCCATTTTAAACTGCGTAATGTGGCAGCCACTATTTTGGCTCCCGTGCCTTGGCAGCCACCATTTTTGCCACATGACTTGCAGCTCCCCTGGGAACTGCCATCTTGAAATGGCAAAGGCCAATTTCCCCCCACTCCCCCCCCCCCGTTAAATTAGCCAATCAGGAAGGACTGTGAGCCTGGCTCCAATCAAGAGTGAGGGACAGGTCACGTGGGTCAGGAATAAAAGCCGAGCAGACTCCTGCTCAGTGTGGGTGTGCTCTCACACCATGTGCTGCGCACCCTTCTGCAGAAGTAAAGATCCTGCCTTGCTGCCTGGCTCCTGAGTGGCTTTGTGTTCCACGTGGACCCCTTGTTTTCAGGACTCACCTTATTTTTTACAGCCTGTTCCAATGCAAATAAGGACTCCAAATCTTCCCAATTTGATTGGTCCAACAGGCATCGTCCTGGCCAGTAGGAATGGAGCTGTTCCAATTGGTTGGTGAAAATCCTAAGGGTGGGGAAACCAAGATGGCGGCATAGGTAAACACAGGAGATTGCTGCCTCACACAACCACTTCAAAAATACAACTAAAAGATAGAACGGACATCATCCAGAACCACAGGAAGGCTGGCTGAGTGGAAATTCTACAACTAGAAGGAAAGAGAAAAGCATACCGAGACTCAGAGGAGGTGCGGTGCAGAAGTAAAATACAAAGGTGTGGAGGTGCATGCGGAGCGGGCTGGCGGCTGAGGTCACGATTGTCTTTTTCAATCGGGAGGGAGTCTCAGGCTCTGAGCTCCAGTTCTGGGTGAGTCTCTGGAGACCCAGACTCATACGGAAGAAACGGGACTGTCTGGCATCAGTTGGAACTCGAGGGCAGCTATCTCTCGGAGGCACACACAGCAATTGCCCAGGCCTCTGAGGACAGGACTGAGAGCAGCCATACTGCTCACTCCGCCCGCCCAGTTGATCCCCTGGGGCTCCGCCCCGCCCAAGCCATGCCCAGAGGCTTTTACATATGAAAGGCCTGGCCCTTTGTAATCTGAAAATTACTTAACAAACTGCAGCTGCCCAAGGCCCCAGGGAAACTTGCATTGCTTTACAGCTGGCTTCTGCAGGGTAGCCTCAGGCAGAGGCTAGATTAGCACCTCCTTAGATCCAAGAGCCAGTGTACCCAGTGGTCAGAATGGGACCATCCAATTATAATGCCACAGATCCATAAGGGACACACTCAGGGAGCAGACTCAGTGAGCACCAAAGCCCCACTGAAGCAAGTCTTGCCCCATAAGCGTGTCTTCAGCACAGAAGTTCTCCCACTGCAGACACAGCTGATTCTCACAGCCAATTTGCCTGGAGGTCAAATCCTCCCAGTGTTACCTACAACAATCAAGGCTTAACTACAACAAGACTGTGCACAAAGCCCACAAGGGGGTACACCAAGAGTGTCCACCTCAGGTAATTGGGGAGGCTGAGCCACTGGGCCCTATAGGACACTTAGCACAGAAAGCCACTCTATCGACACAGCGAAGCATAAAAAAATGTTGAGACAAAGAAACATGACACAAATGACAGAAATGGAGGAAAGCAAACTACTGGATATAGAGTTCAAAACCACACTTTTAAGGTCTCTCAAGAACTTTCTAGAAACCACGGATAAATGTAGTGAGATCCTCAATAAATCTAGTGAGACCCTTAATGTTGTGATAAAGGACCAACTAGAAATTAAGCATACACTGACTGAAATAAAGAATATTATACAGACACCCAACAGCAGACCAGAGGATTGCAAGAATCAAGTCAAAGATTTGAAATGCGAAGAAGCAAAAAACACCCAACCGGAAAAGCAAATTGAAAAAAGAATACGAAAATAGTGTAAGGAGCCTCTGGGACAGCTTCAAGCGTACCAACATCCAAATTATAGGGGTGCCAGAAGAAGAGAGAGAGCAAAATATTGAAAACTTATTTGAAGAAATAATGACAGAAAACTTCCCCTACCTGGTGAAAGAAATAGACTTATAAGTCCAGGAAGCGCAGAGAACCCCAAACAAAAGGAATCCAAAGAGGACCACACCGAGACACATCATAATTAAAATGCCAAGAGCAAAAGACAAAGAGAGAATCTTAAAAGCAGAAAGAGAAAGAAAGTTAGTTACCTACAAGGGAATACTCATACGACTGTCAGCTGATTTCTCAATAGAAACTTTGCAGGCCAGAAGGGAGTGGCAAGAAATATTCAAAGTGATGAATAGCAAGAACCTACAACCAAGATTACTTTATCCAGCAAAGCTATCATTCAGAATTGAAGGTCAGATAAAGAGCTTCACAGATAAGGAAAAGCTAAAGGAGTTCATCACCACCAAACCAGTATTAGATGAAATGCTGAAAGGTATCCTTTAAGAAGAGGTAGAAGAAGAAAAAGGTAAAGATACAAATTATGAACAACAAATACACATCTATCAACAAGTGAATCTAAAAATCAAGTGAATAAATAATCTGATGAACAGAATGAACTGGTGATTATAATAGAATCAGGGGCATAGAAAGGGAGTGGACTGACTATTCTTGTGGGGGAAAGGGGTGTGGGGGATGCGGGAAGAGACTGGACAAAAATCGTGCACCTATGGATGAGGACAGTGGGTGGGGAGTGAGGGCGGAGGATGGGGTGGGAACTGGGTGGAGGGGAGTTATAGGGGGGAAAAGAGGAACAAATGTAATAATCTGAACAATAAAGATTTAATTAAAAAAATAAAAAGAAAATCCTAAGGGTGATATAGCTGCTTAGCTCCAGTTAGAGGCTTGGGCTGCATGTGGAGAGGAGCCTCCGTCCCATGGGTGGAAATACCTTTCCAGGAGCTCCTTACTGAGGTCTGGCTCAGCCTTAGGAACACAGTGCAGTCAAGTAGTTTAGTGCTGGGGGCAGGCAGTTCAGTGCAGACTTCTCCCTGAAGTGTGGCTTTAGCAATGACCCCTAGACTCTGCCTTTTCTCTTCTTAAATTTTAAGCCCAAATTAGCCACCAAGAGTCCTTCTTGATAGGTATTTTCTTTCTTGGGTTAAGCATAAAGAAGTGGGGACTGGAGACAAACTGTCTTTATGAAGTTATTCCAAGTGATATATGCAGACACCCAGCTCCTGATACCGTTATAATGACCTGGTTATTATCAACAGAAAAGGAGTAAAAGGAAGACTAGATAATATAGACATGCCATTTATACAGCGTTGCTAGAAAGCTGTAATTTAATGCTCTCCAAGTCTACTCCCTGCTGATTGATGGGGAAGAGACTGGACAAAGGCAGTTTTGGCACATGCCCAGTAAGGTCTGAGTGCCATGGGAAGATGCTTACCTCTCATTCACATCTGGGAACAAGTCAGTGGACACTTCAAGGGTGTGAATCCTGAATATTTAAACTCCTTCACAAAGGGTGTTCCTCTCTTGGCTGGCTTACGTGCTATTTGCACCAGATTCCTGTTTCAAGGGCTCATACGCTGGGCTAATACTTTAATGACCTGATGGTCAGTTGAACACAGAGGTAATGTGGAACGGAAATTCTGGACACTGGCCCTCCTCTTGGCTCTGCTGGACTCCCAGCTATACCTTTTCCAGGACTGGGTTAAGGGGCATGGGACTATGCAACCCAAGGAATGTAACTCCACACAGATAAGGCCTTTCACCACATCTCATTCTCCCATGTGAATCTTAGAACATTCATTTCCTAAAGATATCTTAAGAACCCTGCTCCCACAAGGGAAGGAGAAGTTCAATTGTCTGGTAACACTTCCATGCGGTGAACCTTAATTCCACCTCTAACCCTTGAGGGCAGGGCCCAGTTAGGACTCAATTCCGAAGAACAGTGTCGATGAATGGAAAATAGTTACTGTACACTAAAGAAACTTGGCAATCACCACCTTAACCTAGTGATGAAGTTCAACATGATCAGTGACCCACGTGATGTCACCTGAGTATCCAATCCTCCCAGATACAGTGTGACAAGAAGGGCACTTCAACTCTGTGGTATTCTTCCTCAAAACCCATAACCACGTCTAATCATGAGAAAAATAACAAACTGGATCAACCGAAGGACTGGTATGCTTGTATAGAAGTGTAATCAATGGACACAGACACCAGGGGGGTGAGGGCATGAGTGGGGGGTGGGGGGAGGGGTAATGGGGAATAAGGACACATATGTAATACCTGATTCAAAAAAGAAAAAAAAAATAGCCCTGGCCAGTTTGGCTCAGTGTATAGAACATCAGCCTGCAGACTGAAGCATCCCAAGTTCGATTCCGGCCAAGGGCACGTGCCTGGGTTGGGCGCTCGATCCCCAGTAGGGGGTGTGCAGCAGGCAGCGGATCAATGATTCCCTCGCATCACTGATGTTTCTCTCTCTCTCTCTCCCTCTTCCTTACACTCTGAAATCAATAAAGAAATATATATATATATATATATATATATATATGTATATATATTATATATATATTATATATTATATATTATATATATATATTACATAAATATAAATATATATATATATATATATATATTAAAAAATCTAAAATAAATTATAACAAATAACAACTGCCTGACAACCTCAAGAGTGTCAGGGTCATGAAAAAAATCTGACAATTCCTTAAAAGTTAAACAGAGCCTGGCCGACATGGTTCAGTGGTTGAGCTTTGACCTATGAACCTGGTGGTCACAGTTAGATTCCCAGTCAGGGTACATGTTGGGGTTGCGAGCTCAATCCCCGGGGGCGGGGGCGGGTAGGAGGCAGCAGATCAACGATTCCCTCTCATCATTGATATTTCTATCTCTCCCTCCAGCTCCCTTCCTCTCTGAAATCAATAAAAATATATGTTATCCCTGTCTTGTTCCTGTTCTTGAGGAAATGGTTTTAGTTTTTGCCCATTGAGTATGATGTTGGCTGTGGATTTGTCATCCGAGAGATGTAAATCAAAGCAACAATGAGGTACCATCTCACACCTGTAAGAATGGCTATCATCAACAAATCAACAAACGACAAGTGCTGGAGAAGATGTGGAGGAAAAGGAACACTCGTTCACTGCTGGTGGGAATGCAGACTGGTGCAGCCACTATGGAAGACAGTATGGAGTTTCCTCAAAAAGTTAAAAATGGAACTCCCATTTGACCCAGTGATCCCACTTCTAGGAATATATCCCAAGAAACCAGAAACACCAGTCAGAAAGAACATATGCACCCCTATGTTCATAGCAGCATAATTTACCATAGCTAAGATTTGGAAACAGCCTAAGTGCCCATCAGTAGATGAATGGATTAGAAAACTGTGGTACATCTCCACAATGGAATACTATGCTGCTGTAAAAAATAAGGAATTCTTACAATTTGCAACAGCATGGATGGAACTGGAGAGCATTATGCTAAGTGAAATAAGCCAGTCAATGAAAGAAAAATACCACATGATCTCACTCATTTATGGATAGTTAAGACTATTATAAACTGATGAACAAAAATAGATACAGAGGCAGAGCAGCATCGAACAGACTGTCAAACTACAGCCGGAAGGCTGGGGAGGGTTGGCGGAGGGTAAGAGATCAACCAAAGGACTTGTATGCATGCATAGAAGCATAACCAACAGACACAAGACACTGGGGGTTAGGGGAGGCCGGGGGAAAGTCAAGGTGGGAAAAAAAGAGAGACATATGTACCACTCTTTGTAATATTTTAAGCAATAAAACAAAATTTAAAATATATATGTTAAAAAAGTTAAACAAAGACTTAACATATGACCCATCAATTCTACTCCCACGTACAAAGTCCAGAGAAATGAAAACATGTATCTAAATAGAAACTAGTATAACAATGTACTTAGCATCAACATTCATAATAACCAAATGTGACATCAATTAAATGTCCACAAATTAATGAATGGATAAACAAAAAAATGTGGACATCATTGGGCAATAGAAAGGAATGAAGTACTGCTACATGCTATAACAGGATGAACCTTGAAATCATTATGCTAGTGAAAAGACCATGTATTGCATGCTTCCATTTATATGACATTTCCAGAAACAGGCCATCAGTATAGCCGTACTCAAGCAATTCCCCTCTTCCACCCAGATTTCTAGAAAGCTCTGACTGGTGGATTTGGGCCACAGTTACTTCCTCCCTCCCTACCTCCCTCTTTCCCTCCTTCACACCCAGGCTTCTTGATGTTCAAGCTGCAGTTCAGATTTCTGTCAGGAGGTGGCACCAAGTACCACCACTTTCAAATTCCTCCACAAGTAAGTTTATTCTAAGAGTGAAAAATATAATACTCTCCCTTAAAATTCAGCGTATAAATCTATGCATGGAATGACTAATTCTGAATGAAAATTAAGGAAGGTGTAAAATAAGACTGTAAAAACATACAGCCTAGGACTTGCACTGGATGAAACACCAGGTAGCAGTGATGCGGGGGGCAAGGGGTCAGCGGTGAGAGGTGACTGAGAGAGCACGGGGCATAGACTGGGGTCTGGGCAGCTGTGTCCATAGTGTCCTGGACGGGGATGACAGGAAGAATGTGTGGAAGAGAAGGACACGGCAGCCTGTATGGGGTAGGGTAATAATGGAAGGTGAAAGCCCTGCTTTCTGCTAAGGACTGTCTTGTACAGTCCACGCTGTACATCCACTGGCACTGATGCGGGAAGAGATGAATCAATGAAAGAGATGTAAATTTCAGGCCAATGGCAGAGGGAACTGCTTTAATATACATATGAATCTTTCAAAGAGAATTGGCATCTTAGTAAACAAAACTTTTCATAATATTCTTACTCTTTCCAAATGTACTCCTCTTCAGTAAAAAAAGAATATTGATAGATGTGATGCCACATGGTGGCCTGGTCCAGGATTGCAGCTCTGAGAATCAGACCAGGGGCAGAGGCAATGGAGGTTGGGAGGTTGACTTTGTGGGTACAGCCAGCGTTTTCTGGATTTTCATTTAACCATCCTTCTGTACCCATCACTTGTTTAGGATATAAAAGCACATTTTATAGCATATCTAACCTTCAGATTGGAAGTCCAGCTCCGGTCCAAAGTGAGGGTAAAGTTGTAACTGAATGTGTTTTTCAGGTGTTAAAGCTAGAGGGAACATAGTAACACACACACACACACACACACACACACACACACACACACACACACATACAGAATCAACCCAGGTTTTAAAAATCTACTTCATTTCCCCTTGAAATTGAAAGGAATTTTAGAGACAGGAAAGGCAGTATCAAAAAAAATGGGGTCTGTGGGAGAGGAAGACAGAGGATAGAGGAATTCAGAGGATAGAGGAATGTCACAAGTTAAGGGGAAAAGAAAGAGGGGGCACCTGGTGGGGTTTGAACTTTGAAACAGATATTCTGCAGGAGAGTGACCAATTAGGAGAGCACAGTGGACATCAATTAAGGAAGGGTCCAATTAGAAAGTGAGGTGGACAAAGAGCTACCAGCATATATAAACTGGTAAACAAAGAAACTCAGAAACTGAACTAGATTCTTCCCATTAGAGAGAGCAGGTTTTTCCCATTTGGGTACCCCTCCCCAGGGAGTCCCCTTTGGGCACACTTCCCCAGAGGAGTCTGTATACGCTTACAATAAACTTGTACACGTTGCTTAAACATCTTTCAGTCTGTGAATTTTATTCTGCCGGGAGCCGGTCCATCCTTGCTGTTTCAAGGGACCTGGCATATATGGAATACTGTTCTTAATATGTTTGCTCACCTTCTTGGTGCTGTGTTTTAACCAAGGTCACCTCTCTGAGAAAGGTTGTTTCCCCAGGTAGGGATTTTCCCCTGAAGTTAGGGAGGGAATAAAACCTCTTAACTGCCAGGCGGGTAATTAATCACTTTAACTACGAACAATCATGCTTAAGTACATAATCTTTACTCCCTGGAATGGAGATAAGAAACGCCCTAACCTTTGGAATAGAGATTGATAGGATTAGAGTCAACTGGTATAAATACAGATGTAACAAGACAACAGGACTCAGAACTTAGATGAGGATCCGAGAGACAGAACTTAGAGACAGAACTTGGAGGACAGAGCCTGCGCAGAGCCTGGAGACGGAGGAGCTTCGCTGGAATGAACATGGCGGGGGATCCTGGACAGAACCTGGCTGCGGAGCTTGGTTGGAGAGCCTAGACAGAGCCTGGCGAGCGAGCCTGGCTAGAGAGCCTGGGCCGAGCCTGGCTGGGGAGCTTGGCGAGAGAACATGGCTACAGAACTTGGCTGGAGGACCTGGAGAACCTGGCTGGAGAAACTAGCAAAAGAACATGGACACAGAACTTGGCTGGAGATTGTGGCTAGAGATCCTGGCAAGGCTGCTGATCAACTAAACGCTGTCAACTGGTATAAATACAGATGTAACAAGACAACAGGAGACAGAACTCACACAGAACTTAGAAGACAGAACTCAGAAGACAGAACCTACACAGAACCTAGAGACAGAAGAACTTCGCTGGAGAGAACATGGCAAAAGATCCTGGACAGAACATGGCTACAGAACCTGGCTGGAGAACCTGGAGAACCTGGCTGGAGAACCTAAACTGAATCTGGCTGGAGAACCTAGCGAGAGAACATGGACACAGAACCTGGCTGGAGATCCTAACCAGAACTTCTCTGGAGATCCAGACCAGAACTTGGCTAGAGATCCTGGCTAGGCTGCTGATCAACTGAATGCTGTCTCCGTGTCATTCCTTCTTCGCCGACTCCGTCTACACTTTTGGGAACCCCTGGACCCGCTGGGGTTGGAACCCGGCATTATTCCTCAAACTTTGTGGGAGAAAAACCTACAGGAATAGTCCCAAATTCTACATAATAAAATCGAACAAAATTAATACTTTTACAGAGTAATGGAAATATGTGTTCATTATCTTTTTTGATATGTTACCAAATATTTTCTTTTATAAAAAGTATACTTGATTTCAGAAAGGAAGGGAGAAGGAGAGAGACATAGAAACATCAATGATGAGAGAGAATCATTGATCGGCTGTCTCTTACACACTCCACACTGGGGATCGAGCCCACAACCTGGGCATATGCCCTGACTGGAAATCAAACCATGACCTTCTGGTTCATAAGTCAACACTCAAACACTGAGCCATGTCAGTTGGGCATATTTTCTTTTGTCAATGTTTTATCAAAGTTCCATCATTCTTCCTGAATACAAATGTGCAAACAATACATAAAAGTATATTTATAAACTGAAAATTTCCTGCATCTCTCACTAGTGCTGCTTTTACCTCCTGACCCAAAGGAGCCTGTGTTGGCATCTGATAAGGAGATTAGGGCATAAAGAGCCCTGGGAGCATAAAGACAAAAATGGGAAAACTTTAAGACAATTCCAGAGTGAGCAGCTGATCAGGAGACAAGAAAAAGTGTTTTTTCTGAGGTTCACATACTCCTCTAACGTCAGTACCCTGCTATGAGTATTGTTCATCATAATGGGTAATGTAAGTGCTGTTAGAATGAAAGGAGAGGAAATATTAAGTGCATTTTCTTAAAGCAGGTCCGTACATACGACTTCCCTTCCCTCTAGGTCACCTGTCCCAGGGGCAACACCTGAGCTTCTGCTGGAGCCCAGTTCTCCCCTTCAAGGATCACCAGACGGATGCCTCTTGGAACAAGGACAGGATTTCATCTCCTCTGTCATCTTTGTCATCCAGAGGGTCGTGGAGGGCCATCCCCGAGGGACCACAATAGCAGGGAGTGCGATCTGTTCGGTTCTCCTGCCCGGGAAGCCCATCTTCCAGAAGGGAGGCTGCTCTGTGTCCTCTAGAAAGGGTGGGGGATGGAACCCCATTCCCATCCTGTCACTTATCTAGAGAGTGACATAGGCTCTATCAGCCCAAGCTTGGTCATGTGTGAAGTGGGACTCAGGCTAACTTGGCACAGAACTGCCCCGAGGGGTAAATGAGCACACCTGTCTGAGTATATGGCATGTGGGGGGATATCAATGGCCTTTAGTGTTGGGGGGACACAGCAGTGGGGGCTGGCTGAGCCTCAGGCCCAAGGTGGACATTGTGAAAAGTTGTTTTTTGTTGTTTCTCATAATAAGTTCAATTTTTGGAGACACACGATGTTCTCCTTTCTGGGATGTCTCAGAAGCTCCTAAGAGCTGCTCCACATCGTGTCTCTGAGCAGACCCTAATCCAGTTCCCAGTCTTGTCTCTGACTCAGCTGAGGTCACACTGATACTGTTATAATAATCTGGTTATTATTTCACAGGAAAGGAAGACTAGATAATATAGGCCTGCCATTTATACAGCTCTGCCAAAAAGCTGCATTTAACACTCTCCAAGACTGGTCCCCACTGATCACTGGGGAAAGGGACTGGACAAAGGCAGTTTGGATGCATGCCCAGTAAGGTCTTGTAACCGGACAACCAATGGGTCCAGGCTGCCTGTCACTACTTGAGCCAATTAAGCAGAGACAGGGTTGAATCATATATGAGCGTTTATTCCAGTACTGCCTGCAGCATGGGAGAGCAGCAGGTCATCCACAAAAATCTGCTCTGCCCCCACCATAAGCCAGCTGCTTATATTGGGTAGAGGGACAAAGGTTACATGGGGAAGTAGGCAAAAAGGGCAATGGGCAGTTTACAGGTCTGGAGATTTACAAAGGCCTGCGGGTATGCAAGGGGCTGGGGATCTTCAAAGGTCTAGCGACATGCAAAGGCTGGGGGTCTTCAAAGGGCTGGTGTCTCTGGTTTCTGGCTCTGGTTGTTAATCTTTCCAGGAGAATAGGCAGCTCCCTGATGGGGAGGATGGGCTGCATTTCCAGGTGAGTCCCAGGACCCACAGGCAACTGCCAGCCAGGTTAGAATGTGCCTTCTTTAATCAGAATAAAACAATCACGCTTAAAAGAGCATGGTTACTCTTTCTTACAATTACAGCTGGTTCCTTATATTCTATTTCTTCCTCTATTAGTCTTAGTGACATGGGAAGGTGCTTAGCAGTCTTTCCGTCACACCTGGGCATGGCCTGAAGGGTGTGGCCACTGCAAGCTAGGAAAACATGATTATTTTACCTTCTGAACAAAGACCGTGCTCTCCTGGTTGTTACCCTCTTTTTTAAAAAATATATTTATTGATTTTTTACAGAGAGGAAGGGAGAGGGATAGAGAGTCAGAAACATCGATGAGAGGGAAGCATCAATCAGCTGCCTCCTGCACACCCCCCACTGGGGATGTGCCCGCAACCAAGGTACATGCCCTTGACCGGAATCAAACCTGGGACTCTTTACTCCCCAGGCCAACGCTCTATCCACTGAGCCAAACCGGCTAGGGCAGTTGTTACCCTCTTGTCTCTCCTGTGCCTGCACCCCAGTGACTCCTGTTGCAGGTGATGTTCTCCCCTGCGCCCATGTGGCTCACAGCCATGTGGGACCCACAGGATGGACTCATGGACTTTAATAACCTGGAAGCTGAACTGGACCTGGCTGCGACATGGAACGAGGCTCTGGGCACTGGCCCTCCTTTTGTCTCTACTGGGACCCCAACTGCACCTTTTTTCAGGACTGCTTTAAGGGCCATGGGATTTTACAACTTGAGGAATGTAACTCCATGCAAGTAAAACCTTTTACCACATCTCATTCTCCTGTGGGGGCTTCTGGAAATGCTTATTTCAGCAGCACCCCAAGAACCTTGTTCCCTCGAGAGATGGGGAAGTTCAATTCTCTAGTAACAACACCAGGGAGACAAGGGGTGGTGCTGGCCCAACTGTTGCTCTTGACTCCTCAGTCTTAACATAGTTACGGGACATTTTCAGACCTGCCCACAGTCACCGGGGCAGGGGTGCTCAGATTGTAAGAAATAGTGATATCTTCAGCATAGTCAACTTTTACTAAAAAAGCTAACAACATATTGCCAGTCAGTTACTGAACTTTCCCAGGGCAAACAGAGTGTAGGGAGGAGGGCAAAGGGTATAAAAACAGAACTATATACATGACCAACAACACATTTTGGTCATGGAAGATCTGCCCACCACAACTAGACAAAGGGGGGTGGTGACAACTAAAAAAAGGCCTCAACCCATTTTTTTTTGCACGTTCATGATTATTTTTAATGTCAAAACAAAACAAAAAATGACGCACCCAAGATTGTCAATTGTTCTGAACCTGGTTTTAAATATTAATTTTAATAATTAATTCTTACCAATTAGCTTTATCATATCAACTATGGTATTATTGTATACAGAATAGATTCTGAATAAAAATATATTGAGTGGGAAAGGTCTGACATAAGGATAAAATATGACCTTTTCAACTTATTTTTTTCCATGTATGTCAGACTAACTTACCACAATATTGAATTTGCCACTACATTTTCAATGGCAAATAGGTCAGCCTGGCAAGTGTGGCTCAGTTGGTTGAGTATTGTCCCATGCATCAAGAAGTCACTGATTGGATTTCAGGTCTGGGCACATGCCAGTGTTGCAGTCTCCATCTCCAGTAGGGAGTGTGCAGGAGGCGGCCAGGGGATGCTTCTCTCTCATCAATGTTTCTCTCATTGATGTTTCTATCTCTCTCTCCTCCCCCTTCCTCTCCTTCTAAAATCAATAAAAACATTTCAAAAATGCCTATAGATCACTTAGAACAGCGGTTCTCAACCTGTGGGTCGCGACCCCTTTGAGGTTTGAACGGCTCATATATAATTACATATTGTTTTTGTGATTAATCACTATGCTTTAATTATGTTTAATTTGTAACAATGAAAATACATCCTGCATATCAGATATTTACATTACAATTCATAACAGTAGCAAAATCACAGTTATGAAGTAGCAAGGAAAATAATTTTCTGGTTGGGGGTCACCACAACATGAGGAACTGTATTAAAGGGTCATGGCATTAGGAAGGTTGAGAACCACTGACTTAGGAGAACATGAACCAACAAAATTAAATCAGTTTTATAAATATTTATTACTACTCAGGATAATAGCAATCAACTATTCTATATTTAGCCATCATTTAATGACATTCAACCTATATAATAAAAGGCTAATATGCAAATTGACCAAATGGTGGCATGACAGGTCACTATGGTGTGGACTGACCACCAGGGGACAGACGCTCAACCCAGGATCTGCCCCCTGGTGGTCAGTGTGCTCCCACAGGGGAAGCACTGCTCAGCCAGAGCTGGTTTCAGTGCTGGTGAGCACACTGTCGGTGGCAAGAACCTCTCCCACCTTCGTAGCAGTGCTAAGGATGTCCAGCTTCTGGTTTAGGCCAATGGTCGGCAAACTCATTTGTCAACAGAGCCAAATATCAATAGTACAACAATTGAAATTTCTTTTGAGAGCCAAATTTTTAAAACTTAAACTATGTAGGTAGGTACATTGTTATTAACTTAATTAAGGTACTCCTAAGGCTTAAGAAGAGCCACACTCAAGGGGCCAAAGAGCCGCATGTGGCTCACGAGCCGTAGTTTGCTGACCACGGGTTTAGGCCCACCCTAACCAGGACCCCTTGGGGGATGCCTGTGGATTGGGTCTAAACTGGCAGTCAGACATCCCTCTCACAATCCAAGACCGCTAGTTCCTAACCACTCTGTCTGCCTGCTTGATTCCCCTAACCTCTTTGCTTGCCTTCCTGATCACTCCTAACCATTTGCTTGCCTGCCTAATCACCCCTAACCTCCTCTGCCTGACTGCCTAATTCCCCTCTACCACTCGCCTACCTGCCGAATTTCCCCTAACCACTCTCCTGCCTGCCTGATTGCCCCTAACCACTCTGTCTGCCTGTCTGATCACCTCTAAACGCTCGCCTGCTTGCCTGATCACCCCTAACTGTCTCTGCCTGCCTCATCGCCCCTACCACTTGCCTGCCTACCTTATAGCCCTAACCCCTCTGACTGACTGCCTGATCGTCCCTAAATGCCTCTGCCTGATCACCCCTAACTGCCTCTGCCTGATTGCCCCTAACCCCTCTGCCTGCCTGTCTGATCACCCCTAACTGCCTCTGCCTTACTGCCTAATCACCCCTTACCACTCACCTGTCTTCCTGATCTCCCCTAACCACTCTGCCTGCCTGCCTTATTGCCCCTAACCACTCGCCTGCTTGCCTGATCGACCCAACCACCTCTGCTCACCCCCACCGCTTCAGCGTGGTCTGGAATGTCGTCTGGAAGGATGTTTGGAAGGTAATCTGGCTGTCCAGTCTAATTAGCATATTACTCTTTTATTATTATAGACTAGAGGCCCGGTGCACAAAAATTTGTGCACTGGCGGGGGGGGGGTCCCTCAGCCCCACTTGTGCCCTCTCACAGTCTGGGACCCCTTGGGAGATAACGACCTGCTGGCATAGGCCCACTCACGGGGGCAGAGGGCAGTCCCAATCCCTAGGTGCAGCCCCTGGTCGGGCTCAGAGCAGGGCCGATTGGGGGGTTGGGGCTCCATACCCTGTCACACACAGAGCAGGGCCAATCAGGGGGTTGGGGAGCTCTCCTCTGTCATGCACAGAGTAGGGCCGATAGGAGATTTGGGGCACCACCCCTGTCACACACAGAGCAGGGCGGATCAGGGAGTTGGGGCTCTGTACCCTGTCACACACAGAGCAGGGCCAATCATGGGGTTGGGAAGCTCTCCCCTGTCATGCACATACTAGGGACAATCAGGGGGTTGGGTCACTCCACCCCATCACACACAGAGCAGGGCCGATCAGGGAGTTGGGGAGCTCCCCCCTATCAGGCACAGAGCAGGGCCAATCAGGGGGTTGGGGTGCCTTCCCTGTCACAAACAGAGCAGGGCGGATAGGGAGGTTGGGTCCCCGCCCCCTGTCACACACAGAGCTGCAGGGCGATCAGGGGGTTTGAGCGCTGCACCCTGTCATGCTGCTCCAGGGGCCAGGAGGCCTTGCAGCTCCATTGATCCCAGTGCCAGGAGGCCTCGCAGCTCCGGTGATCCTGGGGCGTGAGGCCTCGTGGCTCTGCTGATCCCGGGTTCAGGAGGCCTCACAGCTCCACTGATCCCGGTGCTGAGAGGCATATTACCCTTTTACTATATAGGAAAGAGGCCTGGTGCACGGGTGGGAGCCAGCTGGATTGCCCTGAAAGGTGTCCCAGATCAGGGTGGGGGTCCCGCTTGGGTGCCTGGCCAGCCTGGATGAGGGGATGATGGCTGTTTGCAGCTGGTTGCACCCCCTTCAGGGTGGGGGTCCCCACTGGGGTGCCTGGCCAGTCTGGGTGAGGGGATGAGGGCCGTTTTCAGGCTGGCGGGTGACTGAAGCTCCCAACCTCTCCTTTTTTTTTTTTTAATTCTGGGATTTATTTACCTTCTATGGCTGTCACTGGAATTGAGAGCCGGCTTTAGCTCTGAGGCTCGGCTCCAGCTCTGAGACCTCAGCTGCTGAAAGCAAGTCTCTGGGTTTGATTCACTTCTATAATTGAAACACTGAGGCCCAGCTGGCTGAAAGCAGGTTTCTGGGGATGGTTTAGCTTCTATAATTGCAACATTGTTTTTTAAACTGCAGCTCAGAGCCTGGCAGCGGCAGGTGCGGAACCTTGGCTTCCTCCTTCACTGGAGCAAGCAAGCCTCCTGTTCGCTTCAGCTGCCTGGCTGCCGGCTGCCATCTTGGTTGGCAGTTAATTTGCATATCTTGCTGATTAGCCAATGGGAAGGGTAGCAAAGTTACAGTTAATCACCATGTTTCTCTATTATTAGATAGATAGGATAAGGAAGAAAGGCTACATGCAAGCAGGAAGGGGGGAAGCACAATAATGGCTGCAGGGTCTGTAGCTCTTGTGTTTCCTTCCAGAATCTTGAAGTCTGATAACAAGTTAATTAATTTTCTACCATGTTAAAACCCAGCTCAGCCTATTGCTGGGACCAGAGATTGGTCAGCCTTCCTGAGACAAAGTCCCAGACGGAGCCAAGATCCAGGCAAAGCACCAAATCAAAGTGTGTCCTGTCTTTGGTTTGTCCTCAAAATGCATTTTCTTTTCTGAGTAATCAGGTTCTGAGTTGTATCTTACCATTTTACAGCCTGTTTTCCTCCTTGCTACACATCCTCCACTTTTCCATGGTTTGTAATAAAACCTGTTATCTGTAGTTAGTAAGGTAAGTAATCATTAACTGTGGTCCTATTCTATTTTTAAAATATATCTTTTTGATTTTTTAGAGAGGAAGAGATAAGGATAGAGAGATAGAAACATCGATGAGAGAGATACATCATTGATCAGCAGCGTCCTGCTCCAGGAAGGAAGCTATCTTCACACTTAACTATATTTCAATATGAACTGAGTGTGGCAGACAAGGAGGAACTTGCTAAGTCCGTTATTTAGACTCCCTGTGTGTCCGCTGATTCTGGTCACCATTGGCAACATGTTGTTTACCTAATGTTTGCTCCTCATCCACCTGTGAATTGCCTTACACCCTCTCCCTTAAGCGTAAGATGGCATAGAAGCCTCAACTGCTCCATTTTTCTTCTGGCCCCATGTTCCTCTGTGATTTTAATAAGCACATAAGCACCCCGGACAGTTTCAGTGAAGGGGTCTGAGGCCACACTTAAGAAAACCCTGACCTAAACAGCTGACATTGTCAAGAGCAACTGGGGTTTCCAAGCTCTTTCCACCTTTCTGATTCTACAATCTAAACAAACACAGCATTCCTGATGGTATGAACACACCTCAGAGCTAAGTTCACTGTTAACCATGTTGCCACCTGTCTCACCTGTACATAACACAGCCTCTGTTACTGTCACTGTCTTCCCAGCGTCAGGAGTTCCAAAGAGAATATACAGGAGGCTGTGGCAGTCACCACTCAGAATTCTTCCAAGGGTCAGCTTCTGGTTTTCGCTGTGCAGTGGGTGTAAAATTCCTTCCCTCTCACCTCCTGAGTCTGAATTTCATTTCCTGCATTCGAAGTGGAGGAACAGTGTTGGGCAGATGGAGAACAGGCACATCAGCCCTGGCCACCATGGAGGCCACCAGTCAGCCTGGGCTGCTCCTCCAATGACACCAGGAGCCACAGCCCAAGGCGGTCCCTCTAACAGCCTCGGAGCTTCACTCAACAGCCAGGAAAGTTAACAGCCTGAGAGCAAAAACAGGACATACAACTCACTCTCTCACCTTTACCTGCAGCATCACCTAAGATGTTACAGACACCACCTTACCACAGTCCACAGAATGGCCATGATCTTAACTCTTTTGAAGGTTCTAACCTAAAACAAGTCTCCAGTCATGACTAGAGCATTTGTTCATCTTCACACAACTGTCACAGCCACACTCATCCCAGAGCAGGACAGTGAGCTTGTTAAGGGGCCCAGTTCCCAGGCACAGCCAGACTCCCTCACAGCCCCCACAATACATACGCACCCAGATTATTACAGAATTTACCAGGCAACCGAAAAATATGCAGGAGTACTGGAGGCACAGGAAAAACCCAATTATTTCCAGACGTTTCACGTGTATCGGTACAGTGACTCAGGGGAGACTGTTTCTCTCCAATTCCTAAGCAAGCCAATATGGAGGAAGCTTTCCCTTTATACTCTTTAGTTTCTTTGTCCCCCAAATATGGGATGGGACTTCTGGATCTTTCACAGGCTTTGCAAAAAGTCCTGTGTGTTGGGATGGGAGCCGTGAGACCACATCTAAAGGCCTGGCCTAGCACCAGTTCTGATGACTCCATCTAGGGGTTGTGTATTGTTCATGGTTTATGGCCTCTCTAAAAGGGGAGTAGTACTTGGGTAAACAGGTCTTGCAGGACCAGATAATTAAAGAAGGGGCAGTGACTAGCGAACCTATGACATGCCTGTCAGAGGTGACACCTGAACTCATTTTTGTGGTTGATTTTTCTTTGTTAAATTGCATTTAAATATCCTATCTATTAATAGACAAACATGGTAATTGACTGGACCTTCGCTATGCCTCCCATAGGCTAATCAGTGCAATATGCAAATTAACCACCAACAAATATGGTGGCTAATTTGCATACTGCAGACAGGGCAGGAAAGCACCAGTGGCCAGCGTGCCGCCATCCAGGGCAGGCTGCCCCAGAAGCCCCAGATGCCACCTGATATGGTAGTAACTCTACCAGTAAGCACTCTGAAAGTCAGTGGCATAAATGCACCAATTAAAAGACAGACTATGTCGGAGGGGAAAATGGCGGAGATATAAACAGACGTGTCCTGTGCCTTGTCCTGGAGCAGATAAGGGTGAGCAGCTGAAACGGGTAACATACAGCCAAACAGGCAGAGGATATTCATCTGCGAGACAGTCTGCAGCCGGGAAAGACAGAGAACTCCCAGAAAAAAAAGGACGGTTGGAGACTGTGGCTGAAACCTCTCCCGGTGTGCCAGTGCAGCAGCAGAGACAGCGCCATTTTGAGTTGCTGTTACCGGCGTCCAGAGATCAGCTTCTAACCTGGAAACAAGGGATCTCAAGCAGCGTGACTGCATGAACTCAGACAAGCACTGCTTCTTCTCACGGAAAGGTTAGACTTCCCCTAAAGGTGCGGTTTGCAATTCAGGTTGGAGAGAGGACCGCGCGCGCGTGCACACAAGGCAAAATCTGCGCCCTACAGTCTGCAGCAGTTGGAACCAGCATGACCCGCGTGTGTGGAAGGGGTCCCACAGGGCTGCTGGCAGAAGGGACCACTAAAAATAAGCCCATAGCTGGACTGGATGTAAAAAAGCAGCCTTGGATTTTGCCAGTGTGCCAGCTGCTTGGTGCCAGGGGTGAGTGGGTGTGTGGAGACTGCGCGCAGACCTGAAAGGTGGAGGCTTGCGAATTCGCACAATGTTTCAGGCTCTTGTTACAGTTCCCCTTAGATCCGTGCATTTGACTATTAAACCCAGTGCATGGGATTCCCCAGTTGGGGTCATTCACAGAGCCTGTAGGGGAAAGTTCTTTTTAGGGAACCTGGGAAACAGAGCGGGGAGTAACTATTAAAGAACAGGCTCTGGGCACTGGA
Source organism: Myotis pilosus (assembly GCA_036010255.1). Taxonomy (NCBI): domain Eukaryota; kingdom Metazoa; phylum Chordata; class Mammalia; order Chiroptera; family Vespertilionidae; genus Myotis; species Myotis pilosus. The sequence continues at coordinate 4,840,633 of JASKON010000009.1, read as the reverse complement.
CTTTCCCAAACCAGGTTCAAATACCATAGAGAAAATAACCCCTACTGATAGAGAGGACTTATAGCCTCGGAGGTCAATCCAGACACACTGCCACCCAGAGGCAGAGCCACGAACTGTCTCTTCTGTAAATACAACTAAAGGCAGTCTGGTAAACAAATACAACTGGCCTTAAAATCAGGACTGTGGTTTACAGCACGGAGGGACAGTGTATCGCAGGGAAATTCAACACTCTCCTTAATGCCTGGCAGGACTAAGGCATGACAAAAAGAAGAGTAGAAGATCCGAAGCACCCTCACTACTGCACATTTTTATCTTTTTTTTTTTTAAATTCATTTTTCACCATTTCATTAAGAACCTATTTTATTATTATTTTTATTTTTTATCACCTGATTTTACCTTTTTAATTACTACATTTTTTAAACCAGTATTATTGCTATCATTTTACCATTTTTTCAAGTGTCATTTTATTTTTTTTTCTTATTTTTCCTTATTTTATTTTGGGATTAGTGTTCTACACTCTATTTCCATCGTTCCTTTAGCATTATTTCTCTCTATCTCACCTTTACCCTTAAGCCAAAACTCTCTTCCTCACTTTTCCCCTATTGTTGTCCTGTTTCTCTTACCCTATTCCTGCTTTAGATTTTCCCTATTCCTTCTTTTTACGCACTGTCTAAATTTCACTCTACTTATATATCTAATTTCCAATACCTTGCTCTAAATCCATATACATCTCTCTCTTATCTTTCTACACTATCCAATTTTTTTCTCTCTATCTCGCTGTCATTTTGCTAGTGTTTGCTTGATTTTGAGTATATTGGGTTTTTTTATGCTTGTTTGGGAGATTGTTTTGTTTTTCATTTTCTGTTTTGTTTATTTTTTCTTTCTCTGGTTATTTTTGTGCTTCTGTTTTCCCTTGCCTCGCTTGATATTAGTGGTTGTTTGGAGTTTGCATTAATCTCCAAGGATCTGCTGCTGGAATTCATTGGGATTAGTTGTGGTTCCATTAGAGTTTTCTCCCCATACAAATAGCCTCTTCCCCACCTCTATTTCTTTCTCTCTCTTACTTTTTTTTTCTTTTTTCTTCTCTCGCTTTTCCCAATCTCATTTCGGCACTCCTTTTTGTTTTCTCTCTTTCTCTTTTTTCTTCTTAATCCCCTAATCCTCTACGCTCGGGTGGTCACCTTTATTTGGGGTTATTAATATCATGAATACATTTATGTTCAATGCCTTGTACGTTGTACCATGTTGTGTTGTATTTTGTGCCTTTAAATCAATGCAGCAGAGAGAGAACTACATAACCAAACACCTGGAGAAGAGCGATCATTGTGAAACAAAGAACCAACCCACATATGAAAGAAAAACAGGCATCATCAGAAGAGGAAGTAAACTAAATGGAGGCAATGGAGGCAAGCAACCTGTCAGAGAAAGAATTCAGAGAAATGGCCATAAGGTGGATGAAAAGAATGAAAGACAAATTCAACAATATGTGTAGGAACCAAGAGGAAATGAAGGAAAACCAAGAAGAAATGAAAAATGACATCACTACTATAAAGAACTCAATAGAAAGAATCAACAGTAGACTAGAAGAAGCAGAGGACTGCATCAGCGAACTAGAAGAGAAGGTAGGAAAAAACACCCAAACAGAACAGCTTCTAGAAAAAAAAATTAAAAAGCAGGTGGAGAGCCTAAGAGAACTCTGGGACAATGCTAAACGAAACAACATCTGAATAATAGGGGTGCCAGAAGAAGAGGAAACTGAGCAAGGAATAGAAAACCTGTTTGAAAAAATAGTAACAGAAAATTTCCCTGATATAGGGAAGAAAAAAACTCACACAAATCCAAGAAGCTCACAGAGTCCCAAACAAAATGAACCCGAAAAGACCGATGCCAAGGCACATAATAATTAAATTGGCAAACACCAACGACAAAGGAAGAATCTTAAAAGCAGCCAGAGAAAGACAGAAAGTTACCTACAAAGGATCCCCCATCAGACTAGCGATGGATTTCTCAACAGAAACACATCAGGCAAGAAGGGAATGGACTGAAATATACAAAGTCATGCAAAGGAAGGGTCTGAATCCAAGAATACTGTACCCAGCGAGGCTAACAATCAAAATTGGGGGTCAAATCAGGAGCTTCACAGACAAAAATGGTCTACGGGAGTTTATTACAACCAAACCAGCAATGCAAGAAATGCTAAAGGGTCTGCTGTAAATGGAAAAATTAGGAAACAAAGAAGGAACGCAGCGGTAAAGAACAAAAATGGTGACTAACAAGTTTCTATCAATAATAACTTTAAATGTAAGTGGATTAAATGCCCCAATAAAAAGGCATAGGGTAACTGAGTGGATAAGAAAACATGACCCATATGTCTCCTGTCTACAGGAAACTCACCTCAGAAAAAAAGATGCACACAGACTGATGATGAAGGGATGGAAAAAGGTTTCTCAGGCCAATGGAAGTGAAAAAAAAAAAGCCGGGGTAGCAACACATATATCTGACAAATTAGATCTCAAAGTGAAGGACATAAAAAAAGATAAAGAAGGCCACTTCATAATACTAAAGAGACCAGTCCAAAAAAAAAAAAAGAAATAACTCTGGTAAATATATATGCACCCAATTTAGGAGCACACAAATAGGTAAGAAATCTTCTGGAGGAGATCAAGGGAGAGATTGACAGCAATACAATCATAGTAGGGGACCTTAACACCCCATTATCAACCCTAGACAAATCCTCTAAACAGAAACTCAGCCAAGAAACATCAATCCTAAATGATTCACTAGATCAGATGGAATTAATTGACACCTTCACAACATTTCACCCCAAAGCCATAGAATATACATTCTCCTCAAGTGCACATTTGTCATGTTCAAAGATAGACCATATATTGGGTCACAGACAAACTCTCTTCAAATTCAAGAAAATTGAAATTATATCAAGCATCTTCTCAGACCACAAAGGCATAAAACTGGAAATCAACTACAACAAAAACAATCCAGAAAAATCAAACACATGGAGAATAAATAGCATGCTATTAAACAATGACTGGGTTACCAGTGAGATCAAAGAAGAAATAAAAAACATCATGGCAACAAACGACAAAGAAAACACAACAATCCAAAACCTATGGGACACAGCAAAAGCAGTCTTGAGAGGGAAGTTCATAGCTCTACAAGCCTACTGCAAGAAACAAGAAACAATGAGAATAAATGACCTATCTCTACAACTCAAAGAGTTAGAAAGAGAGCAACACAAAAAGCCCACAGTAAGCAGAAGGAAGGAAATAACAAAAATCAGAGCGGAGATAAACGACATAGAGACCAACAAAAACAATACATAAGATCAACAAAATCAAGAACTGGTTCTTTGAAAGGATAAACAAGATTGATACACCTCTAGCCAGGCTCACCAGGAAACAAAGAGAGAGGACCCAAATAAACAAAATCAGAAATGAAAGAGGAGAAATAACAACAGACCCCATAGAAATACAAAAGATTGTTAGAAAATACTATGAACAACTCTACTCCAACACACTACACAACCTGGAGGAAATGGACATATTCCTAGAAAAATACAACCTTCCAAAACTTAATCAGGAAGATTCTAAAAACCTCAACAGGCCAATAACTATGGAGGAAATCGAAACAGTAATCAAAAAGCTTGCAGCAAACAAAAGCCCGGGGCCAGATGGCTTCACAGGGGAGTTTTACCAAACATTCAAGGAAGACCTAAAACCTATCCTCCTAAGACTATGTCAAAAGATGCAAGAAGAAGGAACACTTCCCAGCTCATTCTATGAAGCCAACATCACCCTAATCCCAAAACCAGATAAAGACAATACAATGAAAGAGAATTATAGGCCAATATCCCTCATGACCATAGATGCCAAAATCCTCAACAAAATCCTAGCAAATCAGATCCAGCAGTACATCAAAAAGATCATATACCATGACCAAGTAGGATTTATCCCAGGGATGCAAGGATGGTACAATATCTGCAAATCAATAAATGTGATACATCACATAAACAAATTGAGAGAAAAAAAAACACATAGTCATATCAATCGGTGCAGAAAAAGCATTTGACAAAATCCAACACCCTTTCTTGATAAAAACTCTCAGCAAGATAGGAATTGAGGGGTCATACCTCAACATAATAAAAGCCATATATGACAAACCCACAGCCAACATCATAATCAATGGGCAAAATCTAAAACCATTCCCCCTAAAAACAGGGACAAGACAGGGATGCCCCCTCTCACCACTCCTCTTCAACATAGTACTGGAAGAACTAGCTGTCGTGATCAGACAGGAAGAAGAAATAAAAGGCATCCAGATTGGAAAAGAAGAAGTAAAACTGTCCTTATTTGCAGATGACATGATACTGTACATACAGAACCCTAAAGACTCCATCAAAAAATTATTAGACTTAATAAATGAATTCAGCAATGTAGCAGGATACAAAATTAATGCTAAGAAATCCATGGCATTTCTTTACACCAATAGTGAACTTACAGAAAGCGAAACTATAGAAGCAATCCCATTTACCATTGCACCAAAAAAATTAAAATACCTAGGAATAAACTTAACTAAGGAGGTAAAAGAGTTATATGCCAAAAAACTACAGGACACTGAAAAAAAGAGATAGAGGAAGACTTAAACAGATGGAAGAACATACCGTGTTCATGGATTGGTAGAATCAACATCATCAAAATGTCCATACTACCCAAAGCAATCTATAGATTCAATGTAATCCCCATTGAATTACCAATGGCATATTTCACAAATCTAGAACAGACATTCCAAAAACTCATATGGAATAAAAAAAAGACCCTGAATAGCTGCAGCAATCCTGAGAAAGAAGAACAAAGTAGGTAGGATCTCAATGCCAGATATCAAACTGTATTACAAAGCCACTGTTCTTAAAACAGCTAGGTACTGGCACAAGAACAGACATATAGATCAATAGAATAGAATAGAGATCCCAGAAATCGACTCAAACCACTATGCCCAATTAATATTCGACAAAGGAGGCAAGAGCATCCAATGGAGTCAAGACAGTCTCTTCAATAAATGGTGTTGGGAAAATTGGACAGATACATGCAAAAAGATGAAACTAGACCACCAACTCACACCACACACAAAAATAAACTCAAAATGGATAAAAAACTTAAACGTAAGACGGGAAACCATAAAAATACTAGAGGTATCCACAGGCAGCGAAATTGCAAACATATGTCGAAGGAATTTCTTCTCTGATAATGCTCCTAGGGCAATGGAAACTAAAGAGAAAATAAACAAATGGGACTACATCAAAATAAAAAGCTTTTGCACAGCAAAGAAAACCATCAACAAAACAACAAGAAGACCCACTACATGGGAGAACGTATTTGCCATTGATACCACCGGTAAGGGTTTAATTTCCAACATTTACAGGGATCTCATGAAACTTAACCAAAGTAAGATAAACAATCCAATAAAAAAAATGGGCAACGGATCTAGATAGACACTTTTCGAAAGAGGACATACAGAGGGCCGAAAGACATATGAAAACATGCTCATAGTCACTAATTATATGAGAGATGCAAATCAAAACGACAATGCGTTATCTCACACCTGTCAGAATGGCTATCATCAACAAATCAACAAACGACAAGTGCTGGAGAGGATGTGGAGAAAAAGGAACCCTTCTGCGCTGCTGGTGGGAATGCAGACTGGTGCAGCCACTGTGGAGAACAGTATGGAGCTACCTCAAAAAACTAAAAATGGAATTCCATTTGACCCAGTGATCCCACTACTAGGAATATATCCCAAGAAACCAGAAACGCCAATCAGAAAGGATATATGCACCCCTATGTTCATAGCAGCACAATTCACCATAGCTAAGATTTGGAAACAGCCTAAGTGCCCATCAGCAGATGAGTGGATTAGAAAACTGTGGTGCATCTACACAATGGAATACTATGCTGCAGTAAAAAAAAAAAAAAAAAAAAAAAAAAAAAGAAAAGGATCTCTTGCCTTTTGCAACAGCGTGGATGGAACTGGAGAGCATTATGCTAAGTGAAATAAGCCAGTCAGAGAAAGATAAATACCACATGATCTCACTCATTTGTGGAATATAGAGAACAATATAGACTGATGAAAAGGGACAAATCCAAAGACTGAGAAACAGCGATCAGGCTATCAATCCCCAGAAGGAAAGTAGGGGAGGGCGGGGGTAAGGGGAAGAGATCAACCGAAGGATTTGTATACATGTATATAAGCCAAACCAATGGACATGGACAACAAGGGGATGGGATCGTGAGGGTGCAGGGCAGGGGGGCGGGTGGGAGGTTGGGGGTTAATGGGGGGGATGAGGACACATTTGTAATACCTTAACTAATAATAATTTTAAAAAAAAGACAGACTATGAGGGTGAATAAAAAACAAAACCCACTTTAAATATAAAGACACATATAGATTAAAAGTAAATGAATTAAGCTGCAGCCTGTTTTGCTCAGTGGATAGAGCATTAGCCCGTGGACTGAAGGGTCCCAGGTTCAATTCCAGTCAAGGGCATGTACCTCAGTTGCTGGCTTGATCCCCAGTCCCTATCAGAGCATGTGCAGGAGGGAACCAATCAATGTGTCTCTCCCTTTCCCTTCACTCTCTCTAAAATTCAATGGAAAAATATCCTTGGGTGAAGATTAACAAAAACAAAGTAAATGGATTAAGTAACATTAAAGAGATTATAAGAAAAATATATTCCAACTTTTGTTAGTTGTATAATGGATATGTTTAAATTAACACCTAAGAAATTGGGTGAAGGGAATATATAATATGCTGTAGTATTTTATAACTTTTTTAAATGTATGAGATTATTTCAAATTGAAATATTAAAAAATTAAAAATTAATAAAATATTAATTGAAATGTGTATGCATTACATGAAAAATCTCCTAATTGCTTCTAGCATAATTTATTAAATTGTGCTAAAATTTACAAGGGTTCAATTAAAAAATATCTTAATTCTAAATGATATAATAGAAAAGATATAATAGTGCAGTTATAAGCACTTATCTGAGAATAAAAAAGAAGTGAATTTAAAGAAGGGATTAGCCAAAGAAAATATATGCACAACCCATGGACACAAACAACAGTATGGTGATGGAGAGAAGTGGGGGGCAAGTTCTGGTTAGAGCGGGGCAAAAGGGGGGAAATAGGGACGTCCTATATAATAATAATAAAAGGTTAATATGCACATTGACTGAACGGCAGAATGACCGGTTGCTATGATGCGCACTAGCCACCAGGGGGCAGACACTCAATGCAGGAGCTGCCCCCTGGTGGTCAATGCACTTCCATATGGGGAGTGCCACTCAGCCAGAAGCTGGCTCATGGCTGGCCAGCGCAGTGGTGGTGGCAGGAGCCTCTCCCACCTCCATGGCAGCACTAAGAATGTCCAAATAACAGTTTAGACCTGATCCCTTGGGGGCCTAAGCCTTTAGTCAGACATCCCTTGAGGGCTCCCTGGCTGCCAGAAGGATGTCTGACTGCAAACTTAGGCCTGATTTCCCCGGGGGGTGGACCTAAGTCGACAGGTGGACATCCCCCAAGGGGTCCTGGACTGTGAATGGGCCCAGGCCGGGCTGAGGGACCTCCCACCCCCTGTGCACAAATTTTTGTGCACCGGGCCCCTAGTATAAAATAAATATCAAACATATAAATTTTTTTTTACTATGGTTGAAAATATCAAAAAATTTCTATATGTGACACGGCACCAGAGTTAAGTTAGGGTTTTTCAAAATGTTGACACACTGAGCTCAAAAGGTTCGCCATCACTGGACTAGACTATAGGCCAGGGGTCCTCAAACTACAGCCTGTGGGCCACATGCAAATACAAATATTGTATTTGTTCCCGTTTTGTTTTTTTACTTCAAAATAAGATATGTGCAGTGTGCATAGGAATTTGTTCATAGTTTTTTTAAAAACTATAGTCCGGCCCTCCAATGGTCTGAGGGACAGTGAACTGGCCCCCTGTTTAAAAAGTTTGAGGACCCCTGCTATTGGCTAACAAGAATGTGCATTAGGTTACTGGCACAGATTCAGATTGCTATCCCCCAGAAATGTCTCATTTTCCCCATCCAGATGACTGCAGCAAAGGCCTCTGGCCCCCATGTGTCCCGGACACCTGCCTGCCTCACCTTGCTGGCAGTCTTAGTTTGGTCCTTTACAGCTTCCCTGTTCTAGAAATAACCGTGCCAAAATAAAGGCTTAAAAAAGCTGTGTGTTTACATGGGCTCAGTTTAAAGAGAAAACATAAACACCTACCAAGGTAATACTGGCTTTATGTATGGAACAGCTCCTTGCATGGATCACACGTTATATCCCATTAAAACTTGATGAAAATCAGAATATCTGATAAAAAGCTGCTACAAATGTGTTTCTTTTCTGAATTATCTTTTACAAATTAACATAAATAACTAAATTTTGTGATCATGCCACCAAAACAAAGGATTCCCTTTTGACTCAGCATGTGTGCTCCTCCTGCAGACCCAGCTCAAGGTGGAAAACCTGCGGAAGGTGAGGGTAAGTCCAGGACCCGTGAGTCCCTGGGAACCCCCCACAGCACCCTCTCCTCAGCAGAGGGACACCCCTGAGAGGACAGGTGGACACTCCACCCTGAGCAGAGTGTCCACCTGTTCAGGTAAGGCCAAGTCAGTGGTTCTCAACCTTGGCTGCACATTAGAATCACCTGGGAGTCTTTTTAAAATCCTGATTTCTGGGCCTCATTCTCCGGAAATTCTGTTTATTTGTTATGGGGTGAATTTAAAAAGATTCCCAGGTGATTTTAATGTGCAGCCAAGGTTGAGGACCACTGATTTAGATAGTCTGTTTCTTTGTTACTAATGTTGTGGCCTCAACCCGTAACAAAGAAACAGAATTTCCGGAGGATGAGGCCTAGAAATCAGGATTTTGAAAAGATTCCCAGGTGATTCTAATGTGCAGCCAAGGTTGAGAACAGTGGTTCTCAGTGCCTGCATTGCTTCTTTGTCAGCTGTGTTCAACATCTTGAGGACTCCACCTGCTGGGCTGTGGGAACAACCATTCCCAGCGCTGTGGGAACACAGGGTTCCTGTCTGATCTGCAGGGCTCTTTCTCCTTAGAAGTGTACACTGATCAGTCCTCAGGGGGAACTCAAGCGGGGGCCGGCTCTTTGCAGACCCCAAAGCATACTCTGCCCTGTGAAGTCCACACACCTTTCCTCCATGGCCACGTGTGGTCTCTTGGGCCCCCTTTCTGCTCCTCAGCCTGCAGCCTCTCTGAAGGCTGTAAACTGAGGCCATCACAGGGCTCATCTCATTTGTCTCCTCTCTCAGGAATCACTGTCCTGTGATATCTGATGCTCAGTGTCTGAAACGATTGTTTCGTGTATTTCGTCTGGAAGGTAAATCCAGTCCCTGTGATTCCATCTTGCTTAATGTGTGGAATGCCCTTGAGTTTATTTGCAACCCAGCCAATCCATAAGAAGATAATATTCTGCAATTAAATATGTTGAGATTTAGCCCATGTGGAGTGTGACCTACCTAAACAGCAACACCCCACCTCACTCCCAGCAGCATCACAGACCCTCCCTGAGACCAGCCAGTGGGACCGGCCAGGACAGGGGTGATGACACTCATCTGTGTCCAATGAACTAAACAGATATGAAGCACACAGCAGGTGATATTAATGGAAACCTTTGCTGTTTCTTTATAGAACTTTCTGTGATTGTGTAAACACTCTGAAGCCGTTAGTTTTACATTTTTGGAGAGGGACTATAAAATGGTGAAAGTGTTTCTAAACGTTAGATACAATTCAATTGAACACTATGCAGCTGTATAGAAATAGCATCTCTTACCTTTTGAGACAGCACAGAGGGACCAAATTTAGGAATGCGTTGGTGCCAAGGAACCTTTGGTTGACAAGTTAAAGTTATTTTATTGCACATTAGCAATCGTCATGTTGGACTTTCCATTGAGTTTAAAAAATAGCTACACAAAATGCTTTCTGAAAGCATTGTCCAACAATGTGGAGATTGTGAGGGCAAGGGGGAAGGAGGTGGAAGAGGGCAAAGAGGACATAAAGGAAATAAATGGTGATGGTAAAAAATAACTCCAATCAATATACAGGGAAAATTCTAATTGTTAAGTGAAAATATAAAAATTAATGTAAAAACAAATAAAATAAAAGCATTGTCTAATGTACTATATTTAGATAGTATAATGGTAGTGATAGAAACCTGTTTGAAGAAGAGGGGGAAAAAACAACAACAAAAACTTTCACATTTTCCTGTTAAATCTCTGAACCATGTGAAAGAAGATGCCTACTAAGAAAGGCTCCTGGCAACTAACTGGGATCAAATTTAAAATCAGAGCCTAGCCACCATTTCTACACAGGTCCCCCTCTGGCAAACTGTGCTTCATAGAGAAGATTGCACTAAACTGCCTGCCTCCAGCACTAGTGCTTGCATAGTATTCCTGCCACCTGAGCCAGCCCTATAAAGGGGTCCCTGAAATTGTATTTCAACCAAGAGGACTGAGGCTTTACATGTCCAGTCCCAGCTGCACAGCTCTATCCCCCATCTGCATTTTCACCAACCAATCAGAGTGGCACTATCCTGATGGTCAGAGGAGTCAGCCCAATCAAATAGTGATAGGCTCCGCCTACCAGCATTTCATCCAATCAGATATGGAGATTGCCCCTGATGGTCAGAGGAGTCAGCCCAATCAAATAGTGATAGGCTCCGCCTACCAGCATTTCATCCAATCTGATATGGAGATTGCCCCTGATGGTCACAGGAGTCAGCGTGGCTCCGTCCTATGACCATCAGGGGCAATCTCCATATCTGATTGGATGAAATGCTGGTAGGCGGAGCCTATCACTATTTGATTGGGGAATGCATTGATAGTAAAAAGGGCACCGTCCCCCTCAGCAGTCGCCATTTTACTAGTCGCCATTTTACTTGTTCACGGGCTGCGGGGAAGCTGCCTTTAACATGGGCGACTCTTCCTCTGAAGGTTCTGTTGAATTTGTCTGTGTCTTGGCAGAGCCTTCCATTGAGGGTTCTCTGGAAGTTGGCACCATGGCCGAGCCTTCCTCTGAAGGTTCTGTGGAATTTGTCGGTACCTTGGCCGAGCCTTCCATTGAGGGTTCCCAGGAAGTCGGCGCCATGGCCGAGTTTACCTCTGAGGGTTCTGAAGAAGTTGGCACCATGGTCAAGCTTTCCTGTGAGGGTTTTGAAGAAGGCATCATGGGCGCCATGGCCGATCCTGCCTCTGAGGGTTCTGAAGAAGTTGGCGCCATGGTCGAGCTTTCCTGTGAGGGTTTTGAAGAAGGCATCATGGGCGCCATGGCCGATCCTGCCTCTGAGGGTTCTGAAGAAGTTGGCGCCATGGTCGAGCTTTCCTGTGAGGGTTTTGAAGAAGGCATCATGGGCGCCATGGCCGATCCTGCCTCTGAGGGTTCTGAAGAAGTTGGCGCCATGGTCGAGCTTTCCTGTGAGGGTTTTGAAGAAGGCATCATGGGCGCCATGGCCGATCCTGCCTCTGAGGGTTCTGAAGAAGTTGGCGCCATGATTGAGCTTTCCTTTGAGGGTTTTGAAGAAGGCATCATGGGCGCAATGGCTGATCCTGCCTCTGAGGGTTCTGAAGAAGTTGGCGCCATGATCGAGCTTTGCTTTGAGGGTTCTGAAGAAGTTGGCGCCATACTTCATCTTTCCCCTGAGGGTTCTGAAGAAGGCGTCGTCGGCGCCATTGCCAAGCCTGCCTCCGAAGTTTCTGAAGAAGTTGTCGCCATGGTCGAGCTTTCCTCTGAGGGTTCTGAAGAAGGCGTCGTCGGTGCCATGGCCGAGCCTGCCGCTAAGGTTTCTGAAGAAGTTGGCGCCATGGCCGAGCCTGCCTCTAAGGTTTCTGAAGAAGGTGTTGTCGCCATGGTCGAGCTTTCCTCTGAGGGTTCTGAAGAAGTTGTCTTCGTTGCCATGGCCGAGCCTGCCTCTGAGGGTTCTGAAGAAGTTGTCGTCGGCGCCATGGCTGAGCCTGCCTCTGAAAATCCTGAGGAATTGCTGAGCACTAGCGAGCTCAGTGAAGATCCGCCGGCTACCTCGGAGCCTAGAGGCCGCAGCCGCCGCGGCCGCCGCCGCCCCACCTTCGACAGTTTTGCAGCCTATTTCCCCAAGGTTCTGAGTAAGGTTCATAAGGACCTGAGCCTGTCGCAGCGAGCCGTGAGCGTCCTGGATTCGTTAGTGAAGGACATCTTTGAGCGCCTCGGCCAGGAGGCCAAGCTCCTGGTCCGCTCCAACAATCGCGCCACCATCACCTCCAGAGACATCCAGACAGCTGTGCGCCTGCTCCTGCCCCCGCAACTCGGCAGGCATGCCGTGTCGCAGGCCACCAAGGCTGTCCTCCGGTACCAGCTAAACAGATGAGCTGCCTTGGCACCACCTGAGCATCTGAACATCGCAACCGAAAGGCTTTTCAGAGCCACCTTACTTGTTACAAAAAGAAATGTACAGTAGCTGAAAAAATGGGATCTAATCCAGTGTTTGGTCTTCTGGTATTCTGCCAACATTTAGGGCATTTTTACTGTGGACAAAACGTTATCAACTCTATCCTCACACCTATATTGTATATATTTATTTCATGGAAAAAAAAAACACACATGAATTTTCTGTAACCCTGTTGCATTTACGGTTTTCCTAAATGGTCATTCCTGGTCGTTATTTTCCTAGGTTAGCCCTTTGGGGGATATTTTTCTTTTGGTGACATTTATCTTTTTCAGTGCCATCCTCGCACAAGTGTATTGTGGAAGTTTCCAGAAGAAATTATATGCTCACCCTACCAAGAGAAGGCTTCCTCTGATCAAGACCATAATTCAGGCATCATGAGGGTTCTCTTGGTAGGGCAAGCATATAATTTCTTGTCCAAGTAATGCATTTTTATCTGTGGCAGCAGATAAAATGCAAAGGCCTATACTAGTATAAGAATTTATTTGTCTTCTCTTAGGCCAGATATTAAGATTTTCAAATACCTGAAACAATGTTAATCTCCTATGTACTCTTAGAAATGAAATATTTTTATATGTATTTGGAGTTTATGTTAGCATGATGTAATGGTTTTTTATTGTGTTTTAAAATAAATTTATTAAACTTTTCATTCTAATATTTTCTATAGTAATGACGGGCAGATATAGCCCTCATAAAAGTTTTTTGGGTTCTTACTAATTTTTAGATATGTAAAATTGTCCTTAGACCAAAAATCGTTCTAGATAATAATTACAGGTTCTGCCTTCCAGGCATTTCTCTACCCCTGTTCCTGACCATTCCAACCCCAAAACACTTGATTGTACTCGGAATCCCCTCACGGTCAGCTTTCCAGTTTATTTATTCCTTATTCCCTCCTCAAGAAGAGGCTGGCTACTTCTCCCAGGAGGCCAAACCCCACTCTCATTCAGGGGAGCTGCAGGTTATTTCCTATCACATGTGTTAGAATGACAAAAGGATCTGATGCATGAGGCTTCTTTGCCTCTCTGTAGGTAGCATGAGCATATAATTTCTTGTCCAATTAATGCAGACACTTTTGAGAGTAAAAGGGGCCCTCCAAATAATTGTAGTGGACAACAGGCAAAATTAGTGTGGACACCATTCTAAGGAAAAGATCTGGGGATAGAATAATGACATCTCTTGGGGGTTTGGGGGTTTGAAGATCACCAAGGGTAGTGGGAAATGAGAGTGCACCAAAGTTTTTCATGATTTGCTGCCTTAGAAGTTGTTACCTTCGTTTTCTGGAGACAAATAGTGTTATTGGGATGCATTAATGGGGAAAAGAGATACAAGACGTTGAGAATGTCTGTGTGGGTTCAATAACTGCTGTGATCTAGTGGGACTAGGCTCTATAGCAAGCATTGAGGGCATAGATTTTGGAGTTGGATTAGACTTGGATTCAAACCCTAGGTGTGCTGTGCCTCTTACTAGGTGCAGTGCCTTCAGTAAGTCACTTGAACTCTCTGGACCGCAGTTTCTTCCTCGTAGAAGAGGTCCAACAAGATTGTTGTGAGGATTCAGTGTGATAAGGACACACAGTGTCCAAGGAACCGTGGCAGTACTTATTCTCAGTCCTGAGATTTATGCCCTCAAGCAATTGGAGTGGTAGCTGTGAGGTTCACAGCTAAGTGCCTGCTTAGTAGAATGGCTGTGTGGACATGCTCTCCTGGCTACTTTGGTTCCATCTGTTTTCTTAGTGCTGTCGGAGAGATAAGGGAAGATGACTCATCCTTCTTGAGCCTTAGTGAAGCTGCAAAAATAATGCTGCTCTGAGTTGTAATGGGAGGTCGCTAGGGAGCAACTAGAAAATATCTTGCTATCTCACTGACCCAGTACATAGGATCCTTCTATTACAAACACTCACTCGGCCTCTACTACCACTGCAAAGCCTACTCAGGGATTTGTTGGCAAGATGTTCCTCCTCATTCTCATGAAATCTTGTCTCTCCCCCCACCCCATTCATCCTCATTCTATCTGAATCTTATTCACCTTTCCAGGCTTGGCTCAAATCCTACCTCTTCTGTGAAGATCACTTGCCCATGCCAGCCTGCAGTGACTTCTCCCTTCTGTCTTGAGATGTAAAATGGATACACTATTTACAACATCCTGACATTCTGCAGGGATATTATTAGGACTGAATGAGAGAACATATGTAGTGTGCCAAGTGAAGGCATATGGTGCCTTTCTCTTCCTTCTCCCTGAACCCCCACGATGCCTGTATTATAGTCTTGATCTGAGGAAGCTTTCTCTTTGTAGTCATTAGGGAGTATGCATGTGATAGCTCTCCAACTGTAATGTCACAGAGGTCAGGGGCCACATCTTATCCACCCTCACCTTCCAGTCTCTAGCACTATACAAATCACCATAGTACTAATTTGTTACAGAGCACTTTACAATTCTATGTAGCAGGCACTTTGCTGTGAATGTTATACATGTATGTGTAGTCTTTACCTTTTGCCTCTATATTTTCCTTCCAAGATGGACCGACATAATTCTTTTTGTTGAGCAGAGTGAGGCTCAGAGAGGGTGGGTTAACTACTACCCAAGAGCACATAACTAGTAAGTAACCTAACCAGGAATGAAATCCATGCTTGACTCCTATGCTAGATTACCTTTCCTATGAGTGCCTATGAATAGATGGCTGGGAAGGTGAACAGGTGTAGAGACCAGATTAGGAGTGCCTGCATCTTACTTTTATTGAGTAGAGGGGGGCCCACTTGAGAAATTCCTATAGGTGATAAACATAGAGGATTCAGTGGGTTCCCAAGCCTAGGTAAGGGGATACAGTCCTGCTTGGATATGAAAAAGCAGTGGAGGAAGGCAAGGATCAAGCTAGGAAATTCCATAGTAGCTCCAAGCTCCTAGCAGTGGAGGACCTACCCACTGGCCATTCTCAAGGTGAATTCTTGAATAAGCCCTGGTCAAAGGAGCCTCCTCTGAAGTGGGTTATTAACTTAGAAACTTTTGAATTCCCTTGGAGTCCAGGCTGAGCATTTCACTCCAATAGCTACTTGGGAAAAACCAGGACAGAATATCAAGCATGGGATTTATGCTTAAATGTGGACACAGGCTCTACTGTGCTTTTGCGTCAGGGGCAATGATGGGGAGAGCAGAAAGCATTTGCCATTTAATTCAGCACATCCAAAGCCTGTATGGTTTGAAATTGACCTGGAAACCCACGTCTATGGCCTGATAGAACAGAGTAGAAGGCTGGTAATCCTAGGCCAAAACACAATGCCCAAATATCTTGTCCTAGGCCTGAGTACTTCAGGTTCGTGGGACTGTGTTCAGGGAGGCTTTGCCTGGGTCCTGTAGAGCAAGGCCTCCTACAGGTGAGAACCTCAGGGATCTTTGTGTTGTCTCTTTGGTCTCCCCAGAGTTTCCAATGGCCCAGAGGGAAAAGCCCTTCTCTGGCTGAACTCCAGCCTACCTCTGTCCCTTGCCTGTGATTAGGATTTCTGAAGTCTCAGCAAGAGAGCAGGGAGTATCTAGACTTGCCACCTGCTTTAACTGGCCTGCCAGGGCAGTATTTAACTCCACTCCCTGTGTCTACTCACGTGACCCTTTCCACATACATGCTCGTGGGTGTCAGGTGGACCTCAGATCTATCCTGGTTCACCTGCTTCCTGAACTCTGTGAAGCATGGCAATGGACTCACCATTCTAGTATATGGGTTTATCCTTTGCCCATTGTTGACATAAAAAGTATTTACCTACTAGGGTTTTAAAAACCCATTAACTGGGTGTGCATGTGGCCACTCCCAAATTCCAAGAAGAGAGAAAAATCAACTGTCACAAAGATAATAAGCCTGTCAAACCTGTATTAAATCATCTATGTAAACTGTTTAACATTCTCAGAGTATTATTTTTTGCTGTTCTGCGTGAGACAATAAAAATCAGTAACTGTTATAATAGAAAAAAAAGACAAACCTTGAATTGCCACTTTCGAGTAATTTCCAGTTCTCCAACCATAATATTTTAAAATACATTTTTATTGATTTGAAAGGAAGGGAGAGGAGGTTAGAAACATCAATGCTGAGAGAGAATCATTGATTGGCTGCCTTCTGCATGCCCCCCACAACTTGGGTATGTACCCTGAATGGGAATCGAACTGTGACCTCCTGGTACATAGGTTGACACTCAAACCACTGAGAAACACTAGTCGGGCATCCAACCATAATATTTTAGCTATGTTTTCCTCAAGTGTCAGGAGGGGGAATCCAAAATGGTGGCCAAGAGGACAGCAGTGAGGAAGAGAGTGTGAGTGAGGGAACAAAAGGGGAGTACATGCATGTGTGGGGCACGTGTGTATGTGAGTGAGGGACAGTTATATTCTGCAGGACTTTTGGGGGCTAGAGGACCAGGCTCCCCTACCCTAGTGGCCTCTGCTACCGCTGCAATCTCTCCCAGGGTGGCTGGTTCTGCCGCAGAGACCACGCCATCTTGAAGGGGAGAGTGGCTGTGACTGGGGGCCCAGCCTCACCTCCACCAGGGGAGACCTCAGACACCACCCGGGACCTTACAACCACACCAGCCAGGGACCAGCTGCCTTGGCTGTGAACCCATGAACACTGAGACTTCAGCCTCCCCAGCTGTGGGCTCCTAAAAAGTTTGTTCATGGGGAGACAAAATGATGACTGTATAGGCGGAAATATCCTGCACCTTCTCACAGAGCAGATAGAAGAAACAACTAAATCGAGTAACATCCATGCAGAATTAGTGAATTAATCACAGCTGGAGAGACAATCCATGTGACCTAAAAGGACAGAAGACAGACGCCTGGAGAGAGGTGGGATCAGGGGTCTGGGCTGGATAGAGAAATGTGTGACTACCTGGACTAGAGGGTCAGAAGGAAACTGCACTGCACCAAGTCCGTGTTCCTTGGGGACACAAGTAACACTTGAATGTGGGAGGGGATCCACAGGGCTGCTGACAGTGGAGGACTCTGGATCTAAGCCCACAGCCGTGGGAGGCTGCACCCAGAAAGGCAGCCTGAAGTTCAGCAATTCCTCAGAACCCTCAGAGGAAGTTTCGGCCAAGGCATCGACTTGAGAGGAAGACTCGGTCAAGTTCCACAGTCTGGTCCCTCTAACCCTGAACAGTCATTTCCCCCCAAGAAGAGGTAGCCCCTCCTAGCGGCCTGGGAAACTAATACAGCAACACCGCCACCTAGGGCCCGTGTCAGAAATAGACGCTTGTGTAAATACAACTGAAAGCAGGCAGACAAAGCCGGTGGATTGGTCCCCCTGACCTAAAGGCAAGCCTGTGGAGGCAGGTACAGAGAGGAGCAGTAGATCGCTGGGAACTTCAACAAGGTACTGGCTACCTAACAGGAAACTGAGAAGTGCCAGAGAGAACAGTAGAGAGGGCGCTTAATCCAGTCCCCATGGGACATTAAAACTCAGCTGAAGCAAATGTCACTTCACTACTTCACTTTTTTATTTTTTGTCCTTTACTTAAGAAAGAAAGGGAAAGAAAAAAATCGTAATTTTATTTATTTATTATTATTATTATTTATTTTTTTATTTTTTTGATTAATGTTCTACATTCTATTTTTTTGCAACTGAATTTTATTTTTTTTAATTTAATTTTTTATTACAAAGGGTATTACATATGTGACCATTTTTTCCCCCGCCCTAGACAGTCCCCTAGCCTCCCCTATCCCCCAGTGTCTTCTGTCCATTGGTTATGCTTATATGCATGCATACAAGTCCTTTGGTTGATCTCTTACCCCCCTACCTCCCGCCCCCCAACCCTCCCCGGCCTTCCCGCTGCAGTTTGACAATCTCTTTGAGGCAGCTCTGCCTCTGAATCTATTATTGTTCAAAAGTTTATAAAGGTCTCAATTATCCATGAATGAGTGAGATCATGTGGTATTTTTCCTTCATTGATTGGCTTATTTCACTTAGCATAATGCTCTCCAGTTCCATCCATGCCGTTGCAAATGGTAAGAGTTCCTTCCTTTTTAGAGCAGCATAGTATTCCATCATGTAGATGTACCACAGTTTTCTAATCCATTCATCTACTGATGGGCACTTAGGCTGTTTCCAGGTCTTAGCTATGGTGAATTGTGCTGCTATGAACATAGGGGTGCATATATCCTTTCTGATTGGTGTTTCTGGTTTCTTGGGATATATTCCTAGAAGTGGGATCACAGGGTCAAATGGGAGTTCCATTTGTAGTTTTTTGAGGAAACTCCATACTGTCTTCCATAGTGGCTGCACCAGTCTGCATTCCCACCAGCAGTGCACAAGTGTTCCTTTTCTCCACATCCTCTCCAGCACTTGTCGTTTGTTGATTTGTTGATGATAGCCAGTCTGACAGGTGTGAGATGGTACCTCATTGTTGTTTTGATTTGCATCTCTCAGATGATTAGTGACTTTGAGCATGTTTTCATATGTCTCTTGGCTTTCTGAATGTCCTCTTTTGAAAGGTGTCTATTTAGGTCCTTTGCCCATTTTTTGATTGGATTGTTTATCTTCCTTTTGTTAAGTTGTGTGAGTTCCCTATAAATTTTGGAGATTAGGCCCTTATCAGATATGACATTGGCAAATATGTTTTCCCACACAGTGGGTTTTCTCATTGTTTTGTTGATGGTTTCTTTTGCTGTGCAGAAGCTTTTTATTTTGATGTAGTCCCATTTGTTCATTTTCTCTTTAGTTTCAAGTGTCCTAGGAGCTGTATCAGTGAAGAAATTGCTTCGGCATATGTCTGAGATTTTGTTGCCTTTGGATTCTTCTAGAATTTTTATGGTTTCCCGTCGTACATTTAAATCCTTTATCCATTTTGAGTTTATTCTTGTCTGTAGTGTAAGTTGGTGGTCTAGATTCATTTTCTTGCATATATCTGATTAATGTTCTGCATTCTATTTTTAATTTTATCATTATTTTCCTTTATCTCACTTTTTCCTTTTTGCTAACCTTTTCTTCCTCACTTCTCCCTTTGTCATCCTGTTTCCCTTCTCCTGTTCCTGCTTTAGTGTTTGTCTCTCCTTTCTTTTTACTCCTTGATAAAAACTGATTTTTTTTATTTGCTTTTTGATGCTTTACTAATATAGCAGTCTCTGTTGCCTTACTCATATATCTAGTTTCCTCTCCCCTACTCCAAGGCCATGCACCCTTCTCTTTCTTTGCCAGCCAATTTATTTATTTATTTTGTTTTTCTTCTCCTTGCTTGCTCTCTTCTTCTACTAATTGCTTAATTAGTTTCACCAACCAAACTCTAGCCTGTTTCCTTTCTACTTTATTCTGCTTTTCCAAAAATATATCAGTATATATTCATTTTTGATTTTAATTTTTAAAATTTTATTTCATTGTTTAAAGTATTACAAACAGTAGTGCATATGTCTCCTTTTTTCCCTATTGTCCTTCCCCCGGCCTCCTTTACCCCCTCGGCACATGTCCTCACCCTACCACCCCAGGGTCTTGCGTCCGTTGGTTATACTTCTATGCATGCATACAAGTCCTTCAGTTGATCTCTTACCTCCTCCCCCACAACCCTCCCCAGCCTTCCCGCTGTAATTTGACAGCCTGTTCAATGCTTCTGTGCCTCCGTATCTATCTTTTTGTTCATCATGTTATGACGTTCTTTATTATCCATGAATGAGTGAGATCATGTGATATTTTTCTTTCACTGACTGGCTTATTTCACTTAGCATAATGCTCTCCAGTTCCATCCATGTTGCTGAAAATGGTAAGAATTGTTTCTTTTTTTATTTTTTATTTTTATTGCTTAAAGTATTACAAAGGCTATTACATATGTGTCCTACCCCCCCACCCTGAGAGTCCCCTGGCCTCCCCTATCCCCAGTGTCTTATGTCCATTGGTTATGCTTATATGCATGCATACAAGTCCTTTGGTTGATCTCTTACCCACCTCCCTCCTGCCCCCCAAACCTCCCTGGCCTTCCCGCTGCAGTTTGACAATCTCTTTGAGGCAGCTCTGCCTCTGAATCTATTATTGTTCAAAAGTTTATAATGGTCTCTATTATCCATGAATGAGTGAGATCATGTGGTATTTTTCTTTCATTGACTGGCTTATTTCACTTAGCATAATGCTATCCAATTCCATCCATGCTCTTGCAAATGGTAAGAGTCCCTTCCTTTTTAGAGCAGCATAGTATTCCATCATGTAGATGTACCACAGTTTTCTAATCCATTCATCTACTGATGGGCACTTAGGCTGTTTCCAGGTCTTAGCTATGGTGAATTGTGCTGCTATGAACATAGGGGTGCATATATCCTTTCTGATTGGTGTTTCTGATTTCTTGGGATATATTCAAAGAAGTGGGATCACAGGGTCAAATGGGAGTTCCATTTTCATTTTTTTCAGGAAACGCCATACTGTTCTCCACAGTGGCTGCACCAGTCTGCATTCCCACCAGCAGTGCACGAGTATTCCTTTTTCTCCACATACTCTCCAGCACTTGCCGTTCATTGATTTGTTGATGATAGCCAGTCTGACAGGTGTGAGATGGTACATCATTGTTGTTTTGATTTGCATCTCTCAGATGATTAGTGACTTTGAGCATGTTTTCATATGTCTCTTGGCTTTTTGAATGTCCTCTTTTGAAAGGTGTCTATTTAGGTCCTTTGCCCATTTTTTGATTGGATTTTTTATCTTCCTTTTGTTAAGTTGAATGAGTTCCCTATAAATTTTGGAGATTAGGCCGTTATCAGATATGACATTGGCAAATATGTTTTCCCACGCAGTGGGTTTTCTCATTGTTTTGTTGATGGTTTCTTTTGCTGTGCAGAAGCTTTTTATTTTGATGTAGTCCCATTCGTTCATTTTCTCTTTAGTTTCAAGTGCCCTGGGAGCTGTATTAGTGAAGAAATTGCTTCAGCATATGTCTGAGATTTTGTTGCCTTTGGATTCTTCTAGAATTTTTATGGTTTCCTGTTGTACATTTAAGTCCTTTATCCATTTTGAGTTTATTTTTGTGTATGGTGTAAGTTGGTGGTCTAGTTTCATTTTCTTGCATATATCTCTCCAATTTTCCCAACACCATTTATTGAAGAGACTATCTTGGCTCCATTGTATGTTCTTGCCTCCTTTGTCAAATATTAATTGAGCATATTGGTACGGGCCAATTTCTGGGCTCTCTATTCTATTCCATTTATCTATATGCCTGTTCTTGTGCCAGTACCAGGCAGTTTTGAGAACAGTGGCTTTGTAATACATCTTGATATCTGGTTTTGAGATCCCACCTACTTTGTTCTTTCTCAGCATTGCTGCAGCTATTCGGGGCCTTTTTTTATTCCAGATGAATTTTTTGAGAGTTCGTTCTAGATTTGTGAGTATGCCATGGATATTTTAATGGGAAGTGAGTTGAATTTATAGATTGCTTTGGGTAGCATGGACATTTTAATGATGTTGATTCTACCAATCCATGAGCTCAGTATTTTCTTCCATCTCTTTATATCTTCCTCTATATCTTTTTTCAATGTCCTGTAGTTTTCTGAGTAGAGGTCTTTAACCTCTTTAGTTAAGTTTATTCCTAGGTAGCTTAATTTTTTTTTGGTGTGATGGTAAATAGGATTGTTTTTATAATCTCTCCTTCTGAAAGTAAACTATTGGTGTGTAGAAATGCCTCAGATTTCTTGAGGTTAATTTTGTATCCTGCTACATTGCCAAATTCATGTATTAAGTCTAGTAGCTTTTTGATGGAGTCTCTAGCGTTTTCTATGTATAATAGCATGTCATCTGCAAATAAGTACAGTTTTACTTCCTCTTTTCCAATTTGGTTGCTTTTTATTTCTTCTTCTTGCCTAATTGCATTGGCTAACACTCCCAGTACTATGTTGAACAGGAGTGGTGAGAGTGGGCATCCCTGTCTTGCTCCTGTTCTTAGTGGAAATGGTGTTAGTTTTTGTCCATCGAGTATGATGTTGGCTGTGGGCCTGTCATATATGGCTTTTATTATGTTGTGGTATGGTCCTTCTACTCCGGCCTTGCTGAGAGTTTTTATCAAAAATGGGTGTTGGATTTTGTCAAATGCTTTTTCTGCATCAATTGATATGACCATGTGGTTTTTTTCTTTCAATTTGTTTATGTGATGTATCATGTTTATTGATTTGCGGATATTGTACCATCCTTGCATCCCTGGGATAAATCCTACTTGGTCATGGTGTATGATCTTTCTGATGTACTGCTGGATCCGATTTGCTAAGATTTTGTTGAAGAGTTTGGCATCTATGTTCATGAGGGATATTGGCCTGTAATTCTCTTTCATTGTGTTGCCTTTACCTGGTTTTGGTATTAGGGTGATGCTGGCTTCATAGAATGAACTTGGAAGTGTTCCTTCCTCTTAAATTTTTTGTTGTACTTTGAGGAGGATAGGTTTTAGTTCTCCCTTGAATGTTTGGTAAAACTCCCCTGTGAAGCCGTCTGGTCCTGGGCTTTTGTTTGCTGGAAGCTTTTTGATGACCGCTTCAATTTCTTCCATAGTTATTGGCCTGTTGAGATTTTTAATTTCTTCCTGATTGAGTTTTGGAATATTGTATTTTTCTAGGAATTTGTCCTAGAAAAATTTCCTCCAGGTTGTCTAGTTTGTTGGAGTAGAGCTGTCCATAGTATTTTTAAACAATCATTTGTATTTCTGTGGGGTCTGTTGTTATTTCGCCTCTATCATTTCTGATTTTGTTTATTTGGGTCCTCTCTCTTTGCTTCTTGGTGAGCCTGGCTAGAGGTTTTTCAATCTTGTTTATCCTTTCAAAGAACCAGCTGTTGGTTTCATTGATTTTCTGTATTGTTTTTTTGGTCTCTATGTCACTTATTTCTGCTCTAATCTTTATTATCTCCTTTCTTCTGCTCACTCTGGGGTTTTCTTGTTGCTCTCTTTCTAATTCTTTGAGTTGTAGAGTTAGATGATTTACTACCATTTTTTCCTGTTTTTTGAGATTGGCCTGTAGCGTTATAAACTTCCCTCTCAGGACTGCTTTCATTGTGTCCCATAGGCTTTGGATTGTTGTGTTTTCATTGTCATTAGTTTCCAGGATGTTTTTAATTTCTTCTTTGATCTCATTGGTAACCCAATCAATATTTAATAGCATGCTATTCCACTTCCAGGTGTTTGAGTATTTTGGGTTGTTTTTATTGTAGTTTATTTGTAATATTATGGCCTTGTGGTCTGAGAAGATGCTTGGTATGATTTCAATCTTCTTGAATTTGGGGATACTTTGCTTGTAACCCAATATGTGGTCTATTTTTGAATATGTCTTATGAGCACTTGAGTAGAATGTATATTCCACGGCTTTGGGGTGAAGTATTCTGAAGATGTCTATTAACTCCATCTGATCTAGTGAGTCATTTTGGATTGCTGTT
The DNA here is from genome assembly GCA_036010255.1 of Myotis pilosus. Lineage (NCBI taxonomy): Eukaryota > Metazoa > Chordata > Mammalia > Chiroptera > Vespertilionidae > Myotis > Myotis pilosus. The sequence goes on along the minus strand of JASKON010000009.1, from coordinate 4,816,752 downwards.
TCTTTGTTGATTGTTTCTCTAGAGAACTTATTCAGTGCTGTCAGTGGTGTATTAAAGTCCCCTACTATGATTGTATTGTTGATCTCTCCCCTGATATCTTCCAGTAGTTTTTTTATGAATTTTGTGCTCCTGCATTGGGTGCATATATGTTTACCAGGGTTATATCTTCTTGTTGTATTGATCCCTTTCGTATTATGAAGTGGCCTCCCTTATCTCTTGTTATGGGCTTCACTTTGAGGTCTATTTTGTCTGATATAAGTATTGCTACCCCAGCTTTCTTTTCCTTTCCATTTGCCTGAAAGATATTTTTCCATACTTTCACTTTCAGTCTGTGTGAGTCCCTTCTAATGAGGTGGGTCTCTTGTAGACAGCAAATATATGGGTCATGTTTTTTTTATCAATTCAGCCACTCAATGTCTTTTGGTTGGAGCATTTAGTCCGTTTATGTTTAAAGTTATTATTGAAAGGTACTTGTTTGTAGCCATTTCTTTTTTTGTGTGGCTGTTTTCTTTCTGAGCTTTTTATTTCTTCTTTTTTCACCAGTCCATTAAGCATTCCTTGCATTGCTGGCTTGGTGGTGATAAACTCCCTTAGTTTTTTTTTGTTGTTGTTGTTTGTTTGTTTTTGTCTGTGAAGCTTCTTATTTCCCCTTCAAGTTTGAATGATAGTCTTGCTGGATAGAGTATTCTTGGATTCAGTCCTTTGCTTTGCATCACTTTGTAAATTTCCGTCCATTCTTTTCTGGCCTGATGTGTTTCTGTTGAGAAATCATTTGATAATCTAATGGTAGATGCCTTGTATGTAACTTTCTGTCTCTCTCTTGCAGGTTGTAAGATTCTCTCTTTTTCCTGAACATTTGCCATGGTAATTATGATGTGTCTTGGTGTGGTCCTTTCCGGGTTCACCTTGTTTGGGACTCTCTGGACTTGTGTGACATTTTTCTTCCCCACCTCAGGGAAGTTTTCTGATATTATTTCTTCGAATAAGTTTTCTAATCCTTGTTCATCTTTCTGTTGTTCCTTTACCCCTATTATTCATATGTTGTTTCGTTTCATGTTGTCCCAAAGCTCCCTTAGGCTCTCCTCCTGTCTTTTAATTTTTTTCTCCAATTGCAGTACATTTTGGGTGTGTTTTGCTTCCTTGTCTTCTAATTCACTAATTCGGTCCTCAACTTCTCCTAGTCTACTGTTGATACTTTCAATGGCGTTTTTTATTGCAGCTATATCACTCTTCATTTCTTCTTGGGTCCTACATAAGTTGTTGATTTTTTTCATCTGTTTCTTCTAGCTTCTTCCATATGTTATTAATTTTTTCATCTGTTTCTTCTTGCTTCTTGCAGAAGTTGTTGATTTTTTCCTCCATCCTGTTTATGCACACTAGGACCCTTATTCTGAATTCTTTTTCTGACATGTTGCATGCCTCTGTATTACTTAGCTGCTTTTCTGGAGAGTCCTTCTTCTCTTGTTTTGGGGGTTTCTTTGTCTACCCATGTTTTATCTCACTGACATAGCTAGACGTTGAGTTGTTCAGTGGCTGCTCCCTCGGTGGCAGTGGCTCCTTGGGCTGTGGTTGCTCCTCGGGCGGTTGTGGTAGCAGCTGCTCCTCAGTTGGCAGCAGCTCCTCTGATGGGTGCTGTTCACAGCTGTGGTGGCTCTTCTAGCTGGTGGGGGGAGACTTCACGTACAGCTGCTGTTCCTCAGACAGAGGGTGTGGTGCTCAGGAGGCTGCTGTTGCTTGGATCTGCTGTGTTGATTTAAGGGCACAAAATAGAACACAACAAGGCACCACGTACCAGGCACGTAGTCCTGCCTGGTATTCAGGAGAGTGTTGAATTTCCCTGCAATACACTGTTCCTCCATGTTGTAAACCACAGTCCTGATTTTAAAGCAGGCCGTATTTGTTTCCCAGACTGCCTTAATTTCTATTTAGCTAAGAGTCAGTTTGTGGCTCAGCCTCTGGGTGGCAGTGTTTTTGGGTTGGCCTTTGAGGCTATAGGGCCTCTCTGTCCAGTAGCTTGGGTTTATCATCTCTATTGCAATTAAAACTTGTTTGGGGAAGTCCACTGCCCAGAGCTGGTTCCTTAATAGTTACCCACTCTGTGTTGTTGCTGGGATTCCATTTCTACTTTTGATTGGAGCATTAAATCCATTTACATTTAAGGTTTGTCTTGATAGGTACTTGTTTGTAGCCATTTTAATTCTTTATGCCTCTGTTACTTCTTTCCTTTCTATTTCTTCTTTTTACAACAGTCCATTTAGCATTTCTTGCATTGCTGGCTTGGTGATAATAAACTCCCTTAGCTTTTTTCTTTTATTTTTTTTCTTTTAAGCCCCCGATTTCACTTTTAATTTCGAATGATCACCTTGTTAGATAGATTATTCTTGTATTCAGTCCCTTGTATAATTCATTCCACTCCCTCCTGGCCTTATATGTTTATTTTGAGAGATCAGCTCAGTCTAATGGGGGAGCCTTTGTGGCAAGTTTCTGGCTCTCTGTTGAAGCCCTTATGATTCTTTTTTTGTCATTAACATTTGCCATTGTAATTATGACACATCTTTTTGTGGGTCTTTTTTTGTTCATCTTTTCTGAGACTCTCTGTGCTTATGTGCCTTTTTCTTTTCCCTGAGTCAGATCAGTTTTATTTCATTATTTCGTCAAAGAGCTTTCTATTTCTTGCTCCTTTTCTTCATCTTCTGGCACCCCTATTATGTGGCTGTTGCTTCATTTCATGTTGTCCCAAATCTCCCTTGGGCTCTCCTCCAGCTTTCTAGTTTTTTTCTCCAATTTCTATTTAGAATGTGTATTTTCCACCCTGTTTTCTAACTTGCTGAGTTGGTTCTCAGCTTCTTCTAGTCTACTTTTGAAACCTTCCAGTTTTTTCCTTATTGAAGTTATGTTATTCTACATTTTTTCTTGATTCTCACACATATTGGTGAATTTATCATCCAGATGATTGTGCATCCTTATAACCATTACCATGAATTCTTTCTCTGGCATATTGCTTGCCTTAATTTCATTTAGTTCCTTTTCTGGTGATTCCTCCTTTTCTTTCCTTAGGGAGTTGTTTCTTTGCCTCCCCATTTTTGCTGTTCCTTTTTGACACAGGGCATCCTGCATCTGGTCTGAGAGTTTGAAGCCCCTAGAAGACCAGTGGTATGGAAATATTTAGCCCAGAGGCTAGGTCTGCCATCAGTTTCATGCTTTTATTGTCTGTGTTTTGAGTTGTATCACCTTTTCCCACAGATCTGGTCCCTCAGTTGTCTGCTTCAGATGCTTGTGGTGGCTGGAGTGCATGTACAGTTCCTCTGGTGTGCAAATTCCTGTGAGGACCCAGAGTCCTGTGGCATGTAATTTTATGTGTAGCCCCAGCACCCACAGCCGGGTGGTGTGATATGTCCCTCTGGCAGTGTACTTGCAGTGCAGTCCTGTCGCCCCTGGTTGAGTGCATTGGATAGCTCAGGGTCATTCCAGAAGTGCTGTCCTGTGGCCTGGAGTGGGGAACATGCCAAGTTGCTCTGAGTTGTCTTGAAAGCACTGTTCTAGGGTTGTGGTAGAGCAGACGCAGGTTGCTCTGGGTTGCAAAGTCACTGCTCTCCTGTGGTCTGAGTGGGAGCATGCTGGGTTGCCCTGGGTCACCCCAGAAACACCATCTCAGGTCTTGGGGTGGAATGGGTGCCTGGTTGTCCTGGATTGCAAAGGGACTACTCAACTGTGGCCCCAAGAGGGGAACACACTATGTTTCTATAAGTTTCCTCTACAGACTTTCCTGGGCCTGGGGTAGAGCAGGCTCCAGGAGGCTCTTGGTCAGACTGGCAGCACATTTCTGGGGCCTGAGGTGGAGACAGGGTGTGGGGGTCCCTCTGGCTTGCACTCACAGTGGGGTTCTGGAACAGGATCCTGTGATGCTGGGTCCTTTCAGGCTGGCAATGAGGCACAGTGTGGGAGGTCTGTCTGGTAAGCACTCACTGAAGACTTCTGGGAGCTCACATGAGGTACCATGGTAATTACTACTGGGGAACAGTGGTGGTCACACATGGGTTATGGCTGGCTAGTGTATCTGCGGTGGTGTTTGAGGCCAGTCTGGGTGTTGGTGTGGCTGCGCTCCTTGCTTTCACTGCTCCCCTCTACAAGATGTCATAGGCTCCTTGTCAAAGCCAGTCTCAGCCTGGGAGTGCCTGTGGGAGTAGCAGAGGCTTTATGTCTCAGAGAGCCTGATCTGCCAGTCCCCAAGACTCCTGGGAGATCTGTCCCTCACTCACCCACTCACACATACACCACATGTCCACAAACTCCTCTATCACTCCTTTATTGACTCATATTCTCTCCCTCCCTGCTGTCCTGCTGCTTGCCAAGTTCCTGAATTCCCTGGTAGGTAGTTTTAATCTTTTTTTTATTGCTTAAAGTATTACAAAGGGTATTACATATGTGTTCTCTCCACCCCCCCCCCCGCCCTTGACAGTCCCCTAGCCTCCCCTACTCCCCAGTGTATTATGCCCATTGGTTATGCTTATATGCATGCATACAAGTCCTTTGGTTGATCTCTTACACCCCTCCCTCCTGCCCCCCAACCCTCCCCGGCCTTCCCACTGCAGTTTGACAATCTGTTTGAGCCAGCTCTGCCTCTGTATCTATTATTGTTCAACAGTTTATAATGGTCTCTATTATCCATGAGTGAGTGAGATTATGTAGTATTTTTCCTTCATTGGCTGGCTTATTTCACTTAGCATAATGCTCTCCAGTTCCATCCATGCCATTGCAAATGGTAAGAGTTCCTGCTTTTTTACATCAGCATAGTATTCCATCGTGTAGATGTACCACAGTTTTCTAATCCATTCATCTACTGATGGGCACTTAGGCTGTTTCCAGATCTTAGCTATGGTGAACTGCAGCACTGTTTTTTGATAAAAAAAATCTCCATAAAGTGGGAATAGAGGGATCATACCTCAACATAGTAAAAGCCATATATCACAAACATGCACCCAACATCATATTCAATGGGCAAAAACTAAAAGTGTTTCCTTAAGAACAGGAAAAAGACAAGAATGTCCGCTTTCACCACTCTTATTCAACACTGGTCGCCTGGTGCATGAAATTCATGAACATTAAAAGGGGATTAATTAGAGGAAATATTTTAATATTGCTATTTGCCCTTTATAATAGAAGTGTCAGGGATGAAAGAAAATTAGTAAAATGTATATGAAAAATCTTCCTCCTGTCAGAGTCTGGGGTGCACCAAAGGACCCAGAGTCAAGTCCCCACCCACCCATGTGCACCTTGAGATCATGTGAGACCCAGACCCGGCCAGCCCCATCCCCATTGGGCTAGATTCAGACCCAGCCAGTCTCACTCTTGTCAAGCCCTGCTGGGGGAGGGGTGCAGCCTGAGGTCTCCCATCAAACCCCACTAGGTAGGGGCATGGCCTGAGGTCCCCCATCAAACTGTGCAGGGTCAGAGGCATGGCCTGAGGTCTCCCGGCCTGGCACCAGGGTGGGGGGCACAGCCTCAGGTCCCGTGTCAACCCCCACTGGGGAAGGCACAGCCTCAGGTCCCCTGGCCTGGTGCTGGGGTGGGGGGTGCGGCCTGAGGTCCCCCAGCCCAGCACCAGGGTGGGGGACGCACCTTGAGGTCCCTCGTCAAGCTGTGCTGGGTTGGGGGCGCAGCCTGAGGTCCCCTGTCAAGCTCCATGGGGGGGGGTGCAGCCTCAGGTCCCTGCTGATTGCTCATTAAGGCTCATTACAGGAACTCGGCCTCCACTGTGGGTCACAGCAATCTTGTGTTATGGAAACCCTCCACCTCCACTGTGGGCACCACCATCTTTGTGATAGAGTGACAATCAATATGCATATTCCCTCTTTATTATATAGGATTATTATTTAGGATGATACTGAAAGTGCTGATAGCTACAGCAATCAGACAAAAAGAAGAGATAAGAACATCCAAACTGGAAAGGAGGAAGTAAAACTCTCATTATTCCTAGATGACATGATATTGTACACAGAAAATCCTAAAGACTCCAATAGGAAACCACCAGACTTAATAAATGAATTTGGCAAGGTAGCAGGATACAAAATCAACATTGATAAATTGATGGCCTTTTTTATACACCTATAATGAACTGTCAGAAAAGAAAAACTAAAAATACAGACATTTATCATTGCAACAACATAAACTTAACCAAGGAGGTAAAAGACCTGTATTTGTAAAACTATAGGACATCAAAAAGGAAATAGAGGAAGATACAAGCAAATAAAAATGTATACCATGTTCATGGATTGGAAGACTTAACATACTAGTAATTATAATATCCATATGACCCAAAGCAATATATAGATTCCACACAATCTTTATTAAAATACCAATAGCATACTTCACAGAACTAGGATAAAAACTCCAAAAATTTATATGGAATCATAAAAACCTCAAATACCTGCAGCACTCTTGAGAAAGAAGTTCAAATTTGGAGGGATTAAAATACCAAATGTCAAACTATTCTACAAAGCCATTATAATCAAAGCAGCCTGGTACTGGCACAAGAACAAACATATAGACCAATGGAACAGAACAGAATCATCAGAAATTGACCCACAACATCACAATGAATTAATATTTGACAAAGGAGTAAAAAACATACACTGGATTCAAGACAGTCACTTCAACAAATAGTGCTTGTAAAACTAGACAGACATGTAAAAAACATGAAACTAGATGGCCTACTTACACCATATACATAAATAAACTCAAAATGGATAAAATACTTAAATATAAGACATGAAACCATAAATATCTTAGAAAAAACATAGGCAATAAAATCTCAGATATCTCTTTTAACAAAATTGTTACCGATACATCTCCTGGGGTAAGAGAAACAAAGGGAAAAACAACAAGCAAACAAATGGAACTATATCAAAATAAAAAACTTTTGCATAGCAAAAGAAATTATCATAAAAATGAAAAGAAAACCCACTGTATGGTAGAACATATTTGCCAATAGTAAATCTGATAACAGGTTAACATCCACAATATATAAAGTACTCATACAACTCAACAAAAGGTAGAGAAACAATCCAATGAAAAATGGGCATGGGACCTGAATAGACATTTCTTCAAACAGAACATATAAATGGTCAAGAAACATATGGAACAATGATCAGTCACTAATCCTCAGAGAAATGCAAATTAAAACTACAATTAGATATCACCTCACACCTGTCAGAATGGCTATTATGGAAGACAGTATGGAGTTTCCTCAAAAAACTGAAAATGGAACTCCCATTTGACCCTGTGATCCCACTTCTAGGAATATATCCCAAGAAACCAGAAACACCAATCAGAAAGGATATATGCACCCCTATGTTCATAGCAGCACAATTCACCATAGCTAAGACCTGGAAACAGCCTAAGTGCCCATCAGTAGATGAATGGATTAGAAAACTGTGGTACATCTACATGATGGAACACTATGCTGCTCTCAAAAGGAAGGAACTCCTACCATTTGCAACAGCATGGATGGAACTGGAGAGCATTATGCTAAGTGAAGTAAGGCAGTCAGTAAAGGAAAAATACCACATGACCTCACTCATTCATGGATAATAGAGACCATTATAAACTTTTGAACAATAATAGATAGAGAGGCAGAGCTGCCTCAAACAGATTTTCAAACTGCAGTGGGAAGGCCGGGGAGGGTTGGGGGGCAGGAGGGAGGGGGGTAAGAGATCAACCAAAGGACTTGTATGCATGCATGTAAGCATAACTAATAGACATAAGACACTGGGGGATAGGGGAGGCTAGGGGACTGTCTAGGGCGGGGGGAAAAAATGGACACATATGTAATACCTTTTGTAATACTTTAAGCAATAAAAAAAATCAATAAACAACAAGTTCTGGCAAGGATGTAGAAAAAAGAACACTAGTTCACTGCTGGTGGGAATGCAGATTCATTCATCCACTATGGAAAACAGTATGGAGCTTCATAATAAATAAATAAATAAATAAATAAATAAATAAATAAGGAACTTAATTTTGATCCAGTGATTCCATTTCTAGGAATATATGCTAAAAACCTTGAAACACCTATCAGAAAGTATATATGTACCCCTATATTTATAGAAGCATTATTTATATTAGTAGCTAATATTTGGAAACACACCAAGTACCCATCAGTAAATGAACGGATAAAAAAAGCTAAGGTACATTTACACAATGGAATACTATGCATTATAAAAAAGAGGGATCTCTTCACCTTTGGGGCAGCATAAAGACCTGGAGACTATTATGTTATATGAAATAAGCTAAGCTGAAAAAAAAAACAAATATCATATGATCTCACTTACTTGTGGAATCTAATGAACAAAGTGAATTGACCAAAAAAATAAGACCCGAAGCCATGGAGACATGGGACAGACTGACATACTCAATGTGGGGGTGGGGGGATGAGAAGAGATAGACCAAAGAACTTATATACTTACTAGAGGCCCAGTGCATGTATTTGTGCACCAGTTGGGTCCCTCGGCCTGGCCTGTGGGGATTGGGCCAAAACGGCCACTCCAACATCCGCAGAGGGGTCCCATATTGTGAGAGGGCAGTTCTTGAGTGACACACTCCAGCATCAGGCTCCCTCCTCTCTGGTTCTGGATGCATCACTCGAGAACCCCAACTGCCAAGTGACCACAGCTTGGCAGCTCCTGCATTCAGCATCTGCCCCCTGATGGTCAGTGTGTGTTATAGCTACTGGCTGGTCATCCGGTTGCTTAGGCTTTTATATATATAGACTAGAGGCCCAGTGCCTGTGTGGATTGGGCCAAAACTTGCTCTCTGACATCCCTTGAGGGGTCTCAGATAGTGAGAGGGCACAGGCCAGGCCGAGGGACCCTTCCAGTGCATGAATCCATGCATTAAGCCTTCAACATCCCCTGAGGTGTCCCAGATTGTGAGAGGGCACAGACCAGGCTGAAGGATTCATTTACCGGGCCTCTAGTGTGCATATAAGCTCTTCGGTTAATCCCTTTCCACATCCCTCCTCCCCATCCCTCTGAGATTCATCAGTCTGTTCCATGTTTTCATGCCTGTGGTTTCCACTCCTGTGTTGAGCGCCTGCCCCCTGGTGGTCAGTGCACATCATAGCTACCAGCTGGTCAGCTGGTCGCTTAGGCTTTTATATATAGACTAGAGGCCTGGTGCACGAATTCATGCATGAGTGGGGTCTTTGGCCTGGTTGGTGATTAGGGCTGATCGGGGCTGTCTCCCATCCCAATCAGGGCCTGGGGACAATTGGGGCCTGCCCAGCTGTGGGGAGTGGCCACGAGAGGTTGGCCAGCTGGCTGGGGCCACAGAATGTTGGTTGGCTGGCTGGGAGTAGGGGCCATGGGAGATTGGTGGGCCCTGGGAGGTTGGCTGTGAGGGTGCACTGACCACCAGGGTGCAGCTTCTGCATTGAGTGTCTGCCCCTTGGTGGTCAATGGGCATCATTGCGACTGGTTGATCGCTCATTTGGTTGTTTGGTAGTTCGGTCACTTAGGCTTTTAACTATATAGATATGCATAGCCCATGGGCGTGGACAATAATGTGATGAAGACCTGGGGGAGGGTAGGGATAGGAAAAGGGGGGTAAATGGGGGGGTGGGAAACATCTATAATACTATCAACAATAAAAATATATTTAAATAAATTTAAACAAAAAATATAATAAAACATATGAGTTATAGCAATAGCAGTTAATAGGGAAGTTCATAGATATAATTAGCCTACATTCTGAATAAAGAAACACAAAAATTTAAGCTAATTTTACACCTCAAGAAACTAGAAAATGAAAAACAAAGTAGGTCCAAAATTACCAGAAGAAAGGAAATAACAAAATCAAAGTTGAGATAAATAGAATACAGACTAAAAAAATAAACAAAAAAACACACTTTTTAAGAAAAGTTGATTTTTTTGCAATGATAAACAAAATATATGAGTCTTTATCTAGACTTACCAAGAAACAGAGAAGTGAGAGATCAAATAAGTAAAATAAAAAATGAAAGAGAAGACATTACATATGCCACAACAGAAATAGAAGGATAAATAAAATATGGACAATTATACACCAACAAATTGAATGAATTAGACGTAAATAAATTCTTTGAAGCACATTTTATCAAGAATGAATCATGAAGAAATAGAAAATATGAACAGACCAATTACTAGTAAGGAGGTTGAATCAATAATCAAAAAGTTCCCATTAGAAAAAAAGTCAGGTACAGGATGGATTCTCTGGTGAATTCTACCAAACATTTAAATAATCAATGAACCCTTTTCAAACTATTATAGAAAATGGAAATGTAAGGCATAATTCCAAGTTCACTTTATGAAGGCAGCATTACACTGATACCAAACCAGGCAAAAACACTACAAGAAAATTACACTTTCTCCCTTTAGTTCTGTTAATAGTTGTTTTATGTATTTTGCTGTTCTCAGTTTGGGTGCATATCTATATATCTATATCTATATCTATATCTATATCTATATCTATATCTATATCTATATCTATATCTATATCTATCTATATCTATATAGCAGTAATATGCAAATGAGGTCAAGACTCCGTAATGGTCACAACCAGCTCAGGAGGAGGGGCCGGGCGGCCCCGAGTCTGAGAGAACAACACGCAGGCGCAGCCCGGAACCTGAGAGATCAACACAGAGGGGTGCCTGCTCTGAGCCTCTGACGCAGCTGGGGACAGACCCCCAGTGGACACACACACACACACACACACACACACAAACACGGGTGCCTGCTCCAAGCCTCCATGGCATAGCTGGGAGCAGGCCCCCAGCAGACACACACACACACAGGGCGCCTGTTCTGAGCATCTACAGCCAGACTGTGATGGGCCTAAACTGTCAGTAGGATATCCCTTGAGGGCTCCTGGACTGTGAGAGGGGGGAGGCTGGGCTGAGGGACCCCCCAACCCCCAGTGCACAAATTTTGTGCACCGTGCCTCTAGTATATTAATAAGTATCATGTTTCTTTCATGTAATGTCCCATTTATCCTATATAATAAAAGAGAAACATGCAAATTAACCATCCCTCAGCTATGCTCAAGCCACGCTCACCAGCCACACCCACCAGCCAATCAGGAGCAAGTATGCAAATTAACACAACTGGAGGGAGCAAGCTTGGGTTGCCCCCAGAGATGAAAGAAGCCGAGCTTCTCGCCTGCCTTGGCCAGCCCTGGGTTCCACTCAAGGCTTCAAAGTTTCAATTATAGAAGATAAATAAATCCCAGATATTTGCTTCCAGCCTGCCAAAAAAAGAAAAAAGAAAAAAAGGAGAGGCTGGGAGATTGGGTTGCCAGGGGGTGTGGCCAGCCTGAAAACGGCCATCAGCCCCTCACCCAGGCTGGCCAGGCAACCCAGCAGGGACTGTGGCAACCCTCACCCTGAAGGGGCTGTGGCTAGCCTGCAAACAACCATCAGCCACTCACCCAGGCTTGCCACACCCTCATGGGGTGAGGGTACCCGCTTGGGGGCTTGGCCAGCCTGCAAACAGCCATCAGCCCCTCACCCAGGCTGGCCAGGCATCCCAGCGGGACCCCCACCCTGATCTGGGACACCCTTCAGGGCAAACCAGCCAGCCCCCACCTGTGTATATGCAAAATAGAGTCAATATTCACTTCTTTTACTGTATGGCTATTCAATTGGTCAAGCATCATTTATTGACAGAATGTTTTTTCCTTGAAATGTAGGTGTAACTGTTGTCACAAATTATTCATATATAAATGTCTTATTTTGGTCTACTATATTCTATTTTGTTTGTCTACCTAAATCAACATAGTTTTTATACCTTTTGGAGCCTTTATAGAAAGTTCTACTTTCAGGGCTCATTTGAGGTGGTCTCTTTCCACATGTACCACAGTTGGCAGTTCAAAAATCCACCTGTTAGGCCAAGTTTCCCTGCCTGCCCCTTTTTTCTGCAACATGGTTTAGAATCATGGGAAGCTGGGTAATGTCTGTGATGCTATACTCATACCCACAGGAAACTACGTGGGAAGAGTGAGGTGCCTTCTTTCAGTTAAGGATGTCATTTTGCCTTGATGTCATTTCTCTAAATTTGGTCTTTCTATACTAAGGTTCTCAGACACCCAACAGGGAATCAGATCCCAGTTGTTTCTTCTTTGAGACAACCTCAAACATCATGATTGAGTTTCTTGGAGCCTTTTATATTTTAAATTCCTCCAATTAGCAAACATTTTTGTTGGGATACCTAAAATATTTTGTATGTCAGCACAGAACCATCTCTAAAACAATGTGTGCACTAGTCCTTCCAAACACAATTATAGGTCTGTGAGGTCTAATTTAAATTACGTGTACTTATTAAAATATGGCTCAGTTTTTTAGATATTATTTATGAGTTTTTTTGAAGCAAACTGATGACATTGCTGGAAAGCAAGATCTCAAAGGCTCCCCAAATGTGACTCATCTTAAATTCCTGTATTTGGAAGACTTGGTGAAATTCTCCATTATCTCCACTAGGTGTCATAACAGCACTACATTTTTTTAAAATTTTGCTGTGGTTTCAGTTATAATTCCATTTTGTATGCAAATTCATTGATTACCTTGTGTACTTTTAACCTGTAAAGTCATACTTGAGGATCACAGAGCTATGAATGGGAATATAATATCATCAATATTTGACATTTCGATTAAACAATCACAGCTAAGATATGTGCAGAAAAAAAACAACAACAAAAAAATAGCTCACTTTATTTTCAGAACTACACACTATATTGTTGGCTCAGAAACCCCAGTAGTCTCAAGCACATATCTTATTTTATTTCAAAATACTCCTAAATGTTTATAGAAATGCCAGACTCTTTTCAGTTCATTTCAGTAGCTTCTTCACACATATTATGTATGGGAATATTAAGCATATTTTATTTTATTAAGCATAATGAAACCATTTAGCATAGTCTATAAACCAAATACTCTGCTTCATTGTTTGATTACTTTTATGAAGATTTTAACATTCATTCTTTTAAAAAAATTTCTTTATTGTTTAAAGTAATACATATAGTATTGCATGTCTCCTTTTTTCCCCATTGACTTCTCCCCGGCCACACCCCCAGCACATGCCCTCACCCCCCCTAGTGTCTGTGTCCATTGGTTATGCTTGTTTGCATGCATATAACATATGCATATCCTTTGGTTGAGCTCTTACTCCCATCCCCTGCCTTCCCTCTGAGTTTGACGGACTGTTCAATGCTTCTCTCTCTGGATCTATTTTTGTTCATCAGTTTATGTTGTTCATTATATTCCACAAATGAGTGAGATCATGTGATATTTATCTTTCTCTGACTGGCTTATTTCACTTAGCATAATGCTCTCCAGGTCCATCCATGCTGTTGAAATGGTAAGAATTCCTTCTTTTTTACTGCAACATAGCATTCCATTGTGTAGATGTACCACAGTTTTCTAATCCACTCGTCTGCTGATGGGCACTTAGGCTGTTTCCAAATCTTAGCTATTGTAAACTGTGCTGCTATGAACATAGGGGTGCATATGTCCTTTCAAATTGGTGTTTTCTCATTTCTTGGGATATATTCCTAGAAGTAGGATTACTGGATCAAATGGGAGTTCCACTTTTATTTTTTTGAGAACTCCATACTGTTCTCCACAGTGGCTGCACCAGTCTGCATTCCCACCAGCAGTGAAGGAGGGTTCTTTTTTCTTCGTATCCTCGCCAGCACTTGTCATTTGTTGATACATTGATGATAGCCATTCTGACAGGTGTTAGCTGGTACCTCATTGTCATTTTGATTTACATCTCTCAGATTATTAGTGACTTTGAGCATGTTTTCATATGTCTCTTAGCCTTTTGTATCTCCACTTTTGAAAAGTATCTGTTAAGGTCTTTTGCTCATTTTTTTATTGGATTGTTTGTCTTCCTTTCATTAAGTTGTAGGAGTCCCCTATAAATTTTGGAGATTAAACCCTTATTGGAGATAACATTGGCAAATATGTTCTCCCATCAGTGGGCTTTCTTGTTGTTTTGTTGATGGTTTCTTTTGCTGTTCAGAAACTTTTTATTTTGATGAAGTCCCTTTTGTTTATTTTCTCCTTAGTTTCCATTGTCTTAGGAGCTATATAGGTAAAGATATTGCTACCACATATGTCTGATATTTTGCTGCCAGTGGATACTTCTAAGATTTTTATGGTTTCCCATCTTATGTTTAAGTCCTTTTGAGTTTATTTTCAAAGAACAAGCCTTTGGTTTCATTGATCTTTTGTCTTGTTTTATTAGCCTCTATGACATTTATTTCTTCTCTAATTTTTGTTATTTCCTTCCTTCTATTGACTTGTGCTTTTCTTGTTCTCTTTTTAATTCTTTAAGACAGCTGTTCTCAACCTGTGGGTCGCGACCCCTTTGGCGGTCGAACAACCCTTTCACAGGGGTCACCTAAGACCATCCTGCATATCAGATATTTACACTATGATTCATAACAGTAGCAACATTACAGTTATGAAGTAGTAACGAAAATAATTTTATGGTTGGGTCACAACATGAGGAACTGTATTTAAAGGGCCAGAAGATTGAGAACCACTGCTTTAAAATGTAGGGCTAAATAGTTTATTATCATTTTTTCTTGCTTTTTGATGTATGCCTTAGTACTACGTACTTCCCTCTCAGGACTGCTTTCACTGTTTCTCTTCAATTTTTCATCATTTTGTGTTCATTTTAACTTGTTTCTAGGAAGTTTTTAATTTCTTTCTTGATCTCTTTGATAACCCATTCATTGTTTAATTACATGCTATTTTGCTTCCATGTTTTTGAATGTTTTTGACTGTTTTATTGTAGTTGATTTCTAATTTCAGGTTATTGTGATCCAAGAAGTTTGATAAGATTTTAATCTTTTTGGACTTATAGAGACTTGTTTTGTGACTTATCATATGGTCTATCTTTGAGAATGACCCATGTGAACCTAAGAAGAATATATATTCTGCAGCTTTGTGGTGAAGTGTTCTTTAAATGTCAAATCCATCAGGTCTAGTGTGTCATTTAAAATCACAGTTTCCTTGTTAATTTTTTTTTTCTGGAAGATATACCCTTTGAATTCAGCAGGGTGTTAAATTCCCCTAATATGCCTGTATTGCTGTCAACTCTTCCTTTAAAATTCCCTAGAAATTATATATATATCAAGTTGCTCCTGCATTTAGTGCATACATGTTTATCAGGGTTATATAACCTTGTGGGATTGATCCCTTTAGAATTATGTAGTGACCTTTATTTTCTCCTGTCATGGTGTTTTGAAGTGTATTTTGAAGTGTATTTTGTCAGAAGTGAGTATTGCTACCACAGCTTTTTAAAAAATATATATATATTATTGATTTTTTAAGGGAGAGGGATAGAGAGTCAGAAACATTGATGAGAGAGAAACATCGATCAGCTGCCTCCTGCACACCTCCTACTGAGGATATGCCTGCAACTAAGGTACATGTCCTTGACCGGAATCGAACCTGGGACCCTTCAGTTCTCAGGCTGACACTCTATCCACTGAGCCAAACCAGCTAGAGCACTACTGCAGCTTTTTTTGTTGTTTCCATTTGCATAGAAAAATATCCATCCCTTCGTTCTCATCCTGTATGAATCTTTTATTCTGAGTTGGGTCTCTTATAGACTGGATATATTTGGCTCATCTTTTCAAATCCATTTATCTATCCTATGTCTTTTTATTGGAGCATTTAATCTATTCTCATTTAAGGTTTTTATTCATAGGTACTTATCCACTGTCATTTTAATTATACCTATGTTTCTCTCTTTCTCTTATTATTACAGCAGTCCCTTTAGCATTTCTTATTTTATTTTATTTTTTTATTTATTAAGGTATTACACATGTGTCCTTATCCCCCATTGCCCCCCACCCCCTCACTCATGCCCTCACCCCCCTAGTGTCTGTGTCCATTGGTTAGGCTTATATACATGCATACAAGTCCTTTGGTTGATCTAGCATTTCTTATAGTGCTGATTTGGTGGTGATGATCACCTTGAGGTTTTTGTTTGTTTGTTTTTGTTTTGTTTTGTTTTGTTTTGTTTTGTTTTGTTTTTTGTCTGGGAGGTTTTTTATTTCACCATCTAATTTGAATGATAGACTGGCTGGATAGAGTAATCTTGGTTTCAGATCCTTGTTTTTCATTACCTTGAATACTTCATGCCCTTCCCTTCTTGTCTATAGAGTTTCTAATGAGAAATCTGCTGACAGTCTTATGGGAGCACTTTGTAGGTAAAAATTGCTTTTCTCTCATTGCCTTTAAATTCTCTCTTTTCTTTAACTTTTGGCATTTCAATTATGATGGGTCTGGCTGTGGATCCCTTTGGTTCTTCTTACTTGGGTCTCTCTGTGCCTCTTGAGCTTGTTTACCTCTTTTCCTCACCAGGTTAAGGGTGTTTTCTGCTATGATTTCTTCAAACACATTCTCTAATCCTTGTTCACTTTTTTTATCTTCTGTTACCCCTGTATATGGATATTGTTACATTTCATGTTGTCGCACAGTTCCTTTAAACAGTCCTCCTGGGGTTTCTTTTTATTGTTTTTTATTGTTTGTTTATTTCTCTGTTTGAGTGACATTTTTCCTACACTGTCTTCCAAATCTCTCATCTGATCCTTGGCTTCCCCTAATCTGCTGGGTATTCCTTCCAATATGTTCTTTATTAGTGCTATGTTATTCTTTATTTCCTACTAGTCTTTTCTCACAGTTACTATTTCTTTTCTTATGCTATTGAGCAGCTTTTCCATCATTGTACTAAATATTATATCTGATAAATTTCCTATCTCCATTATGTTTATCTCTTTATCTGGAGAATTCTCTTCTTCTTTCATTTGGGGGTTGTTTATTTTCTCCCCATTTTGGCTGCCTGTTTGTATTTGTGTCTATGTATTAGGTATATATGCTACAACTCCCAATCTCTGGTGCAAAACAATGTCAAACTGAGTCCCCGGTTTGGAGCTATAAGCAATCCACAGCTTTTTGCTCCCTCTGCTAGGGCTGGGTGCCTTTGGATCACACGAAGTTTTGCCCCAGGCTCTGCTTTTCTTAGCTCTGGGCCCAGAATGAGATCAGGCAAAGACTCAAAGGCTCTAGAGATCTGCCTCTGCCTGCAATCTGATTATTATTCTTAAAGGCTTAGTTTGCCTCAAGCTATCAACCACAGGATGGGGGGAGGGGGGAGAGAGGTCTTCCAACAGGATGGAGCAACTGTCTTCCCTCCAAGCAACAACTGCCTGTATAACAAAGTTCCAAAGAAAATGATGTCCTATGCAGCATGAGGGAATGACTCAGCACAGGAAATCTGGGTGGCTACTGTCTGAGGTCCATTCCTATTAGCTCCCAACCCTGCTTCTGCTCACACAGCTCTAGTACATTCTGCCCTTCCTTTGCCATAGCACAAGGTGAGTTTCTGCACATGAAATTTTGTACATTGACCCTTTAAGAGTGTGCCTGCATTTTCAGCTGTCTCTGGTTGGTATGCAGCAACCCCGATGCTTTTCAAAACCAGATGTTCAGTGGGCTCCTTTCTCAGTTCTGGTTCTCTGGGCTTGGGAGCCCAGCTTGGGATTTAGACTCCAGAGTTCTCAGTGGGAACACCCCACAGCTGAGATATACATCTGGACCTTCAGCTGCTGTCTGTGAGAGCCTGACAAGCCCTTTTGTGCCTCCATACTTCCTACCAATCTCTATGCAGTCTCCATTTTTCATCCTTGGTTATCAGGGTTTTCTCCAGCTAGTCTTCAGTTGATTTTTCTGGGTGGTTTTTCTGTATTTTAGTTGTATTTCCAGTTTGGTCCTGGGAAAGTGTCAATGTAGCTTCCACTTATTCTGCCACCATTTTTAATCCATCTCTCAATGGCTCATCTGGGTAATCTTGATGAATCTTAATTTTCATCATTTTGAATATTTTGTACCAGTCCCTATTAGCTTGCAAATTTCTATTGAGAAATCTGCTGACAGTCTTATGGGAGTTCCCTTGTAGTTAACTGCTTTACTCTAACATTAACTCTTTGTCTTTAATCTTTGCTGTTTTAATTATGATGCTTCTTGGTGTGAGCCTCTTTGGGTTCATCTTGTTTGGGACTTTGTGCTTCCTGGATTTATATATCTATTTCCTTCACCAGGTTAGTGAAGTTTTCTGTAATTTCTTCAAATAGGTTTTCGATTCATTGCTCTCTCTTTTTTCTCCTTCTGATATCTTTATTTTGCAAATGTTGGTATCCTTGATGTTGCCCCAGAAGTCCCTTAAATAATCTTAATTTGCTTTTTGTCTTTTTTTTGTTTGTTTGTTTATTGTTCTGATTGGGTGTTTTATGCTACTTTATCTTCCAAATAGCAGACTCAGTCCTCTGCTTCATCTATTCTATTTTTGATTGCCTCTAATGTATTCTTTATTTCAGTTATTGCATTCTTCATTTTCCGTTTTATGTACTCTATGTCCATTTTCATGTTTCCTATCTTTGTTGAAGTTCTCATTAGGATCATTAAGCATCCTTATAGCCAGCATTTTGAATTCCGCATCTATTAATTTGCTAGCCTCTACTTTGTTTATTTCTTTTTTCTGGAGTTTTGATGTGTTCTTTTATTTGATACACGTTTCTTTGTCTCCTCATTTGGCTAATTTTTTGTGTATTATTTGTTTCTGTGTATTAGATAGAACTGCTACAGCTCCCAGTCTTGGTAGAGTGGCCTTATGTAGTAAGTGTCCTGTGGGGCACAATGGCATAGTCTCCCCCGTCACTTGAGCTGGGTGCTCCATGTGTGTCTCTTTTGAGGGTTGTGTGAGCCCTCCTGTTGTAGTTGAGCATTGATTATTGTTGGCACATCAATCAGACCTTCAAGTTGATTGGTTGTGAGGACTGGCTATGACTACAGTGGAGGAACTGTTGTGCAGGATTTGACCTTACCGAGTCAAATTCACTTTAGCAGGGATCTGGTGCCTGCCAAGTCACCCATTTATTATCATTCATGGATGTGGTTGGGTGGTTCTCTGGTGTGGTCTGGAGCTGGCTACTGAGTGTTTTACTTCTGGGGCCTCTTAGAAGGTATAGGCCAAGGTTAGTTGTTGCCTGTTTGCTGTACTTTGCCACCTTATATGAGCTACACATTGATCTGGACACAGTTGCCACTTGTGCTGGGATTGGAGGTCTGGGAGAAGCTAAACTGAGAACTGAAGCCTACTGTCACTAATGCTGGGCTTGGGGCCACTTAGCAAGAGGTATGGGGCACACCGAGGCCAAATGCTGCTTCTGGGGTGTTTGTGAACCTTTAAAAGATTTTAGTAATGTCCTCAGAATAATCTAACATGGACCATTTTCATGTAAAGGACATGGAAGTAGTTTGGGTGGGCCCATAATTGGATGAGGTGGGGGGTGCATTTCTCAGGAAATCACCAAGGCAGTGCAAACAGTGTTAGCCAGGTGGATGGAGACTCACATATAATACCTGCTTGCACATGCAGGGTGAAGTATCATCAAAGGAATAATGGTGTATGCTAGCACTTCTGTCTGGGATAAAGCTGTAGCTCCAGCCCTTTCCCTAAGGCTCAACATTTCAGCTCCTTCCAGTATGTCCCTGTAATCCTTAGATCTGTTGCCCCAGCATTGGAGCTCAGAGCAAATGACTCTGAGTAAGTCTACACATGAGCCTTTTTAAGTGGAACAAATGGGGCTCTTTAATCTCACTCAGCCACTATATCTGCTGTTTTTAATAACCAGAAGTTATAGGGACTTCTCAGCACTGGAACCTAGGTTGGGGAGCCTAGTATGAGATAGAACTGCTTGCTTATCAGAGCGGGCCTCTATGTCCCCCTGATTCTTAACCACATATAGGTGCAAGTCCAACCTGTTCCACATTTTTGCCCCTCCTTCTAGTCTTGATGCATGTTATTCTGTGTATCCTTAGTTATAGGACTTCTGTTCAGTGAGATTTCAGGTTATTATCACTGATGATTGTTCTCTAGTTTAGTTGTAATTTTTATGTGGTCATGGGAGGAGGCAAGTATAGCATTTGCCTACTCTGCCATTTTGACTTGAAGTTACTCCTTTAAAATTTTAATATTATTTTAACAGTTGTCTCATTATGGGAATATACTGCAACACAATTAATTATGCCTTCTTGTTAAACATCTATTCTGTTTTTTTTCTTAATATTTGCTCTTGATTCATTCATTGAACAAATATTTAATAAGTATGTACCATAAGCCAGGTACTATAATTCCACTGGGAATATAGCAGATATACCTGTGTGTGATCATATGTCCTCATGTGTATAGGTGTGTAGCCTTCATGATGCTTAAGTTTGTGATGCTGCAACAAAAAACTTGGGGGATAAATCTGTGTCTGTCATTTCTCAATAACTCATTTGCATAGGTTTTTAAGAATGAAATTACTAAATTGGAGGATGTGAACAATATAAGGCTGTTAATATAAATTACCACATATCTCAATAGAAAGATTGTATCATTTTATATGCTTGTAAAAATTATACAAGCAGGAATCATGTCTTTCTTGCTAATCATACCACTATACTCCCATCACCTGAGATTGTGCCTGTGGGGGCCCGGACCAGAGTACACTTGAGGTTCAAGGCCTCCTTGCAATGTGCCTGAGTGCAGGAGAGGACACAGCAGTATTACTAAGTGAAAGGCCCCTTTTGCCCTACACATACGTGGGGGCAATGACTCAGCAATAGCACTATATGCACTGCACAAGCCCACCCTTATGTAACCTGTTTATGTTAATGTAGCACAAGTGTAACGAATTGGCACGAGGTTTCTTTTGTTTGAGTGTGTATATAAGTTGCCACTGACCAACCATTGTTGGCTGCTTTGTTCATAATAAAGCATGTCTCACTTACCTGTTGTTACCTGTGTTTTTCAAATTCCCTGCACCCAGAAGGGTCCAGTTCCTGGCTGAAGATCTTGCCCCTAACAGTGCCTGACAACTATTATGTAGTTAATACATTTAAAAATAAATAAATAAATGAGTAAATTCTCATCAACAGTCTATTAGAAATTGCACCTATCTTTGCCATAATGTCATTTAATGGCTAAAAGTGTACTTTAGAGCCAGGTTACATGGGTGTCTATTTCTCTTCTTTCATCGTGAAAGTTACTTGACCACTTGGACAAGTTACTTGATCACTCTATGTTTTAATATTTTCAACTGTAAAGTGGAGCTAATAGTAATATGACCTCATATGGTTGGTGTAAAGATTAAATACATTGATTCTTAAACATTGTCTAACATATAGTTAACAGTCAATAGATATTATCTATAGCTATTATTATAGTTTCAAAATGTCTATTAAAAGACTAAATTTACCACTATATTATTTTATTGTTATAAGTTGCATTCACTTGATTGTGATTATAATTTTCAAAAGTATATTATATATAAATACGCAGGGTGGGGAAAAAGTAGGTTTACTGTTGTGATTTTGCAAAACACAGTTTATTTTTGTATTATTCTTTATTAATTATTATATTATTTTCCATATGAATAACTGTAAACCTACTTTTGCCCTACACTGTATATGTGTATTTTGAGTTTTGTATATATATTCTGAGTCTTATAGTTTCTATTATTTATGTGTATGAATTCTTATTTTTTCTTTATTGATTAAGGTACCACATATGTGTTCTTATTCCTCCACTGTCCCCCCACCGTTACTCTCATGTCCTCACCCCCCTGGTGTCTGTGTCCATTGGTTATGCTTATATGCATGCATATAAGTCCTTTGGTTAATCTCTCCCCCTTACTTCCACTCTCCCCTACCTCCCCTCTGAGGTTTGATGGTCTGATTGATGCTTCTCTGTCTTTGGATCTCTTTTTGTTCATCAGTTTATGTTGTTCATTATATTCCACAAATGAGTGAGAGCATGTGATATTTATCTTTCTCTGACTGGCTTATTTCACTTAACATAATGCTCTCCAGTTCCATCCATGCTGTTGCAAATAGTAAGAGCTCCTTCTTTTTTTACAGCAGAATAGTATTCCATTGTGTATGTACCACAGTTTTTTAATCCACTCATCTGCTGATGGGCACTTAGGCTGTTTCCATATCTTAGCTATGGTAAATTGTGCTGCTATGAGCATAGGCGTGCATATATCCTTTCTGATTGGTGTTTCTAGTTTCTTGGGATATGTGAATTCTATTTTTTAAAAATATAAAACACCCAGGCTGGCCTGGCCTAGTTGAGTGTTGACCTATGAACCAGGAGTTCGATTCCCGGTCAGAGCACATGCCCAAGTTGTGCGCTTGATCCCCAGTGGAGCATGCAGAAAGCAGCCAATCAATGATTCTCTCTCATCATTGGTGTTTCTATCTTTCTCTCATTCTCTCTGAAATTAATAAAAATATTTTTTAAAAAATAAAATAAAAAATATAAACAAGCAAACAAACTTTGGACTCTCAAGTCAAATAGTTCTAGGTTGAATTGTGAATCGATGATAAACTTTGGGAACTTGAGTGAGTTAATTAAATTATTTGTGCCTCCATTGTGTCACCTATATCATGAAGATAATAAGAATTTCTTCCTCAAAAGGTTTTAGTAATTATTAAATGACTTATACTTAAAAATCACTTTTCAGAGTGCCAAATATATAGTAATGGCTAAATCAATGTTAGCAATCCCCACTTCTCACCAAGACTGTGACCCTCCTCTTATTATTAAATCCCTTTTTATCTGTATTCCAACTTCTATACTACTTCTAGACTAGTCTTCCAAAGGACAGCTATTCTCATGATATTTCTCCATCTCTACTCAAAATCATTTATTTCCCATCTCTTACTAAATTAGGTCAAAAATTAGCTTAGCATTTTATATCTTTCACTCTCTGATTCCAAATTTTCTTTCCAGCCTTCTTTAAATCAATACCTCTTCCCCAGCTTGGAACCATTGCTCTTTTGTAAGTTTGCTCATCATGTTTACTCCTCCACACATCACTGTTATGGAATGAATATTTTTGTTCCCCCCAAATTCATATGAAAGCATAACTCTCAGTGCAATGGTATTCACATGTGGGTCCTTGAGAGAATCAAATTTAAATGAGGTAATGAGAATAGAACCCCATGACAGTATTATTACACTTCTAAGAAAAGGAATAGACAAGAGAGCTTATTCTCTCTGTCATATGAAGATACAGCCATCAGCAAGCCAGGAAAAATGGCTCTAATGAGGAGCCCAAACTGACTGGCACCTTGATCTTGGGCTTCTGATCCTCCAGAAATATGAGAATTAAATGTCTGTTTAAGCCACACAATCTATGATATTTTGTTATAGTAACAGAAGTTGACTAAGACACTTACTCATGCTATCCTTTATGCTTAGAATGCATTTCATTCAATCTCTATGTAACAAAGTTAATGCAAGTCTGACTCAAATGGAATCTGTTTTAAATAAGATTTCTTGTCACCCTAATGAATACTAGTAGTATATGTGCTTAGTGTCTCCCATGAAATCAAATTCAGCCCTTTGTATTTTTGTGCTACCTTCCATGGACAATAAGCTGCTTGAGACAGGGATTGTGCCTCCTTTATCCCTTAGTGCCAAGTAGCAAATAAGTGCTCCATAACAATGTGTTAAATTGAAACCTTGGTATTTACCGATAAAATGCTAGAAAGAAGATTAATTCCTGGGCTTGTTTTTCAGAATTCCAATTTTAAGTTGTTTTGGTATAAAGTTTGGAGCTGGTGAGTATACTCTAGGAAGAAAAAGATAGATTACTGAAAATGTTATTTATTTTTAAAATATATTTTCATTGATTTCAACAAGTAGGGAGAGGGAGAGAGAGATGGAAACATAAAGATGAGAGAGGATTATTGATCAGCTGCCTCCTGCACACCTCCTACTGGGATCGAGTCTGCAATCAGGGCATGTGCTCTTGACTGGAATTGAACCCAGGACCCTTCAGTCCGCAGGCCAATGCTCTATCCACTGAGCCAAACCAGCTAGAGCTGAAAATATTATTAAATATACAGATTTGATCAAATAAGGTTTATAGATGATCTAATAAGGTTGTTTTGTTATCAGCTTAGTCTTTCATCCTGAAAGCTTAAAGTTTCTTAGATTAATATGTTTCCAATTGTCTGGCAGACAAGAGAGCAAGTGAGAAAGCAAGAATGAGTTTTTAAAAAAAAAACTTGTGAAGTTTTATACAGATGCAATAGAGCTAGATGGAGTAGAACAAACACAAAATAAAAACTTGATTGAGAAGGCCAGATACAGAGAAAACTACAGAATTCTCCCCTTGGTCCCACTCTAGTAGCCTAGTCTGAATCATTCATTTATCTTTTATTCATTCATTTGTTCTATTCAACAAACCTTTACTGAGTGACTATTATGTGGAGAACTGTGCTTGGCCTGTAGGGGAGACAGGGTAGCTCACATTCTGGGTATGGAGGTAGCCATAAAATAGCAATCATACTGGCCAGGTAGCATAAAAGAGTGTGTGTTCTGGGAGGTCAAAAATAGTAGGGACCAGTGGGCTACAGCTAACTCACAGAGTGAAGTTAATCATAAAATTTCTTCCTGTTACCACAAAGCTCACTGTGGCAGCTCAAGAATCCATGAGGAGCATCTAGGATTAGAATTCGTGGAAATTCTTGCATTTGTGATCCTTTGGACTACATATTTTCTTGTCAGTTTTTCTCCAAACTGGCACAAACGGTGTTGGAGGTAACATTTGGACATTTTACTTCTTTTTATTAGTTTTCAATATTAATTTTTAAGTTATTTTATTTTTTCCATGTTTTTCTTCTTACTTTGAATATGGTTTCCCACATTTTGAATATGGAATCAGTAGGAAAATTACAGTACCATATACTGCCCAACTTTTGCTTTCTGGCCAGTGTTTCTAACACAGTCACAGTTGCCTTATTATAAAAGCCTAATTGACTAGTTTCCTATATATCTGATAATCTGATTCATCACAATCAATTGTCAAGTAAATTTTTATACAAATAGTCTCTAAAGAAGGTATTTCATTCCAAGGAATTTTATATCTTACTAGAGGCCTAGTGCACAAAAATTTGTGCACTCGGGGGGAGGGGGTCCCTCAGCCCGGCCTGTGCCCTCTCGTAGTCTGGGACCCCTCGGGAGATAACGACCTGCTGGCTTAGGCCTGCTCCCGGGTGGCAGAGGGCAGGCCCAATCCCTAGGTGCAGCCCCTGGTCAGGCTTAGAGCAGGGACGATTGGGGAGTTGGGGCGCTGCCCTGTCATGCACAGAGCACGGAGATTGGGAGGTTGTGATGCCACCCTCAGTCACGATCAGGGTAGGGCCGATTGGGGGGTTGGGGCACCGTCCCCTGTCACACTCAAGGCAGGGTCGATGGGGAGGTTGCTGCGCCACCCCTTGTCATGCACAGAGCAGGGCCAGTCAGGGGGTTGGGGCACTGCCCCCTGTCACTCACAGAGCAGGGCCCATCAGGGGGGTTGGGGCTCTGTACCCTGTCATGCACAGAGCAGGGCCAATCAGGGGGTTGGGGCACCACCCTCTATCACCCACAGAGCAGGACCGATCAGGGGGTTGTGATGCCGCCACTCTCACATTAAGGGCAGGGCTGATGGGGAGGTTATGGCTCTACCCCGTCACACACAGAGCAGGGCCCGTGGGGGGGGAGTTGGGGAGCCCCCCCCTATCAGGCACAGAGCAGGGCTGCTCAGGGGGTTGGGGCGCCTTCCCCTGTCACGAACAGAGCAAGATGGATAGGGAGGTTGTGGCCCCGCCCCCTGTCACACACAGAACCGCAGGGTGATCAGGGGGTTTGGGCACTGCCCCCTGTCACGCTGATCCTGGTTCCGGGAGGCCTCATGGCTCCCCTGTTCCTGGTGCTGGGAGGCATATTACCCTTTTACTATATAGTGTAGAAGCCTGGTGCATGGGTGGGGCCAGCTGGTTTGCCCTGAAGGGTGTCCTGGGTCAGGGTGGGGGTCCCCACTGGGGTGCCTGGCCAGCCTGGGTGAGGGGATGATGGCTGTTTGCAGCTGGTCACACACCCTTCAGGGTGGGGGTCCCCACTGGGGTGCCTGGCCAGTCTGGGTGAGGGGCTGAGGGCTGTTTTCAGGCTGGGGGTGACTGAAGCTCCCAACTGCTCCTTTTTTTCTTTTCTTTTTTTTTTTTTATTCTGGGCCAGCTTTAGCTCTGAGGCTTGGTTCCAGCTCTTAGGCCTCCACTGCTGAAAGTAGGTTTCTGGCCTTTTCTTACAATGTTGTGAATCTGCTGGCTGAAGTCCAGTGGTATTTGCTAAAATGTTTGAAACTGCAGGCTCAGAGGCCTGCAGCGGCAGGCGGGGAACGTTGGAGTCCTCCATCACTGAGGCAAGCAAGCCTCATGTTAGTTTCAAGCTGCCTGGCTGCCGGCCGCCATCTTGGCTGACAGTTAATTTGCATATCTCACTGATTAGCCAATGAAAAGGGTAGCGGTCGTACACCAATTACCATGTTTCTCTTTTATTAGTGTAGATGAGACAATCAACAGCATTTATGATATAGCTACAAGGTAACTAACAATATGACAGGTGCTTTGAGGAACTTTTGAAATGGTACATGCAGCCTCTGTACACAAACTGCAAAGCACAGCTATAACCCGTGTTTGTTTGTTTTTTAAACAGAATATGATTATATTTAATACACAAGTTTGATACAACCAAAAAGTAAAACACCAGAGTAAAATAGTAACAAAAAACATGGTATTTAATTTGCAATGCATGAGAAATTATTAACATCTTTAGTTATAAACAAGCTCTTAAAATCCAGTGACACTATCATAATGCAAGGAAGCTGGAAAAATGAAATGAAAAAGTACAAGTGATGATTAAGCAGTGAGCATGTATGATTTTGCTGAGCAGTGATGTAGAATAACTTATCTTCAGTGTCAGTGAGCAGAATAAAGACAATGACACCTAATAGTCTACAGTTTTGAACAGTGTTGTGCAGTTTGAAGTCTCAAACAGGGGGAGGCAGAATAAAGAGAAGGACCTAGAATGAGGGGAAAGTTAACTTTTGACTCTATATATAAATTGAGTATTTTTATCCAGAGTAATTCCAATTCATTGGAATTTTTTCAACAAGTTAGTTGAATAAATTCAAAAAGAAATGATATAAAAGCATATTTAATGCAGAGAAAATGCGTGGCCAGTGTAAGCGCCTAAAACACTACTTGTCCACAATGTCTGAGAACCACCACAAGGGTGCGCACTAACTCTATTAGTAGATGATAAGTAGGGAGTACAGTCAGTTGTACTGTGATCCTTATATAAGGGGCCTGGTGGGTACCCGAAACATTGAGGGGACACTTTACTTTTCTGTATACCTGAAACTACAAACTAATATTGAATGTAATCTAATTGAAAAATAAAAAAAAAACATTAGATGACATGGCGGGGAGGGTAAAATTAAAAAGGAAACAAAGGTACATAAAGTAATAACTACATACTTAACAAATTTCTAGGGTTGCCTAAAATGTAAAAAAAGACTTTTTAATGACTACATTTTTAATCTATGCTATGATAATAAGTAAATTAGAAATATATGGGAGCCCTGGAGGAGGCCTCGCAACGGCATGTCCAGGGCTTCGGTATTAAGGTCCCCAGCTTTCCATCTCCTGGTGCCAGGCCCACAGCAACAAGGACAACAGTCAACATGCTGCTTACAGTTCTCGCCATCACCCGCTGGGTCACCTTGGACATGAGCGCTCACTCCTCTCAGGCTGGCAGGTCATGTCCATGGCCACGCCCAAGAGGCACCTCTGGGCCGCTCTGAAGCCTGGCTGGCGGGTGTTTCAGATGGTGGCAGAACCAATGGCAGCATCTGTTCTGGCATCCCACGCATGTCTCTAGTAACCCGTGTTCTTTTCATTAGTTCTTCTTTAGTTTACTACATTCGGTATTTGCATCTCATGGGAAGGGGCAGAAAGCAAATAACTTGTGTTTATTGGGTTCACACTGTCTTCCATGCACTTTATTGTATTTATAATGCCATTGAATTTTCAAAATAATCCTATGAAGCAGATGTGATTACCATCCAGGAGTCAGAACATATCAGCTAGTTAAGTGACTCTGGGCAGATCATCAGCCTCTCCAGGTCTCACTTTTCTCATTTCACTTTTCACTTACACAGTTGTTGGGGGTGCTCCAGAGCAAAGTAGGTGAGAATATAAAAGTACTTGCAAAACTATAATTTGCAATGACATTGTAAGGTGTTCTTATTAGTATGCTCAGCAGCATTTCTAGAATCATAAGGAAGAAATCTGGTTATTGCCATTTTGAAAGCATTCAGCCTTATCCCCTTTTAAATTTATTTCTTTGATTTCCTAATAGAATGAGTCAAACTTGCTACTCTTGCTAATTAAATGATTTTATAGATTGATGAATATATCAGCTGTCGTGTGTGTGTGTGTGTGTGTGTGTGTGTGTGTGTGTGTGTCTGATAGGTAAATCTGTTTCAAACACTTAATTTCTTCGAATCAGGCCATTTTTTTTTCTTTTTAAGGCTCATAGTAAACAAATTATATTTGTTCTCTTTTGTGTGTGTATATATGTCTGTGTGATTCTTTTTCTTATAAATGTATTGTCATTGCAGAAGTAATAATACCGCACTGTTAACTTTTTGGCATTTTAGATGTTTTCGCCAAGACACTCTCTCTCTCTCTCTCTCTCTCTCTCTCTCTATATATATATATATATATATATATATATATATATATATATAATCTATATATAAAATCCAAAGGAAAACATAATAGATATATCAATAAAATTAGTTCCCTGAAATTGACAACATTAATGATTCTTTTTGTGTCTTCTCATTCTGCCCCGTGCTCACTGGACAGACTCTCTTACACTCTGGGCATTCCTTATTAAAGTTCTTCTCAAAGTGTGATCTTAGGACCACCTGCATCAAAATGACCTAGGGGCATGTTAAAAATGCAGTGACACATGCCGTTCCCCGGATTTACAGAATCAGAACCTCTAGCAATGGTGCTATCAAAACTGTATTTTTAATAGGCTCCCAAGCCAATTTTATACATAGTAACAATGATGAATGTAGTAGAAAACATTTTAAAAATATGCAAGAATAGTAAAAAAAAAAAATCAAGTACTTTAAAATAGTATACAATGACAAATAAATCGTCCATATATTCTTGGCTCTTTCCTGCTCTTACCCAGAAAACCAGAGCACAGAAGAAAATTTTCCTCACATTTTCTCAAACGAACCAACCACTTGAGAATTAATGATATATTTGTAAAAAAATACAAATTCTTCACTTTGATTCTCACTCAGCCATAATGAATCAGAAGTTCTTGGGGTGGGGCTTGACAATCTGAATGTCAATAAACTTTGCTAGGCAATTGTGATACACACTCCAGTTAGTCAAGGCACATGGAGTAGCTGCTCCAAATATTTTACTTTTCATTGAGATACAATTCTGATATCATATAATTGATACATTTAAAATGTATAATTCAATAAGTTTTAGTATCTTTACAATGTTGTGCAACTGCAACCATTATATAATCTAAGAATATTTTCATTACCCCCAAAAGAAACTCCATGCCCAGTCGCATTTACCTCTATTCTAACTTTACTACAGCTCTTGGCAAACACCGATCTATTTTTTGTTTCTATGGAAATTGTATATTCTGAACATTTCATGTAAGTGAAATTATATATTATGTGGCCATATATATCTGACTGTGTTCGCCTAGCATGTTTTCAAGTTTCAGCATCATTACACCTTATACTAGCACTTGATACCCACTTGCTCCAGCACTGTTTGTTGAAAGTCTATTCTTTGCCCCATTGAATTATTTTGGCATCCTGGCTGAATATCAATTGCACACAAAAGATGGGTTTATTTCTGAACTCTTAATTCTATTCCATTGATTTATATATCTATTGTTATGCCAATACTACACTGTGTTTATTACTACAGCTTTGTAGTAAGTTTTGAAACCAGGGAGTGTGTGTCCTTCAATTATTCTTATTTTTTAAAGATTGCATTTGCTATTCTGGTTGCTTTGCATTTCCATATGATGGGATTTTTTAAAAAATTTATATAGGTCTTCTTTAATTTACTTCAACAAAATTTGCATTTGTCAGTGTACTAGTACATGTATTACACTTCTTTTGACAAATTTATTTCTAAATATTTTATTCATTTTAAAGCTATTATAAAAATAATTGTTTTCTTAATTTGATTTTTGGATGATTAGTGCCTAGTGTTTAGAAATAAAATTGATTTTTAATAAAATTGATCTTGTATCCTACAACATTGGTGAACTCATTCATGAGTTCTAGTTGTGTTTTAGTTGATCCTTATAAGCTTTTCTATACACAAGACTATGTCATCTGCAAATATAGTTTTACTTCTTCGTTTCTAATTATGGATTACTTTTATTGTTTTTCTTCTGGTTGTCCTAGCTAGAATCTCCAGTACAATCCTATCTAATAAAGAGGGAATATGCAAATTGACCATTACACAGTCACAAAGATGGCGGTGCCCATAGCCACAAGATGGCAGCAAACAGTCCCCTCAACCCTGCCGGAGTCCCACAGTTCTTTCAGTCCAGCCAAGGGGGGTGGGGCAGCAGCAGGTACACAGTGTGGCCATACCCGCCCTCAGCTCCCCAGCCACCCAGGGCCAGCCCAAGGCACAGGCAAGCTTCAATGTCAGCTGCCCAGCTGATGCCCGAGGCGCAGGAAAGCTTCGGATGGCCGCTGCTCAGCCAATGCCCGAGGTGCAGGCAAGCCTCAGATGTTAACTGCCCAGCCACCAGGGTGGGCCCGAGGCACAGACAAGCCTTGAATGGTGGCTGCCCAGCCACCCAAGGCCACTCGAGGCTCAGGTACCTAGGGCCGGCTAAGGCTTGCACTGTTGGTAGTGGCAGCAGCAGAGGTGTGATGGGGATGTCGCCTTCCCCTGATTGCCGGGTCACCTCCCACCCCTGAGGGCTCCCAGATGGTGAGAGAGGGCAGGCCAGACTGAGGGACCTCCCCCTCCAGTGCATGCACTGGGCCTCTAGTGTTGAATAAAAGTGTTGTGCTTATCTTTGTCTTGTTTCTGATCTTGTGGGTAAAACAGCCATTCTTCTACCATTAAATATTTTATTAGCTGTGAATTTTTTGTACAAGTGCTCTATCAGTCAAGGAATGTCACTTCTATTTCTAGTGTGTTGATGTTTTTAAATATTATAGGGTGTAGAATTTTGACAATTTTTTTTCTGTGTCTACTGAGATAATCATATGACTTTTATTTTTTTTACTAGGGGCCAAGTGCATGAATTTGTGCACCTTGAAAGAAACTGTGGGCTGTGAGGCTGTAGTGGGCACAAGGGCTGGTATCGGCCCATCTTCCACACCCCTGCCCAGCCCCTCCTGCTACAGAACCTGGTCCCTTGTCTGCCAGCAGCCCTGCTCCTGCCACCGCAGCTCCATGCGCTGACAGTGCTGCCCTGCTCACACTTGCTGATGGCATGGAGAGATTTGGGCTGGCGCCAGCAGCAGATGCAAGTGGGGTAGAACCATCAGCGGGTGTGAGTGGCAGCTGCTGCCCCAGTTGCCCCTCAGGAGCAGGGGGAAGTGGAGAAGCCCTCAGGGATGATTGGGGCCTGCAGCTGCCACTCGCACCCACTGATGGTGCCAAGCGATTAGGACCGGTGCCAGGCACTGGCAGCAGGTGTGAGTGGTGGCTCCAGCGCAGGCAGTGGGTTCAAGCAGGGCCATCTCCTGCAGCAGGTGTGATAGGTGACTGCTGGCCATCATTGCCCCTCAGGAGCAGGGTGAGGTGAAGAAACCCTGAGGGGTTATTAAGCCCTGCAGACACCACTCACACCCGCTGAAGGTGCCAAGTGATTGGGGCCAGTGCTGGGTGCAGGTGCTGGGTGCCGGCAGCAGGTGCAAGGGCTGAGTGGGACCACAGCACATGGGAGCAAAGAATTTTCAATAACCACCGGAGGCTCGCCCTGATGACAGTGACCAATGCTCCACCTTGGTCTGGCACCCTTGCTCACCCCACCATCTTGCCACAGCCGATGCCCACCATGTTCCATGCTTGCTGCCTGCTGCCAACACCCCCCATGTTCCACATGCACTCTCTAGTGGTCAGTGCACATCATAGGGACTGGTTGTTGGGTTGCTTGGTTGTTCCAATGTTCAGTCTATTTCCATATTAGGGATATATATATATATATATATATATATATATATATATATATATATATCCCTAATATATATATAACTTGAGGCCTGGTGCACAAGAATTTGTGCACTCGGAGAGGGGAGGGGGGCCCCTCAGACCGGCCTGTGCCCTCTCGCAGTCTGGGACCCCTTGGGAGATAATGCCCTGCTGGCTTAGGTCTGGTCCCGGGTGGCAGAGGGCAGGCCAAATCCTTAGGTGCAGCCCCTGGTCGGGCTCAGAGCAGGGCTGATTGGGGAGTTGGGGCGCTGCCTCCTGTCATGCACAGAGCAGGGTGGATTGGGAGGTTGTGATGCCACCCTCAGTCATGCTCAGGGTAGGGCCACTTGGGGGTTGGGGCACCGCCCCCTGTCACACTCAAGGCAGGGTCGATGGGGAAGTTGCGGTGCCGCAGGGCCCATCAGGGGGTTGGGGAGCTCCCTCCTGTCACTCACAGAGTAGGGCCGATAGGGGAGTTGGGGTACCGCCCCCTCTCACACACAGGGCAGGGCGGATCAGGGGGTTGGGGCACCGCCCTCTATCACCCACAGAGCAGGGCCAATCAGGGGGTTGGGGCGCCGCCACTCTCACACTCAGGACAGGGCTGATGGGGAAGTTATGGCTCTACCCCGTCACACACAGAGCAGGGCCCGTGGAGGGATGGGGGTTGGGGCACTGCACCCTGTCACACACAGAGCAGGGCCAATCAGGGGGTTTGGGCGCTGTCCCCTGTCACGCTGATCCCGGTGCCAGGAGGCCTCGCGGCTCTGCTGATCCCGGTGCTGGGAGGCATATTACCCTTTTAATATATAGCATAGAGGCCTGGTGCACGGGTGGAGGACAGCTGGTTTGCCCTGAAGTGTGTCCTGGATCAGGGTGAGGGTCCCCACTGGGTGCCTGGCCAGCCTGGGTGAGGGGATGATGGCTGTTTGCAGCTGGTCACACACCCTTCAGGATGGGGGTTCCCACTGGGGCGCCTGGCCAGTCTCGGTGAGGGGCTGAGGGCTGTTTTCAGGCTGTCAGGTGACTGAAGCTCCCAACCGCTCCTTTTTTTCTTTTTCTTTTTTTATTCTGGGCCAGCTTTAGCCCTGAGGCTCCAGCTCTGAGGCCTCTGCTGCTGAAAGGAGGTATCTGGTTTGTTTTTGTTCTATAATCGAAACTCTGTATCAACTCCAGTTCTGAGATCCCAGCCCGCTGAAAACAGGTTTCTGGGTTATGTTTAGCTTCTATATTTGTTACAATGTTTCAAACTGCCTGCTCAGAGGCCGGCAAGGCAGGCGGGGAACGTTGGATTCCTCCTTCACTGAAGCAAGCTAGCCTCATGTTCGCTTTCAGCTGCCTGGCTGCCGGCGGTCATCTTGGCTGGCAGTTAATTTGCATATCTCACTGATTAGCCAATGGGAAGGGTAGCGGTCGTATGCCAATTACCATGTTTCTTTTTTATTAGATAGGATAGTAATATATTATGTTAAATTACTTGATTTTTACAGGTTGAACCAACCATGTCACCTAGGGATAAATCTCACTTGGTCATAGTGTATAATATTTTTGTATGTTGCTAGGTTTCATTTGTTAGTATTTTGTTGATAATTTCTGTATCTATATTCATAAGAAATATTGGTCTGTAGTTCTTTTCTTGTCTGGTTTTGATATTGGGATAACACTGGCCTAGTAGAATGAGTTGAGTAGTGCTTCCTCTTCTTGTAATTTAAAAAAAAAATGTATGAAAAGTTAGTCTTAATTCTTCTATTATTGGTTTGTACTTTAACAAGATTGTTGTTAGAGAGATGCTTGGTATGATTTCAATCGTTTGGAATTTGCCAACACTTGTTTTGTGGCCTAACATATGTTCTATCCTAGAAAATGTTTCATGCATACTTGAGAAGAGTGTGTATTCTGTTGTTGTCAAATGTAATGTTCTCTTAGGTCCATTTGGTATAAAATGTTCAAATCTGCTGTTTCCTTATTGATTCTCTGTCTGGCCGATTTATCCATTGTTGAGAGTCAGGTAGCTAAGTCCCCAACTATTATTGTAGTGCTTTTTATTTCTGTGCTTAGCACTATTAGTTTATGATTTATATATTTAGGTACCTTGATATGGGGTTCATTAATATACACAATCATTATGGATTGAACACTTTATCATTATATATGACTTTTTTGTCTCATTTTACAAGTTTTATTTTAAAATCTATTTTGTCTGAACTATCACTGCTTGCTTTTTTTAGTTACCATTTGCTGGAAATATATATTTTTTCCCATCACCTTTAGCCTATGCGTGTCTTTAAAGCTAAAGTGAGTCCCTTGTGTGTGTTTTAAATTTATTTAGTTATTCTTTGTATTTTGATTAGAGAATGCAATCAAGTAACATTTAAAGTGATTATCAATAGGTAAAGATTTACTATTATTTTTTGTTACTTGTTTTCTGGTTGTTTTATAAGTCTCTTGTTCCTCACTTCTCAACCTGCTGTCTTTTATTTGTTTTTTTTCAATATTTTTTGGTGTTAGTATGTTTGATTTTTATGTCATGTATTTAGTGTAATTACTATGTGTTTTTTTTCCTTTGTGCATACCATCAGGCTTACATAAATATTGTAGAATTATCACACCTTATTTTACACCATTTACAACTTAATTTCAATAGTATTTTTATACACTATAATTTTATTTCACCCCCCCCAAAAAAAAATTCTAGGTTCATTAATTACACAGCTTGAAAATTTTTATATTGTATAACTAATAACAGATTTTGTAGTCATGGTTATTTTTACTAAGGTTTTTTTTTTGTTTGTTTGTTTTTTTTACTTTTAAACTAGAGTTATAAGTTAATTATGTACGTCCATTATTACATTACAAAAACTAACTTTGACTACATATTTACCATTACCAGTGAGTTTTATACCGTTATTTTATATTTAATGATGTTAATTAGTAAGCATTTATTTCTCTTAAAGAGCTTCCTTTAGCATTTCTTGTAAGGCAGAGCTAGTGTGGATGAAATCCCTTCACTTTTGTTTGTTTGTGTAAGTCTTTATCTCTTTTTAAAAAAATATTTTAGTGATTCTTTACAGAGAGGAAGGGAAAGGGATAGAGAGTTCAAAACATAGATGAGAAAGAAACATCGACCAGCTGCTTCCTGCACACCCCATACTGGGGATGTGCCCGCAACCAAGGTACATGCCCTTGACTGGAACCGAACCTGGTACCCTTCAGTCTGCAGGCTGACGCTCTATTCAAACCAGTTAGGCTCTCTTTATTTTTGAAGGACAACTTTGCTAGGCATAGAATTGGTTGACTTTTTCAATATTTTAATATATTATCTCATTCTTTCATGGCCTAAAACATTTCTGAAAAGTTGAGAAATCCACAGATGGTGTTGTGGGGTCCCTTGGCATGTATCATCTCTTTTCTCTGTACTTTCACATCTTTTTTTTTTTTTTTTTTTACTTTTGACAATCTCTAATATAAAACCCCGTGGCTGTGATGCCATCATGCCATCACGACCAAACGACAAAAGGCACCTGCTGAACGTCATCTGATTTCTTCATGGGAACAAGTAAGTGTTGCTCTGTTCAATTCTCATCTTCCAAGGAAGGTCAATTTTAAGTGCTCCTGAGAAGGAAAGGTTAGGGCAGGAAACTATTCTTATCTCCGTCCAAAACTGTCTTCAAGGTGGGTGGGGCTGCGTGCGTGGCGAGGCGCACCTGGGTGAGCGAGGCTGTGTGCCCGGCAAAGCATGCGTGGGTGGGCAGGGACTTGACACTCTGGATCTGGGTCTTGTGCGATTTCCTGTGGTGGGCCTCTAGTTTAATTATAATGTGTCTCAGTGTAGCCCTATTCAACCTATTTGGGGTCCTTTGGGCCTCATGGATCCGGATGTCTATTTCTGTTTTCAGGTTTGTAGTGCTTAGCCAATATTGCTTTACATATATTTCTATTCTTTTCTCTTTTTTGTCTCCTGGGATTGTCAAAAATTGAATAATGTTTCTTTTTATTGCTTCCCATAAATCCTTAGGCTTTCTTCACTGTTTTTTATTGTTGTTTAGTTTGTTTTTTTCTCTCACTGGATAATTTGAAATGTCCTGTCTTCTGGGTCATTGATTAATTCTTTGAAAAGCCAAGTCTGAATTAAAAAAAATATTTTATTTCAGAGTGGAAGAAAGAGGGAGAGAGAGAGAGATAGAAACATCAATGATGAGAGAGAGAATAATTGATCACTGCCTCCTGCATGACCACAATAGGGATCGAGTCCACAACCCGGGCATGTGCCCTGACCAGAAATTGAACCGTGACCTCATAGTTCATAGGTCAATGCTCAAACACTGAGCCATGCTGGCCAGACAAGTCACATCTAATTTTGAAACTCTCTATTGAATTCTTCATTTCAGCCATTATATCTTTCAGCTCTATAATTTCTGCTTGTTTTTTTATGATTTCTATTTTTTGTTTCTATTTCATTTTGTTTGAACATTGTTTTCTTAATTTCATTTAATTGTCTTTCTGTATGTTCTTGTATTTCTCTAAAATTTATAAAGAGGATTATCCTGAAATTTTTGTCTAAAAGTTCATAGATCTTCATTTCATTAGTGTCAGTCACTGGAGCTTTATTAATTTCCTTTGGTGGTGTCATGTTTATCTTATTTTCATGATCCTTGCTTAATTTCTTATGTTCGTATATGCACATTTGAATAAGTGATCTCTTTTTTCAGAATTTACAGGTTTGGTTTGTCAGAGATAGTTTTTCAATAGTCAGTTGAGCTTGGGCTTCTAG
The DNA here is from genome assembly GCA_036010255.1 of Myotis pilosus. Taxonomy (NCBI): domain Eukaryota; kingdom Metazoa; phylum Chordata; class Mammalia; order Chiroptera; family Vespertilionidae; genus Myotis; species Myotis pilosus. Next base: position 4,779,781 of record JASKON010000009.1, on the reverse strand, counting down.
ATGTGTCTCCTGGTAACATTCTTGGGAAAGTGAGGCTTGCTATCAGGGCTTATATTTGGATGAGGCCAGGGCCCTAACTTTGAGGTCTTAGGGGTTGCTGCTGGCGGAGAATATTTGGATAAGACTGTTGATTTGTTCCCTGATTAAGCAATGCTCTAGGATGGGCTATGTGATTGCTTGAGTTCTCTGGTTAGGCTCCCTAGAATGCTGGGATTGGGTACTATATTCATAGGTAGATAGGGTTATGAATTACATTCCCTATCCCAGTGAGGTAGCAGGTTGAATCTGAGATAATGCATATTTCATTATTTAGAGACCAGGATCTGGAGGGATTCTACACTGAATTTCCTGGCTAGATGACGTCACCAGTTTTGCTCTGCAAATAGAGAAAGCCACAGGCTATACTCTCTGTTCCAGTGCCAATGTAAGCAGGGCTGTTGGATGATCTATGAAGCTTCTTCTGTGTTTTGATTAGTGTCCCTGATCGGGTTGGCTAAAAATTGTATTCAACAATGGGAGGGTCTACGAATTAGTTTTCTTGCCTGAGGGTGTGGGGAGAACCAGCTCCAAGGCTGGCAAAACTCTTTGTTTGTGATCTTAATTCGAGTCAACCTGTGTCCCAACATGGCAAAACAGGTCCCCTGTATTTGTCTGCTGATAATCGGCTTTCCCTGCTAACCTTTCTGCAAATAGTATTGTTGGACTATGTAGCTCCCTAGTGTTCTAATCAGCCTTTCTAATCTAGCAGGGCCAAAAGCTATACTCTGCTTTGGACCAGGCTGTGACTCAGTTCCTTGCCTGGAAGAGGATGAGAAGGCTAGCTAGCTCCAAGAAGCTATCCAGTATTCCTGATTAGGATTTTTGTTTGGGAGGGAGCTAAACTTGGCAGTGGGTAGTGCTGTGACTTAGCTCCTCTTCCTAGGCAAAGAAGGCGAACTGACTCCAATTCCAGCAAGACTCTTTGTTAATAGACTTAACTGAAGCCAGCCTACTTCCCATTTTCCCTGGCTCAACAAGACCACCAGCTTTGCTCTGCAGACAGTTAGCTTGGCCTGCCATACTCTTTGCTCACGCATTGCTGTGATATGCAGCTTCAAGGATTTTTGGCAAGCCTTTCTGGTCAGGCAAGACAGGAGCTACAGTTAGCAATGGACCTTACAGTTAACCTATAGCCTTGTTTACCCTACCTGGACAGGGGTAGACAAGGTTTCAGAGTGGATAAGGCTCTTTTTTGAGAACTTGAATCATGCAGACCTGCCCCACACTGAGTTTCCTGTTCAGACTGCACCACCATCTTGGCTCTGCAGATGAGAAAAGCTGCTGGTTTAGACTACTATTTGGGTGCTGCAGATAGGAACTCAGTCTGTCAATTTCTGAGTGCTGGTTACTGTAAGCCCCTCTTCCTTTCTCAGATTACCGGGGGTCAAACTCCACAGATTCTTCCACAATTCCCATGGACGAGACCAGAGTGGGAGCTTCCAAGAAGTGACCCACAATGTTATTGGATCAGGATGTCCAACCTGGGCTCTTTTTACTCACTGGAGGAACCATATACTCAGGAGAGCCTTCTTTTATTTTATCTTTATTGTTGAGAGTGTTACAAATGTCACCCATTCACCCCCATTGCTCCTCCTATAAACAGGAGAGACTTCTTGGTGCAGTGATGCATGGGCCTGTGGAAGAGACAATGCAATCAGCATGTAGCCATTCCTCTTATACTTATACTGCATTCTGCCTTAGTCTCTGCAGTGGATGGGAGTACTTTAGTTTCACTTTCTTGTTTTATGATTCTCTCAGTGGTGTCTTGTATATGAATAATGGTTACTTATCTTTCTTGTGAAGGGGAGTGAAATTAGGAATGATTTTATGGCCAGGTTGGTGATGTCACTCTGATAATAATTCTTCTCATAATGTTTGTCAGAATTCAACAGTGAAGGCATCTGGGCCTGGAATTTTCTTTGTGAATAGTTGTTATGATTATTAATTCAATCTATAAATGTGTTATAGTTCTATTTAGATTTTCTATTTTTTAGTTGTTTTCAGTAGTTTGTGGTTTTCAAGGAATGTGTTCATTTTTAAAATCTTTAATGTCTTTATTAGTTAAGGTATTACAAATGTGTCCTCATCCCCCCATTAACCCCCACCCACCCCCACTCATGCTCTCATCCCCCTGTTGTCTGTGTCCATTGGTTTGGCTTATATGTATGCATACAAGACCTTTGGTTGATTTCTCCCCTTACCCCAACCTTCCCTTACTTTCCCTCTTGGGATTGACAGTCTGATCGCTGCTTCTCTGTCTCTGGATCGGTCCTTGTTCATCAGTCTATGTTGCTCTCTGTATTCCACAAATGAGTGAGATCATGTGGTATTTATCATTCTCTGACTGGCTTATTTCATTTAGCATAATGCTCTCCAGTTCCATCCATGCCATTGCAAATGGCAAGATTTCCTTCTTTTTTTTACCGCAGCACAGTATTCCATTGTGTAGATGTACCACAGTTGTCTAACCCATTCATCTGCTGATGGGCACTTAGGCTGTTTCCAAATCCTAGCTATGGTGAATTGTGTTGCTATGAATCTAGGGGTGCATATATCCTTTCTGATTGGTGTTTCTAGCTTCTTGGGATATATTCCTAGAAGTGGGACCACTGGGTCAAATGGGAGTTCCATTTTTAGTTTTTTGAGGAAACTCCACACTTTCCCCACAGTTATTGCACCAGTCTGCATTCCACCAGCAGTGCAAAAGGGTTCTTTTTTCTCCACAATTTTTTCTCCATCCTCTCCAACACTTGTTGTTTGTTGATTTGTTGATGATAGCCATTCTGACATGTGTGAGATGATAACGCATTGTCGTTTTGATCTGCATCTCCAGTATAATAAGTGACTTTGAGCATGTTTTCATATGTCTTTCAGCCTTCTGTATGTCCTCTTTCAAAAAGTGTCTATTTAGGTCCATTGCCCATTTTTTGATTGGGTTGTTTATCTTCCTTTTGTTAAGTTGTATGAGTTCCCTGTAAATTTGGAGATTAAACCCTTATCAGTGATAACAGTGGCAAATGTGTTCACCCATGCAGTGGGCTTTCTTGTTGTTTTGTTGATGGTTTCCTTTGCTGTACAAAAGCTTTTTATTTTGATGTAGTCCCATTTGTTTATTTTCTCTTTAGTTTCCATTGCCCTAGGAGCAGTATCGGTGAAGAAATTCCTTCGGCATATGTTTGCGATTTTGCTGCCTGTGGATTCCTCTAGTATTTTTATGGTTTCCCGTCTTACTTTTAAGTCCTTTATCCATTTGAGTTTATTTTTGTGTATGGTGTGAGTTGGTGATCTAGTTTCATCTTTTTGCATGTATCTGTCCAATTTTCCCAACACCATTTATTGAAGAGACTGTCTTGACTCCATTGTATGGTCTTGCCTCTTTGTCAAATATTAATTGAGCATAGTGGTTTGGGTCGATTTCTGGGTTCTCTATTCTATTCCATTGATCTATATGTCTGTTCTTGTGCCAATACCAAGCTGTTTTAAGAACAATGTCTTTGTAATACAACTTTATATCTGGTATTGAGATCCCTCCTACTTTGTTCTTCTTTCTCAGGATTGCTGCAGTTATTTGAGGTCTTTTTTTATTCCAGATGAATTTTTGTAATATTCTTTCTAGACCTGTGAAATATGCCATTGGTATTTTAATGGGGTTTGCATTGAATATATAGATTGCTTTGGGTAGTATGAACATATTCATGAAGTTGGTTCTATCAATCCAAAAACATGGTATGTTCTTCCATCTGTTTATGTCTTCCTCTATCTCTTTTTTCAGTGTCCTGTAGTTTTTCACATATAGATCTTTTACCTCCTTAGTGAAGTTTATTCCTAATAAATGTGATACATCACATAAACAAATTGAAAGAAAAAAATCACATAGTCATATCAGTTGATGCAGAAGTTTATTCCTAGGAATCTTATTTTTCTTGGTGCAATGGTAAATGGGATTGCTTTTTTAGTTTCCCTTTCTGTAAGTTCACCATTGGTGTAAAGAAATGCCATATATTTCTTGGCATTAGTTTTGTATCCTGCTACATTGCCAAATTCCTTTATTAAGCCTAATAATTTTTTTGATGGAGTCTTTAGGGTTTTCTATGTACAGTATCATGTCATCAGCAAAAAAGGACAGTTTTACTTCTTCTTTTCCAATTTGGATGCCTTTTATTTCTTCTTCTTGTCTGATAAGCAATGGCTAGTACTTCCAGTACTATGTTGAACAGGAGTGGTCAGAGTGGGCATCCCTGTCTTCTTCCTGTTCTTAGGGGAAATGGTTTTAGTTTTTTTCCCATTGAGTATGACGTTGGCTGTGGGTTTGTCATATATGGCTTTTCTTATGTTGAGGTATGATCCTTCTATTCCCACCTTGCTGAGAGTTTTTATCAAGAAAGGGTGCTGGATTTTGTCAAATGCTTTTTCTGCATCAACTGATATGACTATGTGATTTTTTTCTTTCAATTTGTTTATGTGATGTATCACGTTTATTAATTTGCAGATATTGTACCATCCTTGCATCTCCAGGATAAATCCTACTTGGTCATGGTGTATGATCTTTCTGATGCATTGCTGGATCCGATTTGCTAAGATTTTGTTGAGTATTTTGGCATCTATGTTCATGAGGGATATTGGCCTATAATTCTCTTTCATTGTGTTGTCTTTATCTGGTTTCAGTATTAGGGTGATGCTCACTTCATAGAATGAGCTGGGAAGTGTTCCATCCTCTTGAATTTTTTGGAATAGTCTAAGGATAGGTTTTCGTTCTTCTTTGAATGTTTGGTAAAACTCCCCTGTGAAGCTGTCTGGCCCCAGGCTTTTGTTTGCTGGGAGCTTTTTGATGACTGCTTCAATTTCTTCCATAGTTATTGGCCTATTGAGATTTTTCGAATCTTCCTGATTGAGTTTTGGACAGTTGTATTTTTCTAGGAATGTGTCCATTTCCTCCAGGTTGTCTAGTTTGTTGGAGTAGAGTTGCTCATAGTATTTTTTTTTAACAATCATTTGTATTTCTGTGGGGTCTGTTGTTATTTCGCCTCTTTCATTTCTGATATTGTTTATTTGGGTCCTCTCTGTTTGCTTCTTGGTGAGCCTGGCTAGAGGTTCATCAATCTTGTTTATCCTTTCAAAGAACGAGCTCTTGGTTTCATTGATCTTTTTTATTGTTTTCTAGGTCTCTATGTAGTTTATTTCTGCTCTGATCTTTATTATCTACTTCCTTCTGCTCACTCTGGGCTTTTCTTGTTGCTCTCTTTCTAATTCTTTGAGCTGTAGAGTTAGATGATTTACTGCCATTTTTTAATTTTTATTTTTTTTATTTTTGAGGTAGACCTGTATAGCTATAAACTTCCCTCTCAGGACTGCTTTCATTGTGTCCCATAGATTTGGGATTGTTGTGATTTTATTGTCATTAGTTTCCAGGGTGTTTTTAATTTCTTCTTTGATCTCATTGGTAAACCAATCATTATTTAGTAGCATGCTATTCAGCTTCCAAGTGTTTGAGTTTTTTGGATTGTTTTTATTGTAGTTAATTTCTAATATTATGCCATTGTGGTCTGAGAAGATGCTTGGTATTATTTCAATCTTCTTGACTTTGGGGAGAATTTGCTTGTGACCTAATATGTGATCCATTTTTGAAAATGTCCCATGTGCACTTGAGAAGAATGTATATTCCGTGGCTTTGGGGTGAAATGTTTGGAAGATGTCAATAAAGCCCATCTGATCTAGTGAGTCATTTAGGATTGCTGTTTCTTTGCTGATTTTTTTTTGTCTAGAGGATTTATCCAGTGATGTCAATGGTGTATTAAAGTCCCCTACTATGATTGTATTGTTGTCGATCTCTCCCTTGATATCTGCCAGGAGTTTTTTATGTATTTGGGTGCTTTTGCATTGGGTGCATATATGTTTATCAGGGTTATATCCTCTTGTTGTATCAATCCCGTTAGTATTATGAAGTGGCCTTCCTTATCTCTTGTCATGGCCTTCACTTTGAGGTCTATTTTGTCAGATATAAGTTTTGCTACCTCAGCTTTTTTTTTTTTTTCATTTCCGTTTGCCTGAAAGATATTTTTCCATCCTTCACTTTCAGTTTGTGTGAGTCCCTTGTTCAGATGTGGGTCTCTTGTAGATAGCATATATATGGGTCACGTCTTTTTATCCATTCAGCCACTTAATGTCTTTTGATTGGAGCATTTAGGCCATTTACATTTAAAGTTATTATTGAAAGGTACTTGCTTGTAGTCATTTCTATTTTTTGTGCCTGTGTTCTTTCTTAGCTTTATATTTCTTCTTTTTACATTATTCCCTTTAGCATTTCTTGCATTGCTGGTTTGGTAGTGATAAACTCCCTTAGCCTTTTTTTGTCTGTGAAGCTCCTGATTTCCCCCTTCAACTTTGATTGATAGTGTTGCTGGATAGAGTATGCTTGGATTCAGTCCTTTGCTTTGCAACACTTTGTATACCTCCTTCCATTCCCTTGTAGCTTGATGTGCTTGTATTGAGAAATCATTTGATAATCTGATGGGGGGATCCTTTGTAACTAACTCTCTGTCTCTTGCAGCCTTTAAGATTCTCTCTTTGTCATGAATATTTGCCATCGTTATTATGATGTGTCTTTTTGTGAGTCTTTTGGGATTCATCTTGCTTGGGACTCTCTGTACTTGTGTAACTTTTTTCTTCCCCATATCTGGGAAGTTTTCTGTCATTATTTCTTTAAAGTAGATTTTGTAATCCTTGATGCTCTTCATGTCCTTCTGGCAGCCCTCTTATGCATATGTTACTTCGTTTCATGTTGTCCCAAAGCTCCCTTAAGTTCTCCTCCTGCTTTTTAATTTTTTTTTTCTCCAGTTGCTGTTCAGATTGAGCTTGTTTCTATCCCTTACCTTCTAACTCACTAATTCGGTCCTCTGCTTCTTCTAGTCTACTTTTGAAACGTTCCATGGTGTTTTTGATTTTAGCTATATCACTTTTCATTTCTTCCTGATTCTTGCATAGGTTGTTTGTTTTCTCATCCATCCGGTGAATGAATTGTACAACCATTACTCTGAATCCTTTTTCTGTCATGTTGCATGCTTCAATTTCACTAATATCCTTTCTTGGCGACTCTGCATTTTCTTTCCTCTGGGGATTGTGTCGTCTCCCCATTCTGACTTGAACCTTCTCCGGAAGGTTCAAACATCAAGTTGCGTGGGCCTGGGCTGTGTTCAATGGGAGCTTCGCACCACCCTAATGTCACTGAAGAGCTCCAACATTAAGATGTGTGGTTATCGTGGGTTGGTGGGAACCAGGCTTGCTCAGAGTCAGCGTTACCATCGCTCAGTGTGGCCTCGTGTGCGCACTTAGGATCAGGGACCCCGCCTGCACCATGCTGAAGCCAAGACCCCCCTGGAGTGTGTTGAAAATCAGAGCCCCCTAGCATGTGCCAAGAGTCAGAGTTCCCCAAGAGTCCAGTATCAGAGTCTCTGTTGCTTCGTGCGGCCTTGCATTGACAATCAGGGTCCCTGTGAGTGCATGCACCAAGAATTGGAGTCACTGGCTCTTAGTGTGAATGCACTGGGAATCAGGGATCCCTGACGCAGATGATAATAAACAGAGTCAAGTCGCTGGTGCTTAGTGCTGCCTCCTGCCCAGAGAATCAGGGTCCTGGAGCCTGTGCTGCAAGGAACAAGTTGCCAGTGTTCACCCGTTCCCAGGCTAAGATCCCTGTAGCAGCACAGAGGCCCGAGCAAGGGGTGGATCTATGTTACTATGACGCTGCCTGGGAGCCTGAGGGGAGGGTGATGGGCTCTGTTACTCAAAGAAATCTGCTGCTGGGATGTCTGGATTCTTGGTGTCTGTGAGTCTGTAGCTGTGATCCCAGGTCTCTGTCCCCAGTGACTGCAGTGTCCTGATTTGCACCTGAGACCAACCTGGGTGGTGCTGAGGCCAGAATCCTAGTCTCAAGCAGCTCTGTTTCTCAAGATGGCATGGTCTCTGTGCCTGCGCTGGCCTCCCAGGAGTGTCTGCCAGGAATGTGTTTATTTTAACATGTCATCTATTTTATCGGATATAGATGTTCATAGTATTTTCCTTTTTTATTTTGGTAGGGAAGAAATAATATCTTTTTTTATTTCTGATAACAAATTTTCTCATTTTTTCTTGTTCACAATAACTAGTTTTGTCAATTTTGTTGAACTATTCTAAGAACTATTTTTTTGTTTCAGTGATGTTTTTATTGCTTTAATTTTTTTCTATTTAACTTATTTTTGTTCTCATATTTATCATTCTGTTTTTTGTTTCTGCTTCCTTTTGGGTCAGTTGCTCTCTTTTTCTAGTGTCTTAATATGGAAGATTAGGTTATTAATTTGTAATCTTTCCTCTTTTTTATTTTTACTTTAGAGACAATTTTAATACTCATAGGTATAAACACCAATTCAAAAGAATATACCTACTCCTATGCTGATTGCAATAGTATTTACAATAGCCAAGATTTAGAAGAGCCCAAGTGCCCATCAGTAGATGAGTGGATAAAATAATTGTGGTACATTTACACAATGGAATTCTACAGAGCCATAAAATAAATGAGAAAAATCTTTCATTTTGTGACAACATGGATGGACTTGGAGGGTATGATGCTAAGTGAAATAAATCAGTCAGAGAAAGATAAGTATCCTATTATCCCACTCGTGTGTGGAACCTAATGAACAAAATGAACATGCAACATAGAGACAGACTCATAGATAGAGAGGAGACTGAGAACTGTCAGAGGGAACTGGGGTTGTGGGCCTGAGTGAAAAAGGTGAAGGGATGAAGAAAATAAAAATCTTCATAGACATAGACAATAGTATGGTGATTACCAGAAGGAAAGGTGGGTAAGATAAGGTAGAAGAGAGGAAAGGGGAGATAATTGGCCATCTTTCTTCTATTTAATATAGGTGTTTTAAAGTGATAAATTTCTCTCTAAGCACTGCTTTCACTGCATCACATATGATTTAATAAATTGTGTGTTCATTTTCATTCATTGTAAAGTATTTTTAAATTTCCATTATGATATTTTTGACTGATTTTTTAGGTGTTAATGTGTACAGTATATGGAAATTTCTAGATTTCCTTCTGTTAAATTTTATTCTAGTGTAGTTCAAAAGCACAGTTTGTATGATTTCAACCTTTTAAAATTCATTGGGACTTACTTTAAAGATATATATATATATTTTTTTTTCCTAATATGCAAATTGTCCCCTCGGGAGTTTGACCAGGAGACCGGGAGTTCAATCACTCGCTATGATGTGTGCTGACCATCAGGGGGCAGCATGGAATGAAGGAAGGCCCCAGCCAGCAGCTGGAAGGCCCCGATCAGCCCTGATCACCAGTCAGGCCTAGGGACCCTATCCATGCATGAATTTCATGCACCAGGCCTCTAGTATGGTCTATACTAAGGAATGCTTCATGTGTACTTGAAAAGAATGTGCATTAGACTATTGTTGGGTAAAGTGTTCTATAGGTGTCACTTAAGTCTATGTGATTATAATGTTGCATAAGTTGTCTCCAAGTTGTGTTCCTGATTTTAATGAAATTTCTCATTAAATGTTTTACTAACCCTTTCAAAATTATCCACATTGTAGGGAGAGTGAGAGAGAGAGAAGCATAGATGTGAGAGAGAAACACCGATTGGCTGCATACCCCTTACTAGGGATCGAGCCTCCAATGTAAGCATGTGCACTGACAAGTTATCAAACTGGTGACCTTTTGGTGTATGGGACAATGCTCAACCAACTTAGTCACACTGGCCAGGGCCACATTGTCTCTTAATAATACTGCAGCAAACTATATGAGTATATAGCTACTTGTTTATGTTTCCTAAGTAAGTGAGCTTCAACCTTATCTTTAGCTTAATTTTATTGATTGGAATATGGTTCTACCCTTTGGCAAAACAGAAGATCTGCTTAGGAGTTTTAGATTTCTCGGTAGGAGTTGATCCCACACTAGGTCAAAAGCCTTTTATATTGTACACCAAAATCATTATCACACATGGTCTAAAATCACCAATGGAAAGAAATATATTTGATATGCTTTACTTTTTAAACAATAGCTAACATTTATTAAATTTATACTATGTTTGTTTTTGTTAATCCTCACCTGATGATATTTTTTCCATTGATCTTCAGAGAGAGTGGAAGGGAGTGGAAGAGACAGAGAGAAACACCAATGTGAGAGAGACACATTGATTGGTTGCCTCCCACATGCACTCCAATCAGTGCCAGGGAACCTGCAACTGAGGTACGTGTCCTTGGCCAGAATCAAACCCAGGACCCTTCAGTCTGCAGGCCAACACTTTATCCTCTGAGCCAAACCAGCTAGCGCAAATTTATACTATGTTTAGATACTTGTATCATTTCACTCAACCTTCACATCAACTCTTTTTAAAAAAATCTCATTTACAGATGAGAAAACCAAGGCATACAAATATTAAGTGATTTACCTAATGCCATTGAGCTAGTGAATGGTACAGATAGGGTTTAAATTTGAGTAGCAAAGATTCATATATTTAATCACTATTCTATGTTGCATGGTTAAAATTTTGTATAGAATTAGTGTGATCCTTTAACACCCAGAGTACTATTAGAGGATCATAAGACTTTCAGGATAGAAGGGACACTACCAACTAATTTGGCAGCCTAACTGAAACTGAATAAGGCAATGGTTGTTATGTGTTCTTACTTTGAAAAGAGGAAGTTAGACTTACAGTCTGCTCTTGACCAAAACTCACAAAAGGTAGATTCAACTTTTTAAAAATATATATATTTTACTGATTTCAGAGAGGAAGAGAGATGGGGAGAGCAATAGAAACATCAATGATGAGAGAGAGAATCATTGTTTGGCTGCCTCCTGCACACCCACTAATGGGGATTGAGCCCACAACCTGGGCATGTGCCCTTGCCCAGAATCAAACCTGGGACCCTTCAGTAAGAAGGCCAATGCTCTATCCACTGAGCCAAACCAGGCAGGGTGGTAGATTAAGCTTTGTAAGGATTCCTTCAGAACATTTCAGAGAAGGGAGCTAACTTTTCAGAAAACTAGGATGGTAAGGATTCTTTCCAACCTTGTGGTTATTATCTAAGTCAGTGAGACTTGAATTTAAATGGGCTTTGTTAAAGTCCCAGTAATGAATAAACTGAGTATATAAAAGAGAGAGGGTCCAAGTTAATTTATTACAAATTTTTGGAATCACAAATGAGAATTGCCATCCTAAAAAAAACCAAAAAACTACTTATTAACAGACTATGAATAATGAAGAACATATTGGTTATGTTACTTAAAAGAAAAAAACCACTCTACTACTAACAATCATTTTTTTTTCTTTTGCTCTGCAGTAGTATTCTTCCAATCAGTTGAAAACAAGTGAACTAATTTAAGTTTTGATCCTGTACATTTTAATTTTAACAGAGCCATGATATAGCAAGAACCTAAAGTATATTTTAGACCTAAAACCTCAGTATAAAAATGCTCTACCACTTTTATTAGTTTTACTTATTTTTTAGTATAAACTTAAACAGTAACTTTACTCACTTCTTTTGGAAGAAAAAACAAGAAAAGGTAACCTTTGCAGAGCCTCACATGAAGTCTCTGAGAACTATCCTGTCAAAAGGAATGAGTAAGCACAATCATGCTACTCAGGCTCTTTCTTTTCACTCCTCAGTACACACACACACACACACACACACACACACACACACACACACACTCATATCCCTTCATTCCTTTAGGGAAGTGTTCATATGTTCTATGTTTGTAAAATCCTTCTCTGTCTTTTATATCTTGTCAAAGACCCACATGAGGAAGTTTATAAGAATCAGTGGTTGGACACAATGCATTGGTATCAAAAAAAGCAGAGTTCAAATCATAGATCAATTTCTCATTAGTTATGTGACTCAGGAGATTTACTTAACCTCTTTGAGATTGAGTTTCCACATGAGAAAAAAATAAGGATGATAATAGTACCTAATTTATAGGCATGGCATGTGATTTACATAAGGTTATTAGCATAAAATCACTTTGATAGATATCTCACATATAGAAATCACATAATAAATGGTCATCATTATGGTTATTCACTTCAAGTTACAAGCCTACTGTTTTTGAAATTTTCTGCTCATCTAAACATGATATTTATTATTTTTGAGTGCTAAACATTTTTATATATTCTGTCTGGCAGCATCTTCTGTTTCCTATGTTATATGTAAAACCATAACAAAATCTTGTCTATATGCAATTGTGATAGAGCTTTTAGATATGATATATCCAAGAAAGTACAAATTGGTATTATAAGCCAATGAGAGGCCTGGTACACAAAAACTTGTGCACTGGGGGGGGGGGTGTCACTCAGCCTGGCCTGTGCCCTCTGGCAGTCTGGAACCCCTTGGGGGGGGGTGACCACCTGCAGCCTTAGGTCCATTCCCTGGGGGAATGGGTCTAAGCTGGCAGTCAGACATCACTCTGGCATCCGGGAGCCATCAGGGAATGTCCACTTACCAGCAGGAAGCAGGCCTAAGCTGCAGTCAGACATCCTTAGCACTGCTGAGGAGGCAGGAGAGGCTCCCGCCACCACCACTGTACTGGCAGCCGTCAGCCTGGCTAGTGGCTGAGCAGAGCTCCCCCTGTGGGAGCACAATGACCACCAGGGGGCAGCTCCTGAATTTAGCATCTGCCCCCTCGTGGTCAGTGTGTGTCATAGTGACCAGTGATTCCCAGTCGTTCTGCTGTTAGGGTCAATTTGCATATTACCCTTTTATTATATAGGAGTACCTGGCCAGCCTGGGTGAGGGGATGATGACTGTTTGCAGGTTGGCCACAGCCCCTTAGGGTAGGGGTTCCCCCTGGGGTGCCTGGCTAGCCTGGGTGAGGGGCTGATGGCTGTTTGCAGGCTGGCCACAACCCCCAGCCACCCAAACTCCCAGTGAAGGCTGGCTGGAAGTAGGTATCTTGGATTTATTTATCTTCTATAATTGAAACTTTGTTGCTATGATCAGAAGCCACAGCTGGCTCAGGGCAGGCGAGAAGCTTGGCTTCCTCCATCGCCAGGTCAACCAAGGCTCCTGCTTGCTCCAGCTTTGTGGCTGCCGGCCGCCATCTTGCTTGGGTTAATTTGCATATAGTTGCTCTGATTTGCTGTTGGGCGTGGCTTAGGAAGTATCAAAGGTATGATCAATTAGCATCTTTGTCTTTTATTAATGTAGGTATCCAATGACAAACACTTGGACAAGTTTCTGCTACATGGTGTCTTTCCTCCTGAAATGAAACCCTCATGTGAAAAATTAGAAATTAGAGATTAATTTCTTAGTTTCCCTACCCTGGAAAGAACTCAAAGGCTTTAAGGACGTCATTAAAGAATATTTAGAAACAAACCATTAGAGATTCTGTCTGAATGAGGAGAATGACACAATACTGCCAGAGTAATAGCTATATACAAGGTTTCGTATGGATTCCTGATTTTGAAATTAAAGGAATGTAATTATGTATCAACTAGAGTCCCAGTGCACAAAATTCATGCATGGGGGGGGTTCCTCAGCCCAGACTTCACCCTCTTGCAATCCCAGGACCCCTCAGAGGATCCATGTGGGATAGAGCCTAAACTGACAGTCGGACATCCTTCTCGCAATCAGGGACCACTGGCTCCTAACCGCTCTCCTTCCTGCCTGCCTGATCGCCCCTTACCACTCTGCCTGCCTACCTGAATGCCCATAATTGCTCCCTTGCCTACCTGGTCACCCCTAACCACCTCTGCCTCAGCCCCCACTGGTGTGACTTCATCCGGAAGGACATCCAGAATGACGTCTGGGAGGTCGTTTGGCTGTCTGGTCTAATTAGCATATTATGCTTTTATTCTTATAGACAAGAGGCCGAGTCACAAAAATTTGTGCACTCGGGAGCGGGGAGGTCCTCTCAGCCCGGCCTGTGCCCTCTCACAGTCTGGGACCCCTCAGAGGATGACAAACTGCTGGCTTAGGCCTACACCCTGGAGGATTGGGCCTAAGCTGGCAGTCAGACATCCCTCTGGCAGCCTGGAAATCCTTGGGGGATGTCCACTTGCCAGCTGGGAGCCGGCCCAAGATGCAGTCGGACATCCTCAGCGCTGCTGAGGAGGCGGGAGAGGCTCCAACCACCACTGCTGTACTGGCAGCTGTCAGCTTGGCTTGTGGCTGAGCAGAGCTCCCCCTGTGGAAGCACACTGACCACCAGGGGACAGCTCCATGTTTCATAGTGACCAGTCATTCCCAGTCGTTCTGCTGTTAGGGTCAATTTGCATATTACCCTTTTATTATATAGGAGTGCCTGGCCAGCCTGGGTAAGGGGATGATGGCTGTTTGCAGGTTGGCGACAGCACCTTCAGTGTGGGGGTCCCCACTGGGGTGCCTGGCCAGCCTGGCTGAGAGGCTGATGGCTGTTTGCAGGCTGGCCACAGCACCATCAGTGTGGAGGTCCCCACTGGGGTGCCTGGCCAATCTGGGTGAGGGCCTGAGGGCCATTTTCGGGCTGGCCACACCCCCTTCAGGGTGGGGCGGTTCCTGCTGGGGTGCCTGGACAGTCTGGGTGAGTGGCTGATGGAAGTTTGCAGGCTGGCCACAGCCCCTTCAGGGTGGGGTTTCCCGCTGGGGTGCCTGGCCATCCTGGGTGCGGGGCTGAGGGCCGTTTGCAGGCTGGCTACGCCCCCCTGTGGGGAACCTCACCCCATGAGGGTGTGGCCAGCCTTGGTGAGGGGCTGATGGCTGTTTTCAGGCTGGCCACAACCCCCAGCCACCCAAACTCCCAGTGGAGGCTGGCTGGAAGCAGGTATCTGGAATTTAATTGTCTTCTATAATTGAAACTCTGTTGCCATGAGCAGAGGCCACAGCCTGCTCAAGGCAGGCAGGAAGCTTGATTTCTTCCATCGCCTGGGCAACCAATCCTCCTGCTTGCTCCAGTTCCATTGCTGCCAGCCACCATCTTGCTTGGGTTAATTTGCATAAAGTCGCTCTGATTGGCTGGTGGGTGTGGCTTAGGGCTTAGCTAAGGTATGGTCAATTGGCATTTTTGTCTTTTATTAGTGTAGATTATCCATATGTTATTAAGGCCCCAATGGCTTAAAACACCCTGTAAACCCTTTTTAAACACCCTGCAGAAATAATCAGGAGGATGAAAAGACTTGAAGAAGATTTAGCATAATCATTGACTTTTGATGTTTGCTGAAGTCATATCGGTCCTTAAAGTCAAGATCAACAGTTGAGTTACTTTTGGGGTACTTGGAAGCCTCAGATAATGATTTTTCAGATAGCCATATTCATAAGCAATGACTGTCTAAAAATGGTGTGATGGAATGACTGAGGGTAAAGAAAGATAATTCCAAATTGCCTGTCAATAGATGAATGAATAAAAATCCTGTGACACATATACACAGTGGAATACTACTCAGTCATAAAAAGAATGAAATATTATCTTTTGAGACAGCATGCATGGACCTAGAGAGTATTATGCTAAGTGAAATCAGTCTGGCAGAAAATGCAGTCAATAATATCATAATAACTATGTATGTCGCCAAGTAGGTACTTGAAATATCCACTCTAACCACCATAATGTACATCTGAAATTAATAAAGAGTAATATTAAAAAACTAAAAAACATAAAAAAGAAGCTGAAATGAAAAAGTTTGAAATAATTTACTCATCAATAAATATTTGGGATAATGAAATAATATATGGGTAGCCAAACATAAATAAAACACCTATAAAACTTCTAATTGTATGAGCACAAATTAAATTGCAACCAATATCCTATGCAACACAACTATGCTAGATCCATCTCCCAGTTGATATTTCAAAATTGCCAATGGTTATACTGTACTCTGTCTGAATCACAGAAAAACTTCTTAGTCTCAGAGATGATCATTGGTTAAGTGGCAGTCTGGTAAAATTAAAAGTATAAATATTACTAAATTGATAAAAGAAAAAAATGATTACTGATGAAAAACACTAGCCACTCTATCATATAGAATACTGGTATAAATTAACATGTTTATCCTGTCTAGCATTGTTTTTATTATGAATAAATTGTTCATATTTCAAAGTCTATCAATAACAGACTAAAACATTGCACATCCACAAAATGGAATGTTAGGTAGCCATTGAACAGAATGAAGTAGGTATTGTCATGAAAAAAAACAAAACAAAACACATCTATACAAATAAAAGCATAATATGCTAATTAGACTGGACATCCTTTCAGATGACCTTCCGGATGAAGCAGGAGCTGTGAGGAAAGCCCGGGTTCTGGGTGCCAGAGGGAAGCCAGTGCTGGTAGCTGGGGGACGGAAAGCCTACTCTTGCATGAATTTTGTGTATCGGGCCTCTAGTTAAGTAAATAAAATCTTACTAATTTAAAAAAAGTCAGGTATAAAATTATACTACAATCTTACATTTGTTAAGTAAATGTGTACAAATTATTTTATATGCCTTAGAAAATAACTAGAAAGAATCACCCTAAGCAATTAATGCAGATGATCTCTGAGGGTTGGAATGAAGAAAACATGGAGAAGTAGAGGAAATTGATTTCTTACTAAAACAGTTCAATGTTATTTGAATTTGTTAAAACAATCATGCATCCTTTTGTAGTAAAATAGACAAGATGTTCACATTTTAAGGCAAGGACTCAACATATCTGTACACAGAAATGAAAGAAATAATCACTCTATATTCCTTATTGTACATAAAAAAGTTATAGAAAACAAAGAAGACAACATTGAAAGCCATACAGTATCCTTTTCTTAGGGTGCAGAGTGAATTTTTGTTAGGAACTTTATCTTATTTCAATATCCATAATAAACATTGAGGGTCACTTTACTCTTATATTAAGCCATTGACTAGAAACACTCCAAAAATATCCTACAAAAGACTTAAAATAACCTCTTTCATTTTTAAATTTTTAATTAAATGTATTGAAGTGACATTGGTTAATACGATTATATAGGTTTCAAGTATACATTTCTATGATACATGATCTATATATTGCATTGAATGCCCAACATCCAAAGCCAAATTACCTTCCATACCAATATGTGAGGCCCTTTTTACCACACCCCTAGCCCCCTTCCTGTGGTAACCAACACACGGTTGTCTGTGCCTATGAGTATCAGTCTTATATTCCACATATAAGTTAAATCATATGGTTCTTAGCTTTTATTGACTCAATTATTTCACTTAGCATAATATTCGCAAGGTTCATCCATGTTGTTGCAAATGGTAGTATTTCATTTTTTCTTATACCTGAGTAGTATTTAAATATATATTCTTATCTAATAAAGAGGGAATATACTAATTGACCCTCACAACATCGCAAAGATGTCAGCACCCACAGCCAATAAGGAGGAAATATGATAGTTGACTGCCACGCCCTCAAATATGGTGGCACTCAAAGCCACAAGATGGCAGTGCCCAATCCCCTCTGCCCCCCAGCCACCCAGGGCCAGCTCGAGGCATAGACAAGCCTCAGATGGCGGCTGCTCAGCCAACAACTGAGGCACAGGCAAGCCTCAGATGTTGGCTGCCGAGCCACCCAGGGCCAGCCTGAAGTGCAGACAATCCTCGGATGGTGGCTGCCCAGCCACCCAGGGCCACCCAAGGCTCAGGTAAACCAGGGCCGGCTGAGGCTTGCGTTGCTGGCAGTGGCGGCAGAGATGTGATAGGGCATTGCCTTCCCCTGATTGCTGGGTCACCTACCTCCTCTGAGGGCTCCCAGACTTGAGAGACCCCCTGTCTTGGGGCAGGCCAGGCTGAGGGCCTCTAGTATATATATTCTAATAAAAGAGAAACATGCAAATTGACCATACCTTCATTATACCCCAAGCCATGCTCACCAGCCAATCAGAGTGACTATATGCAAATTAACCCAACCAAGATGGCGGCAGGCAGCCATGGAGCTGGAGCAACAGGAGGGTTGTTTGCCCCGACGATGGAGGAAGTCAAGCTTCACACCTGCCCTGGCCAGCTCTGGCATCTCTAAAGGCAACAAAGTTTCAATTATAGAAGATAAATAAACCCCAGATACCTGCTTCCAGCCAGCCTCCACTGGGAGCTTGGGTGGCTGGGGCCATGGCCAGCATGCAAACATCCATCAGCTCCTCACCCAGACTGGGCAGGCACCCCAGCAGGACCCTCCACCCTGAAGGGGGTGTGGCAAGCCTGAAAACGGCCCTCTGCCCCTCACCAGGGTGGCCAGGCACCCCAGTGGGGACCCCCACAATGATGGGTTGTGACCAGCCTGCAAACAGCCATCAGCCCCTCACCCATGCAGGCCACACCCTCATGGGGTGAGGGTCCCTGCTGTGGGGCTTGGCCAGCCTGAAAATAGCCATCAGCTCCTCACCCAGACTGAACAGGCACCCAAGCAGGACTCCTCACTCTGAAGGGGCTATGGCCAGCCTGAAAAAAGCCCTCAGCCCCTCACTCAGGCTGGCCAGGCAACCCAGTGGGGACTCCCGCACTGAAGGTGCTGTGGCCAGCCTGCAAACAGCCATCAGCCCCTCACCCAGGCTGGCCAGGCACTCCTATATAATAAAAGGATTATATGCAAATTGACCCAAACAGCAAAATGACTGGGAATAACTGGTCACTATGACACGCACTGACCACCAGGGGGTAGATATTCAATGTAGGAGCTGCCCCTGGTGGTCAGTGAGCTCCCACAGGGGGAGCTCTGCTCAGCCCCAAGCCAGGCTGATGGCTGCCACTACAGTGATGGTGGTGGGAGCCTCTCCTGCCTCCTCAGCAGCTCTAAGGATCACCTACTGCAGCTTAGACCTGCTTCCCATTCACAAGTGGACATTCCCTGAGGGCTCCCGCACTGCCAGAAGGATGTCTGACTGCCGGCTTAGCCCAATCCCCCAGGGAAAGGGCCTAAGCCAGCAGATGGTCATCTCCTGAGGGGTCCCCTATTGCAAGAGGGCACAGGCCGGGCTGAGCGACCCCCTCTCCCCTCCCCGCCTTAGTGCACCAGGCCTCTAGTATATATTGAGTGGCCAGATTATTATGACCACCCCATCAGTACTTCGTTGGGCCACCTTTTGCCTTCAATACTGCAGAGATTCTTCTTGGCATTGACTCCAGGATATGTTGAAAGGTGATGCGAGGAATCTGACACCATGCCTGATGAATAGCACTGTCCAGTTCTGTGAGATTTGTTGGTTGTGGAACCAGCTGCCTGATGGTTCTTTTAACTTCATCCCACAAATGCTCAATTGGATTGAGATCTGGTGTTTGTGAGGGCTACCTAAGCAAGGTAAAGTCTCCCTCATGTTCTTGAAACCATTCCTGTACAGTATGAGCACTGTGGCATGGCGCATTGTCTTGTTGGAAGAAGCCATCTCCATTGGGATACACCATCAACATGATAGGATGAACTTGATTGGCAATGATACTTAGGTATGTTGTGCTCTTTAGATATTGTTCCACACGAATTAAAGGGCCCAAATCATGCCAGAAAAACATGCCCCAAACCATAACACTGCCCCCACCATCTTGAAGGGTTGTACTCATGCATGTGGGGTGCATGCTTTCATGCTGTTTCCGTCAAATTCTCACTCTGCCATCTGCATGATGCAACTGGAAACATGAGTCATCGGACCACATGACTTTTTTCCAATACTCGACTGTCCAATCCTTGTGTTCCTGTGCGAATTGGAGACATTTTATCTTGGTAACTGCAGAGAGCAAAGGTATTCGAACAGGCCTTTGGCTTCCATATCTCATACGATGCAATATATAAATATATATATTCATATATTCTTTATCCCATCATCTATCAAAGGACGCTTTGTTTCCTTGTCTTAATCACTGTGAAAAATGCTCCATTGAACATAAGTGTGCATATACCACTGCAAATACTAAGTGCTTTCAAATTTTTTGAGTGGATACCCAGAACAGGGATTGTTGGGTCATACAGTAACTCTATTTCTCATTTTTTGAGGAACCTCCATACTGTTTTCATAATAGTTGACACTTTTCATTCCCACCAGCAGTGAACGAGGGTTCCTTTTTCTTCAAAACCTTTCCAACAATTGTTATTGTCTTGATAATAGCCATTCTAATAGTGTGAGATGGTATCAAATTGTAATTTTGATTACAACTTCTGAAATTGAGAATCTTTCTAAATCCATTTTAATTGGATTATTTGTTTGCTGTTGAGATATGAGTTATTTATATATTTAGAACACTAACCCCTTAGTAAAGATGTTTGAAAATATCTTCTCTCATATACATTTTGTTATATTTTTGATTTGTTAGCAGTTTCCTTTGCTGTGCAGAAACTTTTTAGTTTCATATAGTTCCATTCATTTATTTTTTATCTTTACTTCCCTTGCCTTTGGGGCCAAAATCATAAAATCTTCTCTAAGTCCAAATTCAGTAAGTTTCATATCTATGTGGTCTTCTAATTTATTGTTTCAGGTCTTATATTTAGTTTTTTGACTCATTTTGAATTCATTTTTGTACATGGGGACAAAGAGTAACCCAGTTTCATTCTTTTGCATGTGGCTTTCCCATTTCCCCAGCACTATTTATTGAAGAGGCTTCCTTTATTCCATTGTGTGTTTCTGGCTCCTTTGTCGAAAAATTATCTGCCCATATATGTGTGGTTTTATAGCTGGACTCTAAATTCTGTTCCATTGATCTGTGTGTCTTCATTTCTGCTAATATCATGCTGTTTTGATTATTGTAACTCTATAGTATAATTTGAAGTCAAGGTGTGTGATACCTCTGGCTTAGTTCTTTTTTTTAATCAAGATTGCTTTGATAATTCAGAGTCTTTTGTGGTTCCATAGAAATCTGATGATTTTAAAATTCTATTTCTTTAAAAATTATAATAGGAATTTTGATGGGGATTACATTAAATCAATATCTACTATGTTGATTCTTCCAATCCATGAACATGGAATGTCTTTCTATTTTATTGTGTCTTTTTATTTTTTTACTTAAACATTTTTAACACTATTAAATATGTTCCCATTTCTCACCCTTTGCCCACCCTCATCCAGGCCCTGCCCATCCTTCCCTCTGGCTATCACCACACTATTGTCTGTGTCTATGGGTTATGCATATATGTTCTTTGGCTAATCCCTTCACCTTCTTTCATCCAGTCCACACTCCCCTCTCCCCGCTGACAGCTGTCAGTCTGTTCCATCTATCCATGTCTCTGTTTCTATTTTGTTCATCAGTTTATTTTGTTTATTAGGTTTCATGTATAAGTGAGATCATATGTTATTTGTCTTTCTCTGACTGGTTTATTTCACTTAGCATAATAATTCCCAGGTTCTTATCAATTTTATGATAATGCTTTGTAGTTTTTGGTATATAGGACCTTCACATCCTTATTAAGTTTATTCCTAAGTATTTTATTCTTGCAATTGCAAAGTAATTTTTTTCTCATTTCTTTTTCTGAAATTCCCTTCATAGCATATAGGAATGAAGTGGGTTTTTGTACATTGATTTTGTATCCTGAAACTTTACTTCATTTGTTTATTGTCCCAGAGGAAGGCCCCAGCCATCCTCTGAAGGGCGATCAATCTGGGGGCCCCATGATCAATCGTCCAGCAGAGGGAGGCCCAGGCCAGCCAAGCATTCGCACCCCATACCTGCGGTCTGCAGAGGGAGGAGACTGGTGGCCAGTGTAGGGGCAGTTCCGCATAGATGGCAAGCAGTGGCAGCAGTGAGGGCTGGACCTGCTGTGGGCAGCTGGAGGAAGCAAAGCCTCGATAAGCCATGATTGCCAACCAGACCTAGGGATTGCAAGAGGGCGCGGGCTGGGCTGAGGGACACCCTCTTCCCTGTGCATGAATTTCATGTACTGGGCCTCTAGTCTATACTAATAAAAACTTAAGTAGTCCTAGCACTCTCACACATGATGTCATCACAAGATGGCCGTCAAAAGATGGCCAGCATAAGATAGCTGCCACAGATGGCCACGATAAGATGGTTATCACAAGATGGCCACCACAAGATGGCCGCATGCACAGCGAAGATGGGGGCTGATGGTCACTCCTCACAGTGAGGCCTGGGGGTCCCACAGCTTTGCTTGGTGTGGAGGAGGCCAGTCTTGGTGTCCCCACTGCCTTGCGTGGAGGAGGCAGGTCCCAGCAGAGAAGGTGGGTTGCAGCATGGGAGGGCAGTTGCGGGTGATCAGGCCAGCAGGGAAGGGCAGTTGGGAGCAATCAGGCCAGCAGGGGAGGGCAGTTGTGGGTGATCAGGCTGGCAGGGGAGGGCAGTTGGGGGTGATTGGGCCAGCAAGGGAGGGCAGTTGGGGAACATCAGGTTGGCAGGTGAGCAGTTAGATGTTAATAAAGCCAGCAGGGGAGCAGGTATGGGGTGATCAGGCTGGAAGGCAGAAGTGGTTAGGGGCAATCAAGCAGGCAGGCAGGCAGGCAAGTGGTTAGGAGCCAGGGGTCCTGGATTGTGAGAGGGATGTCCAACTGCTGGTTTAAGCCTGATCCCAAAGTGACCAGGTATAAAATGGCAGTTTGACATCCCCTAAGGGGTCACAGATTGGAGAGGGTGCAGGCCGGGCTGAGGAACACCCCTCCCATGGACGAATTTCATGCACCGGGCCTCTAGTGTTGAATAAGAGTGGTGAGAGTGGACATCTTTATCATGTTCCTTTTGTCTGTATCCTTCTGTTCCTATTTTATTGAATGTTTTAATCAAAATGGATGTTGTATCTTATCAAATGCTTTTAATATTAAAAATGATAGAAAAGAAATAGAAACATTTCTAAAGGAAGAATATGTGATTTTAAGAAGTGATGGTGAGAAGAAAAAATTGCTGTTGCAAATGGTAAGGATTCCTTCTTTTTTACTGCAGCATACCACAGTTTTTTAAGCCATTCATCTACTGATGGGCACTTAGGCTGTTTCCAAATCTTAGGTATGGTAAATTGTGCTGCTATGAACATCAATCAGACCATCAAATCTCAGAGGGAAGGTAAGGGATAGTGGGGGTAAGGGGAAGAGATCAAACAAAGGACTTGTATGCATGCATTATAAGCCTAACCAATGGACACAGACACCAGGGGAGTGAAGGCATGAATGGGGGATGGGAGGATAAAAACACATATGTAATACCTTAATCAATAAAGAAAAAAATTGCTTACCTCATATCTTTCATTTTAGAGAATAAGCTTAATATTGAAAAGTTAAAATTAAATGTATTTGTGGAGACATAAAATCTGAAGTTAAAGATAAGTAAAATTACCTAAGTAAATCTAATCTTAAGGCCCTAGTTATTCACATTCTTTGACAATAGAGTAACTTGCAAATACAATCACAAAGTCACCATCAGTAATCTGTGATAAATTATAGAAAACAAGAGGAATTAACAGAAGCCAAGAGTTGTCAATATGGTGTCTGAGTCTTTAAAAAGGTGGGAAGAAGTAGATGTTAGAAACTATAAGCATACTATATACTTTAGATCCCTAGAAATGTTAACAAAATAATTTAGCAAAAGATATCACACATTTAAGAAGTGAGGGTCTTTGGGAATCAAACTTTGTTCACTAAAAACAAGTCATAACAATTTATTTTTTAAATAGGCTTATTAGACTAGAAGTTAGAGTTGTAGAAATAGTGGCCCTTCAATTCATCATAACATTTGACAGAGTCTTTACACCTTAGTGGAAAAAAATGTAGAAGTCTAGGTGGAATAATTGTTTTATTATGTAGTTTTACAACTAGTTAAAAACATTAAAAGATTAATTTGAACCTGGAGGAAGTTTAGATTTTTATTGCAAAATAATAGTTTCGGACTTATCATTTGTAGAGGTATAGACAGAGGAGGGGGAGGAGGAGGTGACTTGACTAAAAGATCATTTATGAGAGGAAAACCAATCCCAACATTTAAAACTTAAAGTTGAAAATCTAATCTGGACTAGCCACTGTGGCTCTGGTTGAGTGTCAAACTATGAACCAGGAGGTCACAGTTCAATTCCCGGTTAGGGAACATGCTTGGTTGCAAGCTCAATTCCCAGTGGGGGGCATCATTGATGTTTCTATCTCTCTTTTCCTCTCCTTTATCTCTCTGAAATCAATAAAAAAAATTTTTTTTAAAATCTAATCTGGTAAGTAGAAAATCTAATGTGATTCTACTATGCATTAAAAGTGCAGGATCTAGATAAAATTAGTAGTGGAACACATCTGGAGTACTTACTCCTGAAATGAAGGCTTTAAGCAAGCATGGTGCCCAGCTGGTTTGGCTCATTGGTTGAGCATCAATTTATGAACCAATTCCCGGTCATGACACATATCTTAAAAAGCGTGGTGAAAAATTTATAGGTAACTCACACAACTTAACAAAAGGGAGATAAACAATCTAATAAAAAATGGGCCAAGGACCTAAATAGACACTTTTCGAAAGAGGACATACAGAAGGCCAAGAGACATGAAAACATGCTCAAAGTCACTAATCATCCGAGAGATGTAAATCAAAATGACGATGAGGTACCATCTCACACCTGTCAGATGGCAATCATCAACACATCAACAAACGTCAAGTGCTGGCGAGGATGCGGAGAAAAAGGAACCCTCATGCACTGCTGGTTGGAATGCAGACTGGTGTAGCCACTATGGAAGACAGTATGGAGTTTCCTCAAAAAACTACAAATGGAACTCCCATTTGACTCAGTTATCCCACTTCTAAGAATATATCCCAAGAAGCTAGAAACACCAATCAGAAAGGGTATATGCACCCCTATGTTCATAGCAGCACAATTCACCATAGCTAAGATTTGGAAACAGCCTAAGTGCCCATCAGCAGATGAGTGGATTAAAAAACTGTGGTACATCTCCACAATGGAATACTATGCTTCGGTAAAAAAGAAGGAATTCTTGCCATTTGCAACAGCATGGATGGAACTGGAGAGCATTATGCTAAGTGAAATAAGCCAGTCAGACAAGGATACATACCACATGATCTCACTCATTTGTGGAATATAATGAACAACATGAACTGATGAACAAAAATAGAACCAGAGTCATAGAAGCATCGAACAGACTGTCCAACATATGAGGGAAGGTGGGGGTGAGGGGGTAAGAGATCAACCAAAGGACTTGTATGCATGCATATGAGCATAACCAATGGACACTGACTGGGGAGGGGAGGTGAAGGAATGTGCTGGGGGTGGGGGTGGTCGGGGAGAGGTCAATGGGGGAAAAAGGAGAATTATGTAATGCTTTAAACAATAAAGAATTTAAATTAAATTAAAAAATGGTTAAAAATCTGAAAACAAAAAACAAACAAACAAAAAACAACCCCTGCCATATAATGAACTGTCTAAAGAATTGTAATACTTAGGGAAATAAAGACCTAACGGGAGAGGAGAACAACCAAAATATTTTTAAATAGTTGAAAGTGTTCTGATTTGAAAGAGGAGGAATATTTTATGTTGATACTAATTTTAAGCAGAAAAATTAATGTTTAAAACATTAGATTATACATGAGCATTATTTGTCTAAATATAATGAAAACTTTCTAATAAAAATAGCTGTCCGAAATTGAAATATATCATAATTTGAGACAGTTGAGTTCTAATTCACTGCCACCTATCACCAGCAACACAAGGTATGGGATAAAAAGTGTGTACAGAGAGGCTTACACCTTAAAGTGGGAATAGTTGAGGACAGCAGTATGGGCTAGGTGGTCGGCAAACTCATAAGTCAACAGAGCCAAATATCAACAGTACAATGATTGAAATTTCTTTTGAGAGCCAAATTTTTAAACTTAAACTATATAGGTAGGTACATTGTTATTAACTTAATTAGGTTACTCCTAAGGCTTAGGAAGAGCCACACTCAAGGGCCAAAGAGCCACATGTGGCTCGCAAGCCGCAGTTTGCTGACCACGGGCTCAGATCAGAAGCTTATTGACTAGCAGAAAGACAAAACAAGAATTTGGGTGAGCAATTAAGGTATTTCCTGCTAGTGTTAATCATCAAAAAGAGGAAAAAAAAACATTAAGGAATGTTTAGGGATAAGATAAAGATGGCTTTACTATATACTTTAAGCTTAGAGCTGCTTAACAAACATTTGGAAAAGTTTTAAATAGCTGGCATATGTTTCTAGTTTGAAGCACAATTAAGGCACAAATTGGCTGAGCATTAACTTTCCAAATTTTCAACAAAGAATAATACTCTCAATGATAAAGATTTTTAAGAAAATATCTGAGGACTCCCTAATTTCTTCATATAGTATATCCTTGAATTATCTGATGTCTAGTTTCTACTAAAAGCCTGGTTAAAAAAAAGAATAATTAAGGAAGGCATAATAAAGGATATGATATATATCATTTATTTGTACCAGAATATTTGAAACATGGACTATGTTAGATTAGTCCCAACATAATTAATTGTTATGTGTTATGCTTTTTTCATTTTTTACAGGTTGATAAAGGAAACAACCCTATGAATAACATCAACTGTATTCACCGCCTAATACCATTCACCTTTGTTCTAGTAATCATACTTCAATTTCAATCTGTGTCCAGATCCAGATTTTTCACTTGCTGTTTATGTATTAGTGGTAGTGTTCTCTCTTGGGTCCAGAGGTGGTTATATGAATAATGTTTGGTCATTCAGATGACTACATACACTAGGAAACAAAACTAATTTAGAGTTGAGCAAATAACTTAGTTTTAGGAAATGAAATTTCTGATGCGGCTTGCCAGATTTAGCAAAGAAAACACAGGATTCTCAGTTAATGTTTAGCATGACTCTGCCCTGTAATATTTGGAACATATTTACATAAGACAATATTTGTTGTTTATCTAAAATTCAAATTTAATTAGGCATCAATAAGTTCTGGGTGAAGATGGCAAAGTAGGAATAACCTGGGTACGGACACACCAAAACTACAACTAAATATAGAGCAAGGATCTCTGAGAATGACTTGAATACCAGCTAAACAGATGCTCAACAATTGAGGATATGGGTAAGAGAGGGAGGAGTGCAGTGTCCCACAAATGGGACGTATATCACAATCATCGTGAAGCCTCTTAAGAGTAAATCGTATAAGAAATTTTGGAATCCCCAGACCTAGGGAGCTGCACTAGGAAGAGGATACTTATACTATCTGGTTGTGGAAAATAGTGAGGGTTACATCCTGGATAGCTGAGGAGCTTTGGGAACTGAGAAAGCTCCCTGTAAAACTTTGTGCACAATGTCACATGACCTGAGCCCTACCACTGGGAGAGAAGGTACATTGGGAACACACACACACACACACACACACACACACACACACACACACACACACACTATGATTCACTCTTAATGGGACCATGCATAAACTCACTCAGTCTGTGTTCCAGTTTGAAAGGCACTTGGGTCATGTGTGAAGGAGATGTAAAGACTAATTTTAGGGTGTGTGCTAGAGGGATCTGCTGGAGCTCTCCCTGAAAATGGAGGCCTAGTAGGTGCCAATCCCTTTTTGTTTTCCCTACCTCCACCCAGCTGCCAACACTAGCAAACACCAAGTCTGATATTCTCCATTAACCTGCTAAATCTTCACCATTTCCAGTGTCCTGTTGAAGACCTTCCATGGCCAATCTCCCTGTACAGACTAAGGCACATCTTTCATAGTGGCACCCCACATGCCAGCACCTAGCAAGTGCTCCATCTTTCAGCATTAGTTTGGCTTCCCCAGCAGGTTTCTAAAGCAGTGCTCCACCTTCCTGCACCTCACATGCAGCCCTGTGGGCTTCCAAAGTGGTGCCCCACCCTCTTACACCCAGAAAAATCTATTCAAAGTCATAATGGCTAAAAAATTCCCTAACATGGTAATGAAAACAGAAATCTAAGTCTAGAAAGCAACATAAGTCCCAAACAAGATGAAGGGAAAGAGACTCACACAAGACAAAGTTAAAGACAAAGAAAGAGAGAATCTTAAAAGTAGCAAAAGAAGAACATCTAGACAATTAGCCAATTATTTCAGCAAAAATTTGGTAGGCCAGAAGAGAGTGGCATGACATAATTCTCTTAGAAGCATTATACTTTGTGTACTCTTGCTTTGGGTCTCATTTTTAATGGAACATGAAGGGAACACATTATTTTAATTGTAACTTTGTGAATATCTTTTATCTAGAGGTTTGTTGCTATTTTTGTCCTTTATGAAATTTTTGTCACCAACTAAGGCAGGATTATATTTTCTTCCAGATTGAATTGATGATTGGTATTCTTGGTTATAAAAATACTCATAGCTTTGGGACTTTGAAATGGTAAATATTCATGATGTGTGAGAAAGCATGATACATAACTGTACCATCTTAATTACGTAAAAATGAAAGCTTAGTTGTGTAGATACACAGGACTTAAAAGGACACGTCAGACTGTAAACTGCTTGTGCTTATGGATGGCTAAGTTCTTTGCTTGTGTTTTTCAGTTTCCTATATATGCACTTGTTAACTTTAAAAAAAAATGTTACTTTAAAAGCCTAAAAAAATAAATAAATAAAAGTGACGAAATATGTACAAGAGTACTCTACCCACTAAGGTTATTATCCAGAATTGAAAGAGAAACAGTTTTCCATACAAGCCAAAGCTAAAAGAGTTCATCACCACTAAACTGGCTTTATAAGAAATACTAAAGAAACTTTTATAAGTGGAAAAGAAAAGGGCAACACTTGAAATGAGAAAATATAGGAAAGAAAAACATCACTGGTAAAGGCAAACATATAATAAAGATAGTGGATAAACCACTTGTAAAGCTAGAATTAAGGTTAAAAGAAAAAGTAGTAAAATTATCTATAATAATAAAAGCATAATATGCAAATCGACCAAACAGCAGAACGACCATCCAGATGACCTTCTGGACGACCACACTATGCCACACACAGGTGCCAGGCCAGCCAAGGTAGATCTGGGGGCTCCACGATTAATCTCCCCACATAGGGAGGTTCAGGTCACTGGCCAGTGATGCTGAGGTGGATATGCTGGGCTGACCAGAGATTGCCCCACAGAGGGAGGCCCAAGCCAGCAATTGCACCCCACACCTGTCTCCTGCAGAGGGAGGCGACTGGTGGGAGTGTGGGGGGTTGGGGGCAGGCAGCACTGCACAGATGGCAAGCAGTGACAGTGTTGGGGGTGGGGCCAGTTGTTTGCAGCTGGGGGAAGGAAAGCCCTGATTGGCCATGATCATTGGTGAGGCCTAGGAGCCCTACCCGAGGGGTCCCAGATTGTGAGAGCTGCTGGACACCCCTCCCATGCATGTATTTCATGCACTGGGCCTCTAGTCTACAATAAGAAGGTAAAAAATGCTCAGTCACTAATTATCAGAGAGATGCAAATTAAAACAACAATGAGGTATCACTTCACACTTGTCAGAATGGTTACCATCAACAAATCAACAAATGACAAGTGCTAGCGAGGATGTGGAGAAAAGGGAACCCTTGTACACTGCTGGTGGGAATGCAGACTGGTGCAGTCACTATGGAAAACAGTATGGAGTTTCCTCAAAAAGTTAAAAATGGAACTCCCATTTGATCCAGTGATCCCACTTCTAGGACTATATCCCAAGAAATCAGAAACACCAATCAGAAAAAATGTATATACCCCTATGTTCATAACAGCACAATTTACAATAGCTAAGATCTGAAAAAAGCCCAAGCGCCCAGCAGTAGATCAGTGGATAAAAAAGCTGTGGTACATTTATACCAAGGGATAATATGCAGCAGTAAAAAAGAAGTATCTCTTACCCTTTGAGACAGCATGGAGGGGCCTGAAGCATATTATGCTAAGTGAAATAAGCCAGTCAGAGAAAGACAAATATCGCATGATCTCACTCATATGTGGAATCTAATGAAAATAATCTGATGATTAAAATAGATCCAGGGACATGGAATATAGTAGAGACTGAAGAAGCTCAGAGGGAAGGAGGGAGGGGGGAAGGAAGAGATTAACCAGATAATTTATATACCTATATGCATAACCCATGGACACAGTCAATGGTGTGGTAGGCCTGGTGGGGTTGCCAAGTGGATGGGGTCAAAAGAGGGGTAAGGGGGACATATGTAATACTTTGAACAACAGAGATAAATTTAAAAAATAAATTAATACGAATGGGAAGAGAGAGCTAATATTGAAAATAAATTGAAAAAAGAGAATAAACCCAACTGAATTTCAATTGAAAAACATAATCATACTGATGAGAAACAACAATTAGCCAGCATCCCTACCTGATTAAGTGAACTGCCATCACTTGGAGTTCTTGGTCCTGAAAGAATATTACTTAAAAGGATAAAACGAGGTAGTCTGTCTGGGAAAGAGTGCTATGTGAATTTTATGCAGGTTTAGGCATTTGAAAAACCTTATTATGGGGAGGATATTGGGTAGCCATAACTTGGAGCATCGGGAACATGATTTGCTACCCTGCATCAATGCGCTCTTCTTATGGTTACACCAATTTCTACAAGAAGGATCACTTCTGTTCCCATTTTTCCATTCAAAAATTTATTTCTTGTTTTATTTTTCTTCATTTAATTTTATTTCTATTATTGACACTATTACAGATGTTTCCATTCCCCCCTTTGAACACTTCCACCCAGTTCCCAACCCTGCTTTCCTCTGGCCAACACCATACTGTCTGTGTCTATGGGTTATACATGTATGTTCTTTGGCTAACCCCTTCACCTTTTTTCATCAAGTCCCCTTCCCCCCTATTTCTTATGGAGTTATTCTACCCCCATGAGCTAAACATGTAATGAGGTAATGTTTGGACATGCTGCTACCATCTTGCCATTATGTAGAGCCTTAGAAAGGGTCAGAATTGAAAACAGATCAGAAAGATGGAGAAAAAACTCTCTCCATGATATTGCCAAAGACATGAATACAGTCAATGACTCCCCTTCGCTTGTTTAAACCAATTTGAGTTGGGTATTAGCACTTGTAACTAAAAAGATACTAATGGATTTGCTGCAAAACCATGGTTAAAGCAATTGATGTAACCAAAAGAAGAGCAAATTGATGCATGGTAGCAAATCAGGAAGCTCAGAGCTAAATTTAATATTCAATTAAATTATCTTATAGTCCTTGCTGTCATTATTCTTTTCTTCTCATTTTTATGATTTTCTTTTGTATTTCAATTTTAACAACTGTATATATATATATATATATATATATATATATATATATATATATACACATTAAACATCCTTGCGTCTCTTTTAGAGGGAAGAATAAATCAGTGATAGTGCCTGTCACAAAAAAATCAATATACATCTAAGTTAAAAATATATTTGTTAATAAAGAGAATGTTTTTTGTCAGAATTTGAATAATAATCAGAGGTTAAATACAGCAGCTTAGTTTAAAATATTTTTAAAAATAAAATAATGAATTTCATAAAATATAACAAATGTATCTGAGAGTCTTGAAGCAGGAGCGAGAAAGGCCAGGCCTGGTCCTAACATGTATTTAGGCAGGGAATTGGGGACACAGGGAAAAGGGAAGGTGAGGTATAGAAAGAGAGGCTGTTGTAGGCTTCAATAGAGCAGGTTCTAATTCTAGAAGAAGTCAGTAGTAAAAAGACATAAATTCTATTTTTCAAAAATATGTCTCCAACATTTTAAGTTAATCTATCTCTCCAAGTAAAGAGGCACTGAAGAAATAATGGGATAAACAATACGTGCTTTACTTCTAACCACTAATCCTACCCTACAAGTCAACCTAAGATTAAACCAGGTATAGCCTATAGACCTAAATTATTTTAGGGCCCCAATGACCAATAATGCATTATCTTAGAAGCTAATGCTAAAAAGACAAATGCAGAATGAAGTAATACTTTAGTGGGACTAAGCTGCTTAAAGTATTAAAATTAGAAAGGCCATCAGGTGTTTTATTAAATGTTTGGGGGAATGGAAAACATAAAAGAAGTAAATGCAAAAGAGAGATGAAAAAGAAGTGGCCAATGTGAAAGCAATTTTTAACGACTTCCCAAAGTTGCCCTCTAGTCTATCCTGTTTACCTTTAAGAAGTTGCGAAAAATAGAAGAGGTGCATGGAGATTTTGATTACTAGGTTCCAAATACATTTCTGACCCTTAAATGAAATCAAGTTTTTGGTGTACAAATAGCTGTTATAACCTATCATGGCCTATAAATGTATGCCTTACTTTGCCAGGGAAGAATTTGTTACTCTACTTAATTCCAATCTTGAAATAATTTTTCAATACTTAGAGACAAAGATTTTAACTTGTCCTTAAATGCATTAAAGGTTGTCACCTTAACTAACTTGCAGACAAATTATTTTTCCTGATAAGTCCTAAAAATGTTGTAACTTCATCTTCATTTTCTTGAATCATCTTCTCTTATAAGCAATTTAGAAGAGAGTAATCCTAAAGTGAGAAAGTATTACAGTTCTGGAAATATCAAAGTATATACGTAAACAAATAATATCTTTAAACACATTTTTTGCAACTCGCTCCTGAACAATGTACAGGTACTTTTAATGAAATCTGCAAGTAGCTATACATGTTTATAAAAGCAGTTTTATAACCATAAATGATCAAGCAAGGTCAACTGTAAAATGTTAGAAAGTTGCAGCCTTTTTATTTAGTACCCAGAAAATGCCAGTAATTTAACATGATATATTGATAAATGTTGCCCACAGAGTTTTAACAAAAAAATAAATATAAATTCTATGTCATCTTTGGCATGTTGTAAATTCAAGATGATAGCCATTTCTTTAGCAGCACTGTGAGGGAAAAAAAAAAACCCACACACTATAAAATGCACTATTGGATTGGGTTTTACATGAAAAAAGTAGTACAATAACAACTTTCATGTCAAAAGAAGCAAGGCTTTAAAAAACACTTATAAGATAAATAATGGTATAAACTCCATAATGTAGTCAGAAAATACAGTGGTTTTAACATTGGTGACCGCCTCTTTCAATATCTGCATTAAAGATTTTAAGTACATGTGAATCAAATTTACACATAACTTCTAATTAATGCCATTTCTGTTTTAAGAAGTTCAATAAAATGCCAGTGAATATCATATTTTCTATATCAGAAAATAAGTATAGAAATCCCAAAGTGCTTGGGAAGCGTTGGCAAGATCTTGTTTTTTTGTTTGTTTTTAAGTGGTGGCTACAGCAAAATAGTCACTCTGCATAAACAGGATGTTAACAAACACTACATACGGTTTTTAAAAAAATTAAACACAGAAACACCTCATTCTCCTTTTTTGTACTGTAGAATTTAATGCAAGATAAATTCTCATTTCCAAACCATGCTGGCATTTCAATATTTAATTGGGATTTCTTATATAACTTTAAGAATGGATATTTATCATTAGAATGCTTTTGTGATGTTGAATTTCTTGTTATCGTATTAAAACACAAACTTAATTTTGGCTACACATTGCCTCAATTTCAGAGAGAGTGAGTTTGAAAACCCAAATGTGACCTGAGCAATATTAGTTAATACAAAAGAAAAAAAGCAAATAAATCTAATTGGTCACATTATGACAATTTATTAAGAAACTAAAGCACTTAGTACATTCTCTAGAGCTGTCTCATATAAAATTATATGCTTAATAAATACCTTTTGAAGAGTAGATTAATTTATATAATTAGACAAATAGAATGAAAGCAAAACAGACACTCTATTGTCCAAGGTTTAGAAATGTGAATATAAAGCAAATCCTAATTTGGGGCAATCATATATATATATATATATATATATATATATATATGCATTTAGCAAAGATTTCTTGCTGGTCAACAAACTAAAAGGTACATACTTTGTGCATTACAATATAACTAAGCAAGGTTGAGTATCTGTCTTCTAAAAATACTTTTACTTTCTGTTTCTCTTCATAGTTCAAAGAAACTAATACCAATTATTTAAGAGTGACTATACCTTCAACTATTAGCAACCAACTTGAATTTTAAGTGATCAAGCATTATCATTTTATTAAAATCATATGTTGGACTTCACTATATTGTAAGTGTAAACCCAGGAATATTGAATCTATGAGTAAAATGTATTTGTGAATAATTACTATCAATGCCACTGCAGCCTTGCGTAGGGAGGCAGAAAACACACTTCTGGATTGTTCTATTAATTTCAGCAATCATTCATTTTGAGATACATGCCAGAATTACCTGAATAAGCTGATAAATGTAAGAAATTGTTCTAAAAATTTAATTGCAATTGACCAATCTATACTTAATATGCCTTGCATTGTTGTTCAGACATAACATTATGTTAATAGGACCTCTGTGTGCTGAAATCTAGACAAAGGATCCAGATATTTTGACCCCACTGACAGCTTGCCTTCATCCTTTCTGTGCTCTCTTTTCTCTATAAATACAATAAGAATAGGAGCCTGGGAGCAGGAGGAGACTCATTATATTATAGATCACATACTATGAGAAACAAGACTACAGATAAATATGGGCTTGACAACAACTGCTTCCCTCCACACCATTCTGTCACAAAAGTTCATTGTAAATTTCATTGTTATTAAAAAGCATGGAAGGTTTTAAAAGAAAATGTAAGTTGAGAAGTGGAAAGGAAGAAAATTATATGATAATCTGGCCTTGCGGCATACTGAGTAAATTCCTTGCCCAAAAATATCTTCCCTGATAATAACTGAATTTTAAATTATTCTCATCTGGTTCAATTGCCTAAAAATCCAGCAAGTAGAAACTCATTTGATTAATGGACATCTTTCTTGAAAAATGCCAATTATTCACTAACCACTGACAGAAAAATGTGAGTTAATTCAATGAAAATAGCTGCTCTGTGGTAATGGAAGTTCTGATTTGAGTAAAGAGAAGGGCATGAGGTCATTTTGGGGCACAAAATCTTTTAGAAATAATTTAATCATGGAGTCCTCTATGAGGTAATCAAATAAGATAGCACACAGGGGCTGGAAGGCTAGAGAAAGAAAATGTAGAGAATGCCAAAGACATGCTTTGCCTAATATAAAGCCTCAGTTTTCTAGTTAACCTTAGGGCCAAGGTAAGTGGTTCTTCTTCTTCAGATATGAAGGGTCTCTTATTGTCAGGAAAATACTATTAAATCAATATAAATAAGTTTATAAGTGGTCAGCACTATTTCAGCATGATGTTTTTTTTGTTTTGTTTTGTTTTCTGTATTTCAGCATGATGTTTTAATAAACACTAAGCATCTGTTCTTAAGTTTGTGGGTTGACTACACATATGAAATCCCTTTGGGCTAACCAAAGATACTATAAAAATGTTTTACTATGTTTAATTACCAAAGGCAAGAAATTATAAAAATCAATTTAGATAATACTGGGTCTAACAAAATACTTTAAAGTTCATTTTTCATAAAAGAACTGAAATCTTTATTTCCCCACAAAATCACCATCTCTAGCACTACTATTTTAATTTTCTTGCAATTGGTTTCCTGAGTTTATTCATACTATGTGCTTTAGGACATTATATAGTTAGTCTAACTTGGTAAAATTGGTGTTTTCCCTTTGAGAAAAAAATGTTCTCTCCCTTCCAGATAACAATAACAATCCCAAACTGTGCTATCATTAAATACTACCAAGAAGCATCAACTAGAAAGAAAGGCAATGCAAAACCATTGTTCATGAATTCATTAGAAACTACAGTACTGTAAAGTTTTATAAAAATATGTTTTACTGCTTAAGCACTTATAGAAGCCCCATTAAAAATGTCCCATTCCCATCTGCATTTGTTGCTTTAGAGTTCTAGCCAAATGGACACATGGTTAGGCATCCTTAACTGGGTTCCTTCTACAAAATGAGGGTATAGTTTGAAGCTTTCCCTTATAAGGTTGCTCCCTACTACTGTTAAGCTATCATGTTTGAATTTTCCAGGAGAAGACTCTTGAAGAATTATAGAAAAAATCCACTAGCATGTCTGTATTTTTTACACATTGTCAATCCTCAATGAATGATGAGGAATCATGCTGTTCACTGCTTAATTTTGATTGCGTTCCTTGAATAAAAAAACTGTATGGCATGACCCTTCTGTACAAATTCATTGGTAAATTAGTTAAGATCATCTACTTTTTAAAAACGATTGATTATGGAAAGACTGAAAGTTATTGTTTTATTATTTTTTGTTTTCCAATTTCACTTATCCTAATTTTATACTAGAAAAGTAGACATGGAAATAATACCTCTGCTCTCAAAAGTTCATCATGAAAATCATATCTCTGAGTTTGTCCTATCAGTTTTGATAGGAAGGCATACAAGCACAAAGAACAAAATGGCAATAGGAAAATAACTATGAATATATGGACACAAATTGTCACATACAATTGCTTCTAGTAATAAAGCAAAACAAGGAAAGAAAAAAACAAAACACAAATTAGAGCACAAGAGTTTACAAGATGTGATACCAGTCTATTTCTAAGCACTATTTTCCATGTGACATTAGATGTTCTTTAATGTCTTTCAATTATTGGAAAAAGACACCTCAAAATATACATACTTTTAGACTCCACACCCAAGAAACATCTTTGTGCATGGAATATATATCACATTGTAAAGATAATATGTATAGTTTCTTTTATTAAATACCAAAGTTATGTCTCCTAGGTTAATTTATATACTTCAGCAATTAGAAATCAACTCTCTCTCTGAACTAAGCAAAATAAAATACACAGCAAACAGTACACCTAGCATACACAAGTAGTTCACTTATATTCATTAAACAAAACTGTAATATCCTCCAGTTTACATTCATGTGTTCTTTCTATCAGTAGTAGTAGTAGTAGTATTTTATTCAACAACACAAAAAGATTCTTTAAAATTGTATCATTTAGAGAAAACAATACTTAATACACAGTGATTCTGAATCATAAAATTTAATAAGACCAGACCAATTTGGCTAGATTTCTTTTATAAATTTAAAATGTGTTCAAATTTTATGCAGATCATTCATATTACTTCCTACTTAAAATGCCAGTTTATCTTCTTGAAGTATAGCTATTATGTAGCATTGTCTAAAATTTACTGATATGCATTATACTATATCATCTGTGCTAAGCTCACAAGTTCACTACAGTAAAATTTCAACTATATTCCATAGAATTCAAGGTATACTACTATGATACACTGTAATTA
Organism: Myotis pilosus; assembly: GCA_036010255.1. Lineage (NCBI taxonomy): Eukaryota > Metazoa > Chordata > Mammalia > Chiroptera > Vespertilionidae > Myotis > Myotis pilosus. Next base: position 4,742,652 of record JASKON010000009.1, on the reverse strand, counting down.
AAAGCACATGGAAGTCCAAAAAACAACAGTGCAATTCATGATAAGGGGGTGGGGGCACATAATGACTAAATCCAACTGGTTTACTTGAAAGTCAGCTTACATAAAACCAAGGCAGTATGAACACCATGTACTTTATTTTCAAAGGCTTAGGTCACAACACCAATACAAAGCCTTTGGCTAAAAATTCTTCTTTTGTAGTACAATTCCATCAGAAGTGAACTTTACAGAAGCCTTTTGGAAACCTTTATTTCTAGACTAGAGACCCGATGCATGAAATTCATGCAAGAGTAGGCCTTCCTTCCCCGGGCTGCTGGCACCAGCTTCCCTCTGGCACCCAGGACCCGGGCTTCCCTCGCCTTCCTGGCTTCATCCCAAAGGATGTCTGGTCTAATTAGCATATTATGCTTTTATTATTATAGATGAAGCCACTTATGGATAATCTATAGGTCTGGCTGCACACATTATCTGAGATTTAATTCTTCTGTAAAAACTTTGGCACCAACCATATCAGGCGTTCACATATTAGCATAAATAAATTTTGCTCTGGCATCAAACTACTGTATCTGCATTTTAGTAATTACAGAGTGGAGTTACTACCAAATGAATGGAGCCCTTTGGTTGTACACAATAATGATCTTGTACAAATCACTTTCAATTTGTTTTTCTTTTTCTTTTTAAATAAAAAAGGCCTATTCTTCAGGATCTTATGTCAAAAAATACTGAAATTCATTTGTATTATACTATTATATTTGCATCTTGATTATTGGTAATGATTCACCAAACCATTATTGTATGAAACCAGAAAAACTACTAAAGTAACTATTTAAAAGGAACTTTAGAAGTTAGTGTGCAGAGAAGCTGTTAGGACCTTGTAGATACCATTTACATACTTAAATAAATCTTGGACAGTACTGCAAAACAACATATTGTGAGTATTGTGGACCCGTGTATGTTTATTTTTTTAATTTCTTTGCCCCTAAATAAGAAGACTTAAACGGAATATTCAAGTAATGTAGCAGAAAACAATGCCTTTGATATAAGATTAGGCAAAAGCTACACATTTGCCTTTTCTCTTCATCCAGTTTGGCAGAGGAACACTGGAAATCTTACAAGCCAGTTGAAGTCCTCTTTTTCATGCTCCGTCGCTGAGCTAAGCTTGAGGCAGCAACAGGCTCTAGGACTGGTTGGAAGGTCTTGTGAGTCAGTGCTGAATATGTGGCAACCACTGCTCCCTAAAATAATGAGAAATATCACAAACTGAGCCATAATCTCTGAAGGTGAAAAAAAAAAACACTTCCAAGTGTATCATAAGAGATTTAACTACAACTTTTTTTTTTCACCTAGGAAAATAACTGAAAATATTTGACCTGCACATTGATGCTCCTTTGATGAATTAATACCTGATTACTTGTATATTTCTTATTTCAATAACAATGTGTTTTACAATGTATCATTGTATCAGTCTTTCATCACTAATTTAATTTGGTTTTACAAGTTTTTGATTTTTTTTTAATCTCAGAAGAAAGGGTGCGCAGGAAGAGATTAACCAAAAAAACTTATGTACATATATGCAGAGCCCATGGACACAGACAATAATGTGGTGAAGGCCTGGAGAGGGGACTGGAGCAGCGAGAAAGGGGTCAAAGGGGGGAAAAGGGAGACATATGTAACACTTTCAACAACAAAGATAAACTAAAAATAAATAAATAAATTTTATTTTTAATAAGAATTATATTTATTATTGTATGTAAACATAATATTCTTAAATACATAGTAAAAGATTAGTGCAGTCAGGCTAATCAGCATATCCTCATACCGGTATAGTTATTGTGTGTGTGTGTGTGTGTGAGTGTGTGTGTGATGGGAGTATCTGAAATCTACTCTTAGCAAATTTCAGTATTCAATATGGTACTATTATGCTGTACATTAGATCTCTAGAGTTATTCTTCCTGCATAACTTCAATGTTATATACTTTGGCCAACATCTCCCCTTCACCCTAGAAACCACCATTCTACTTTATGCTTCTACATATTTGACTTTTTTAGATTCCACACATAAAAGAGATCATGTAGCTTTTGTATTTCTATGTCTGGCTTATTTCACTTAATATCATGTATTCCAGGCACACCATGCATATTGTTGTAAATGGCAGGATTTCCTTTTATAAAGCTGAATAATATTCCATTGTATGTGTGTATATCACAACATCTTTATCATCAAAGAGTTATCTGTGCTACCTTGTTTCCTGCAGCATTATTCACAATAGTCAAGACATGGAAACAACCTAAGTGTTCAAAAAGAGATGAATGTATAAATTACTAAAATTTAAAGTCTAGGTTCAATGTCTATAGATATAGGAACATGCACCAGTGGTTATTAATTTAGAAACCAATAGCAATCTTTTGTTTCCATATGAGATTTGCATTTAATCTACTCCTAGCCCTAGTTTTTTCTGAGAACTAAGCAAATATAATCAAGAAACTTGTATTTATCATCAGAAAGGCTACAGGCAAAATAAAGAAGAGACTATGGCTGTTATTTAGAAATAAATAGAACAAAACAAAACTATAAATAATCTTTAAAAAATAGATATACTTTAAAGTGATTACATAAGTGGTCATGAGTGAATGGCATGCAATGGCTTTATAAAGTATCAAGCATTTAGAAGATACATAAAAGTATGTTTTACCTTAATGACATATGATGTACCATTTCTATTTGGCTGATCATTTGGCAGCTGGTCTCTTTGGGTTATCCATGAGTGTTTTAATACTTGTTCTGTAGTGTACCGTTGATGTGGGTCCATATGTAGCATATGGGAAAGCAAATCCTAAATTAAATTAAAAAATTAAATATGAAAATATATCAGTATTTTTTTTGTAAATACACACAATTTCACATTTTCTCAAAATATTAGAGCATCATTATATTTTCAATCAGTTTGATCTAACCTACCCCTAGGGTAAACAAACCTGCACTCTGAACAGTTGATTTTCAAAAGAGAATTTTGAGATAGATTTTTCAATATACAATATATCTTTACTTGTTATTTTTAAATCAGAGAATACCAAATCTGTGGGACTGGTATGTGGTTAGAGAGGGAAAAGAAAAATGTTAGGTAGCAGGAGTTACCTTGGAATGTGCTAAATGGTTAAGAGGAGAAGGGAACTATTGATCTTTGCTCGTAAGCTGGATCACAAAGTATAAGGGTATGTGTATATGGATACAATATAGAAGGGAGGATTCCATTTGTTAATGCACCCAATAACTAATGATTTACTGAATAAAATAGTAAAGAAACTATAATATAAATCAAAGTATAGAAACTGACTGCTAGCATAATAGTAGTCAAGAGTATCAAGTTTTTCATCAGAGTAACTAATTGTGAATATGTTTATTTTATCTTTGATAATAAAAATGTTATAAAATAATATAACCTTATAGTGAAACACAATTTTAAATATATGAAATTATATGATAATTTTAAATAAACTTTTTACCAAGCATATTTTAGAAAAAGAAGTAAGCTCTCCTTAAAAAGCATATTCTAAAATAGAAACAAAATCATCATTTTGTAAACTTTTCATCAATAGCAGAAGCAGTGAAACTAAAAATTCTAAGGAGTAACATAATAATTTGAAGAATAATGTAATTGGTTTAATAATATAAGGGAGTAGAACAATCAACAAAAATTGATTGTAAAATGGACAGATGGGCATAAATAAATGACAAATAATATAAAAAATATAACAGTGATTACTTTAAAAGACAGACCTAAGTGATAATCATAAAATGATAAATGATAAATGTTCCAACGGTACAAGGACTTCTTCCTCTGGCCAAGATGGAATACCAGGGACTAGATTCACCAACCTGTTTGAAACAACTCTCTTACCCCCCTCCTCCCCAAAACACACACACACACACACACACACACACACACACACACACACACACACACACACCATAAATATAGGACACAATAGCTTTCAAGAGGTCAAAGATGAGGAATGAGGAAGAGTGATCTTTAAAATGCAGGAAAGAAATCAAGTAAGCCCTATGATTGCCCCAGCTTACCACCTTGAAAAGAGAATTTTCAAGCTGCTGAAAGATGAGAGAAACCCAGGCAGAGCCTGACATTTTCCCTCCAAGTTAGGAGAGACCAAAGAAGAGAGAGAGCGAGCAGGACTGACAACCAGAGAGGTAGAAGATCAGATAAAGAACTACAGAGATCTGTAGAAGGTCTCCCTCAACTATTCCACAGATTACTTATAAACTCATATATATATATATATATATATATATATATATATATATATATATATATGGGGAAACTAACAAAGGCAGTGGTAAGAGCTTTCTGAAAGGATTATAGAGAAATCAGAACTCATGCAAGTTGGACTATATTGCCTGAGTTCTCACCGGCCAGACTTGAAAATCTCATAATTCATGGAATATTTGTTAGAGTACTTACAAGTAACCTCCTTGAGTAGTGAGGAGTCCTAGACTTAAAAAAAAATGTATTAGAAGGAAGATTTAAAAACATTACATTGTTTCCCCTAACTTAACTGTGGTCCAGAATAAATCTCAAGAATATTCATATAAATAAAAAAGTTTCTAGCACCCACTGGGGTAAAATTCACTATGCCTAGCTTCTTATCAAAAATTACCATTCATAGAAAAGAAAATGAAAATAAAATGCATAATAAGGAGAAAAAAGTCAATCAAGCCCAGTTGGCGTGGCTCAGTGGTTTAGCATTGACCTATGAACCAGGAGATCCCGGTTGGATTCCCCATCAGGGCACATGCACAGGTTGTGACCTTGATCTCCAGTGGGGACCTGCATGAGGCAGCTGATCAATGATTCTTTGTCATAATTGATGTTCCTATCTCACTCTCAATCTCCTTCTCTCCCTGAAATCAATAACAATATATTTTAAAAAGAAAAAGTCAATCAAAATTGACCCACAAGCCCTGGCCAGTGTGTCTCGGGTGGTTGGAGCACCATCCTATATACCGAAAAGTAGCAGGTTTGATTCCCAGTCAGGGCACGTACCTGGATTGTGGGTTATATTTCTGTTCAGTGTGCATGTGTGTGGCAACCAATAGATGTTTCTCTCTCACTTATGTCTGTCTGTCTCTCTCTGTCTCTCCTTGTCTCTCTCTCTCCCTTCCCCTCTCATTAAAACCAATAAGCATGAGAAATGAAAAAAACAGCAATCCCATTTACTATAGAGCCAAAAAATTAAAGATACCTAGTAATAAACTTAACTAAGGATGTAAAAGACCTGTACTTGGAAAATTTCAGGAAATTGAAAAAAGAGATAGAGGAAGACATAAACAAATGGGAGAACATACCATGCTCATGGATTGGTAGAATCAACATCATTAAAATGTCCATACAACCCAAAGAAATCTACAAATTCAATGCAATCCTCATTAAAATATCAATGGCATATTTCAAAGATCTAGAACAAACACTCCAAAAATTCATCTGGAATAAAAAAAGACGCCGAATAGTCACAGCAATCCTGAGAAAGAAGATCAAAGTTGGAGGGATCACATTACCAGATATCAAGCTATATTACCAAGCCACGGTTTTCAAAACTGCCTACTACTGGCACAAGAACAGATATATAGACCAATGGAACAGAACAGAGAACCCAGAAATAGACCCAAGCCATTATGCCCAATTAATATTTGACAAAGGAGGCAAGAGCTTACAATGGAGTAAAAACAGTCTCTTTAATAAATGGTGCTGGGAAATTTGGACAGATACATGCAAAAAATTAAAACTAGACCACCAACTTGTACCATACACAAAAATAAACTCAAAATGGCTAAAGAACTTGAATGTAAGACAGGAAACCATAAAAATCCTACAAGACTCCATAGGCAGCAAAATAGCAGACGTATGTTGTAGCAATATCTTTATAGACACAGGTCCTAGGGCAATGAAGACTAAGGAGAAAATAAACAGATGTTACTACATCAAAATTAAAAACTTCTACACAGCAGAAGAAACCATCAACAAAACAACAAGAAAGCCCACTGCATGGGAGAACATATTTGCCAATAATATTTTAGGTAAGGGTGTAATCTCCAAAATTTACAGAGAATTCATACAACTTAACAAAAGGAAGATAAATGATCCAATCAAAAACTGGTCAAAGGATCGAAATAGACACTTGTCGAAAGACAACATACAGAAGGCCCAGAGAGATATGAAAACATGCTCAGTCACTAATCATCCGAGAGATGCAAGTCAAAACAACAATGAGATACCATCTCACACCTGTCAGAATGGCTATCAAAAAATCAACAAAGGACAAGTGCTGGTGAGGATGTGGAGGAAAAGGAACCCTCCTGCACTGCTGGTGGGAATGCAGACTGGTGCAGCCACTGTGGAGAACAGTATGGAGTTTCCTGAAAAAGTTAAAAATGGAACTCCCATTTGACCCAGTAATCCCACTTCTGGAACTATATCCCAAGAAAACAGAAACACTAATCAGAAAGGGTATATGCACCACTATGTTCATAGCAGCACAATTTATAATAGTTAAGATTTGGAAACAGTCTAAGTGTCCATCAGCAGAGGAGTGGGTTAAAAAACTGTGGTACATCTACACAATGGAATACTATGGCGCTATTAAAAAGAAGAAACTTTTACCATTTGCAACAGCATGGATAGAACTGGAGAGCATTATTCTAAGTGAAATAATCCAGTTGGAGAAAGATAAATATCACATGATTGCACTCATATGTGGGATATAATAATCAACATAATTCAATGAACAAGAATAGATCCATCTAGAGACAAATAGTAGGGGGAAGGGGTTAGAGAGCAACCAAAGGACTTACATGCATGCAATTAGAATAATCAATGGATACAGACACTGGGGCGGTGGGGGCTTGCCCAAGCTGGGAATGGCTGGGGGAGGGGGTCAATTGGGGAAAAAAGAGACATATGTAAAACTTTAGACAATAAAAAAACAATAACAATAAGCATGTCCTCAGGTGAGAATTAAAAATTTTGCCCATCCAGCAAGTGTGGCTCAGGGATTGAGCATCAACCAAAGAATCAAGAGGTCACTGGTTTGATTCCCTGTCAGGGATGCATGTCTGGGTTGCAGGCTTGATCCCCAGTAGGGGGCGTGGAGGAGGCAGCCAATGGATGATGTTTCTCATTGATGTTTCTCTAGCTATCCCTCTCCCTTCCTCTCTCTAAAAGTAAATAAAAAAACCAAATCTTTAAATACATAAATAAATAAATACATAAATAAATAAAATTGACCCATGCTTAACACATGTTAGAATCTGAAGTAAGGACACTAAAACATTTATAATTCCATTCCATATGTTCAAATATTAAGTAGAGACAAAGAAGATAAAAAAAGATGCAAATTGAACATCCTAAGTGCCCATCAGCATATCAGTGGATAAAAAACCTGTTAGATACCTCAGCCACACAAAGGAATACTATGCAGCTGTAAAAACGAAAGACCTCTTACAATTTGCAACAGCATGCATGAGCCTGGAAAGTATTATGCTAAGCAAAATAAGCCAGTCAGAGAAAGATAAGTATCACATGATCTCTGATATGTGGAATCTAATGAACCAAATATACTGAGGATCAAAAATAGCCCCAGAATACTCTCTCCCTCCCTTTTTTTTGGGGGGGCAACCTAAAAAATAGACCCAGAGACATAGAAGCATGAACAGACTGTTGAACCTCAGAGGGATGGCAGCGGGGGGTGAATGGGAAGATATCAACCAATGAACTTGTATGCATATATGCATAACTTGTGGACACTGACGATGGGTTGGTGAGGGCCTGGTGGGGGAACGGAAGTGAGCTGGAAGAGGTTAATGGGGGGAAAAGGAGGACTTATGTAATACTTTCAACAATAAAGATTTTTTTAAAAAAGAAGACGTACAGCCCTGACCGGTTTGGCTCAGTGGATAGAGCGTTGGCCTGCAGACTGAAGGGTCCCAGGTTCAATTCCAGTCAAGGGCATGTACCTTGGTTGTGGGCACATCCCCAGTAGGGATTGTGCAGGAGGAGCTAAACGGTGTTTCTCTCTTATTGATGTTTCTGGCTCTCTATCCCTCTCCCTTCCCCTCTGTAAAATATCAATAAAATATATTAAAAAAAGAAGACGTACAAATGGTGAACATATATATAAAATGATGCTTAACTTCACTAATTATTAGAGAAAAGCAAATCAAAACTACAATTATATAACTCCCTTACATGTGTTATAATGGCTGTTATCAACAATATAAGTAACAACAAGTGTTGGAAACATTGTGGAGAAAAGGGAACCCTCATTCACTGCTGGTGGGAATGTAAATTAGTACAGCCACTATGGAAACAGTATAGAGATTCCTAAAATAATTAAGAATAGAGCTACCATGTGACCCAAAAATCCTTCTTATGGGTATATCCCCCCCAAAAAAAATAGAAAATATCTATTCTCAAAAATATATGCACTCCTATGTTCATTGCAGCATTATTCGTGGAGACCAAGACATGGAAACAAATCATCCTTTAATAGATAATTGGATAAAGAAGATGTGGTACATATATACAATGAAATACTACTCAGCCATAAAAAATATAAAATACTGCCATTTGCAACAACATGGGTGGACCTTTAGAATATCATGCTAAGTGAAATAAGTAAGAAAAGTTAAGAACCAAATTATTTCACTTATATATGGGATATAAAACTGAAAGTAGCAAATAAACACACAAGAAAAACAAACAAAAACTCATAGACACATCATGTGATCTCACTCATATGTGGAATCTAATGAACAAAATGATCTAATGAACAAAATAGATCCAGAGACATAGATGCATGGAACAGATTGTGGAATCTCAAAGGGAAGGCAGGGGAGGGTGGATGGATGGGAAGAGATCAACCAATGAACTTGTATGCATATATGCATAACCCATGGACACAGACAACAGGGTGGTGAAGGCCTGGGGTGGGGGTCAACGGTGGGCTAGAAGTGTTAAATGGGGGGGGCAGGGAGACATATGTAATACTTTCAAAAAATTTTTAAAACAAACAAATAAACAAAATACACACAAAAAAAAATCATAGACACAGACAACAGTATGGTGGTTACCACAGTGAATTGAATTGGGGAGTAAAGGGTAAAGAGGGTCAAATGTATGGTTATAGAAAATGATCAGACTTTGGCTTGTGGGCACACAATGCAATATGAAGATCCTGCATCATAAAAATATATACTTGAAACCTATATAATCTTATTGATATTGCAGGCTAAACGGAAAGGAAGACTAAACAGGCATGGCGCTTAACGTGTTAACCAATGTCACCTCAATAAATTCAATTAAAATAAAGAAAAAATCCCCAGAGTCAAGCGATAAGTGTTGAGAGGGCACAGAGAAACAAGAACTCTGTATACTGTTGGTGAGAATGTAAATTGGTACAGCTACAATGCAAACCATTATGGAAACTCCTCAAAAAATTGAAAAAAAGATCTACCATTCAATCTAGCAATTCCAAGTTTGTATGCGTAAACAAAGGGAATGAAACAGAAGTTTGATGAGATATAGGTACTTCCATGTTTATTGCAGCATTATTCACAATCACCAAAATATGGAAACAACATAAATGTTAATCAATGGAAAAATGGACAAAAATAATGTGGTATATACTTTATGCACAATATAATTAATCAACCATGAGAAAGAAGGATATCCTGTCATTTGGGACAACAGGGATGGCCCTTGAGCACATTATACTAAGCAAGATAAGTCAGGCAGAGAAAGACAAGGTATGATAACACTTATATGTGGAATAAAAAAAAATCATGTAATCCCATTTGTTTACTTTGTCTTTTGTTTCCCTTGCCTGAGGAAATCAGAAAAAATATTGCTATGAGAAATGTCCAAGATTTTACTGCCTATGTTTTCTTCTAGTATATTTTTTGTTTCAAGACTTACATTTATGTCTTTAATCCATTTTGAGTTTATTATTTTTAAAAAATACATTTTTGTTTATTTCAGAGAGGAAGGGAGAGAGATATAGAGATAGAAACATTAAGGATGATAGAGAATCATTGATCAGCTGCCTCCTGCAAGCCCCTATTGGGGATCAAGCCCACAACCCAGGCATGTGGCCTGATGGGGAATCAAACTGTGACCTCCTGGTCCATAGATCAATGCTCAACCACTGAGCCACTCCAGCCAGGCAAGTTTATTCTTATATAAGAAGTTCTAATTTCATTTTTTTACACATATCTGTTCAATTTTCCCAACACCACTTATTGAATAGAATATCTTTACCCAATTGTGTGTTTTTGTTTCCTTGGTGAAATATAAATTATCTATAAAGAATTGGATTATTTATGGACTCATTCGTCTGTTCCATTGATCTATATGGTTATTTTTATGCCAGTACCAGTTTGTTTTGATTACTATGGCTTTGTGTTATAGTTTGATATCAGGTATTATAATCTCTCCAACTTTGTACTTCTTTCTCAAGATTTCTGTGGCTATTCATGGTCTTTGTCATTTCATATACATTTTTGGAATATTTGTTCTGGTTCTCAAATATATGCCCTTGGTATTTTGATGGGAATGGCACTGAATCTATGATTGGTTTGGGTAGTATGGATATTTTAATGATGTTAATTCTTATATGTGGAACACATGCACACAGTATATTCTTCCACTTGTTTGTATCTTATTCAATTTATTTCTTCAGTGTTTTATAATTTTTGAAGTACAGTTCTTTTATATCCTTGTTTAAATTTATTCCCAGGTATTTTATTTTTTGAAGTAGCTGTGAAGGGAATTGTTTCCTTAGTTTCTTTTTCTGGTAGTTCATTAGTGATGCATAAAAAGGCAACTGATTTGGATAACTATTTTGTATCCTGTTACTTTACTGAATTCATTTATCAGTTCTAGTAGTGTTTTGGTGGAGTATTTAGAGTTTTCTATATAAAATATTATGCCATCTGCAAAATAAAAAGCTCTTGCAAAGCAAAGGAAACCATCAACAAAATGAATCCACTGAATAGGGGAACATATTCCCTGAGACATCTGATAAGGCCTTAATATCAAAAACTTATAAAGAACTTATAAAATCCAATACCAAAAAACTCAAATAATCCAATTATAAAATGGGCAAAGGACCTGAATAGATACTTCTCTAAAAAGGATATGCTGATGGGCAATAGATATGAAAAGATACTCAACTTCACTAGTCATCAGAGAAGTGTAAATTAAGACCACAATGATATATCAACTCACACCTGTCAGAATGACTATCATTCATAAATCAACACACACGTGTTGGCAAGGAGGTAAAGAAAAGGGAATTCTCATGAACAGTTGATGGAAATGCAGGTTGGTGCAGACACTGTGGAAAGCAGGCCAGAGATACCTCAAAAAATGAAAAGTGGAACTGCCTCATGATCCAATAATTCCAAGTCTGGGAATTTATTCAAAGAAACCCAAACCAATAATCTGAAAGAATATATGTACCACTATGTCCACAATAGCCAAGATTTAGAAGCAGCTCAAGTGTCAATTAGTAGATGATTAGATAAAATAGCTGTGGTACATTTATTCTATTGATTACTACTTGGCTGTGAAAAAGGAAATCTTACCCTTTGAGAAAGCATGGATGGACCTGGAGAGCATTATGCTAAGTGAAATAAGCCAGTTAAAGACAAATACCATATGATTTCATGCATGTGTGAAATCTAATGAACAAAATGAATAAGGAACATAGAAACAGACTCATAATTTGGTTGGGGGTTGGGTTGGGGGAGTGGAGGGATTGAGCAAAAAATAAAACAAAGGAGAAAAAAACTCATGGACATGGACAAGAGTGTGGTAATTGCCAGGTGGAAGGAGTTTTGGGGGAAGTTTAGAAGCATATAGCAGGGATAAATGGTGATAGAGACTTGACTTGGGGTGGTGAACACACAATACAGTGTATAGATTATGTATTGTAGAATTGTGCAACTGAAATGTATAATTTTGTTAAGTAGTATCACCCCAATAAATTCATTAAAATGGAAAAAAATCAAGCCTGTTAAAAAACAGAGTAAAATGATATTTAGCATGAGATAGGGGCTATGGGATAAGATGAATATTATTTAAGCAGACAACCTTGTAAAAAATAATAAATGAGCCATAGACTTCTAATGCATAGTATAATGAATATAGATAATAATATTGTACCATAATTATATAATGTGATAAATATTGCTACTACATCAATCATATTACAATGTATCAAAGCAACATGCTGTGTACCTTTTTTAAAAAATATATTTTATTGAATTTTTTACAAAGAAGACGGGAGAGGGATAGTTAGAAACATCGATGAGAGAGATCGATCAGTTGCCTCCTGCACGCACCCCAGTAGGGATGTGCTCGCAACCAAGGTACATGCCCTTGACCGGAATCGAACCTGGGACCCTTCAGTCCGCAGGCCGACGTTCTGTCCACTGAGCCAAAGCGGTTCGGCATATGCTGTGTACCTTAACTTAAAAAATAAAACACAAGGTAGACAGACCTAGAGGGAATTATGCTAAGTAAAATACGTCGTACAGAGAAATACATATACCATATTATTTCACTTACATGTGAAGTCTACCGAACAAAATAAATGAAGAGACAAAATAGAAACAGACACATATATGCAAAAAATAGATTGATGGTTACAAGATGGGAGGGGTTTGGGAGACTGGGTGAAAAGGTGAAGGGATTAAGAAGTACAAGTTGGTAGTTACAAAATAGTCACGGAGATATAAAGTACAGCATAAAGAATATAGTCAATAAATTGCAACAACAATGTATAAGGCCAGGTGGGTACTTGAAATATCTGGGGATCACTTTGTAAAGTATATGACTGATCACTATGCTGTATACCTGAAACCAATACGAATTAATATACAGTGTAAACAGTAATAGAAAAATTAAAAATAGTATTGTTTAGTACTTATGAGCCAGACTCTATTTGGATGCATAGTCTTACTTACTATGTGACCTTGGGAATAATGCTTAACCTCTTTATGTCTCAGTTTGCACATCTATAAAGTGAATATAGTAATAGTATCTACCTCAGGGTTGTTATGTAGATTAAAAATAACAAATAAGTGCCCAGTAAGTGTAAGCTGTTAAGAATATATAAAGTGCTATGACAATCAGTATTAATCTTTGAATTTTCTATTAGCAAATACAGACCCTCATGCATAAAATTTAAGGCATAGAAGTGTATTTCAATATTTGTAGAGGCCCATATTCTAAAATCATTTTTCATTCTCTCACCATTACTACCTTATCTTTCAATATTCCTTCAGAATCCTCAGGAAAGTGTTAGACCATTGATTATTTTAAAGAAACTTTACTGAGATATATAATATACCACAAAATGCATGTGTTTAAGGTATATAATTTAATGTAATGAGATTTACACACCAGGAAACAATCACCAAAATCGAGATTATCCCTAAGAGTTTAATTTTGGTTCCTTATAATTTTTCCTCTTGTCCCACATACCCCTTTTAACTCAATATTTATTATTGAACTTTATATAATTATTGCAGCTTTATTTTTAAGTAATATTTATCATGTGCACTCAGTTAAGTGCTCAATATTTATGGCATTATGTAAGCATTTGTGGAAAATATCAATATCAAAATCTTCATTTAAAAAATCAGGTTTTAATAATGAAATGCAAAAATATCAAGTTTTATTATTTATTTATTGAAAAGCTTAACTGAAATTATAAACAGTTAAAGTTAGGGTGGTCATATCATTTGTTATCCAAATCAGGGCACTTGAAAATGAAAAGTATAAACCAGGACTGTCCCAGGCAAACTGGGATGTATGTTCAACCCAGTTAAAGCAAAATGCTGAAATTACTTCAGGGGTAAAATTCAGCTAAGTTATGTAACACCAAGGTACTTTTATAAATGTTCCACTGATGTTTAAACATACAAAATGGTAAATTTATATTGGGAAACAAAGGTTGATTTCCAAAAGCAAAGTGGATGCTCCTGAAATGAAAATGAAAATATGGCCGTATTCTAAATGTTTACAATACATTATACTTATTGTTTCCTATGAAAGATTTCAACAGAATGCTGATTGGTTTATGCTAGCAAATGGTATCATTGCAGAAGTATCAATATTATGCTACTTTCTTTTAAAGAAATTTAAGTAATTTTAATGGAGCTTAATTTATTTTATTTCTTTTTAACCTTCCTCAGAAATAAGTAGCAAGATCTCCTTGACAGAAGGACAAGCAGATGCTGGATGACAAATGAATGAGCTGCAGTGTCATTATCTTAAGTAATATTCACTGAATTTTCTTGATAGTTAAGAGGAAAATAAGCTTACCCACAGTTCACTAAAATCTGCCACTTCCATATGAATAAGTTTCCATTTTTTTCAAAATGGATACAGTAATGCTGGCCAGCTTTAAAAAAGATACTGAGCTATGACAAGAATGATCACTTACATATAATCAGTTTGGTATTTAGTTAGATAACCTAATTGGGAGAAAACCACTATTAACAAAAATGAGTGATGTAATTTAATCTAGATCTCAATGACTTCTTATTTTTTATGCCCATTTTAAGTTAAAAGTAAAAGCTTGCAAAACTCCAAATTTGTTGAACACACATGAATACAGGAAAATAGCAATTTCCTATTCTCACAGTACTCAAGTAGCAAGTTCAATTTAAGTTTATAAATTAGTGATTAATAATTCACCATTTAATCATGTGACCGAGATAAACCATTTTTATTATACTTATTACCAATTATACTGTAAGCATTTCATTTTGCCAAATGTGTTACATTTCATACTTCCTCAGCATAAAAGACTGAGTTCCATATATACTTAACACTTTGTGACTTGATCACAGGTAACAACAAATAATTTTTCCCTTATTATAAAACTAAGAGCAGAATTCTAATTATTGAATTTGCCTGTGTATTTTCCAAGCTTACTTTATACATTGTAGTCTTTCGCCAATATATTTTGGCACAAAGCATTTGAAAGGTATGGTACTAGAAGTTATAGGATTTCAATATAATGTTTTAACTGTAAAACTGCTCTGCAATACAGATTTTGTGAACAATACTAAGTGTAAGTTTACTGAATTTCCATATTATAGAAAAGAACTGAGTGAACAATATCAACTTTCCTTTGAGCTTTCTATCATTAAAGGGTTGGGTTATAGATCTTTATCTCCTCCATCCATTCACACAAGCCAAGCTAATAAAGCCTTTACTTCCTCTAGAGTATCTTCCCTAACATGTGGTAAACTGAAATGAATACTGGACCAATAATTAGTTCCAGCTCTGCCACTTATTAGTGTGTGACAATGGACAAGATAAATTCTATACACCTTAGTTTATCCATCTGCAAAATAATGGACCAGTTCCCTTCTGGGTCTGGAAGTCTGTGACTTATACATACATTAACAAACTACTCTTTATTAAAAGCAACTTCAAGCCAAAAATGGAAAATAAATACTTACATAAAATTTGAGTACTTATTTCAAATCTACAGTCATTTACAAGAAGACAATATTTATATTTATATAGTGGACAAAAGATTACTGTGTAAATTAACAATACAAGGTATATATAAATAAAATACTAAATAAATATCTAATTACTACATTGTATACCTGAAACTAATATAATATTGTATGTTAACTGTAACTGAAAAACAAATTTAAAAAATAACCTAAAAAGATTATGTAGCTAATGGAAAAAGTATTAAAATAAGTATTCATTACTAGATGTGGAAAACAGTATGGAGTTTCCTCAAAAAAAAAAAATGGAAAAGCCTTTTGACCCTGATATCCAACTTCTGGGAATGTATCTTAAGAATCCCAAAACACCAACCAGAAAGACTATATGCACCCCTATGTTCACTGCAGCATTATTTACAACAGCCAACATGCCCATGAGCAAATGAGAGGATAAAACATACGTGGTACATTTACACAATGGAGTATTACATGACTTTAAAAAAGAAGGAACTTTTACCCTTTGTGACAGCATGGATGGATCAGGAGAATATTATGCTAAGTGAAATAAGCCAGTGACAGCAAGAAAAATATCATATGATCTCACTAATATGTAGAATATAATGAACAAAATAAACTGACAAACAAAATGGAACAGACTGGTTGGTGCCCCAGGGGAGGGGAGTGTGGTTGACTGGATAAATAAGGTTAAGGGATTATTAGCTCAAGAACATATATGTGAGATCCAAGATGGCAATCAACAGGATGGCAGTGAGGAAGAGAGTGTGAGTGAGTGAAAAGGGAGTACGTGGGCATGCGGAGCATTTGTGTTTGTGTGTGAGTGAGGAGCAGTTATATTCCGTAGGACTGTTGGGGACTGGTGGACCAGGCTCCCCTAACTGGGCAGCCTCTGCTACCACTGCAATCTCTCCTGGGGCATTTTGAAGGGTAGAGTGTCTGTTACTGGGAGCACACCCTCAACCACCAAGGACCCTACAGCTACACTGCAGAGACCTGCTGCCTTGGCTTTGAACCCATGAACACCGAGACTCCAGCTTCCCCAGCCGTGGGCTCCTAAAAAGTTTGTCCAGGGGGAGAAAAAAATGGCAGCCAAATAGGCAGATGGGTCCTGTGCCTTCTCACGGAACATATTGAAGAAACAGCTGAATTGAATAACATCCACCCAAAATTGGCAAATTAAACACAGCTGGTGAGGCAATCCATGGCCTGAAAGGTCAGAGGACCCCTGGCGAACAGTCGGATCGGGCATCTGGGCTGGAGAGGGAGACATGCACAACTGGGACTAGAGGGTTAGAAGGAAATTGAGCTGTACCAAGTCCACGTCCCTTGGGGACACAGGTAACACTCAACTGTGGAAGGGGGTCCACAGGGCTGCTGGCAGCGGGGGACTCTAGATCTAAGTCCACAGCCATGGGAAGCTGCACACAGAAAGGCAGCCTGAAGTTCTGCACTGGCTGCGCAGTGCCAGGGGGAGAGAAACGTGCAGCAGCGTGGTTACTCTGTCTATATTTTCCTTGCTTTTACTCACTAAACCCAGTACATAGGATCTTTCAATTACAAACACTCAACGAAGCTGCGGTGACGGGAGAGGTGATTTTTTGGAGGCTGCAGAGCAAAGCAGGGAGAGGTGACCAAGAATCCAGCTCTGGGACAGTCTGGTCCCTCCAATCCTGAACAGACATTTTTCTCCTGATGACCAGGCTCCTCCTAGCAGCACAACCGCACCCAGCCTTGAGCTCAGCAAGGAAACAAGGATTCTGAATACCCCTAGGGAGCCCTTGGGGACTGGGTTGAAGGGCCTTTGGTCCTGGAACCTAATACAGAAACACCACCACCTAGAGCCCTTGTCAGAAATAGAAGCTTGTGTAAATACAACTGAAAGCAGGCAGAAAAACAAGGCGGGCAGATTGATCCCGCCTGCCTGAAACCAAGGCTGTGGCATATGACACAGAGAAGCGGTGGATAGCTGGAAACTTCAACACAGTGCTGACTACCTAACAGAAAATTGAGACATGGCAGACAAAACAGTAGAGAGGGGTTTTAACCAGCCCCCATGGGACATTAAAACTCAGCTGAAGCGAATGATACTTCACTACTTCACTTTTTTATTTTTTATCTTTTATTCAAAAAATTAAAAATTCTTTTTTATTTTCTTTTAAATTATTCTTATTTATTATTATTTTTTAACCTTTCATATATTTTTTGGAATAGTGTTCTATATTATATATATTTTTTTAACATTTTACTCTAATTTTTTTCCTTTTTGCCAACCCTTACTTCCTCATTTCTCCCTTTTTCACCTGTTTCTCTTCTTCTGTTCTGGCTTTAGTTTTTCTCTCTCTTTTCTATTTACTCCTTGTTAAAAATTTATCTTTATCTGCTTCATTGACGCATTACTATTATAGGAATCTCTGTTGGCTTACTGATTTATTTAATTTCTTCTCTCCCGCTCCAAGTCCATGCACCTTTCTCTTTCCTCTTCCTTCACTAGCCAATTTTTTTCTTGTTTGTTGTTTGGTTGTTTGTTATTTTGTCTTTTTGTTTGTGCTTTTTATTTTATGCTTTTGTTTTTCCTATCCTTGCTCTGTTGTTCTTCTACTAATACTAATAGCTTAATTAGTTTCACTCACCAAACTCAGGCCTATCTGCTCTCTATTCCTCTTTTCTAAAAACAGATGAATATATAGATAGATATATTAAAGAAAGGGAAACATTATATATATAATTTTTATTATATATCTCTTTATATTTTTCCATTATTTTAGTTATTATTTTTTATTATTTATTTATTACTGAGTATTTTGTTTTTTACTTTTCTTCTTATACACTCATTCTCTTTCTACCTCCTCTATACTGAATTGTAGCCATTCCCCCATTCTTTCAATTCCTTTATCTTACTTTCTGGAAATAAACTCTGCCCCTTCACATTCAGCTCCCCCCCCCCATTTTTTCTGGGTGTTGTTAGCATTTTTTGGTTTAGTTGTTGGTTTTGTGAATTTTTCTCCCCATATAATTATATTTTCTCCTTGTTTTTTTCTTTTTTCTCTTACCTTTTTTCCTTTTCTCATATTCATTTTTGCACTCCTTTCTCTCCCCTAATCCTCTTTTCTCTGGTGGTCACCTCAATTTGGGGTTACTGGTGTTGCAAATACATTTGTGTTTTGCTCCCTCTGTGTCATGTCTTGTTGAGTTGTATTTTGTGTCTTTTGGTCAACGTGGTAGAGAGTAAGCCACATAACCAGACACCCTGAGAAGAGCAAAAATGGGGAGACAAAGAAACAACACCCTTACAAAAGAAAAGGAGTAATCACCAGAAAAGGAAGTAAATAAAATTGAGGCAAGTAATTTGTCAGAGAAAGAATTCAGAGAAATGATCATAAGGACACTATAAAGGATGAAAGACAAATTCAACAACATGTGTAAGAATCAAGAGGAAATGAAGAAGAACCAAGAGGAAATGAAGAACAATATAGCTGCAATAAAGAACATGGTAGAAAGAATCAACAGTAGACTAGAGGAAGCTGAGGACCACAATAGTGTGCTAAAAGACAAGGTAGGAAAAAACACCCAAGCAGTGCAGCAACTGGAAAAAAAAACACACACACTTAAATATGTGGAGAGCCTAAGGGGACTTTGGGAAAACACGAAACAAAACAACACCTGCATAATAGGATTGCCAGAAGGAGAGGAAACTTAGCAAGGAATAGAAAACCTGTTTGAAGAAATAGTGATAGAAAACTTCACTGTTATTGGGAAGAAAAAAACTCATCCAAGTCCAAGAAGCTCACAGAGTCCCAAATAAGATGAACCCCAAAAGACCAACACCAAGACACATCATAATTAAATTGGCAAACACCAATAACAAAGTAAGAATCTTAAAGGCTTAGAGAGAGAGAGAGAGAGAGAGAGAGAGAGAGAGAGAGAGAAAGTTAACTATATGTGACCTCCCATTAGACCAGGGGTCCTCAAACTATGGCCCGTGGGCCACATGCAAATACAAATATTGTATTTGTTCCCATTTTGTTTTTTTTACTTCAAAATAAGATATGTGCAGTGTGCATAGGAATTTGTTCATAGTTTTTTTTTTTTTTAAACTATAGTCTGACCCTCCAACGGTCTGAGGGACAGTGAACTGGCCCCCTGTTTAAAAAGTTTCAGGACCCCTGCATTAGACTATCAACGGATTTCTCAAGAGAAATACATCAGGCCAGAAGGGAAACGAATGAAATATACAAAATGATGTAAAACAAGGGACTGAATCCAAGAATACTATACCCAGAAAGACTACCATTCAAAATTGAAGGTGGAATCAGGAGCTTCACAGACAAAAAAATCCAAGGGAGTTCGTTACCACCAATTCAACAATGCAACAAATGCTAAGGGGGCTGCTGTGAAAAGAAATAAAAAGGCAAGAAGGAACACAGGCATAAAGGATAAAAATGGTGACAAATAAGTACCTATCAATAATAACCTTAAACATAAATGGATTAAATACTCCAATCAAAAGACATAGGGTAGGTGAATTGATAAGAAAATATGACCCATACATTTGCTGTTTACAAGAGACCCACCTCAGAACAAAGACTCACACAGACTGATAATGAAGGGATGGAATAAAAGTTTTCAGGCGAATGGAAATGAAAAAAAAAAAAAAAAGCTAGGGTACTAATATTATATCTGACAAATTAGACCTCAAAGTGAAGGCCATAACAAGAGATAAGGAAGCCACTTCATAATACTAAAGAGAGCAAATCAACAAGAGGATATAACTCTGCTAAACATATATATATATAATCTCTAATACAGGAGCACCCAAATAGATTAAAAAAAAAAAACACCCAAAAAACAAAAATAAAACAAAAACAACCTCTGGAAGATATCAAGGGAGAGATCCACAGCAATACAGTCATTGTAGGGTACTTTAATACCTTGGTGACACCAGTGGAGAAATCCTCTAAAGAAAAAATCAACAAAAACAACATCAATCCTAAATGACTCACTAGATCAGATGGAATTATTTGACATCTTCAGAACGTTTCACCCCAAAGCCACAGAATATCCATTTTTTCAAGTGCTCATGGTATATTTTCAAAGACAGACCACATATTGGGACACAGGCAAAGTCTCTTCAAATTCAGGAACATTAGAATCATATCAAACATCATCTCAGATCACAATGGCATAAAACTAGAAATCAACTACAATAAAAACAATTAAAAATATCAAACACTTGGAGGCTAAATAGCATGATATTAAATAATGGTTGGGTTATCAAAAAAGAAATAAAAATCATCCTGTTAACAAACAATAGAACTGGAGAAAGAAGATGGTGGCGATATAGGCAGACACATCCCAGGTCGTGTCCCGGAGCAAATGGAGTGAGCAGCTGAAACTAATAACACCCACCCCGAATTGGCAAAATTGCTCAGCTGGTGAGACAGTTTGCAGCCAGGAAGGGCAGAACTCCCCTGGAAAGGTAAAAACAAAACAAAACAAAACAAAACAAAAACAGGGATTTGGGCAGGAAAGTTTGCCAGACCTCTGAGCCCAGAGGGTCGGAGGGAGACCGCGTGGCAGACAGCCGCGTCCCTTGGGACAGTCACAGCCCCTAACTGGGGAAAAGCGATCCGCGGGATTCCTGGTGCCAGGGGGGATTTGAGAGCTGGGTTCTGTGATCACGGAGGACTGAGCCTAAAGGGGGTAGCCTGAAGAGCTGACCTGACCATGCAGTGCCCGTAAAAGAAGAGTTTACAGAAACCAAGCCTTCCCCGTTTCCGCAGCCTGCGTTTGTTTGTTTGTTCTCACCGAATCCTGTTCATGGGACATTTCGGATACAGACACTCACCTGTGCTGAAGAGAGGGAGAGGGTACGGAAAAGTGGAATCTGGGGAGATACTGAGGAGAGAAGGGGGGCCAGGAGAGGTGGCAGCAAATTGAGTGCTGAGACACCCCTTAGCCCAGGACTGGGGCAGCCATTCTTTCCTGAGAGTGAGACTCCTCCCCCCAGCCCCCAGGCAAGGAGCACAGCCACACCCAGATTCCACCCTGAACAAGATCAAGGATTAAAATAATCTGATCAGCCCCTGGGAGTTAACAGGGTCTGGCCTATAGAGGGATTTTCAATGCCATATAGCCTCAGAGGCCAATCCCAGAACACTGCCACCTAGAGGCTGAGCCACAAACTGACTCTTTGCTAAACACAAAATAAGGCAGTCTGGGAAACAAATACGGCCTGCTTTAAAATAAGGACTGTGGTTTACAACACAGAGGAACAGTGTATCGCAGGGAAACTCAACACTCTCCTGAATACCTGGCAGGACTAAAGGCGAGCCAGACTGAAGAATAGAAGAACCGAAGGACCTTCACTACTGCAATTTTTTTTTTCTTTTTTCACCTTTTAACTAAGAAACCAATTTTTTCCCGTTTTTTTTTCTTCTTTTTTTTCTTTTTTTTCGCTCTTTTTCCATCACCTGATTGTACCCTTTCAATTACTACCTTCGTATTTTTAAACAGTATTATTACTGCTACCATTTTACCATCTTTTAAAGTGCCATTTTCTTTTCTCTTTATTTTATTTTGGGATTAGTGTTCTCCATTCTATTTTCATCATTATATTATGGGTTGTTTCTAGTTTGCATCCATCTACAGGGAGCTGTTGCTGGAATTGGCTGGGATTAGTGGCGGTTCTATAGGAGTATTCTCCTCATGTAAAAAGTCTCTTCCCCTCTTCCACTTCATTCTCTCTTTTCGCTCTTTTTTTTTCTTTTCTTTTCTCGCTTTTATTTTCCCCCCTTCTTTTTCCCAATTTCATTTTTGCACTCCTTTTTTTTGGTCCCTACTTTTCTTTTCTTTTTTATCTTTTATCTTTTTCTCTTCCTTCTTCCTTATCCCCTAATTCTCTTAATTCAGGTGGTCACCTTTATTTGGGGTTATTAATATCGTGAATATATTTGTGTTTAGTGCCTGGTACGTGGTGCCTTGTTATGTTGTATTTTGTGCCCTTAAATCAACGCAGCAGATCCAAGCAACAGCAACCTCCTGAGCACCACACCCTCTGCTAAGGAACAGCAGCTGTACGTGAAACAGCCCCCCACCAGCCAGAAGAGCCACCACAGCTGTCAACAGAACCCACCAGAGGAGCTGCTGCCAACTGAAGAGCAGCTGCTACCGCAACTGCCCGAAGAGCAACCACAGACCAAGGACTCACTGCCACCCAGGGAGCAGCCACTGAACAACTCAACGTCTAGATATATCAGTGAGATCAAACATGGGTAGACAAAGAAACCCCAAAAGGAAAGAGAAGGAGGAATCTCCAGAAAAGCAGCTAAGTAATACAGAAGCATGCAACATGACAGAAAAAGAATTCAGAATAAGGGTCCTAGAGTGCATAAACCGGATGGAGGAAAAAATCGACAACCTCTGCAAGAAGCAACAGATGAAAAAATCAATAACATATGGAAGAAGCTAGAAGAAACAGATGAAAAAATCAACAACTTAAGTAACATCCAAGAAGAAATGAAGAGTGATATAGCTGCAATAAAAAACACCATTGAAAGTATCAACAGTAGACTAGGAGAAGCGGAGGACCGAATTAGTGAATTAGAAGACAAGGAAGCAAAACACACCCAAAATGTACTGCAATTGGAGAAAAAAAATTAAAAGACAGGAGGAGAGCCTAAGGTAGCTTTGGGACAACATGAAACGAAACAACATACGAATTATAGGGGTACCAGAACAACAGAAAGATGAACAAGGATTAGAAAACCTATTCGATGAAATAATATCGGAAAACTTCCCTGAGGTGGGGAATAAAAAAGTCACACAAGACCAGAGAGTCCCAAACAAGGTGAACCTGAAAAGACCCACACCAAGACACATCATAATTACCATGGCAAATGTTCAAGACAAAGAGAAATCTTATAGGCTGCAAGAGAGAGACGGAAAGTCACATAAAAGGGATCTCCCATTAGATTATCAAATGATTTCTCAACAGAAACACATCAGGCCAGAAAAGAATGGACGGAAATTTACAAAATGATGAAAAGCAAATATTGAATCCAAGAATACTCTATCCAGCAAAGCTATCATTCAAACTTGAAGGAAAAATAAGAAGCTTCACAGGAAATAAAAGGCTAAGGGAGTTTATCACCACCAAGCCAGCAATGCAAGGAATGCTAAAGGGTCTGGTATAAAAAGAAGAAATAAAAAGCTCTGAAAGAAAACAGCCACACAAAAAAAGAAATGGCTACAAACAAGTACCTTTCAATAATAACTTTAAATGTAAACAGACTAAATGCTCCAATCAAAAGACATTAAGTGGCTGAATGGATAAAAAAAAAAACATGACCCATACATCTGCTGTCTACAGGAAACCCACCTCATTAGAAGGGACTCACACAGACTGAAAGTGAAAGGATGGAAAAATATCTTTCAGGCAAATGGAATGGAAAAAAAAGCTGGGGTAGCAATACTTATATGGGACAAAATAGACCTCAAAGTGAAGGCCATAACAAGAGATAAGGAAGGCCACTTCATAATACTAAAGGGATCAATACAACAAGAAGATATAACCCTGGTAAACATATATGCACCCAATGCAGGAGCCCCCAAATTCATAAAAATACTCCTGGAAGATATCAACGGAGAGATTGACAACAATACAATCATAGTAGGGGACTTTAATACACCACTGACAGCACTGGATAAGTCCTATAGACAAACAATCAGCAAAGATACAGCAATCCTAAATGACTCACTAGATCAGATGGACTTAATTGACATCTTCAGAACACTTCACCCCAAAGCCAGGGAATATACGTTCTTCTCAAGTGCTCATGGGACATCTTCAAAAATAGAACACATATTGGGTCACAAGCAAAGTATCCCCAAATTCAAGAAGATTGAAATCATAAAAAGCATCTTCACAGACCACAATGGCATAATATTAGAAATAAACTACATTAAAAACAACCCAAAATACTCAAACACCTGGAAACTGAATAGCATGCTATTAAATATTGATTGGGTTACCAATGAGATCAAGGAAGAAATTAAAAACATCCTGGAAACTAATGACAATGAAAACACAACAATCCAAAACCTATGGGACACAATGAAAGCAGTCCTGAGAGGGAAGTTTATAGCTCTACAGGCCTATCTCAAAAAACAAGAAAAAATGGTAGTAAATCATCTAACTCTACAACTCAAAGAATTAGAAAGAGAGCAACAAAAAAAACCCAGAGTGAGCAGAAGGAAGGAGATAATAAAGATTAGAGCAGAAATAAATGACATAGAGACCAAAAAAACAATACAGAAAATCAATGAAACCAAGAGCTGGTTCTTTGAAAGGATAAACAAGATTGAAAAACCTCTAGGCAGACTCACCAAGAAGCAAAGAGAGAGGACCCAAATAAACAAAATCAGAAACGATAGAGGCGAAATAACAACAGACCCCACATAAATACAAATGATTGTTAAAAAATACTATGGACAGCTCTACTCCAAACTAGACAACCTGGAGGAAATGGCCAAATTCCTAGAAAAACACAACATTCCAAAACTCAATCAGGAAAATCTAAAAATCTCAATAGGCCAATAACTATGGAAGAAATTGAAGCAGTCATCAAAAGCTTCCAGCAAACAAAAGCCCAGGACCAGACGGCTTCACAGGGGAGTTTTACCAAACATTCAAGGAAGAAATAAAACCTATCCTCCTCAGACTACTACAAAAAATTCAAGAGGAAAGGAACACTTCCAAGCTCATTCTATGAAGCTAGCATCACCCTAATACCAAAACCAGGTAAAGACAACACAATGAAAGAGAATTACAGGCCAATATCCCTCAAGAACATAGATGCCAAAATCCTCAACAAAATCTTAGCAAATCGGATCCAGCAGCACATCAGAAAGATCATACACCATGACCAAGTAGGATTTATCCCATGGATGCAAGGATGGTACAATATCCGCAAATCTATAAACGTGATACATCACATAAAAAATTGAAAGAAAAAAACCACATGGTCATATCAATTGATGCAGAAAAAGCATTTGACAAAATTCAACACCCATTTTTGATAAAAACTCTCAGTAAGGCAGGAGTAGAAGGATCATACCTCAACATAATAAAAGCCATATATGACAGGCCCACAGCCAACATCATACTCAATGGACAAAAACTAACACCATTTCCCCTAAGAACAGGAACAAGACAGGGATGCCCACTCTCACCACTCCTGTTCAACATAGTACTGGAAATGTTAGCCATTGCAATTAGACAAGAAGAAGAAATAAAAGGCATCGCAATTGGAAAAGAGGAAGTAAAAATGTCCTTATTTGCAGACGACATGATATTAAACATACAAAACCATAGAGACACCATCAAAAAGCTACTAGACTTAATACATGAATTTGGCAATGTAGCAGGATACAAAATTAACCCCAAGAAATCTGAGGCATTTCTATACACCAATAGTCAACTTTCATAAAGAGAGATTATAAGAAAAAACCCATTTACCATCACACCAAAAACATTAAGCTACCTAGGAATAAACTTAACTAAAGAGGTAAAAGACCTCTACTCAGAAAACTACAGGACGTTGAAAAAAGATATAGAAGAAGACATAATCAGATGGAAGAACATACCGTGTACATGGATTGGTAGAATCAACATCATTAAAATGTCCATACTACCCAAAGCAATCTATAAATTCAACGCACTTCCCATTAAAATACCAAAGGCATACTTCACAGATCTAGAACGAACTCTCCAAAAATTCATCTGGAATAAAAAAAGACCCCGAATAGCTGCAGCAATCCTGAAAAAGAACAAAGTAGGTGGGATCTCAAAACCAGATATCAAGATGTATTACAAAGCCACTGTTCTCAAAACTGCCTGGTACTGGCACAAGAATAGGCATATAGATCAATGGAATAGAATAGAGAGCCCAGAAATTGGCCCGAACCAATATGCTCAATTAATATTTGACAAAGGAGGCAAGAACATACAATGGAGCCAAGATAGTCTCTTCAATAAATGGTGTTGGGAAAATTGGACAGATATATGCAAGAAAATGAAACTAGACCACCAACTTACACCCTACACAAAAATAAACTCAAAATGGTTAAAGACTTAAATGTACTACAGGAATCCATAAAAATTCTAGAAGAATCCAAAGGCAACAAAATCTCAGACATATGCCGAAGCAATTTCTTCACTGATACAGCTCCTAGGACACTTGAAACTAAAGAGAAAATGAACAAATGGGACTACATCAAAATAAAAAGCTTCTGCACAGCAAAAGAAACCATCAACAAAACAACGAGAAAACCCACTGTGTGGGAAAACATATTTGCCAATGTCATATCTAATAAGGGCCTAATCTCCAAAATTTATAGGAAACTCATACAACTTAATAAAAGGAAGATAAACAATCCAATCAAAAAATGGGCAAAGGACCTAAATAGACACCTTTCAAAAGAGGACATTCAGAAAGCCAAGAGCCATATGAAAACATGCTCAAAGTCACTAATCATCTGAGAGATGTAAATCAAAACAACAATGAGGTACCATCTCACACCTGTCAGACTGGCTATCATCAACAAATCAACAAATGACAAGTGCTGGAGAGGATGTGGAGAAAAAGGAACACTTGTGCACTGCTTGTGGGAATGCAGACTGGTGCAGCCACTCTGGAAGACAGTATGGAGTTTCCTCAAAAAACTGAAAATGGAACTCCCATTTGACCCTGTGATCCCACTTCTAGGAATATATCCCAAGAAACCAGAAACAGCAATCAGAAAGGATATATGCACCCATATGTTCATAGCAGCACAATTCACCATAGCTAAGATCTGGAAACAGCCTAAGTGCCCATCGGTAGATGAATGGATTAGAAAACTGTGGTACATCTACACAATGGAATACTATGCTGCTCTAAAAAGGAAGGAACTCTTACCATTTGCAATGGCATGGATGGAACTGGAAAGCATTATGCTAATTGAAATAAGCCAGTCAATGAAGGAAAAATACCACATGATTTCACTCATTCATGGATAATAGAGACCATTATAAACTTTTGAACAATAATATATACAGAGGCAGAGCTGCCTCAAACAGATTGTCAAATTGCAGCGGGATGGCCGGGGAGGGTTGGGGGGCAGGGAGTAGGAGGGTAAGAGATCAACCAAAGGGCTTGTATGCATGCATATAAGCATAACCAATGGACATAAGACACTGGGGGATAGGGGAGGCTAGGGGACTGTCTAGGGCGGGGGGAAAAAATGGACACGTATGTAATACCCTTTGTAATACTTTAAGCAATAAAAAAAAAATAAAAAAATAAAACCAAAAAAGAAAAAAAATATATAATAACATAAAATGCTGTTTAGATAAATTAAGTTTTTAAAGTTTTAAAAGGGAAAATTAATCATCACTTTTGTCCAAAGATAGAAAAATATTATGGTGAATGAACAATATTTGTGAAGATGTGTTTTATGTAACATAGCTTTGAAAAAATATTTATTCTGTTTACTTAAATAAGTATTCAAAATGGAAAATTATACTATATATATTTTATAGAAAAAAAAAACAGCAATGAAAACACAACAATCCAAAATCTATGGGACACAGTGAAAACAGTCCTTAGTGGGAAGTTCATAGCTTCACAGGCCTACCACAAAAAAAAAAAAAAACAAGAAAAAAAAAAAAACAACAAAAAAAGGCAATAAATTATCTAACCCTACAACTCAAAGACTTGGAAAGAGAGCAACATGAAAAGCCCAGCGTAAGCAGAAGGAAGGGAAAAATAAAAATCACAGTGGATATAAACGACACAGAGACACACACCCCCCCAAACAAAACAAAACAAAACAAAACAAAATATCAATTAAACCATGACCTGTTTTTTTGGAAGAATAAACAAGATTGATGAACCTTTAGCCAGGCTCACCAAGAAGCAAAGGGAGAGGACACAAACAAACAAAAGTAGAAATGAAAGAGGTGAAATAACAACTGACCCCACAGAAATACAAGGGATTATGAAAAAATACTATGAACAACTCTATTCCAACAAATTGGACAACCTAGATGAAATGGACATATTCTTAGAAAAATACAAACTTCCAAAACAATCAGGAAGAATAAAAAAACCTGAATAGGCCTCTAACTACCAAAGAAATTGATGCAGTAATTAAAAGTCTTCCAACAAACAAAAGCCCTGGTCCAGATGGCTTTATAGGGGTGCTCTACCAAGCAGTCAAAGAAGAACTAAAATCTATCCTTTGCATACTAGTCCAAAAAATTTAAGAGAAAGGCACACTTCCAAGGTCTTTCTATGAAGCCAGCATTACCCTAATTCTATAATCAGATAAAGACACCACAAAGAAAGAGAACTATAGGCCAACATCCTTGGTGAACATAGATGCTAAAATCCTCAACAAAATTCTAGCAAATCGGATCCAGCGTTATATTAGAAAGATCATACACCAATACCACATAGATTTTATTTCGGGGATGCAAGGCTGATACAATATCCCCATATCAATAAATGTGATATATCACATAAACAAAGTAAGAGACAAAAATCACATAATCATATCAATCAATGCAGAAAAAGTAGTTGACAAAAATCTAACAACTTTCTTGATAAAAACTCTCAGCAAAGTGGGAATAGAAGGGTCATACCGCAACATAATAAAAGCAATATATGACAAACCTACAGCCAACATCATACTCAATAGGCAAACACTAAAACTGTTTCCCTTAAAAACAGGAACAAGACAGGGATGCCCACTTTCTCCACTCCTGTTTGATATAATCCTGGAAGTGCTAGCTATAGTGATCAGGCAAGAAGAAGAAATAAAAGGCATCCAAATTGGAAAGGAAGAAGTAAAACTGTACTTATTCACAGATGACATGATATTGTACATAGAAAACCCCAAAGACTCCATCAAAAATCTACTAGACTTAATAAATGAATTTGGCAATGTAACAGGATACAAAATTAACACCCAGAAATGTAGGCTTTTTTATAAACCAATAATCAACCCACAGAAAGAGAAATTTAAAAAAAAAATCCCATTTACCATTGCACCAAAAAAATTAAGATACCTAGGAATGAACTTACATAAGGAGGTTAAAGACCTGTACTCAGAAAACTAGAGGACACTGAAAAAAAGAGCTAGAGGAAGACATAAACAAATGGAAGAATGTACTGTGTTTATGGATTGGTAGAATCAACATAATTAAAATATCCATACTACCCAATGCAATCTACAAATTTAACGCAATATCCATTAAACTGCCAATGGCATACTTCAAAGACCTAGACCAAACTCTCCAAAAATCCATCTGGAATTAAAAAAAAAAAAGAGACCCCGAATAGCCACAGCAAAACTGAGAAAGAAGAACAAAGTTGGAGGGATCACAATACCAGATATCAAGCTATATTACAAAGCCACAATTCTCAAAACTGCCTGGTACTGACACAAGAACAGACATATAGACCAATGGAACAGAATAGAGAACCCAGAAATTGACCCAAGCCATTATGCTCAATTAATATTTGACCAAGGAGGCAAGAGCATACAATGGAGTCAGGACAGTCTCTTCAATAAGTGGTGTTGGGAAATTTGGTCAGATACATGCAAAAAAATGAAACTAGATCACCCACTTACATAAGCAAAAATAAACTCAAAATGGTTAAAGAACTTAAATGTAAGACAGGAAACCATAAGAATCTTAGAAGAATCCACAGACAGGAAAATATCAGACATATATTGTAGCAATATCTTTACCGATACAGCTCCTAGGGCAATGGAAACTAAGGAGAATATAAACAAATAGGACTACATCAAAATAAAAAGCTTCTGCACAGCAAAGGAAACCATCAATAAAACAGCAAGAAAGCCCACTGCATGGGAGAACATATTTGCCAATGGTATTTTAGATAAGGATTTAATCTCCAAAATTTACTGGGAACTCAAAGAACTTAAATGGAAGATGAACGATCCAATCAAAAAAAAAAAAAATGGGCAAAGGACCTAATAGACACTTTTCAAAAGAGTACATACAGAAAGCCAAGAGACATAGGAAAACATCCTTAAAGTCACTAATCATCCAAGAGATGCAAATAAAAATCACAATGAGGTGCCATCTCACACCTGTCAGAATGGCTATCATCAACAAATCAACAAAGGACAAGTGCTGGAGAGGATGCGGAGAAAATGAACCTTCATGCACTGCTGGTGGGAATGCAGACTGGCGCAGCCACTGTGGAGAACAGTGTGGAGTTTCCTGAAAAAGTTAAAAAAGGAACTGCCATTTGACCCAGTGATCCCACTTCTAGGAATATATCCCAAGAAACCAGAAACACCAATCAGAAAGGACATATGTACCCCTATGTTTATAGCGGCACAGTTTACAATAGCTAAGATTTGGAAACAGGTTAAGTGCCCATCATTAGGTGAGTGGATCAGAAAACCGTGGTGCATCTACACAATGGAATACTAAGTTTTTATAAAAAAGAAGGAACTTTAACCATTTGCAAAATCATGAATAGACATGGGAGCATTATGCTAAGGGAAATAAGGCAGTAGGAGAAAGATAAATATCACATGATCTCACTCCTATGTGGGATATAATAATCAATATAATTTGATTTACAAAAATAGATCCAGAGACAAGGTAACACTGGACAGACCACCCAACTTCAGAGAGAAGGCAGGGGATGTGGGTGGTTGGAGAAGAACCATATTAGCATAAGCAATGGGCACAGACACTGGGGCAGTGGGGGCTTGTCCTCACCGGTAGGAGTGGTGGGGGGGTAAATCGGGGAAAAATGAGACATATGTAATACTTTAAACAATAAAAAGGAACATATATGTATACCCTATTGAAATGGACACTAGTTTGATGAAGATCAAGGGAGGAGAGGCACAGGTGGGTGGCAGTGGGCAAAAGGGGGGAAGTGGGAGCCAACTGTAAAAATGTTAACATTAAAATGTTCAATGAAATTATAAAATTAAAATTCTAATGTTGCTAATAACATTCTTTCCTTGGGGGAGACTTTAATTTTATATGTATTGTGTGATTTTTTTTTTTTTTTACAACCTGAACATATCCATGTATTGCTTGTGTAATTAAAAATAATTAAAAATCTCTCATGGCTAAAAATAAGAAAACATAAAAATGAATATGACATTTAAAACCACCTCAGTGAGGAGATTAAAAATGTACACAAATGAATATATGACAAGGGAGAATGTAATAATAGCTCTAATAAAGCACATAAAATGTTGTTATGGGTACACAGTAAGATAAAAAATATTTATTATTCTTTTTTTGTAAGGAGGCAAGAACTGGTAATTAATTGTATATGTACTTGAAATAAGAAACATGTTACTTATTTTTAATAGTCTAAAATTTAGATAGAATAGTCTTCTAATTCATCAGGTGTTATTGTGTTTATTTTTTAATATATTTTTTATTGATTAAGATATTACATATGTGTCCTTGTCCCCACGTTACCCTCTACCCCCCCCCTTGCCCTCTCCCCCGTTGTCCGTGTCCATTGGTTAGGCCTATATGCCTGCATGTAAGTCCTTTGGTTGATCTTCCCCCCTTACCCCCACCCTCCCCTACCCTCCCTCCAAAGCCCAACAGTCCAATCAATGCCTCTCCATCTCTGGATCAGTCCTTGTTCATCAGTTTATGTTGTTCCTTATATTCCACAAATGAGTGAGTTCATGTGGTATTTATCTGCTCTCCAGTTCCATCCATGTTGTGGCAAATGGTAAGAGTTCCTTTTTCTTCTTCCTCTTCTTAAAGAATACCTTTCAGCATTTCATATAATGCTGGTTTGGTGGTGATGAACTTCTTTAACTTTTTCTTATCCGTGAAGCTCTTTGTCTGACCTTCAATTCTGAATGATAGCTTTGCTGGATAAAGTAATCTTGGTTGCAGGTTCTTGCTATTCATCACTTTGAATATTTCTTGCCACTCTCTTCTGGCCTTCATGGTTTCTGTTGAGAAATCAGCTGACAGTCATATGGGTACTCCCTTGTAGGTAACTGAGTGTCTTTCTCTTGCTGCTTTTAAGATTCTCTCTTTGTCTTTTGCTCTTGGCATTTTAATTATGATGTGTCTTGGTGTGGTCCTCTTTGGATTCCTTTTGGTTGGGGTTCTCTGAGCTTCCTGGACTTGTAAGTCTATTTCTTTCATCAGGTGGGGGAAGTTTTCTGTCATTATTTCTTCAAATAGGTTTTCAATATCTTGCCCTCTCTCTTCTTCTGGTACCCCTGTAATTCTGATGTTGGTACGCTTGAAGTTGTCCCAGAGGCTCCTTACACTATCTTCATATTTTTGGAATCTCTTTTCTTTTTTCTTTTTCAGTTGGGTATTTTTTTTTTGTTTGTTTCTTTGTATTTCAAATCTTTGACTTGATTCTTGGGATCCTCTTGTCTGCTGTTGGATCTCTGTAAATTATTCTTTATTTCAGTCAGTGTATGCTTAATTTCTAGTTGGTCCTTTTTCATGTCCTCCATGGTCTCACTATACTTATTGAGGGACTCATTAAATTTATCAGCGGTTTCCATAAAATTCTTGAAAAACCTTATAAACGTGGCCTTGAACTCTATATCCAATCGTCTGCTTTCCTCTATTTCTGCCATTCGTGACCTGTTTCTCTGTCTCCGCATTTTGGCTGCTTCCCTGTGTTGATAGAGAGGCTTTGTGTGCTAGGTGTCCTGTAGGGCCCAGTGGCTCAGCCTCCCCAGTTACCTGAAGTGGACACTCTTGGTGCACCCCCTTGTGGGCTTTGTGCACAGTCTTGTTGTAGCTATGCCTTGGTTGTTGTAGGATCACTGGGAGGAATTGACCTCCTGGGCCAATTGGCTGTGAGAATCAGCTGTGTCTGCATTTGGAGAACTTTTGTGCTGGAGACACCCTTCTGGGGCGCGACTTGCTTCAGTGGGGCTTTGGTGCTCACTGAGACTGCACCCTGTGTGTGTCCCTTATAGATCTGAGAAGTTGTGATCTGGATGGTCCCCCTCTGACCACTGGGTACAGTGGCTCTTGAGTCTAAGGAGGTGCTAATTTAGCCTCTGCCTGAGGTTACCCAGCAGGAACTACGAAGAGGGCTGCAGATTCCCCTTCCTTTTTTTTGGAGTTTGGAAGTGCCTTGATAAGGCTCAGCTGTGAAGGATGCAAGCGCTGTGGGGCCTTGAGCGTTCTCTTATAAGTTCTGGGTTGGTCTGACCTGGCTGCTGTTAGGTAATTACAGGTTGCAAATGGCCGGGGCATTCATATGCAAAAGCCTCTGCAGCAGCCTGGGTGGGCGGGATCTCAGGGAATCAACGAGCGGAGCAAGCAGCTATGGCGGAGCCTCAGCCCTGCCCTAAGGAGACGCGTGTCTCGGTGTCCCGGTAACGGCTGCAAGCACCTCTGAGGGAAAGCCGCCCTCAAGATCGCCCGCTGCCAGACAGTCCAGTTTCTCCCCGCATGAGTCCTGGGTCCCCAGAGACTTCCCAGAACCGGAGTTCAGAGCCGTCGGGAGCTTGTGACTCCCTCCGGATTCAAAAAGACAGCCGCGTCCTCAGGTGCCAGCCCCTTTCCGCACGCGCAAGCCCCCTACCTCTGCGCTTCTCTTCTGCAGCTTCTCTGGCTCTCAGTGTGCTTTTCTTTCCTTCTAGTTGTAGAATTTACAGTCAGCCAGGCTTCCTGTGGTTCTGGATGATGTCTGTATTGTTTTTTCTGAGGTATTAATCAATTGTTGTGAGTGGCATCAATTTCCCGGTGTTTATCTCTGCCGCCATCTTAGTTTCTCTATTGTGTTTATTTTTAATATGGAGTGAAGCCGTGGCATTTGCATTGCTCTCTTGCCTCTTCTACTTTTCCTTTGTTTGCCAGATTCTTCTCCTTGTTTCCACTTGTTTACAAAAGGGAAGCATCAATTCCAATGTTCTCTAAGCCTGGGTTTGGAGTTGAGGACTTAGCTGAAACTATTGTAGCAATAAGATACACAAAGTTAACATGGCTTCCACTATGACCCCCACCATTTAACTCAGGGGTGGGCAAACTTTTTGACTCAAGGGCCACAATGGGTTCTTAAACTGGACCGGAGGGCCAGAACAAAAGCATGGATGGAGTGTTTGTGTGAACTAATATAAATTCAAAGTAAACATCATTACATAAAAGGGTACGGTCTTTTTTTTTTCAATAGTTTTATTCATTTCAAACGGGCCGGATCCGGCCCGTGGGCCGTAGTTTGCCCACGGCTGATTTAACTGAATAAACAAGTCTAGAAACTCTGCATGGACAGGAGGCATGTAGAAGCATCTTCTGTATGCTTCTGGTGGTGGTACTAACCAAGAGAAAGAAAAGTATTCAAAGGGAAATATAACTTGTAAGGAACTATAATTAAGTAAAACAATTGTTATTATATGACAGCATATACCACAGAAAACTAAAAATATAAGCACAATTGGCATATAAATTCCTGTGTATTTCAGCATTTTATTCACTGTTGCCAGTTACATTTTTAAAAGAAAGCAAGAGGCATACACACACACACACACACACACACACACTGGAATTGTTCCTTGTGAATATGTGGTTTTGTGATGCACAAACTGGCTGACTAGAAAATACATAACGGTTCATGAATACTAGTAGTTTCAACCCCTTTACTAAGGGAAATAAGACAAATTATAAGTAAACCAAAATGCACAGAAATGGAATTTTGGAGTTAGAAGGAACCACAGGGAGAATTTAGTCTCCACATTGTACAGATGAGAAAACTAAAGCAGCTAATTAGTACATCAAAATTAGCACTCAGTGATGACTTCTAATCAGGTGCTCCTTCTACCACACCACACAGCTCACCTGTGTTATTATGGCTAAGATCCAAACACACAGAGTACCGAACTATATGAACCCAAAAAGACCCAAACCACGACACGCCATAATTACAATGGCAAATATTAATGAAAAAGAGAGAACCTTAAAGGCTACAAAAGAGAAACAGAGTTACCTACAAAGGATCTCCCATTAGATTATCAAATGATATCTCAACAGAAACACATCAGGCCAGAAGGTAATGGAATGAAGAATACAAAGTGATGCAAAGCAAGGGACTGAATCCAAGAATACTCTGTCCAGCCAGGCTATCATTCAAAATTGAAAGGGAAATCAAGAGCTTCAGAGACAAAAAAGGCCTAAGGGAGTTTTTTACCACCAAGACAGCAATGCAAGAAATGCTAACGGGACTGTTGTAAAGAGAAGAAATAAAAAGGGAAGAAGGAACACAGACATAAAGAGCAGAAATGACTACAAACAAGTAGCTATCAATAACAAACTTAAATGTAAATGGACTAAATGCTCCAATCAAAAGACATAAATTGGCTAAATGAATAAGAAAAAATGACCCATATATATGCTGTCTACAAGAGACCCACTGCAGAACAAAGGACTCACACAGACTGAAAGTGAAGGGATGGAAAAATATCTTTCAGGCAAATGGAAATTAAAGAAAAGCTGGGGTACCAATACTTATATCTGACAAAATAAACCTCAAAGTGAAGGCCATAACAAGAGATAAGGAAGGCCACTTCATAATACCAAAGGGGTTGATATAACAAGAGGAAATAACTCTGGTAAGCATATATGCATCCAATTGAGAAGCACCCAAATACATACCAAAAAAAAAAAAAAAACTTCTAGAAAATATCAAGGGAGAGATTGACAGTAATACAATCATAGTAGGGAAATTTAATACCTAATTGACATCACTGAATAAATCTTCTAGACAGGGTGCAGCGCCCCAATGCCCTGATCAGCACTTCTCTGTGGGTGATAGAGGGTGGCGCCCCAACCCCCCTCCATGGGCCCTGCTCTGTGTGTGATGGGGTAGAGCCATAACCTCCCCACCGGCCCTGCCCTGAGTGTGAGAGTGGTGGCGCTCCAACCCCCTGATCGGCCCTGCTCTGTGGGTGATAGAGGGCAGCGCCCCAACCCCCTGATCCGCCCTGCGCTGTGCATGACAGGGGGGAGCTCCACAACCCCCGATGGGCCCTGCTCTGTGTGTGACAGGGTACGGAGCCCCAACCCCCCTGATGGGCCCTGCTCTGTGCGTGACAGGGGGTGGCGCCGAAACCTCCCCATCGACCCTGCCTTGAGTGCGACAGCAGGAGGTGCCCCAACCCCCCAATCAGCCCTACCCTGAGTGTGACTGAGGGTGGCACCGCAACCTCCCAATCCGCCCTGCTCTGTGCATGACAGGGGGCGGCGCCCCAACTCCCCAATCAGCCCTGCTCTGAGCCCGACCAGGGGCTGCACCTAGGGATTGGGCCTGCCCTCTGCCACCCAGGAGCAGGCCTAAGCCAGCAGGTCCTTATCTCCCGAGGGGTCCCAGACTGCGAGAGGACACAGGCCCGGCTGAGGGACCCCCGCCCCCACGGCACAAATTTTTGTGTGCTGGGCCTCTAGTATGTATATATGCGTAACCCATAGACACAGACAATAGGGTAGTGAAGGCTTGGGGGGCGGGGGGAGAGGGGAATGGAGGGAAAAGGGGGACATATATAATGCTTTCAACAATAAAGATTTATTTTAAAAACAAACAGCACCTTAGCCATATCTAAGCAAATCAATTTAATTTATTTCAGCTATTCATTTCTAAATTAGTAAATTTGATAAAAGCTATTGAATATCTAGGTATTTTGAAACATGAAATATTGAAACATTAATTCCTAGACAAGTCACAGGTTTACCTGCTTTTGGCTTTTGTGGCAGATAGGCTGTGGAGTGGATCTGAAGCTGTTAATAAATATCTCATACTTTGTAAGTTTCTTGAAAGTAAGTGTGTTTGTCAATAGAGGAAGTTAGGTTTCTAAAGATTATACCTGTGTTCATTCAAGTCAATCTAGGGAGCCCAGGCTGGTGTGGTTCAGTTGGTTGGAGCATCGTCCCATACACCAAGAGGTGGTGGGTTCTATTCCAGGTCAGGGCACATACCCAGGTTGCAGGTTCCATCCCTGGTTGGGTTATATGTAGGATGCAACCGATAGATGTTTCTCTCCCTCTTTCTCTCTCCCCCCCCCACCTCTCTTTCCCTTCCTCTCTCTAAAAAAAATCAAATTTTTAAAAAGTCAATTTAGGGAATGCTGGCTGCTTACTTTTTTGGGTTATCATTGGAAATTAAGGTTTCTAAACGTTAAAAATTCTAATTAAATTGGAAAGAAATTATGTCGTTTTGATAATATATTCAACAAAGTTCTTGGCTGAGATTACAAGGAATCCTGAAAATAGGTAAACTCTCCTTGTTTTGCAAGTTGGGGTCTTTATAGACTTGCTAAACCAGTCATTAGGTATGAGCTGGCCCAAAGGAAGAGAATAATCTTGGCCAAAGCAGCTCTTTTCAGTTTAGGTATTTCCCAAAGAAGGGCAACAGCATATGTATGGCATATCTGCTGGAAAAACTAACTACTGGAAGCACTTCCAGGATCTGGGAAAATAAGTCCTTCAGTCCTGAAAGACAATCTGGGTCTCCGCTACAGTCTACTCCTTGCAGAACTCAACTCCAATTCTTTAAATAAATTCTGGGAGTAGCTACTGATGGATCCCAATGGTCTTCTCTTCTCCAGAATGATCAGAAAAAGTTTCCTAGATCAAGTACCATTTGCCTTCTGATATATATGTCAAAGGTCAGTGAGTAGATGATAGATCTTTATGCTTCTGATAAACATGCATTACATACCTCCCTTACTTAGATACTGGGACAACACAAAGTCCTGTAAAAGTATGGTAGCAAGAGATATAAAAAATAGAAGA
This sequence comes from Myotis pilosus, assembly GCA_036010255.1. NCBI lineage: Eukaryota > Metazoa > Chordata > Mammalia > Chiroptera > Vespertilionidae > Myotis > Myotis pilosus. The sequence goes on along the minus strand of JASKON010000009.1, from coordinate 4,704,259 downwards.
TATGGAGATACATTTTTAAGAGACCAATCTGCAGAGACCACAAACTCCCTCATTGTTATTGAGTTAATTGTTGACTGTTAACTATCCTATACCCAACTATGTAAAAGAAACTTATGTCTATCATTTCACTTTTTTTCCCGTCCCAGAGGTTTCCCCACTTTGCTTTCTCCTGCCTCCCTAATCTATCGGCATTGGATTTCATGTAACCCATTTATATCTTCTCTTTTTATGGTAATGTATAAAATAAGGTAAAAACAAAACAAAACAAAACAAAAAACCCTGTCATTCCCTGAAGCATAATTTCAATCTGTTGAGATTTTGCTTCCCAGCAATTGGTTGGCACAAATAAACTCAAACAATTATCTACAAGTTTCAATGTTTATGTGACTTTAGTTACATTTCTTGTACCATTTAAGTTTATGGATCAAAAATTTTACCCTCTACAATATTCTTTCTGCTATAAATTCTGTTTCATTCTAGGTTTGATGTGTAGTATTGTCATCATTGTTATTTTTCTAAATTATTTTTCATTACAATTTCAATTCTTTCTTGGCACAATAGTATCCTCCCCCTATCCCAGGTTTTATTTACAGCTTAAAAGTGCCTTTTATATTTTATAGAAATTCAGTTGTTTTTCAGATACTATTTTTAAAAATAGATTTCAGCATAGGAAACTGAACATTTTCATATCTGTGAAAACACATTTTCCAGAAACTCCTAAATATAAATATAATATTGTATCTATGGATATGTGTATTTTTGAAATTACTGAAGGCCCAATCTATGTTCAATCTTAATTTTTATGGTCTTAGATTTTTAAGGTATAGAAATCCAAATTTTGCCATCAATATATTTATGTCCACAATTTGCTGCTTAGGTGTTTTTTTTTTTTTATTTAGTTGGTTTTTTTTCTCATTGCTCTCTTTCCCTGTAAGGTCTTTAAACACATTATACATATTGTGCTGGTTTCATTAAACTAGGTAAAATCAGATAAAGTTCTTTTAATGTTACTTAAAAGGTAATGAAGTCAGATAATTAAAAGCAATCAATACATAATAAATTAGAGTTCCTTTGTCAAGACCACAGTCATTTCTAGAATCAGCTTTATTTATGCAATGAATCTCTGAGGAAATGTCGCTTCCTCAGGGTGCCTTTTTATCTAAAACAGGATCACATGTGGCCCCCCCGCCAACACACATAATTTCTATCCTTTTACCTGGTGTTCTTTTTCTCTGTAGCAATTTATCTTCATCTGAGACACTACATATTTTACTTCATAGATTCTAGGTCCGTGTCCTCAAACTTGGTCTGGTTTACGTACTGATGTATCCCAAACTCCTCCAATAGTAGCTGGCACACAGTAGGTCTTAATTAAAGCTTAAATAAAAATACATCAAAAGGACCTAGAAATTGCCTTAGGCTCAGAATTACTGTTCAATAATCGAATTCACTAGTGGTGCAGAAACATTAATTATAAGACTTCCACAAACCTTTTCCTCCTTTAAAGATGGTGATTAAAGTTAACTGGCCTAGGAGTAGTCTTCATTTATCAATCGTTGGTCAATGAAGAGGTTTCAGAGAAAATACTACAATTATCAATCAGCAAAAAGGAGTGGGGGGGTCCACAAAGGAAAAATTTAATCGGTATCTTCAGTGGGGCAATCCCGGGCTATATGCCCAGACTTTCCACAACGGTAGCACTTGATCTTCATTGTCTTGGGACAGTTGATGACCATATGGCCGTTCTTGCCACACCGGTAGCACTTGATTTGGATGCAGTCTTTCTGAATGTGACCATATTCACCACAAGAGTAGCACTTCTGCCCTTCCTGACGGTCACAATCACGAGCCAGATGGCCTGGTTTGCCACAAGTGTAACAGCACTGCTCTCTTGAACGCTTTGGCTCGACACAGCCTTTGGCGATGTGGCCACTTCTCCCACAGTTGTAGCAAACGTCCTCGTGAAGGTCACAGTTCTTAGCGTGATGACCAGATTCACCGCAGCGGTAACAGTTGTCAGACAGGGTGGCAGAGCTGTACTGACCACCTCTGCCACGGCCACTAGCTCTTATCCCTGGAGCTTGTTCCCCTCCAGGGCATCCCCGGACCCAGCGGCCAGAGCGTCCACCCTTGAAATACTCCTTACTGCTCATGGCTGTAAGATCTTCCAGTGAGCCGATGTATCACTGCCCCAGAGGTTCCCACACAGCGCCCCTTAGTGTGGCTTAGAAAGCTGTGGCTGTTTTTCTCGAGGAGCTTCCATGACGTCACACAAGGCTTGCATACAACCCCATTCTTGTGTCACGGGAGTTCCAACTGCTTTTGCCTCCTGACTTCCTGTCTTTGAAGCCAAAAGCACAGGAGTGCCGTTTTACATTTTTTTAAAAAAAATAAAAACTTGGGTCATTAAGTTTGAGTTTGATTCTTTCCCTGTTCAAAAAATGTGATGGGTAGAGTTTCTTCTAATTAAGATGTAAGCCTTCTTTGTGGTCTAGTAGAGGACAAGTTTTTATGTATGTGCTAAGGACTTAGGAAAAATATGTGAGAGATGTATCTAATCCAGTAAATGAAAGAGACAAATTATAACCAATTAGAGTAATCCAACATTTTTGTTTTAAAAAATAAAATACAAATATCCATAAAGATGAGATACATTAGATAGAAAAAAATCTGTAAAGTGCTGCAGTAGGAACATTTACTCATTATACAGTTTTATTGCAGTAATCTTAATTTACAAAAAAATCACCACCATTTAAGTTATTAAACATAACATGAGTGGAGCATTCAGTATAAAAAACCCATTATTATTGGGGAAATAAATTATAAAACTATAATTTACATATTGGACAGATTTCCTTTCTGTTTTCCAAATTGTTTACATCTTATACAAACGTCATAAAGATTTGTGAATATGTTTTCCATTTTTATAGATAAATAAATATGGAAAATTAGACACTGAAAAATCAAGAAAAGCTATTTGAGGGTTATATTATTGAACATGACTTTTTTTCTCCTTATTTTTCTTCTTTGTACTTTACAATTTTGAAATGATTTGGAGTTGTGTAATTTTTAAAATTCACAATATTTTTCTCTAAGTTACTACTTAGCTATATGATTTGTATATGAATCTTTTAGACAGCCAGTACAAATATATTTGGTAAAACACAGACAAAAGAATAATGAATGTAGTAGTTGATCTTTATTTTCAATATGACTTGATTGGGATATGCAACTGGTTCCATAAATGCAATGAAAAAGGAAAACATTTTCAAAAATTAAAGTTTAGTGCCAAAGAGCATGAGTAGTCCCCACATAGAGTGATGAAATAAGTCTTATTACTAAACAATTAAATGCTATTGCATGAATGATTTCAAGACGTAAAAATTCTGTGGTTCAAAATTTGATATATGCTTATAATTCACCTCATTACTTAGCATGTTTAAATCTTCCTTTAAGTTTATATTTTTATTAAATTAATACATGTCCATAGTATATAAAGCATTGCTTTTTCAAGCACTTTTAACTGAGACATGAAATAAGAAATCCATTCTCTCTCTCCCTTTGATAAATATTGTGGAAGCTGCAGATCAATTTGGGGAGTATTACCCCAACAATATTAAGTCATCCTGTACATGAGCACAGGATATTGTTCTATTTATTTTTATTTAATATGTTATAAAACACTATGAAGTATTTAGTGTATAAGTTTCACACATCTTTTGTTAGTTTTGTTGTTAATACTCACTCGAGAATATTTTTCCACTGATTATTTTTTGAGACGGTGGAAGGGAGAGGGAGAGACAGAGAGAGAGAAACATCGATGTGAGAAAGACACATTAATTGGTTGCCTCCCACCAGTGCCCCAACCAGGGGCGGGAATTGATCCTGCAACTGAGGTATGAACCCTTCACCAGAATCATTGAACCTGGGACACTTCAGTCTGCCTGGTGGATGCTCTATTTACTGAGCCAAATTGACTGGGCTCTTTTGTTAATTTTTTTTAAGGATTCCATTCTTTTTTTTTTTTTATGCTGTTGTAAATGGAAATTATTTTTTCTGATTTCATTTTTGGGTTATTTTTAGCTTATAGAAAGATAATTATTTTTGTATGTTGATCTTTAATTCTGAAGCCTTGCTAAACTGAACTGATTTAATAGTCCCAATAGTTTTTTAGAGGATTCCTTAGAAATTTCTGTATTCAAGACAGTATCATCTGAAAGTAGGGATAGTTTGATTTCATCCTTGGCATTCTGGGTTTCTTTTATTTCACTTCCTTGCCCTCACTAGAAGTTCTGTAAAATGTTGAATAGAAGTGATAAGAGCAGGCATGCTTGTCTTGTTCCTGATCTTAGGGGGAAAGCTTTCAGGCTTTAAGACCACTAGTATAATGCTAGCCATGGTTTTTTAAATATACATACTCTACCAGGTGAGGAAGTTCTTTTCTATTCCAAATTTGTGGTGTTCTTATCATGAGGGTTGTTGAATTTTGTCAAATGTGTGTTTTTTAATCTCTTGGGATTGTCTTAACTTTTTGTATTTGCTAGAACCTCCAGTATATTGTTCAACAGAAGTTGTGAGAGTGGTCATCCTTGTCCTGTTTCTGATCTTAAGGGAAAAGCTTTCAGTGTCACTGATAAGTATGGGGTATATCTGCTCTCAACCCCACCACCAAAAAACAACCAGGTGTAAAGATTTCACAGTCTTATTCAATGTTTACTAATGTAGCTAAACCTTATACCATTTTATTTTATTTTTTATTGCTTAAAGTATTACAAAGGGTATTACATATGTGTCTTTTTTTCCCCCCGCCCTTGACTATCCCCTGGCCTCCCCCACCCCCCAGCGTCCCATGTCCATTGGTTATGCATATATGCATGCATACAAGTCCTTCCGTTGATCTCTTATACCCCTCCCTCCTGCCCCCCAACTTTCCCTGGCCTTCCCGCTGCATTTTGACAATCTGTTCAAGGCAGCTCTGCCTCTGTATCTATTACTGTTCAAAAGTTTATAATGGTCTCTATTATCCATGAATGAGTGAGATCATATGGTATTTTTCCTTCACTGACTGGCTTATTTCACTTAGCATAATGCTCTCCAGTTCCATCCATGCCATTGCAAATGGTAGGAGTTCCTTCTTTTTTAGAGCAGCATAGTATTCCATCGTGTTGATGTACCACAGTTTTCTAATCCATTCATCTACCTATGGGCACTTAGGCTGTTTCCAGATCTTAGCTATGGTGAATAGTGCTGCTATGAACATATGGGTGCATATATCCTTTCTGATTGGTGTTTCTGGTTTCTTGGGATATATTGCTAGAAGTGGGATCACTGGGTCAAATAGGAGTTCGATTTTCAGTTTTTTGAGGAAACTCCATACTGTCTTCCATAGTGGCTGCACCAGTCTGCATTCCCACAAGCAGTGCACAAGTGTTCCTTTTTCTCCACATCCTCTCCAGCACTTGTCGTTTGTTGATTTGTTGATGATAGCCAGTCTGACAGGTGTGAGATGGTACCTCATTGTTGTTTTGATTTGCATCCCTCAGATGATTAGTGACTTTGAGCATGTTTTCATATGGCTCTTGGCTTTCTGAATGTCCTCTTTTGAAAGGTGTCTATTTAGGTCCTTTGCCCATTTTTTGATTGGATTGTTTATCTTCCCTTTGTTAAGTTGTATGAGTTCCCTATAAATTTTGGAGATTAGGCCCTTATCAGATATGACATTGGCAAATATGTTTTCCCACACAGTGGGTTTTCTCGTTGTTTTGTTGATGGTTTCTTTTGCTGTGCAGAAGCTTTTTATTTTGATGTAGTCCCATTTGTTCATTTTCTCTTTAGTTTCAAGTGTCCTAGGAGCTGTATCAGTGAAGAAATTGCTTCGGCATATGTCTGAGATTTTGTTGCCTTTGGATTCTTCTAGAATTTTTATGGTTTCCTGTCGTACATTTAAGTCCTTTATCCATTTTGAGTTTATTTTTGTGTATGGTGTAAGTTGGTGGTCTACCTTCATTTTTTTTGCATGTATCTGTCCAATTTTCCCAACATCATATATTGAAGAGACTATCCGGGTTCCACTGTATGTTCTTGCCTCCTTTGTCAAATATTAATTGAGCATATTGGTTCGGGCCGATTTCTGGGCTCTCTATTCTATTCCATTGATCTATATGTCTGTTCTTGTGCCAGTACCAGGCAGTTTTGAGAACAGTGGCTTTGTAATACAGCTTGATATCTGGTATTGAGATCCCACCTACTTTGTTCTTTCTCAGGATTGCTGCAGCTATTCGGGGGCTTTTTTATTCCAGATGAATTTTTGGAGAGTTCATTCTAGATCTGTGAAGTATGCCATTGGTGTTTTAATGGGAAGTGCGTTGAATTTATAGATTGCTTTGTGTAGTATGGACATTTTATGATGTTGATCCTACCAATCCATGAACACGGTATGTTCTCCCATCTGTTTATGTCTTCCTCTATCTCTTTTTTCAACGTCCTGTAGTTTTCTGAGTAGAGGTCTTTTACCTCTTTAGTTAAGTTTATTCCTAGGTAGCTTACTGTTTTTGGTGCGATGGTAAATGGGATTGTTTTTGTAATCTCTCTTTCTGAAAGTTGACTATTGGTGTATAGAAATGCCTCAGATTTCTTGGGGTTAATTTTGTATCCTGCTACATTGCCAAATTCATGTATTAAGTCTAGTAGTTTTTTGATGGAGTCTCTAGGGTTTTGTATGTATAATATCATGTCGTCTGCAAATAAGGACAGTTTTACTTCCTCTTTTCCAATTTGGATGCCTTTTATTTTTTCTTCTTGTCTAATTGCAATCGCTAATACTTCCAGTACTATGTTGAACAGGAGTGGTGAGAGTGGGCATCCCTGTCTTGTTCCTGTTCTTAGTGGAAATGGTATTAGTTTTTGTCCATTGAGTATGATGTTGGCTGTGGGCCTGCCATATATGGCTTTTATTATGTTGAGGTATGATCCTTCTACTCCCACCTTGCTGAGAGTTTTTATCAAGAATGGGTGTTGGATTTTGTCAAATGCTTTTTCTGCATCAATTGATATGACCGTGTGGTTTTTTTTTCTTTCAATTTGTTTATGTGATGTATTACGTTTATTTTTTTTGCGGATATTGTACCACCCTTGCATCCCTGGGATAAATCCTACTTGGTCATGGTGTATGATCTTTCTGATGTACTGCTGGATCCGATTTGCTAAGATTTTGTTGAGGATTTTGGCATCTATGTTCATGAGGGATATTGGCCTGTAATTCTCTTTCATTGTGTTGTCTTTACCGGGTTTTGGTATTAGGGTGATGCTGGCTTCATAGAATGAGCTTGGAAGTGTTCCTTCCTCCTGAATTTTTTGTAGTATTCTGAGGAGGATAGGTTTTATTTCTTCCTTGAATGTTTGGTAAAACTCCCCTGTGAAGCCGTCTGGTCCTGGGCTTTTGTTTGCTGGAAGCTTTTTGATGACTGTTTCAATTTCTTCCATAGTTATTGGCCTATTGAGATTTTTAGATTCTTCCTGATTGAGTTTTGGAATGTTGTATTTTTCTAGGAATTTGTCCCTTTCCTCCAGGTTGTCTAGTTTGTTGGATTAGAGCTGTCCATAGTATTTTTTAACAATCATTTGTATTTCTGTGGGGTCTGTTGTTATTTCGCCTCTATCGTTTCTGATTTTGTTTATTTGGGTCCCCTCTCTTTGCTTCTTGGTGAGCCTGGCTAGAGGTTTGTCAATCTTGTTTATCCTTTCAAAGAACCAGCTCTTGGTTTCATTGATTTTCTGTATTATTTTTTTGGTCTCTACGTCATTTATTTCTGCTCTAATCTTTCTTATCTCCTTCCTTCTGCTCACTCTGGGGTTTTCTTGTTGCTCTCTTTCTAAATCTTTGAGTTGTCGAGTTAGATGATTTACTACCATTTTTTCTTTTTTTTTTTGAGATAGGCCTATAGAGCTATAAACTTCCCTCTCAGGACTGCTTTCATTGAGTCCCATAGGTTTTGGATTGTTGTGTTTTCATTGTCATTAGTTTCCAGGATGTTTTTAATTTTTTCTTTGATCTCATTGGTAACCCAATCAATATTTAATAACATGCTATTCAGCTTCCAGGTGTTTGAGTATTTTGGGTTGTTTTTATTGTAGTTTATTTCTAATATTATGCCATTGTGGTCTGAGAAGATGCTTGGTATGATTTCAATCTTCTTGAATTTGGGGAGACTTTGTTTGTGACCCAATATGTTGTCTATTTTTGAATCTGTCCTATGAGCACTTGAGTAGAATGTATATTCCGTGGCTGTGGGGTGAAGTGTTCTGAAGATGTCAATTAAGTCCATCTGATCTAGTGAGTCATTTAGGATTGCTGTTTCTTTGCTGATTGTTTGTCTAGAGGATTTATCCAGTGCCGTCAGTGGTGTATTAAAGTCCCCTACTATGATTCTATTGTTGTTGATCTCTCCCTTGATATCTTCCAGGAGTTTTTTTTTTTTATGTATTTGGGTGCTCCTGCATTGGGTGCATATATGTTTATCAGGGTTATATCTTCTTGTTGTATTGATCCCTTTAGTATTATGAAGTGGCCTTCCTTATCTCTTGTTATGGCCTTCACTTTGAGGTCTATTTTGTCCCATATAAGTATTGCTACCCCAGCTTTCTTTTCCTTTCCATTTGCCTGAAAGATATTTTTCCATCCCTTCACTTTCAGTCTGTGTGAGTCTCTTAAGCCTGGGCCATAGGCATTACACCTGGGCAGCAGTAGATCCAGTGATCAGAGCGTCTGGGGGTCACCTGCCCAGGCATAAAGCCTGGACCATAGGATTTAGGCCTTGGTAAGGATGGAGCCAACGATTAGAGGGAGAAGGACAGCCTCTGCCCAGGTCCTGGTCTTTAGAACTTGGCAGAGGAAGAGCCAGTGTTTGGAGGGAGCTGGGAGGCCCCTGCACATGCCTAAAGGGTGGACCAGAGGCTTTAGGACTGTTCAGGGGCCAAACGAGTGACCGGAGGGAGATGGGTAGGGGTGGTGTCAGAGATCAGACGGTCAGGGGGTCACCTGCCGAGGAGTAAAGCCTCGGCTAGTGGGTTTAGGCATAGATAGGTTTGGAGCCAGGATATGAGATTTACTCCATAATATACCCTACAGATTAACTAGTGTTCTTGAGACAATTAGGTTTTATCATGAGCAGATATTAAACATAAGCAATTCCTTTTCTTCAAGTGTTTTCTACTTCAAATGAAGCTTAAAAGCCTCAAGGCCCTATAATACACATCGTGACAACCTTTGGGCTTTTGTTTTAAAAGTTAAAATTTTTAAATTAGAAAGGTGACAATCCGTAGTCAAGAATTGGCCACCCACCCTCCCAAATTAAATAAAGCCAGTTACTTTGAAACTTCACTAATACAGCAGCCACGAGTTACATGTGGCTATTAAGCACCTTTAAAATGTGGGTACTGTAAACTCAGATAAGCTGTAAGAATAAAATGCACACAAAATTTTGAGAGACTTAAAATGAACAAAGAATGTAAAATATTTTACTAATTTTTATGTTGATTAAATGTAAAATAGTTCAACTATACCAGGTTAAATATATTGTTACTAAATTAATTTTACCATCAGAAAGAATACTAGTATATGCACTCCTATGTTCATAGCAGCACAATTCACCATAGCTAAGATTTAGAAACAGCCTAAGTGCCCATCAGCAGATGAGTGGATTAAAAAACTGTGTTACATCTACAGAATGGAATACTATGTCAATATAAAAAAGAATGAACTTTTACCATTTGCAACAGCATGGATGGAACTGGAGAGCATTATGCTAAGCGAAATAAGCCAGTTGGAGAAAGATAAATATCACATGATCTCACTCATAAGTGGGATATAATGATCAACATAATCTGATGAACAAGAATAGGTCCAGAGACAATGGTAGGGGAGGTGGCTTAGAGAGCAACCAATGTACTTGTATGCATGCATATTAGCATATCCAGTGCACACAGGCATTGAGGTGGTGGGGGCTTTCCTGGGATGGGAATGGCTGGGGTTCATTTGGGGAAAAAGAAGACAAATGTAAAACTTTAGACAATAAAAAAAGAAAAAAAAACACAAATGCTGACATATAAAACCATCATATACTTTGCACATGCACACTGGACTATAACTTAAAGATTTCAGCAATTTAAGATTAATGTAACAAACATATTTATAATTTATACCTTTGCTCCTTCTGAAATATTGTCCCAGTTTCCACCACTCAAAGAGAACTTTCCATTGCCTATACGTAGCAGTATCTCTTCAGGAGTATCATTGGGGCCATTAGCAAACGGAGTATAGCTATTAATAAAATAGATTTTAATAAACATAGGGCTTACTATACATATGGAATACAATTGAAAGTGACGAACATAAGACTACATGCAAATATTTAATCTAGCAAATTAGAATATTATCTATTAATTACCTTCACTGTGCACATCAAATTTGATACTTCAAATAATGAACTTAATCCTAATTAATTATTTAATAAAATGAAGAATTTTGTCTATATCAAAGTCTTGTTGCCTTTGATCAGTTAATCCATGTAAAATAAAATAAATGTGGCTTTTCATGTAAAGTGAGTCTTAAAATCAGACTGCAATAAAACATGCACATTTTGTATTCTCCCGGGCATAAGTCAACAAACCTAATATACCTACCATGAGGAAATTGTTAATGTTATATATTCATAGAAATGCGTTTATTTTATTGATTAAAATTTATTCATTAGCATTTTATAAATATTATCAGTGGAAACAGGTTAACAATAATTTCAATTAATGTCCAAGAAAAAACGTTAGTTAAATATTTATATCAGTATAACAAAAAACCCTCTAGAGCAGTGATGGCGAACCTTTTGAGTTCAGCGTGTTAGCATTCTGAAAAACCCTAACTTAACTCTGGTGCCATGTCACATATAGAAATTTTTGATATTTGCAAGCATAGTTAAAAAAATTGCATTTTTGATATTTTTTTATATATTTAAATGCCATTTAACAAAGAAAAATCAACCAAAAAAATGAGTTGGTGTGTCACCTCTGACACGCATGTCATAGGTTCGCCAACACTGCTCTAGAGCATTAAAATTATTATGTGAATCAATATTAATGGAAAGGAAGAAAGACAAATACCTTATAATGTTAAAATAGCTTAAAATTAATTATAGAATGACAGAAAGTGATCAGTTTTGTACCATTTTAACAGATGAAACTGAAAATAGTATTTAAATTTAGGATTGAAAAATCTTACTGTTAAAAAGTATGAGAAATATGTCTTAACATGTTAATGTCTTAATTCCTCATGTAATAATTAAAGTTGATATAACACTAAACACACATATATACACTAACATTTATTTTTTGTTTATCATAAAGTAAATATTTGAAAGCAGCAATTCAGAAATGGTATCCCTTGTTTCATGTGAAAACTTTACCTATTCTTAACTTTACCACTTACTTTGGGCTATAACTAAATAGTTTGCAGAATTTTATAATATATCTAAAAGTACATGGAGCCTAGCCAGCATGGTTCAGTGGTTGAGCCTCAACCTATGAGCCAGGAGGTCATGGTTCAATTCCAGGTCAGGGCAAATGCCCTGGTTGTGGGCTGGATCCCCAGTGTTGGGTGTGCAGGAGGCAACCAATCATTGTTTCTGTCTCATCATTGGTGTTTTTTATCTCCCTCTCTCTTCTTCCCTGAAGCCAATTAAAAAATATCTAAAACAATAATAAAATACATAGAATACAATGACATATGTAATGATCATCAAGCCAATAAATAATTGTGTGATGATTTCATATGTATAAATCTTCTGTTATATCAAGCATATTTTAATTATATTAAATGCCTTCTCTAAAAAGTCAAACCTAAATACATAATAATCTTATCTAATAATAGACAAACACGGTAATTGACTGTACCTTCACTATGTCTCCCACTGGCTAATCAGCAAGATATGCAAATTAACCACCATCCAGGCCCCCGTGGGCTATCCCAGAAGCCGCCTGCCTGCTGCGCGTGATCGAATCTGGTCCTGGGCCTCAGGCCGGCCCTGGAAGCCCCAGAAGCTGCCTGCCTGACGCCCGTCATAGGATCCGGTCCCGGGCTGCAGGCAGGTGGGCCCCGGAAGTCCCAGAAGCCACCGGATATGGCAGTAACTCTATCAGTAAGCACTCTGAAAGTCAGTGGCATAAATGCACCAATTAAAAGACAGATTAGGAGGGTGAATCAAAAACAAAACCCACTTTAAATATAAAGACACATATAGATTAAAAGTAAATGAATTAAGCTGCAGCCTGTTTTGCTCAGTGGATAGAGCTTTAGCCCGTGGACTGAAGGGTCCCAGGTTTGATCCCAGTCAAGGGCATGTACCTCAGTTGCTGGCTTGATCCCCAGTCCCTATCAAAGTATGTGCAGGAGGCAACCAATCAATGTGTCTCTCCCTTTCCCTTCACTCTCTCTAAAATTCAATGGAAAAATATCTCTGGGTGAAGATTAACAAAAACAAAGTAAATGAATTAAGTAACATTAAGGAGATTATAAGAAAAATATATTCCAACTTTTGTTAGTTGTATAATAGTTATGTTTAAATTATTAACTCCTAAGAAATTAGGTAAAGGGTACATATAATATGCTGTAGTATTTTATAGTTTTTTTTTCCATGTATGAGATTATTTCAAATTAAAATATTAAAAATTAATAAAATATTAATTGAAATGTATCTGCATTACATGAAAAATCTCCTAATTGCTTCTAGCATAATTTATTAAATTGTGCTAAAATTTACAAGGGTTCAATTAAAAATATCTTAATTCTAAATGATATAATAGAAAATATATAATAGTGCAGTTATAAGCACTTACCTGAAAATAAAAATTTAAAATGAATTTAAAGAAGGGATTAGCCAAAGAAAATATATGCATAACCCATGGACACAGACAACAGAATGGTGATGGCCAGAGAGAAGTGGTGGGCAAGAGCTGGGTAGAGGGGCAAAGGGGGGAAATAGGGACATCCTATATAATAATAATAAAAAGCTAATATGCACATTGACTGAACGGCAGAATGGCCAGTTGCTATGATGCGCACTGGCCACCAGGGGGCAGACGCTCAATGCAGGAGCTGCCCCCTGGTGGTCAGTGCACTTCCATATGGGGAGTGCCACTCAGCCAGAAGCTGGCTCATGGCTGGCCAGCGCAGAGGTGGTGGCAGGAGCCTCTCCCACCTCCATGGCAGCACTAAGAATGTTCAACTAACGGTTTAGGCCCGATCCCTTGGGGGCCTAAGCCTTTAGTCAGACATCCCCCAAGGGCTCCCTGGCTGCCAGAAGGGTGTCTGACTGGAAGCTTAGGCCTGATACCCGGGGAGTGGGCCTAAGTCAACAGGTGGACATCCCCCATGGCGTCCTAGACTGCAAATGGGTGCAGGCCGGGCTGAGGCATGCCCCCCCCACCTGAGTGCGCAAATTTTTGTGCACTGGGCCTCTAGTTTTATTATAATTCTTCAAATTCCATTCTATGCATTGATTTTTTTAAATCCAGCCTTTTTTATATCCATAAATTTTTACTCCTAAATAAAAATAATTAGAGCAAAACAAGACTTGCAAATTACCAACATTAACATAATCCATTTATTACTTTGTTTAGTAGGATTTTATCCTTTCAAGAGAAGGCAACTGTGTGTTTCTGTAATTTAGCATTCTGTTACTATTTAGATTTGTTATAAAGCTCAATCTTATTAAATCTCTAGTGGCAGGAGAGCCAGAATTCAAGTACTTAAAAAAATTAATTCAAGCCCTAGGCAGTTTGGCTCAGTGGATAGAGTACTGGCCTGCAGATGGAAGGGTCTTGGGTTCTTTCTGGTCAAGGGCACCTACTTGGGTTTCAGGATCCTCCCCAGCCTGGCCCTGGTTGGGACATGTGCAGGAGGCAACCAATCGATTTCTTTCTCTCACATTGATATTTCTCTCTGTCTTTCCCTCTCTCTTCCACTCTCTAAAAATCAATGGAAAAATATCTTCAGGTGAGGATTCAAAAAATAAAATTAAAATTAAATCTTAAGAAATAATTCAGTATCAATTGTAAACTTGTAAAATTATATATATAAATATTGCCTCATTAAACACATTTATGTTTTTTTTCAATTTTATAAGAAAACAATATACAATATTTTGAAATGTGAATAGAATTTTCCTTAAAGTTATTTTCATTTGTTCTCTTTCTAGATGAAAATACACGGGTGAAATTCAAATATTGATGTGAATTATTTTGAATATATAAGGTTTCTTACCCAGCCAACATTGTGTAAAAAAGGACTCCTAGACTCCAAATATCACAAGCAGCATCGTAGCCCTGTTGCATAAGAACCTGAGAAAGAAATAATGAAAGTTGTGCTTCTAATAATCTCACAAATGTTCACAATTTAAAAACTTAGATTATTTTAAAAATAGATTCTTGTAATGTTAAAGCCAAAAATCTTCTGCTATTAGCAAGTATGGAATAAATGGCTATTAATAAAGTGAGTAAGTAACAGGGACCATACAAAAAACAAACTTGTAATATTTTAACTTTCACTTCTACTCTTAGAAAAAACAAATAGAGCCATAAAAATTTAAGATTAATATGTATAAAAACCTTAATGTATATTACACACAGCACTGTTTTTAATCCTGACACTGACTTTATAAAGAAGATATTATTTCTATTTTAAAGATGAAAAAACTGAGGCAAATGTTCAATAATTTTCCCAATACCACAAAACTGGTAAATAGTGGAGGAGGTATAATTACTCTAGAGCTTGGGCTTATAATATCTGCAACTGCCTCCTTGCTACATACGAGATGGTGAGATAATATATGATCTTATGAAAGATTAATTTTTGTTTTATATACAAGGCTTATGTCTTGAAAAGATCAGTTTATTTCTGGATTACAAATACACATCTGATAAATTGTAAATGGTTTCATTAACTTTTCATACAATAATTTACGTAGGTAGCTGTTTTTTGCTCTTGGCACTAGTGTTAATAAAAATCAAATAATATATTCATTATATATTCATGTGAGTTTTCTCCATGAGGTTAATAAAGATTGTTAGAAAATAGATGAAATGAAGCTTTCTTATTCAGAAAAATAAGCCCACTGCTACAACCTTTAGGCATAGGAACAAAATAGAAACATTGTTAATGCATTAACAATGTGGGCTGTGTAAGCACCATATTGGACATTTATAAGAGGCTCAATACATTAATGTTTGGTTTTGACAATTGCCAGACACGAATAATGAGCAACTAATTTAAATTTCAATATATAATTTTTTTCTAGTTAAATTGGATTTCTAAGAACACACATATGTGCAAACTTGAGAAGCTGGAGAGGCTATCAAATACTTCTATAACTGGCTTATGTAAATAATTCACGTAGGGACTACAAAAACCCTTAATAAATAATGAGGTACAGTTAAACTACTCATATCATGGTAAACCCAAGTTGGCATCTTTTAGTAAAACTTAAACCTCGCCTGCTTCCCACCATCACCACCACCTATTTCATTTATTTTTCTCATATAGTCTTATGGTTCTGGGCATCACCATCATATTTTCCATGGTTCCCTTACGACAGTATTTTTTTTAAATTTAATTTAATTAATTAATTTATTTATTTATTTATTTATTTTTTTAATGCTTAAAGTATTACAAAGGGTATTACATATGTGTCCATTTTTAAATCTCTTTTTAACTTTAATTTATTTACAGAGAGAGGAGAGAGAGAGAGAGAGAGAGAGAGAGAGAGAGAGAGAGATCAATTTGTTGTCCCACTTATTGGTTGATTCTTGTATGTATGCTGACTGGGATTGAACCCACAACCTTACAACCTTGACGTATCAAGACAATGCTCAGCCAGGGATAGTAGAGTATTTTTTATTTATTTTTTATTATTAGTTAAGGTATTACAAATGTGTCCTCATCCCCCCCATTAGCCCCCAACCTCCCCCCCACACACAAACTCATGCTCCCATCCCCCTGTTGTCCATGTCCATTGGTTTGGCTTATATACATGTATACAAGTCCTTCGGTTGATCTCTTCCCCTTACCCCCGCCCTCCCCTACTTCCCTTCTGGGGATTGATAGCCTGATAGCTGTTTATTTTTTAAATGTTCCAATTTGCAGCCAAGGTCAAAAGACTGCCCAAGAACTTGTTGGATAGGTGAGGGTTACTCATTGAGTCAGCTATAAGTATTTCACACACTCATAACCTTCCTAGTTAATGAGAAAAAGGGCACAGAAGGCATGATAGTACTTAATCTAATTAGCATCAATCATGAAAATCTTGTTTTACACATTTGCAACACACTTAAACCCCTTTTGTATGGGCAAAGAATAGGGAGTCCACTTTTTCTCTAGAGTGGGTCTCAAAGCTCTATAATATTAAGAATATATATATATATGCCAAGCGGCTGGACAACTGGAATGACCAGAACGACCAGTTGCTTTGACGCACTGTGGCCCTGATCGGTACCCCCCGACCCTGATTGGGGGGCGGGGCCGGCCAGCCAACTGCCTGCGGCCCCTTCCCTTGCCAGTCCTGCCCCAATAGGCCCCAATCAGGGAGGACTGGCTTGACCCCACCTGTGCACGAATTTGTGCACCTGGCCCCCTCTAGCATAGCCATAAAAGAAACAAGGCAAGGTAGTGGGATGAGTGAAAGAGTACAATGCAGAACATGTGTTTAATACTTTCCTACTTGCATCAAGTTAAATACAAGAATACATAAGTCAGAAGTAAAGTATGTAATGCCATTGCCTTCTTTCTCATTTGGTATCCAAAGTTAGCAAAAAATAATATAAACATAGATTCTCATTCTCTTTGTTCTAAAATTCAACTTAATTCATATTTGGAGCAAAACATCCAGCCCAGAGGAGAAAAATACAGAATAAATTCACACTCATTTTTTTACAAAGTGCTGCAGGAACAACATCCCACCAACTTATTATTAGTTCATTTAATTCAGGATAATTCTTATATATCAGGAGACATTAAATATCAGTTGAGTACTATTATGGATTTACATTTATAAAATAAAACATTTTAGAGAGATATTAATTTTGTGACATAGGTATAGTAGAAAAGCACATCTACTATGTAAATCTTAAGAAGTTGATTGAATTAATATGTATAAAATGTGAATAAATATCATTTCCTCCTTGTTAAGTTGAAATTGTAATCAATTTATTTTTAAATTGTTATTTATTGATTTTAGAGAAATAGAAAGTGAGTAGGGTGGGAGAGAGAGGAGAGAGAGAGAAAGGGATTGGGGAGCGAGAATGAGAGAGAAAGAGAGGGTCGAGGGAGGGAGAGAGATGCAGAGACAAGGAGAGAAGGAAACATTAATTTGTTGTTCCACTTATTTATGCATTTGTTGGTTGATTCTTATATGTGCCCTATCTGGAGATCTAAACAGCAACCTTGGTGTATTGGGATGATGCTAGAACCAACTGAAATACCCAGCCAGGGCTATAATTATCTTATATGTTAGAGAAAAAGGACTCTTTAGGCACTGTAATGAAGGAATGAATTTATACCCCTATAATGTTACTATATTCAAATATCTGCATAGGTGCTTGAATATTTCTAATTTAAGTTTAAAAGATAATTCATTTCACATATAACATTACTAATTTTTTTTAAGAGTCTGAAATTTCAGGGACAAATCTAACAAAAACCTCATTCATAAAAATGTACATATATTCATTGATTACTAGCAGAGGCTTCATCACTTGATAATAAAACTCTTGAAAGCATTTTTTTAAAAAAAATATTGAATTTATTGGTGTGACTTTGGTTAATAAGTTTATAGAGGTTTCAGGTATACAATTCTACAGTACATCTTCTGTATATTGCATTGTGTTTCACTGCCACAAGTCAGATATCCAATCCAAGTCAAGTCTTCTTTCATCATCATTTATCCCCCTTTATCCTTTTGTACCTCACCTCACCCCTTTCCCTCTGGTAATTATCATACTGCTGTCTGAAACTATGAGTTTTTCTTTTCTGTTTAACACCTTCAACATTTTCACCCACCTCCCAACCACCCTCCCCTTTGACAGCTGTCAATGTGTTCTTGGTATTAATGAGTCTGGTTCTTTTTTAATTTATTTTGTTCAATAGATTCCACATGTGAGTGAAATAATATGGTACTTGTCTTGCTCTGACTGGCTTATTTCACTTAGCATAATACTCTCCAGGTCTATCCATGCTGTCTCAAAGGATAAGATTTTTTGTTTTGTTTTTTATGAGGAGCAGTATTCTATTGTGTCAATGTACCATAGCTGTTTTATCCATTCATCAACTGATGAACACTTGGGCTGCTTCCAAATCTTAGCTATTGTTAATGATGCTGCAATGAACATAGGGCTGCATATAGTCCTTCAAATTTGTGTTTTGTGTTTCTTCAGATAAATTCCCAAAAGTGGAATCAATTCCCAAAAGTGGAATCAATACATTTTTAATTTTTTGAGTTAATTCCATACAGCTTTACAAAGTGGCTTCATCAATCTGCATTCACACCAACAATCCGTGAGTGTTCCGTTTTCTCCATATCCTCACCAGAACTTGTTTTTTGATTTATTGACCATAGCCATTCTAACAAGTGTGAGCTGATATCTCATTATGGTTTTAATTTGCATTTCTCTGGTGATTAGTGACATTGAGCATCTTTTCATGTCTATTGGCCATCTGTATGTCCTCTTTGGAGAAGTGTCTATTAATATCCTTTGCCCAATTTTTAATTCAATTCTTTGATTTTTTCTGGTGTTGAGTTTTATAAGTTATTTAAAAATTTTGGATATTAACGCCTTATCAGTGTCAAATATGTTCTCCCATTCAGTGAGTTGTGTTTTAATTTTGTTGATGGTTTCTTTTGCTGTGCGAAAATGTTTTAGTTTGATTTGGTCCCATCTCCTAATTTTTTCTTTTGTTTTCCATACCCAAGGAAAAGAGAGAAAGAGAGAGAAAGTGAGTGGGGTGGGAGAGAGAGAGAGGGATGGGGGGAGGGAGAGATTGGAAGTTATTAACAAAACTGGTGGTTTGAATAGAAAGCAGAGCATCCGAGGGGAAATATCAGAAAAAATATTGCTACAGGAAATGTTTGAGATTTTACTATTTATATTTTCTTCTAGAATTTTTATGGTTTCTTGACTTGTATTTAAGTGTTTGAGTTCATTCTTGAGTATGGTGTAAGAAGGTGGTCTAGTTTCAGTTTTTTACACATATCTGTCCAATTTTTCCAACACTATTGAATAGATTATCTTAACCCCATTTATGTTTTTGCCTCCTTTGTCAGAACCACTGAAGCCTTACCTTTCCTGGCTCTTCCCTCCAAGATCTATGTATGAATGATATTTGCCAAGAAAAACTTGACTGCTTATAAAACCCATGTGAAGCTATTTTGTCCAAGAATTTGAAGATCCTAAAAGGAATCAGGGATAGCACTGCCTTTATATGTTATGTGTAATACTAAATAGTATAAATTACTTCATGTTCAACACAACCCAAAATATGTGAAAACCTATCTTGACTTCATTACTAAGTTAATGCTGGGTCTTGAAAATGTTATTTAGGTACTTTAAGGCTCAGTTTCCTCATTTTTAATATTTAATATATTAAAGGTAGAGTTATCTCTACTTTCCCTTCCAGCTCTAAAAGGATAAATCCTTGAACTAGTACATCACCCAGGAAAATGAAATAGTCTAATTATTACATTCAAGCTGGTTTCAGATGCTAACTTCTAGTCTGAATATTTATACTAAGGTGCTATCAGAATTCACTGATTTAAATAGCTTTATTGTTGAGAATGGATAAGGTAACTCAAATTTTACTTAGCCACCATAACATATACATGTCATTATATACATTCAACTAAAGGAAAGAGTGAAAAACAAAAAACTGAAGTTTTAAAGAATACCTCAGGTGCTACAAAATTTGCCGTGTAGCATGGGGTTAAGAGAAGCCCATTTTCTCCTCGAAGTTGCTTTGCAAACCCAAAATCACAGATCCGAATGGAGTCTGCATTGGCTGATTCATCCATGTATAAAATATTACTAGGTTTAAGATCACGATGAACAACCTTGAACACAAAAGAAAAAAATATTATATTTCTATAGCTAAATAAATATCTGTGAAATAAAACATTTTATGTTAATATATTTCTATGAAAATTACTTTTTAAATATATTTTATTTATTTTTTTACAGCGAGGAAGGGAAAGGGATAAAGAGTTAGAAACATAGATGAGAAAGAAACATCGATCAGCTGCCTCCTGCACACCTCCTACTGGGGATATGCTCACAACCACACCTCCTACTGGGGATATGCTCACAACCAAGGTACATGCCCATGACCAGAATCGAACCTGGGACCCTTCAGTCTGCAGGCCAATGCTCTATCCACTGAGTCAAACTGGTTAGGGCAAGGAAAATAACTTTTTAATCATACAATGTTGAAATGATACTTTGTCCTACCTTTATAATCTTGAAAGTATACAGAGAAAATAATATCTATCCGATAGATGTTCTGCTTTCTATTCAAACCACCAGTTTTGTTAATAATTTCCAATCTCAAAGTATCAAAATTCAATTCTCAGTTCCACTTCTGTTTATAATGAACTAAGACCCTACCTAATATGCCCCTCCCCACAGTAAAAAATTATAAAACCTGAACATAATAGAAAAATTAACTACCCGAAGGTACTGGGGAGTGAAGAGAAAAAGACAGGCTCAGGTGAGGAATACACACTTGGCTGAAGGAAGGAATACAGGAAACTATATGAACGGCTTTTAGGCAAGGGGAAAGTACAGTCCCGTGTCACACAGTGGTGATGAGGATACACGTGGAAAAGCCCACAGTCTTTCTGGCCTGGTAGACCAGAAAAGAGATGCTGGGTAAACTTTAATGCTGAGTGGAGGGATACTGTAAATTAAAAAGTCAAAACTACCCCTGAGCTCTGGCCACATAACTCAGTTGGTTAGAGTGTCATACTGATACGCTAAGGTTGTGGGTTCAATCCTCAGTCAGGGCACATATAATAATTGATCTCTCTCTCTCTCTCTCTCTCTCTCTCTCTCTCTCTCTCTCAACAAATAAAAAATTGCTCCTGAATCAACAATGTGTAGAAGAGGGGTGAGGGAAGGTAGAAGAGGGTAAAGGGGAGATAAACGGTGATGGAAAAAGACTTGATTTTGGGGTGTCAACACACAATGCAATATACAGATGATGTATTATAGAGTTGTGCACCTGAAACCTGAATAATTTTA
The DNA here is from genome assembly GCA_036010255.1 of Myotis pilosus. NCBI lineage: Eukaryota > Metazoa > Chordata > Mammalia > Chiroptera > Vespertilionidae > Myotis > Myotis pilosus. Next base: position 4,682,932 of record JASKON010000009.1, on the reverse strand, counting down.
CTAACCAATGTCACCCCAATAAATTCAATAAAAAATTTCAAATGTGTAGAAGAGGCTCAAAGTACTTTGTATTAATATGAAAGATAGAGACCAAAGTTGCTACACAAAAAGCAGAATTTTCTGTGCAAACAATGCCAAGAAAATTATCCACTAAAACAAAACAATAATGAAAATCAATAAAAATCATTGGAGAAAAATAACAGAATAAAAAAACTCCAAAATTTAATATTCTAATGTGCAGTATACAATCCAAAATTATGTGACATACAAAAAAAACACACAAAAAAAACTGACAAGAAAATAGAATACAGTTTCAATAAAAAAAGAAAATCAATTCTAAATTCAAGATGAACCACATTAGAACTAAAAGACAAGAATTTAACTTATTTTTTATTTTTTAAATTTATCTTTATTGTTGAAATTATTACAGATATCCTTTTTCCCCCCAATGACCCCCTACTCTCCACTTCCACCATCCCCCAGACCTTCACCACACTATTGTCTGTGTCCATGGGTTATGCATATTTGCGTATTTGTTCTTTGGTTAATCTCTTTCTGCCACCATCCTTCCCTCTGAGATTCATCAGTCTGTTGCATTAGGGTGACATTGCTTAATAAAATTATACAGGTTTTAGGTATCTACACTAATAAAAGAGAAAAATGGTAATTGACGTACGACGCTACCCTTTTCATTGGCTAATCAGGGGGATATGCAAATTAACTGTCAACTCGGCAGTTAACTGACAACAAAGATGGCGGTTAATTTGCATATGTAGGCACAATGCTGAGAGGTGAAAAGGAAAGCAGGAAGAAGCCCCTTGCCACTGACAGTGATCAGAAACCCAGGGGGGAGCTAAGAGCTAGGGGACAGGGCAAAGGCGGCCCTGGAGCCCCCTTTGCCCTGCCCCCCAGCCATGATTGGAGAATCAGGCACCTTTGCCGCCCTTGCCAGTGATAGCAGGAAGTAGGGGTGGAGCCAGCGATGGGATCTGGGCACGGTCGAAGCTGGCAGTCCCGGGAGCTAGGGGTCCCTTGCCTGGGCCTAAAGTGGAGCCCATGACTGTGGGGCCACTGCAGCTGCGGGTCCCCGCTGCCCGGGCTGGACGCCTAGGCCAGAGGCGTTAGGCCTGGGCAGGGGCAGAGCCTGCAACCGCAGGGAGCTGGGGGTCCCCTGCCCAGGCCTAATGCTTCGGCCAGAGGTGTTAGGCCTGGGCAGGGGCAGAGCGGGAGATCGCGGGGAGCTGGGGGTCCCCTGCCCAGGCCTGACACCTCTGCCAGAGGCCTCAGGCCTGGTCAAGGTGCCGATCCGGTGATTGTTGATCGGAGGGTGATGAGGGTCAACTCCTCTGGCTGAGACATCAGGCCTGGGCGGGGGGCTGGGGGTCCCCTGCCCAGGCCTGATGCCTGGGCCAGAGGCATCAGGCCTGGGTGGGGGGTGGAGCCATGTATTGGGGGGATATGATGGTCCCTTTTCCCAGGCCTAAAGCCTGGGTCAGAGGCATCAGGGTTGGGCGGGGGGTGGAGCAAGAGATCAGAGGGAGATGGGGGTCCCCTGCCCAGGCATGATTCCTGGGCCAGAGGCCTCAGGCCTGGGTGGGAGTCAGAGCCAGTGATCGGGGGGAGATGGGGGTCCCCTGTCCAAGCCTGACACCTCTGGCAGAGGCGTCAGGCCTGGGCAAGGGGCCAATCAGGCAATCGGAGGGTGATGGGGGTCTACGCCTCTGGCCGAGGCATCAGGCCTGGGCAAGGGGCAGAGCCAGCAATTGGAGGGGTCTAGGGGTCCCCTGCCCAGGCCTGATGCCTGGGCCAGAGGCATCAGGCCTGGGGTGGGGGCAGAACCAATGATGGGAGGAAATGAGGGTCCCCTGCCCAGGCCTGATGCCTCTGTCAGAGGCGTCAGGCCTGGGCAAGGGGCCGATCCTGCGATTGGAGGGTGATGGGGGTCAACGCCTGAGGGCTCCCAGTATGTGAGAGGGGGCAGGCTGGGCTGAGGGACACTCCCCCCCCACACACACACACACGCACACCCAGTGCACGAATTTCGTGCACCGGGCTCCTAGTCTACTTATATAAAAACCCTGGGTGATGTAACATCATGACCGGTCTGGCGACCGAGCGGAAGGAAGTCAGTCCTGCAGGGGTTGTCTTGGAAATGGCTGCACCCTCTCTTGAGCTATTTCCTGGTGCTGTTTCCAGTGAGGGCAGGATTTGAGGCAGGAACCTGCCCTCAGGGCCTGGAGGCATATCTTTATAAAGTGTGCTGCGCCAGCATGGCCAAGGGTGAACATGAGTGGGGGTGGCTGAAGGGCTTAGAAAAGACGGACAAGAGAATGAAAGCAGGGTCTTGGTGGTATGCTGCTTCTCTGAGAGACAGTGACCATGCCCACAGTCATGTCTTTATTTTATAGCAGATGCCACAAGGCAAAGTAAGGGCGTGACCAAGTTGTTTATAACATTCTCCTGGGTTTCAATCCTACTCAACTACATGCACCTGAACTCTATCAAGCCTACATCACTCAAGAATGTGGGGCCACGTGTTCGGACCATAGGTTCATGCTTACAACTATAGCTGTTGGCTATAATTGTGCTGGGAGGGCCCTGCCCTCCAAGCTGGAACTTGCATGTGGCAATGAGAGGACTGTGCCCTCTCATCAGTCAAAGGCTTGAACCTGTCCAAAACACTGTAGCAGCTACCCACAATAAAGTTTTAATCTACTTATATAAAAACCCTGGGTGTAACACCATGGCCAGAAGTGTGTCCAACCGGAAGGAAGTCAGTCCTGCAGTGGTCGTCTTGGAAACAGCTGCGCCCTCCCCCAGCTGTTTCCAGGAGGATCAGGTTCAGGCAGGAACCAGCTCTCAGGGAGCGGTTTCAGGCAGGAACCTGAGGCAGGGCTGAGCTCTTCCCACAGGAACCCACCCTCGGAGCAAAGCATGGAAGTGAAATGATTTGTAACGGATCTATTATTGAAGCTTACTTTGGAAATACTATATCTATAGATCAGTGGTTCTCAACCTTGGCTGCACATTAGAATCACCTGGGAATCTTTTTTTAAAAATATATTTTATTGATTTTTTACAGAGCGGAAGGGAGAGGGATAGAGAGTTAGAAACATTGATGAGAGAGAAACACTGATCAGCTGCCTCCTGCACACCCCCTACTGGGGATGTGCCTGCAACCAAGGTACATGCCCTTGACCGGGCTCAAACCTGGGTCCCTTGAGTCCGCAGGCTGATGCTCTATCCACTGAGCCAAACCGGTTAAGGCTGGGAATCATTTTAAAATCCTGATTTCTGGGCCTCATCCTCCAGAAATTCTGTTTCCTTGTTACTAATGTTGTGGCCCCACCCCATAACAAAGAAACAATCTCCAGAGGATGAGGCCCAGGAGTCAGGATTTTAAAAAGATTCCCAGGTGATTCTAATGTGCAGCCAAGGTTGAGAACCACTGCTATAGATAATGTTAAAATATATCTAAACGTCCAATTCTTTGTTCAAAAAATGAGCATGTTCAAAAATTAAATGAAGAAATTTTGGATATATTCAATGGAGATTTTCACACATATTTGAGTGATGATTCTTCCATTGATTCCACAGATGATGCTGAAAAGGAAAATTTTCCCATCGAATTTCTTAATAGTATTACTCCTTCGGGAATTCCATGTCATAAATTAAAATTGAAAGTGGGTGCAATCATCATGCTATTGAGAAATCTCAATAGTAAACGGGGTCTTTGTAATGGTACCAGATTTATTATCAAAAGATTACGACCTAACATTATTGAAGCTGAAGTATGAACAGGATCTGCAGAGGGAGAGGCTGTTCTGATTCCAAGAATTAATTTGTCCCCATCTGACACTGGCCTCCCATTTAAATTGTTTCAAGGATGGTTTCCCGTGATGCCAGCATTTGTGATGACTATTAATAAATCACAAGGACAAACTCTAGATAAAGTAGGCATATTCCTACCGGAACACGTTTTTGCACATGGTCAGTTATATGTTGCTTTCTCTCGAGTTTGAAGAGCATGTGATGTTACAGTTAAAGTTCTAAGTACTTCATCACAAGGAAAATTAGTCAAGCACTCTGAAAGTGTTTTCACTCTTAATGTGGTGTACAGGGAGATATTTGAATAAGTTTAATCATTTGATCATTGTTTGCATCACTGTTGTTTTTATATCATGTTTTTGTTGTTTTCATAATATGTTTTTGTCGTTTTTATATCATGCCTCTGTTGCTGTTATATCCTTTTGTTACTGTTTATTTATTAATAAATTTATATATTATTTTCATATACATTTTAATAATTTCCTTTCATCTCTCACACTTCTATTATAGAGAAAGGGTAAATAGCAGTATTAAAATATCTCTGCTAATTAATTCCCTTTTTAAAAAAATATATTTTATTGATTTTTTACAGAGAGGAAGGGAGAGGGATAGAGAGCTAGAAACATCGATGAGAGAGAAACATCCATCAGCTGCCTCCTGCACACTCCCCACTGGGGATGTGCCCACAACCAGGGTACACGCCCTTTACCAGAATAGAACCTGGGACCCTTGAGTCCATAGGCCGATGCTCTATCCACTGAGCCAAATAGGTTAGGGCAATTAATTCCCTTTTAATGTGCATGAATTTCGTGAACCGGGCTACTAGTCTGTATATATAAAATCCCAGCAACCGGAATGGCGGCATGACCAGAACAACCGGTGGTTATGACATGCACTGTGGCAGCCAATCACCCTGATCCGGCCCCAACTGGTCCCCCCCTAGGGCCAGTCTGACTCCTGATCTGCCCCCAAACACCTTAATTGGGGGCGGGACCAGCCAACCAACAGTCTGTGGCCTCTCCCTCCAGCCAGCCATAGCCCTTCCCCCCTGCCAGCCCAGCCCGATGGGTCCCCATGGAGGTGGGCTGGCCAGATTCCACTTGTGCACGAATTTGTGCACCGGGCCTCTAGTACAATTCTATAATATATCATCTGTATATTGTATTACTTGGGGTGGTAAATATATAGACAATTTTCAAAATAATATGATGGAGGTGCTAGCTAAAGCTAGGGTGGTAATGATATTGCAGCATAAAAATGCATAAATTTTGTAAACCTTAATGTTATTTGTGAATTGTGTCTCGATAAAAATGTATTATTCAAAATTTACAAGACTAAACATAAAACATTTAAAAAATAAAGTGGTTACTATAACTATTTCAATAAAGTGAAAGAAAACATGCTTTTGATACATGAAACTATCAGCAGAAATATAGAAGCAAAAAATAAAAGTCAAATAAAATGCTAGATATGCAAAATATTCTAAAATTCTCTACATTATAAATTTCTTACTGATTATTATCCACTTCATTTACTATAGTTCTATCTTAATCAGCAGTTCACTACACTGAAAGATCTTTAAAGACAAGGACCAAGTCTTACTCATATTTGAGTCTGTAAAATACTTTTTATAATGCCTGGCATATAGAAATGCTAAATGCACCTCTGTCATTAATTTATTTAATTGACATAAAAAACTGAAAGTTTCTAAAATCATATACTACAGTAAAGGTGCTTAGTATGCACACCATCCAAAGTCAAATAATTTTCCGTCACCATACACTTGGCCCTCTTGTAAAATACACATCATGTTTCACAGAAATGTATCCTTGAAACTTATATGATCTTATTAACTAATGTCACCCCATTAAATTTAAATAAATGAATAAAAATAGATAAAAAAGAAAAGATGCTTATCATTGTCCTCTTCTCAAAATAGATGGTCATCTTTTATTTTAGAGAGTTTTGATAAAAAGAATTAAGCAATTAAATTATAATAGCCATATATAGTTCATATTTTATAACTAGGGGCCCAGTGCACAAAAATCTGTGCACTGGAGGGGGCAGGGTCCCTCAGCCCAGATTGCCCCCTATCACAGACTGGGAGCCCTCAGGGGATGTTCTACTCCCTGCTCCCTGCTCCCCTTGGGGAGCAAGCCTACGCCACAGTCTGGCCTCCCTTTGTGGGAGGCGACCGGGCTCATCAGGGGAAGCACCAGCCCCATCACCCTGCTGCTGCAGCCACTGCCAGTCACCGCAGCCACCAAGGTGTTTTCATCAACACGGACTCCAGTCTCTTTACTGTGAAAAAATGACAACTTTCTTTAGGCATTTTCAAGGTGTGCCTTTCATAGGATATGGCATTTCTTTCTTCCTTTCTTTTTTTAATCCTCAGGATATGTTTTCATTGATTTTTAGAGAATGTGGAAGAGAAAGGGAAAGACAGAGAGAAACATCAAAGTGAGAGGAACACTTTGATTGGTTGCCTCCTGCATGAGCCCTGACCTGGGCCTGGGCCAGGGAGGAGCCTGCAACCTAGGTACATGCTCTTACTCAGAATTGAACCCAGACCCAGCAGTGGGCAGGCTGAGGCATTATCCACTGAGCAAATCCAGCTAGGGCAGGATATGACATTTCTTAGCCCTCCAGCAGCGGACCTTCCTTTTTTTCTCCAGGAGTGTGGTAAAAAACCCTAGATCACCTATTTGGATTCTCATTACCCAAGTTACTAAGAATATTACCAGTGGCATATAGGGAGCTTAGCCAATGAGCAGTCAGAAAAGGTGTTTCCGAGCCTCCGGGATTGTGTGTTTTCTGTGTGTGTGTGAGTGTGTGTGTGTGTTTGCCTGCCCCGCAGGCCCATTGCTCTGAGCGGCGGCGGCTGTGGGCGCTGCACTCTCGCAAGTGGGCGTAGCGAGCACATCTGCGGGGGCGAGCGGGGCGAGGACCCGCCTTCTGCTTCTCCTTCCCCCGGCGCGCGCAGGCAGATAATATAGATTATCAATGGAAGAGCTTCCTGAAAGAAGATATTGTTTAAGAGAAATTTAAAAGTAGCAAAACAGAAGAGAATTGAAAGCAGATACAGAGGACAGCATGGAAATTTTACTTCATTTATTTATTTAAGAAATTAATTCAGCAAAACTATTGAGCACCTACTCTTGTCAGGTATTGTCTGAGGCAACAGAACACAGCAGTGAACAAAGCAGACAGAATCTCCTGCTTATATATAACTACAGCTGATGATGTCTTTTAGTTTCGATGGATTTAGAGTTGGCATCTCTTTTGTCATGATGTGCATTGTTTATAAGTCAGCAGTCAACTCTCTACCAGAACTGAGTCCTCAGAAATATTTTAGTACCTTGCAAGCAGGAAAAGCCTCCTTAGCTTATTTTTGTCAAGCTGATTCTCCAAGTACCTCTGTATTTCTTGAAGAACTGAATAAGGCTGTTAAACCTCTCCAGGACTATGGAATCTCAGTTGCAAAGGAGTAAACAAGCACAGACATTCCAGATTATTGTATAAGTTAATAAATATTCAGGAAAAAAGCTGTTTGAAACTCTTTAGAAAAAAAAAAGAAAAAAAAAAAAAGAAAAGGTGTTTCCTCTGTAGTTCACACCAATTGCTGGCTTGGCCCCTGCCCAGGCCTAATGTCTCTGGCCAAGTCATTAGCCCTGGGAAGGGAACCTCCAGCTCCCTCAATCATGGGCTCAGCCCCTGCTCCCCATGATCGCTGGCTTTGCCCCTGCTCCCTGCCATCACCAGCTCCCTCCCTGCTCCCCGCAATTGCTGGCTCTGCCCCTGTACAGGCCTAATGCCTCTGACCAAGGCCTTAGGCCTGGGCAGGGGACCCCCAACTCCCACCATCACTGGCTCCACCCTGCTACTCCCAATCGCTGGAACCACCCCTGCCCAGACTTAAAGCCTCTGGCTGGGGCATTAGCCCTGGGCAGAGGACCCACAGCTCTCTGCAATCTCCTGCTCTGCCCCTGCCCAGGCCTAACGCCTGTGGCCTAGGCATTAGGCCTTGGCAGGGGACCCCAAGCTCCCCGCGATTGCCGGGTCCAGCCCTGCTCAGACCTACCCCTACTCCCCGTGATTGTTGGCTCTGACCCTGCCCAGGTCTAATGCCTCTCACCCAGGCATTGGGCCTGGGCAGGGGACCCACAGCCTCTGCGATCTCCTGCTACACCCCTGCCCAGGCCTAACACCTGTGGCCAAAGCATTAGGCCTAGGCAGGGGACGCCCAGCTCCCACCATCGCAGGCTTTGCCGGTTACCCGCAATCTCTGGCACCGCCCCTACCCAGACCTAATGCCTGTGACTGAGGCATTATGCCTGGGCAGGGGACCCCCAGCTCCCCGCACTAGCAGGCTCCGCTCCTGCTCCCCACCATCGCTGGACCCCCCCTGCTCCCCACCATCCCAGCTCCGCCCATGCCCAGGCCTAACGCTTCTGACCGAGGCATCAGGCCTGGGCAGGGGACCTCTCAGCTCTGATTGCAGGCTCTGATAGCCGATAGCTACTGGGCACCTATGTATGCAAATTAACTGCCATCTTTGTTGGCAGTTAATTTGCATATCGTGCTGATTAGCCAGTGGGAGGCATAGCGAAGGTATGGTCAATTACCCTGTTTGCCTATTATTAGATAAGATATTGAAAAATGTAGTACATTAAACCAGACACAAAACTGAGTACTGGCTTATTTTTCTTATTTATAAAAGGGGACCATGTAGAATTTTCACTGTGCCAATTCTGAGTTGATCATTAATTTATTGTTTATACTTATGTGCATACATATCCACTATTAGAACTGATTCAGACTAAATTTTTAAATGATTTGTGACAATTTTTCCTTTCAGAGTTGTACATAATAAGAGTTGATCTTTTTTGGTAACATTTGCTTTCTTTATGAACAGGTAGGTAGCAAAATATGAGACCTGCTCCACTACTACAAACTTTAATAGATTAATATTTCACATGTTCAGAATTGAAAATTCTTACTGTATTTGGAAGAGAGGTTGGCAAGAATCAAGACATAAAGTCCTTTCACTGCCAGAACTTTATATATTAGGTATAACATAATATGAGTAATATTCACATGTCCTTGGATAATCCTTTTATGTTTCACTTTTAAATTTGATTAGGTTTGCCTGACCAGTGTTCAATGGTTGAGTGTCGACTTTTGAACCAAGAGGTAATAATTCAATTCCCGGGCCGGGCACAGGCCTGGGGTGCAGGCTTAATCTCCAATGGGGGCATTCAGGAGGTAAGCAATCAATGGCTTTCTCTCATCATTGATGTTTCTATCTGTCTCCCTCTCCCTTCCTCTCTGAAATCAATAAAAATAAAAAATAAAAATTTGATTAGGTTTAATAATTTCAAAGTCAAGGTTAGATTCAATTACATAATCCAAACCACTTTTAAAACTAACATGCTAGAGATTAAGCCTGCACCCCAGGCCTGTGCCCGGCCTGGGAATTAAATCAGGGTCAACAGGCAGTGAACAAAATGATAATATTTTCCAACTTCTTAATTCTATAACCTTCACTACTTTATGAGTTTTATTAGTATGTTCTCTATAAAATATATATTCTCTAAAAAAAGTAATTCACTTTAAGTGGTATACCCTATATGTAATTTTATGAATATACAAGTCACAGAACTAAAGGAAATAATATAACTACAACTTACTCCTTGACAATGAAGGTAATCAACTGTTTTAGTTATCACAAACAGTACATCACTAGCTTCCCGTTCCGAGAAACATTTTTGTTTGAGAATACGGTCAAGTAGTTCTCCTCCTTTCATCAAATCCGTAACAAGGTAAACATATCTACCATCATCATAAACCTAAAAAAGAACACATTTTTAAAATTTTATTATTTATAATTGTAATTATGAAATGTTTAAATTACATTTACTTTGCTTTTATAGTGAACCTCTAGTGTTAAAAATATTTTTTATTGCCAATATAGTAGTGAAGATTAAATTGGCTAAACAGTCCCTGAGATCATGTTAAACATATAATTTTATTAACTTTTCAGGTAGTACGTTACACTTCATCAAAGGATATAAATGAAAAAATAGAACTCTGGCATCTATATCAATTGCTTTTACTGTATTATAGACATTTCTCTTCCCTACTGATAGTAAGCTTCCTTTTGACAGTAAATGTATTATTAGTTTTTAACATCCTCCCCACAGTCCATTATCTGACATGGTGTCTTAAATGTTTGTTGAATTCAAATACTATACCAAAGAAAATAAATTGAAAAAATAAGTGTACCCTTTCATTCAGGCCTTGTGACATAGATAGATAGATAGACAGATAGATAGATAGATGATAGGTAGATAGATAGATAGATAGATAGATAGATGATAGGTAGATAGATAGATAGATAGATAGATAGATAGATAGATGTAAACTACTATTTAAAAACTATGGGGGGTGTGCCCCTCAGCCTGGCCTGCACCCTCATCAATCTAGGACCCTCCGGGGATGTCCGAGACTGCTGTAGGATCGGGCCTAAACTGGCAGTCAGATATCCCTCTCACGATCCGGTACCACTGACTCCTAACCACTCACCTGCCTGCCTGACTGATCACCCCTAACAACTCTGCCTGCTGGCCTGATTGCCCCCAATTGCCCTCCACTGCTGGCCTGATTGGCCCAACTGCCTCCCCTGCTGGCTTCCTCATCTCCAACTGCCCCCCACCCTGCCAGCCTGCTCACTCCCAACTGCTCACTCATACCCTCGTAGGTAGCAGGTGCTGATTAGGGGAGGAGGGCATGATTGTTTCCTGGGACTGTAGCTATGGAAGCTTTGCAGAGGGTTCCGCAGGCTTTGGAGGGACAGGCTCTGGCCAGCAGCCTTGTAGCGGTGGTCATCCCTGGAGGTGCTGGTGGGGGGAAGGGAGTTATGGGGGCACTAGGGGGGTGGCGACACCTAAGGGGGGAGTAACTGTCAAATCTTCTTGCTTGGCACCATTCTTTAAATTGTACGTGGCTGTTTCACCGCAGTACCTGCTCAGGGCAGGGCTCCAATCTCCTGAAGCAGGGTGGGGAATGGGCCAGGGCAGAGCCAGGTGGGCTAGGAGGGTGGGTTTAGCCACTCCCCCAGCCAGGCTCAGCACACATCAGCTGCAGAGACGTGCTGCTGCTGTCAGGTGGAAGGGTCTGACCCTGAAGGGCAGCTCAGGCCTCCCTCCACCTGGGTCTGGAGTTGTAGGGAGGAGAATGTGCCCAGCTCCAGTGGAGGGGGGCTGGCAGCAGTGGGCCATGGGCCCCATGTGCCTCGGGAGCGCTGATGGGTGGTCACTGGCATGCTATTGTGGGCGCCCCTGGCGGAGGTGGCAGGGGAAGAGATCGGGAGTCAGAGATGCAGGCTGCAGCTACTCCCAAGGCTGGGTCTTCTCCTTGGCTGGTCAGCCCCTCCATCCCCCCGGGGGTGCGGGACTGGGGTAGGGTGTCCATCCGTACCCCCAGGGGTGCGGGGGCTGGGGTAGGGTGTCCATGAAGGGAGATTGGAAGAGCTCCCCGAGGCCGCTTCCTCTTCCTTCTTAGCAGTCTGGGCTCCTGTCAGGCACTCTTATCAGACCCCCAGGAACTTGGCCCCACCATCCGCCCCCTGCTGCGCATGCATCAATATGCTAATTGGTTGTAACTAGGACACCATAATGGCAATTAGTATATTACCTCTTTATATGCATAGATATTAATCAAAATGCATATCATATTATCCAAAACAAACTGATCTAAGTGATAGCCAATCTGTCTGCCTTCTCTAAAGAGAAAAGAGCATTATTTTCTTTTCTTTAATATATTTTATTGATTTTTTACAGAGAGGAAGGGAGAGGGATAGAGAGTTAGAAACATTGATGAGAGAGAAGCATCGATCAGCTGCCTCCTGACACCCCCTACTGGGGATATGCCTGCAACCAAGGTACATACCCTTGACAGGAATCGAACCTGGGACTCTTCAGTCCCCAGGCCAATGCTCTATCCAGTGAGCCAAACTGGCTAGGGCGAGAGCAGTATTTTCTTATGTGAAAATACTGTGTTTGTTGACAGATGAAAGGGAAGCACTGCCCAGCACAACTACCCTGGAGGCATGGCAGTAAGAACTGCCTCTACTAATCTCCACACAGGAGATGGGTTCATGCCAAGTCTGGTTTTTCTTTGTGCCCAGATCTCAAACAGATGCAGGTTCCCTCACTGACAAGGCTGGAGTCCAAGTACTTGAAGGTACTTGGTCTCCTAGGGGATAAGGCGATTGTGGGTTGTGTAGCATTTAAAACATCTATTTTTTTTTTAAGTAGCACAGATTTTTATTGTCAAAACAAGTAAGATATATGAGCATAAGAAAAAATACCAATAAATTAATTGTTCTCATCATTTTAGACTCTGGGGCCTCTCTATGGAAAAGTCAGCTTAGCTGACTATGTAGACACAATCCTTCCGAAGTACAAATAGCAGGGATTTGATACAGTATTCAGGACAATGACCAAACATGTCCACAGCAAGGATAAATAAATAGGTGCTTTCCCTGGTTCCTTCCTCAGTAACCTCTATTTTTATACAAGATATGAGGCTTGTTTTAGGAAAAATGATTGCCAGAAAAATATTTTCATCCTTCTACCTCTAAGAAAAACATCAGGCTCCAGTGACACTTGTTTCATATGAACATCCAAAATATAATCTACATATAGTTACCACCATCTTTACTTTTAAAAAGCTTAACATCCATTTATATATACCAAAGCAGTAGGCTGAATATTTTCCCTTAAATGGTTTTCCACCAAAATGCAATGAACTTAATCTTACTGTAAAGTGCAACAAAGGATATGCAACACTTGTGTTTGTTGACACATGAAAGGGAAGCACTGCCCAGCAGAACTGGCCCGGAGGCATGGTAGTAAGAACTGCCTCTACTAATCTCCACACAGGAGATGGGTTCGTGCCAAGTCTGGTTTTTCTTTGTGCCCAGATCTCAAACAGATGCAGGTTCCCTCACTGACAAGGCTGGAGCCCAAGGCACCAGCAGTAGAGAGGGCCAGAGACTAGTCAGTGAACACCTCAACACCATGACTTATCCATCAAGAAGCCTTGGTCTGAGAACAACACAAATGTTACCTACCTCGTAAGCAATGATTAAGGTCTTGTCTAGGCTAATGATGAAACAAATTGATTTGGCCTCCATACATTACTGCTAAGATTATTTAGTCTAACTTTAAATTGAAGCAATATACAATGGCTTCTCCCACACAAGGGCAAGCTTTGCACAAGGGCAAGTTTCTCAAAAAACAATGATACCTCCAGTTCTAGGCTCAGTTTAAAAGGTGTTTTTTTTTTTAACAACAACAAAAAACAACCTTTCCTATGTCAGATCAGGGTAATAGAGAAGTGGGGGCAAGCCACCCTCTATCCAGAGTCACTGGAAGAGAAAGCTATAGAAGCTGTTGAATGTGAGCATATTCTATTCTTGGATTTAAGATTATAGATCCATGGCGCTTGTTTCTTCCTTTCCATCAGTGGGATATCCATCTTGGGCAGCTTTAAGACTGTTGGATCTTTGACCATTAGGGTGGCCTGCACGTGGATAAGTAACATTGGAGAAGGTTTCTTGGCTCCTCAGTAGGGTTGGGTGCCAAAACCTCCCAAATTAGACTTCTGGAGGGATCTTGGTCCAAAGAGGCAACACTTATCTGTCTAGTTTCTGTCTTTATCCCCACTTCCAGAACCCATGGTGCTAGGATTTGGGCCAGATAAGACTATGGAAGAGCCAGAAGAGAGCAAACCTCCAGGCTACTGCTCAGTAGAAGAATGAGGGTTGCTGCTGGGGGTGGACTGGGCTGAGGCTGGCTGCTTCTCTTCTCTCATTATCTCTCTACTCTGTAGTTTTAGTTTGTGGAGTGCTTCTGCCACTTGAAGGTATTTGGTCTCCTAGGGGATAAGGCAATTGTGGGTTGTGTAGCCAGCATCTCTCTCTACCCTGCCTGTTGCTCAAAATGTTGAATGGTCTCCTGGGTCTGTTTTGTGATTAGAGAATTCATGAGACACAGGTGGCTTTAGCCTTCATCATTGGGACCTAGTCCATACTGTCAATAGCCAATGGGAGGGTCATGGTGGGGAAGGACACACTGGCCTCACCTTCCTCCACCAGGCACAGTCTCAAAACCATTGAAAGACTCGGATACAGGTGCTTTTTCTATATAGATTTTAGAGCTAATCCCCTGACACCAGAGTGAAATGATGTGATAATTACACTTACAGATATTAATGAGGAACATTGCCCAGATGCTGAAAATTAGCTAAGTTGGTTGGAAAGAGTTCATACATTCCAGATGTTCTGTTTCACTGTTGCAGAACTGTCTGCAGCCTGAGCTCTGGCATGAAAGAGGCTGCGAGGACCCATGTCTCTAGAGGTTGCGGTGAATTAGGGACCCAAGCCATGGTATATTTGCGTTGTGTCAGCTGCAATCCTAAAGGCTTTGTGCACTGGCCAGGGAGCGTAAACTCAGTAACATCTATTAATAGGACATATGTTCATTTTACAAAACTATAGAGTAATACAATTTCACTTAAAAAAAAACAATCCACAGTGCAACAAGCCATTTCTGAAGAGTTAAGAAAATAAAATGTAGAATTTGGCAGATTCCCAATGTCTGTATTTATAGTACCACAGAATAATAAATGTTGCTGGGTGTAATGTTAACTACTTAACTAGCCAGAATATATTCAAGTAATCAGGACATTCTTTTTTTGTTTGTTTGTTTACATTTTTATTGATTTCAGAGAAGAAGGGAGAGGGAGAGAGAGATAGAAACATCGATGATGAGAGAGAATCATTGATTGATTGCCTCTTGCACGCCCCCTACTGGGGATTGAGCCCACAACCCAGGCATGTGACCTCGATCAGAATCGAACCTGGGACCCTTCAGTATGCAAGCTGACACTCTATCCACTGAGCACACTAGCTAGGGCAGGGCATTCTTATTTACCAACAATCATAGTTCCTTTCTGATGTTCTACACAAAGAATAAGAATACACAATAATGGGGGGGGGATAATTGAAGTAGCAAATGTAAGAATCTTGAGATTGTGTTGCATGACAGCAAATATGCCATAGACATGAAAAGCTTCAAAAAAATAAAGTTTTACATCTCTCCTTTTCATATGTAAAACTTTAGACAATAAAATAAATAAATAAATAAAAATTAAACAAGATAGAAAATAAAGTGCCAAGTCATAACTTCATTAGCTTAGATTTTGAATTAGCTTAGATTTTAAATACCTACATCTTTTAAAGTGATAATGTTTGGGTGTTGTCCATAGCGCATCAAAATTTCAATTTCTTCTGAGGGGTCTCTCTTACTTTTGTCAATAACCTAAGAAATAAATAAGACAAATCTCAGAGGAAAAGAAATTATGTTTTTTGTCTAAAAATTAATGGTATATTTTCAATTTGATTATAGTTTTGAGCAAATGCTTAAAATTCAAGAATGATGCTTGCCCCATATTATACTTTAACAGTTAAAACTGTCCTATAACTGCAACAATAATAAAAAGACCATTTTCTTTAACATTATAGTCCATGTAATTAAAACTACATTAGCTCATAATGTGATCCAAATGTAACTAATTGTTGCAATTACTCAATGTTAACATAGTACCTTAAAATAAAACTATTCAAAAGCAAGACATTCATGGAATGCAATGCTTCTACAAAATAAAGTATTGGAAAGAGATTCAAAATGAAAATATTAAGTCTTTAGAGGTTCTTCTCATTTTTTCTTTGCAATCTCCACTAGCCCCACTGAAAAATGTCCATTAGTTAAGTTACATATATAACCCCAAAAAAGGTAGGTTCAGGGACAATACCTTCACTGCAAATTCCATGTTGGTAACTGTATGTATGCATCGTTTGCAAACAGAATAGGAGCCAACACCAATATCTTCTTTCAACTCATATACTTCACCAAATTGTGCAGCATTTCCATTTATCTGTTTTTTTTAAAAAAAATACTGAGAATAATGAAATATTTTCATATTTTTATCTTCTCTTCAAAATTTATACAGATTGGGACAAAAGTAGGTTTATAGTTGTATGTATGGAAAATAATCTATAATAATAAAGCCATAATATGCAAATCGACTGAACGACCGAACAGCAGAATGACCATCCAGACGATCTTCTGGATGGAGGCAGCTGGGGCAGGGAAGGCGGGAGGTGGTTGGGAGGCAGCTGGGGCCGGGAGGCCGTGAGGAAACCTGAAGTGCGATGGCCTACCCTTTCACAAATTTTGTGCATTGGGCCTCTAGTACAATAATCTATCTGTGTAATAGAGGAATATGCAAATTAGCTGGGACGCAGTAATATCACAACTGAACAGCAGGGACTTGAGGTTGCATGGTGCCTGGCTGGGGCAATGGACCTCAGGCCACAACCCCTGCCCAGCAGGACTTGACGGGGGACCTCAGGCCATGACCCCCACCCTGGTGCTGGGCCGGGGGACCTGAGGCTGTGCCCCCTGCCAGGTGGGGCTTGATGGGGGACCTGAGACTATGCACCCCACCTGACACTGGGCCGGGGGACGGCAGGCCATGCCCCTCTCCCCGGTGCTGGGCCAGCCTGAGGCTGTGCCCCCTGCCAGATGGGGCTTGATGGGGAACCTGAGACTGTGCCCCCCACCATACGCTGGGCCGGGGGACATGAGGCTGTGCCTCTTGCCCAGAGGGTTTTGACGGGGGTGGGGCTGGCCGGTTCTGGGTCTTCTGTGTTTTTGAAGTGCATGCGGGTGGTGGGCGGGGACTTGACTCTAGGTCCCGAGGCGCACCTCAGACTCTGACAGGAGGGAGATTTTCATATATATTTTACTAATTTTCTTTCATCTCTGACACTTCTATTATAGAGAAAGTACAAATAGAAATATTAAAATATTTCTGCTAATTAATTCCCTTTTAATGTGCATGAATTTTGTTCACTGGGCCACTAGTAAATAAATAATACAAGAATAAACTCTATGTTTTTCATACTCACAACTGTAAGCATACCTTTGTACCAACCTCTATTCATCCTAAATCTTTAAAAAATCATGAATAATCCATTATAGAATTTTTATCATTATGTATAAATGGCTTAACCAGATCTGAACTGATCCTAAATTGTAGGCTTTCTAGATACCCAAAGACAACACAATAACTAAAGTACCTTACATACCACCGTTACATTTTTTTGCCAAAAGAGATTACATAAGTATAATTAAAAGTTACTATTGTATGCTTTATTTGAAAACATATGGAAACATCTTTAATTCATTATTATACACAGAAATAAATGAAGTTAAAATTATTATAAATTAATTAAAAATAATGGAAGGAAATAATTATCCCTAAACTAAATAATCTAATTAAGTGGAATTTACCTGAACAATTGGTAATACATCTGCACTTGTGATAGGAGTGATTTTATATTCTTCTGCAATAGAAGTTGAAACAAAGCTGAATCCTTTGAAGAGTTGATGAGCATTAGCACTGGCTGGCAAACCAGGAGAATCTAATACCCAAATAATTATATCTAATTAGAATTATACAGATCTCTGTAATATAAAATGTCAGCATTTCTTTGAATATAAATAATAAAACCACAAAAACATTAAATGTTACCATCAGACATACTATATTATTTATTTGATTTATTGTATATTATCTGTCTCCCCACACTACTAAGCAAACTACATGTGGATTATAATTTTTGTCAGTTCGTTCACTGCTGCCTCCTCACTGGTGAGGACATTTGTAGGTATTAAACATTTGTTGAGTTAGTGTATAAAACAGTTCCATCAAGAGTAAACCTCATTAAATTCTAAACTGTAAGAGTCAGAGTGATATATCTCATGTCTTATCTCCTATCCCTGACCCACTAATACATTATCATGAAAAAGACTTTTAAAACAAAATGAAGAAACCTTTTATCCTTCACTCTAGTCCCTCCTTCTCTGATAAATATTTCCCATTTAAAGGATGTACTTGAAAGGTGGGTGCCCAAGCAAAGCTATATGTGGAATCCACATTTTCATGAGACAAACCAACCCTTTGAAAACATATAATTCATTTAGTTTTTACTTAAGAAGCAAGTTTACTTTTTAAGCATCTAATTGAATAAAATTCCTGATGTTACACATGAATATGCATTACCTTTGGGTGTTTTTGCAGTAAATTCAGGATCAAAACAAAAAGTATCATCTGGTTTTCCGGAAGCAGGTTTGAAAGGAGGTTGAACTTCTCTTTTATATAATTTCTAGAAGCAACAGAATAACACAAAAACATAGTAACACATTAATAATCATTATACTTTGTAAGGGAAACCAGAACATAATACAGAAGAATCACAGTTTCATAAATGGAATTTCAACAAGCTTCGGATACCTGTTAATTAAATTCTAAAATATTTGAGAAACAATGTACAGAATCAAGTGACACCTGGAAACCCATTAGTGATGCCACACATTGCATTTACAAAGAATAATGATGTTAGGTTTTGGATATCAAATAT
Source organism: Myotis pilosus (assembly GCA_036010255.1). Lineage (NCBI taxonomy): Eukaryota > Metazoa > Chordata > Mammalia > Chiroptera > Vespertilionidae > Myotis > Myotis pilosus. Next base: position 4,664,550 of record JASKON010000009.1, on the reverse strand, counting down.
TGTCTTCAATTTTTGCTGGTAGAATAATCATACAGAATATGTTGCAATGTTAACATGGAGAAATAACAATATTAAAATATCTCAAAATTAATAATTAGACTATTTTCAATAACTATTAACTTCACCTAAATATTTTGTTTCATTTAAAATATGCATTAAAGCTTCTGCAGAGCAAAAGAAACCATCTACAAAACAACAAGAGAGCCCACTGCATGGGAGAACATATTTGCCAATGTTATCTCTAATAAGGGTTTAACCTCCAAAATTTATAAGGAACTCATACAACTTAAAAAGAGGATAGACAATCCACTAAAAAAAAAAAATGGGCAAAAGACCTAAATAGACACTTTTCGAAAATGGATATACAGAAGGCCAAGAGACAGAGAACATGCTCAAAGTCACTAATCATCCAAAAGATGCAAATAAAAATGACAGTAAGGTACCATCTCACACCTGTTAGAATGGCTATCATCAACAAATCAACAAAGGATAAGTGCTGGCAAAAATGCAGAGAAAAAGGAACTCTTGTGCACTGCTGATGGGAATGCAGGCTGGTGCAGTCACTGTGGAGAACAGTATGGAGTTTCCTCAAAAAAATTAAAAATGGAACTCCCATTTGACTCAGTAATCCCACTTCTAGGAATATATCCCAAAGAAAACAGAAACACCAATCAGAAAGGACATATGCACCCCTATGTTCATAGCAGCACAATTCACCATAGCTAAGATTTGGAAACAGCCTAAGTGCCCATCAGCAGATGATCGGATTAAAAAACCGTGGTACATCTAAACAATGGAATACTACGCTGTGGTAAAAAGAAGGAACTCTTACCATCTGCAACAACATGGATGAACATGGAATGTATTATGCTAAGCAAAATAAGCCAGTTGGAGAAAGATAAATATCACATGATCTCATTCATTTGTTGAATATAATGAACAACATAAACTGATGAATAAAAATAGATCCAGAGACAGAGAAGCATGGAACAGACTGTCAAACCTCAGATGGAGGTCAAGGAGGGTGGGAGGGGGGGTAAGAGATCAACAAAAGGACTTGTATGCATGCATATAAGTATAAACAATGGACCCAGACAGCAGGGGCATGAGGGTTTGTGCTGGGGGCGGGGAGTGGGCAGAGAGAGGTTAATGGGGGAAAAAGGAGACATATGTAATACTTTCAACAATAAAGAATTTTTAAAAAATATGCATTAAAGTTATCATCTAGGGTTCTTATTATAGAAATCCAAAATTTAACCTTGCCATACCATTTAAGTTCCTAAAATTGATATATTAATGAAAGATATATAAAATTTTGCAATATATGAACATCTAATGTTCTGGGCAAATCTACATTGTTTTAAAAGCTCACAGACCTGCCCTAACCGGTTTGGCTCAGCGGATGGAGCGTTGGCCTGTGGACTCGAGGGTCCCAGGTTCTATTCCGGTCAAGGGCATGTACCTTGGTTGCGGGCACATCCCCAGCGGGGAGTGTGCAGGAGGCAGCTGATCGGTGTTTCTCTTTTATTGATGTTTCTAAGTCTCTATCCCTCTCCCTTCCTCTCTGTAAAAAATCAATAAAATATATATTTTTTAAAAAAGCTCACAGACCCACACAGTAGTAGAAAATTAATAGAATATTATGTAAAGTAATTTTATTTTCATTTTTTATTAAATTTAATGGGATTATATTGATCAACATGAACATATAGGTTTCGGGTGTGGGTTTCTATTGTTATAAGATCTGTATATTGCACCTTGTAAGCATTACCCAATCAAATTTTCTCCTGTCTCCAGATACTAGGACACCCTTCCCCTCCCAACACCTTCCCTCTGGCAACCACCACACTGCTATTTGTGTTCACAAGTTTCAGTTTTATATCCCACTCATTAGTGAAATCATATAGGTCTTAGCTTTTTGTGACTGACATTTCACTTAGCATGGTATTCTCAAGTCCATCCATGTTGTTCTTTCTTATGGCTGAGTAGTACTCCATTGTGTATATGTACCACATCTTCTTTATCCAGTCCCCATATTCCAGGACACTTTGGTTGTTTCTAATGTCTTGGCAATCATGAATATTGCTGCAATAAACATAGGGTTCATATGTCTTTGCACAAATATTATTTCGAGTTTTTTGGGCATATACCCATCAGAGAGAACATTGGGTCGTATGGTAGCTCAATTCTCATTTATTTGAGCATTCACCAGAGTGCTTTCCATAGTGGATGTACCAGGTTACATTCCCATCAGAAGTGAATGAGTGTTCACTTTTCTCCACAACCTCTCCAACACTTGTTATTGCTTGTCTTATTCAAAAAGGCCACTCAAACAGGTGTGAGGTGGTATCTCATTGTAGTTTTGATTTGTATTTCCCTAAATGCCAGTGAGGTTGAACATCTTTTAATATATCTATTGGCTGTTTGTATGTCTTCTTGGAAGATGTTTTTTTATAGCTGCTCTGCTCATTTTTTGATTGGGTTGTTTGTTTGATGTTGAGTCTTATGAGTCCTTTATATGTTTTAGAAATGAAAACCTTGTTGGAGCTACTATTTGCAAATGTCATATCCTATCTGGTTGGCTGCCTGTTTGTTTTGTTGTTGTGGGTTTTTGTTGTTGTTGTTGTTGTTGGTGGTGGTGGTGGTGGTGGTGGTGTTTTTTTTGCTGTGCGGTAGCTTTTTAGTTTGATATAGTCCCATTCATTTATTTTTGCCTTTACTTCCCTTGCCTTTGGGGTCAAGTTCATAAAATTTTCTCTAAAACCCAGGTCCACAAATTTGGTACCTAAATTTTCTTTGATGTAACTTATTATATCAGATCTTATATTTAGGCCTTTGATCCATTTTTATTTTTATTTTTTTTAATTTTATTTTTTATTACAAAAGGTATTACATATGTGTCCATTTCCCCCCCCCCCCGCCCTAGACAGTCCCCTAGCCTCCCCTATCCCCCAGTGTCTTATGTCCATTGGTTATGCTTATATGCATGCATACAAGTCCTTTGATTGATCTCTTACCCCCCTACCTCCCGCCCCCCAACCCTCCCTGGCCTTCCCCCTGCAGTTTGACAATCTGTTTGAGGCAGCTCTGCCTCTGTATCTATTATTGTTCAAAAGTGTATAATGGTCTCAATTATCCATGAATGAGTGAGGTCATGTGGTATTTTTCCTTCATTGTCTGGCTTATTTCACTTAGCATAATGCTCTCCAGTTCCATCCATGCCGTTGCAAATGGTAAGAGTTCCTTCCTTTTTAGAGCAGCATAGTATTCCATCGTGTAGATGTACCACCATTTTCTAATCCATTCATCTACTGATGGGCACTTAGGCTGTTTCCAGATCTTAGCTATGGTGAATTGTGCTGCTATGAACATAGGGGTGCATATATCCTTTCTGATTGGTGTTTCTGGTTTCTTGGGATATATTCCTACAAGTGGGATCACAGGGTCAAATGGGAGTTCCATTTTCAGTTTTTTGAGGAAACGCCATACTGTCTTCCATAGTGGCTGCACCAGTCTGCATTCCCACAAGCAGTGCACAAGTGTTCCTTTTTCTCCACATCCTCTCCAGCACTTGTCGTTTGTTGATTTGTTGATGATAGCCAGTCTGACAGGTGTGAGATGGTACCTCATTGTTGTTTTGATTTGCATCTCTCGGATGATTAGTGACTTTGAGCATGTTTTCATATGTCTCTTGGCTTTCTGAATGTCCTCTTTTGAAAGGTGTCTATTTAGGTCCTTTGCCCATTTTTTGATTGGATTGTTTATCTTCCTTTTGTTAAGTTGTGTGAGTTCCCTATAAATTTTGGAGATTAGGCCCTTATCAGATATGACATTGGCAAATATGTTTTCATTTTTAATTAATTTTTGTACATGGGGACAAAATGTAATCCAGTTTCAATCATTTACATGTGGCTTTCAAGTTTTCCCAGCATAATTTATTTGCTCCATTGTGTGTTCCAGGCTCCTTTGTCGAAAATTATCTGTCCATATACATGCGGATTTGTAGCTGGGCTCTTTATTCTGTTCCATTGATCTGTTTGTCTATTTCTCTGCCAATACCATGCTGTTTTGATTATTGTAGCTCCGTAGTGTAATTTGAAGACAGGTAGCATGATACCTCCAGCTTTTTTTTTTCTCAGGATTGTTTTGTGTATTCGGGGTCTTTTGTGGTCTGATGATTTCTCCTTCTATGTCTTTAAAAACTGACATTCTTATTTTGATGGGGTTGCATTAAATCTGTATATTGCTTTGGGAAATATGGAATGAACTATGTTGGTTCATCCAATCTATGAACAAGGAATATTTTCCCATTTTTTGTATTTTTTTAATCTCTTTTAATTATGCTTTGTAATTTTTAGTATGTAGGTCTTTCACACTCTTAAGTTTATTCTTAGGAATTTTTTTTTTTGTTTTTGTTGCAGTTGCAAAAGAAATTATTTTTTATTGTCTTTTTCTGATGTTTTATTGTTAGTATACAAGAAGGCAATGGATTTTTGCATTTTGATTTTGAATCTTGCATCTTGACTGTATCTGTTTATTGTTTCTAATCATTTTTTGGTAGAGTCTTTAGAGATTTCTATATACATCATGCCTGCAAAAAGTGAAAGTTTTACTTCTTCCCTATTTGGATGCCTTTTATTTCTTTCTCTTGCCTTATTGTTGTGGCTAGGACATCAAGCACTACATTGAATAAGAGTGGTGACAGTGGACATCTTGTCTTTTTCCTGATCTTAGGGGAAAAGCTTTCAGTTTTTCAGCATTGAGAATGATATTAGCTGAGGGTTTATCACATATGTCCTTAATTATGTTGAGGTACTTTCTATTCCAACTTTATTGAGTGTTTTAATCATAAATGAATGTTGTATATTATCAAATGCTTATTTTGAATCTATTGATAAGATCATATGAGTTTTATCCTTCCTTTTCTTAATGTGGTTCAGTACTTTGCTTTATTTGCATATGTTGAACCATTCTTGTGCCCCTGGCATGAACCCCAGCTGATCGTATTATTTTTTGATGTACTGTTATATTTGATTTAATAGTATTTTGTTTAGGATTTTTGCATCTGTATTCATCAGAGATACTGGTCTGTTCTTTTCTTTTTCTGTGTGTTATCTTTACTAGGATTTGGTATCAGGGTTATATTGTTCTCACAGAATGTGTTAGGAAGAATTGCCTCCTCTTTAATTTTTTGAAAGAATTTGAGGATAGGTTTCAAATCTTTGAATGTTTAGTAGAATTCACTGGTGAAGCAATCTGGTCTTGGATTTTTTAAAAAATATATTTTATTGATTTTTTACAGAGAGGAAGGGAAAGGGATAGAGAGTTAGAAACATTGATGAGAGAGAAACATCAATCAGCTGCCTCCTGCACACCCCCTACTGGGGATGTGCCTGCAACCAAGGTACATGCCCTTGACCCAAATCGAACCTGGGACCCTTGAGTCTGCAGGCTGATGCTCTATCCACTGAACCAAACCAGTTAGGGCTGGACTTTTGTTTTTTGATGGCTTTTTGATGGTTGTTTCCATTTCCCCACTAATGATCAGTCTATTTAGATTTTCCAATTCTTCAAGATTTAGTCTAGGAATCCTATCTAATAAAGAGGGAATATGCTAATTGACCCTCACACCGTCACAAAGATGGCAACACCCACAGCCAATAAGGAGGGGATATGCTAATTGACTTCCCTGCTCTCAAAGATGGCAGTTCCCACAGCCAATAAGGGAATATGCTAATTGACCATTCCACCCTGAAAGATGGTGGCGCCCAAAGCCAATAAGGAGGGACTATGATAATTGACTGACCCTCCCTCAAAGATGGGAGGTGCCCACAGCCACAAGATGGCAGTGCCCGGTCCTCTCAGCCCCACCAGGGCGGCAGGTGCACAGCAAGCCACTTCGCATGCTTACCTCTGGAGACCTCCAGTCCCCTCAGCCCCCCAGCCACCCAGGGCTGGCCTGAGGCACAGGCAAGCCTAGGATGGTGGCTGTCCAGCCACCCAGAGCCACCCAAGGCTCAGGTAACCTGGGCCAGCCAAGGCTTGCACTACCGGCAGTGGCAGCAGCGGAGGTGTGATGGGCTGTTGCCTTCCCCTGATCTCTGGGTCGCCTCCTGCCCCTGAGGGCTCCCAGACTGTGAGAGGGGGCAGGCCGAGCTGAGGGACCCCCCTCCAGTGCGTGAATTTTCATGCACAGGGCCTCTCTAATGTTATATAATTCTAGCAACTTATCCATTTCCTCTAGGATATTTAATTTGATGGCATATAGTCTTTCATAATATTCTAGTATGATCCTTTGTATATCTGTGATGTCTCTGTTGACTTCTCTCTCACTTCTGATTTTGTTTATATGGATCTTTTCCTTTATTTTCCTTTGTGAGGCTAACCAGGGGTTTGTTAATTTTTATTAGTCTTTTCAAAGAACCAGGTTGTTCTTTGTTTATTAATTTTTTGTATAGTTTTTCTTTTCTCTATACTGTTAAATTCTGCTCAATTTTTTATTATTCCCTTTCTTCTGCTGACTTTAGGTTGCTTTTGTTCTTTTTTTGTTAGTTCTTTAAGCTGTGATGTTAGATTATTTACTTGGGATTTCTCTTGTTTCTTGAGATAGGCCTATAATGATATAATCTTCTTTCTTATTATTGCTTTCGCTGCATCCCAGAAATTTTGATATGTTATTTTCTTATTTTTATTTATATATCTTTTTATCTCATCTTTTATTTCTTCTTTGATCCAGTCATTTTTTAATAGTATGTTGTTCAATACCCACAGATTTTGGGGTTTCTTTACTTCCTTTTTGCAGTTGATTTCTAATTTCAGGGCATCATAATTAGAGAATATGCTTAGCCCTAGCCAGTTTGGTTCAGTGGATAGAGCATCGGACTGCAGACTGAAAGGTTCGATTCCAGTCAAGGGCATGTACATGGGTTGCGGGCACATACACAGTAGGAGGTGTGCAGGAGGAAGCTGATTGATTTTTCTCTCTCATCAATGTTTCTAACTCTCTATCCCTCTCAATTCCTCTCTGTAAAAAATCAATAAAATATATATTTTTTTAAAAAGAGAATATTCTTAGTATGATTTCAAGCCTCTTGAATTTGTTGATTCTAGTTATGTGACCCAACATATGGTCTATCCTTGAGAATACTCCACGTGCACTTAGGAATGTATAATCTGATATCCTGAGATGAAAGGTTGAGTTAATGTCAACTATGTCCATTTGGTCTAGTGTTTCATTTAAGGCCAATATTTCTTTATTGATTTTCTGTTTGGTTGATCTGTCTAGAGCTGTCAATGGAGTGTTAAGGTCCCCACCTATGATTTTGTTTGGATTTGTTTCTCCCTATAGTTCTGTGAGTAGCTGTTTTATATATTTCGGTGGTCCTTGGTTGGGTGCATATCTATATTATAAAAGGCCTGTGGCCGTAATGCCATAATGACCACAGAATCAGTCACCCAGAGGTGCATTGATGAGCCTCGTGGCACCGCAGGTCTGAGGTCCCACCTCATGCGGCAGGTCTGGTGTCTGGGGTCCCATCTCGCACGGCAGGTCTGGGGTCTGGGGTCCGGTCCCACCTCGTGCTGTGGGTCTGGGGTCTGGAGTCCCACCTCATGTGGTGGGTCTGGGGTCTCACGCGATTTCGGCTCACATGGTGTGACCCATAGGCTCTGATTGCAGCAAGGCTGGTGGCCAGCAGGCAGGCAGGACAGTGGGCAGGTAAGCGTGGCGAGGCACGTGGCTGCACGATTTTATGTACTGGGCTTCTAGTATGTTAAGGAATGTTATTTTTTCTTCATGTAGTATTCCCTTTATCATTATAAAGTGTCCACCTTTGTCTCTTGTTATCTTGAAATCGATTTTGTCACATATACATATGGCTATAACTGCTTTTCTATAGATTTTATTTGCTTGGAGAATCATTTTCCACCCTTTTACTTTGAACCTACCTTTGTATTTGCAGCTTAGATGTGTCTCTTATAGGCATCATATGGTTGGATTTTGTTTTATTTATCCACTCTGCTATTCTGTGTCTCTTTCTTGGTGAATTTATACTATTTATTTTACCATTAGGATAATTACTGACGCATGAGAATGTCCAATAACCATTTTATCTTTTGTTTTCTGGTAGCTCTGTTCCTTCATTGGTTCTTTATGTTTCTGTCTGTGTGTTTTTGTTTGTGTGGTATTCCATACTTTCCTCTGTTTCCAAATTTTTTAAAGCTCTGTCCTGTTTGGGGAATTTTGTGTGTGGTTACCATTAGGTTTCTAAAAAGTAAAGTTTCATATATACCTTAATTTGTTTTTTTTTAAGTGCATCTCATCTTCATGTTCCTATGCCAGTTTAGACTTTTACCCCCTCCCCTTTTATGTTTTTGTTCTCACAAATTATGCCTGTTTATGCTGTAAGTTTTTGGTGATCTTACTCATAGTGTTGTGACCTTACATTCTTTGTTTCAGGTACAATAAAGCGCTTGAGCATTGCCTGCAATGGATGTTTTCTGGTGATAAAATTTCTCAATTTCTGTATGTCTGGAACATCTTTATTTCTCTTTCATATTCTAAGGAAAATTTTGCTAAATATATTATTTGTGGCCAATAATTTCTCTCTTTCTGACTTGTGCCTATTTGCTCCCACTCTCTTCTGACTTGTATAGTTTCTGCTGAGAAGTCTGATGAAATTCTGATGGGTTTTCCTTTGTAAGTCCCTTCCTTCTTTTCCCTGGCTGCTTTGAGAATTTGTCATTGGTCAATAATTTTTGACAGTTTTAATATGAAGAGCGCTGGAGAGGACCTCTTTGGATTGAGGTAACTAGGTGCTCTATTTGCTTCTTGGATTCAGGGATCTAGTTCTTTCCATAGCTTTGGGAAGTTATCATCCACTATTTGTTTTAATAGACCAGCCGTGGGCAAACTACGGCCCGTGGGCTGGATCTGGCCCGTTTGAAATGAATAAAACTAAAAAGAAAAAAAGATCATACCCTTTTATATAATGATCTTTACTTTGAATTTATATTAGTTCACACAAACACTCCATCCATGCTTTTGTTCCAGCCCTCTGGTCCAGTTTAAGAACCCATTGTGGCCCTCAAGTCAAAAAGTTTGCTCACTCCTGGAATAGACTCTCCGTTATTGCCAACTCCCTCTCTTCCTCCACTGAAATGCCTATTATTCTAATGTTGCTTTTTCTGACAGTGTCAGATAGTTCTTGTAGACCTCTTTCATTTTTCTTTATGCTCAGGTCTCTCTTTTCTTCCCTATGCATCATTTCTAGATTCTTCTCTTCGATATCACTAATTATTTCCTCCATCTGGTTGGCTCTGTTTTCTATGCTCAGTAGTTCACTCTTAAACTCATTAATTAATGCTTCATTTCCAGGATTTCTCATTGGTTCTTTTTTTAAAGTTTCAATCCCATTGGTAAAGTACTTGTTTTGTTCATTGATTTGTTTTCTGAGGGCATTGAATTCCTGTCTATTTGCTCACATCCTATTGAGTATTTTTTGAACTGCAATCTTGAAATCTGGCATTTATATCACATCTTTCCATGTGTCCCAGTTTGCTTTTGGGAGATTTTTCATTTTCTTTTTGATCAACCTTGATACCACGATTATTCATAGTATTTGCTGTTCTCTTTGCCTAGTCATTTATATCTGTACATATTAATGGCGGACAATAGCTTCCTCTGAAGAAGATTTTCTACTATTTTCCAGTAGATTGTGTTGAATTGCAAGAATTTTTAGCTGTGATCTCTTGGTCTTGACCCAGGGTTTCCTTAAGACTGTACAGCTGCAAAGCTTGGAGTATGGGGTTTGTTTTGTCCTTAACATAATGGCAAACCCTGATCTCCCTGAGGTCCTGCCCCAAGCACCCCACCTGGGGATCATTATAGAGGGGAACAGCAGTTCTGCTGAAATAGATCTTGGTTTACAGATAATGTGATCCTTGACCCAAATCCAAGAGCAAGGGGAGGAGAATTTGGGGAGTCCAAATGCCACAGTGCTCTGTGATTCTATTTCTTTGTCAGAAACACCACTGTCCTGCCCAACATTAGAGGGTTACAGAACAGAACCCAGTGCTCTGTTAGACATCTCCTCGTTGCTCTGCCTATTGGACTGTACCCTGCAATTCTCTGTTCCTCCAGGTCACAGGCAGCGCCTGCAACCACTGGGTTCCTCCCCTCTCCAGGATGCGCTGAAAGCTCCCTGCTGCAGGGCTGTATCTGTGCTTTCCTCCCTTCTCATATCCCAGTTTATTCCCGGTTGCCCACCTTTAGATGTTTCTATGTGCAGGTCTCTCAAGCAGGCCTCTGTATTGAGCAGGGAATTCTTTGTTGAATTATAATTGGTTTACGTGTTATGTGTTGTAATTTCACTGGGAGAGGCCAAGGGGATCTCTCACACTTCCATTTCTCTTATGTCCACAATTTTCATTTATATTTACATAAACATTCCAGTCTTTTTTATTTAAATTAAGACCAAGGAATATAAACTCTTTAGATATAAAAATGATGGAGCCCGGCTGGTGTTGCTCAATGGTTGACCATCAACCTATAGGTCAGGAGGTCTCCTTTCATTCCCAGTAAGGACACATGCCTGGGTTGCTGGTTCTATGTCCAGTAGGGGGCGTGCATGAGGCAGTCAATCAATGATTCTCTCTAATCATTGATGTTTCTGACTCTCCCTCTCTCTTCTTCTCTGAATACAATAAACATGAAAAAAAGAACGATGGAAAATAAAAATTTCCAGTTTCTCTAGGTATAAAAAAAAAGGAAGAATAGAGAAACATTACAAAAAAAAAATTACAAGGAGTTACAAGACACCAAAAGAGGCATGCAACAGATATATGAAAGGGAACTCATATGTACTATGTAATTGAGTGGCGATTTAGGGAATTAATACTAATGATTTCCACAAAAAATAAAAATAGCCTTCTAAAACATGTTCCATAAGCCAGATGTAACAATGATTTAATCAGTTAATAGTGGCCCTCTGTATATGACTTAGAATTTAAGAGATTTTTTTCTTTTGAAAAATATTTCAATACCAATAATAGAACTAGAAAATAAAAAAACCTATGATTATTGATAGTACATAAAATACATAAAGCAATTTGTAAAACAGACAACAAAATGGGTTTTTCTAAGCAAACAATATTAGTTTAAGAGTTGCACCTTTAAAAAATTCTTTATAAGACTTAATAGAAATTTGCATGTTTCTATTTTCATGTTCTCTCAAAATTTAGTGAAATATCTGTACAAAAACATTCACTTATTAAGAAATGTAATTTTTCCTAACACATGACAAAGAACCAATTGAAATTAAATAACATCTTAGATTCTTTAGAATTAATTTTCTATAAGAACTGCTCTATCATTCATCCATTTTCCCCTTTCTCTTCCTCTTCTACATCCTCCAACCTAGAATAGGGGAGAATTTATTTTACCTGTTAGCACATACTTAACAGGTAAAATAAATGAGAAACAAAACCTTACTAAATATCATCCACACATTTACTGGTTCCAGGTAATTTTACTTAAAGCAGTAGCATATCATAACAATTACCTTGAACTATAAGATGTGTGGATGAATTTGGAACAACACAGATGGATATTGAGGGTTATACTAAATGAAATAAGTCAGGTGGTAAAGGACAAAACCTTATGATTTCATTCATAACTGAAATATTAAAAAAATGATCAAAACAACAAGTTAATACATACAAACAACAGATTATTGGTTACCAGAAGGAAAGTGGGTGGAGGGGGAAATGGGTAAAGGGGTTTAATTATATGGTGACAGATGGAATCTAGACTTTTGATGGTGAGAATGCTATAGTGTATACCGATATCAAATTATAATGCTGCATACCTGAAACTTATGTTATTAACCAATGTTGCCCCAATAAAAATAATCCCATAGTAGTAAAACAAATGAATTTAGTTAACCAGCAAAGTCAATATGTTACAATTTACTCTTCAGCGTTTGCTCATATTAAAGTTACTCAGTAACAAATTTTCTAGTGAACTTACATTCCAGTCAATATTTGCAAAAAAATGATGTCTTTTGATTTCCTCAACTCCTTCTGAACCTATAAAAACAGAAAGACTTTTACTGGTGTAATTTTTTTAAATCTTTATACCTGGCTTTTAAGCTGTGATCTATAAAGAGCAATACACACACTTTATCGATTCCTTGTAGTGAAAGGTTTAAGACATCTCATATGATCTTTTATTATAATTGCTTCTTTCAATTTAATGTGAAAAAAATTGAAGCACATAGAACAAAATTAAATATTAAATGTCTTCCAAATTGAATCAAAATCATGTTTAATACAACTTTGAATTTAGGTACATTTTCTTCATAGTTGAACCTATGACCTCATATCTATAGGTCAAAATAAAAGTACAACATAATAAAGTGACATTGAAATTTTAACATAAGGTCATAAATAGGATAGATGAAAGGATTACATCTGGGTCTAGGGTAAGGCTACCTGAAAGTGGCCAAGTAATAAGTTATAGAAACATAATATTTACATTTAATAATATTGGAAGGACAAGACAATTATCTTCAAATATCAAAAAAGATTACCTATACAAGTCTGTGAACTATTTCAAAAAATGAATGCATATGATATATAATTATATATATTAAACAGAAATACTGAATAACTAGACCACTCTATTTTTAAATCATAGACATACAGAATTTACTGGAATCATTGCATATACAAAATGCAAAGTTCTATGTATAAATAGATAGCAGCAGTAAAAGAACTTAAGTCAGAAAACATAAAGTTATAATTATCATCCCAAAGCCTCCAGTATATTGATACAAAAGCTAAGAAAATAAGCAATACCCAATCTATTTGCTGGATTCCTTTTGAATAACATCCTTAGAAGACTTTGTGCTTCAGCACTAAGAAACTGAGGCATTCCAAGTTTTGCTCTGGAAAAGAAGATTTTAGAAAATTTCATTAAAATCTAGCCACACTTCTAAATTTACAAATTTCAAAAATAATTTTAAAGAATGTTTTCACAGTGGTAAATAATGTCCCCATAGCATAAGAGAAGGGAATAAGACAGTGTGGAAAATGTTATTTTGTGTCAATTTAAATCCACAAGTTTCTCAAAACTGAAAGCAAGAGCACTTGATAAAACCCAGCACCCATTTATGCTAAAAACTCTCAGCAAAGTGGGAATAGAGGAAACATACCACATGTAATGAAGGCCATAAAGGATGAACCCACAACCAACATCATACACAATGGGCAAAAACTACAAGCATTTCCCTTAAGATTGGGGACTAGACATATGTCTGCTTTTAGCACTCTTATTCAACATAGCACTGGAAGTCCCAGTCATAGCAATCACACAAGTAAAATAAATGAATGGCTTCTAAATTGGAAAGAAGTAAAACTGTCCTTATTTGCAGACGACATGATACTGTATATGGAAAACCCTAAATATACCACCAGAAAACTACTAGAACTGATAAGGGAATTTAGTAAAGTAGCAGGACAAAAAATAAATATTGAGAAATCAGTTGCATTTTTATGCACCCAAAAGGAACTATGAGAAAGGAAAACTAAGAAAACAATCCCATTTACAATTGCTTCAAAAAGAATAAAATAGCTAAAAATTAATTTAACCAAGGATGTAAAAGACCTGTACTCAGAAAATTATAAGACACTGGAGAAAGAAATTGAAGAAGATGCAAATAAGTGGGAACAAATATCATGTTAATGGATAGAAAGGATGACTATCATTAAAATGTTCATGTTACCCAAAGCAATCTACAGATTGATTACAATTCCTATTAAGATACCAATAATGTATTTAACAGAACTAGAACAAATATCCCAAAAATTTATATGGAATCATAAAAGTCCCCAAATAGCAACAGTGAGTGATCTTGAGAAAGAAGAATGAAGTTGTACGAATCATACTACCTGATATCAACTATATTACAAGGCCATAGTAATCAAAATAGCATGGTACTGGCATAAAAAGAGACATCTATCACATGATCTCATACATAAGTGGAAATCTAAAGAACAAAATAAACTGATGAACAAAATAGATCCAGAGACATAAATGCATGGAACAGAGTGTTGAATCTGAGGGAAGATGGGAGTGGGTGGGTGGGAAGGGATTAACCAAAAAACTTATATGCATATATGTATAACCCATGGACACAGACAATAGTACTAGTATGGTAAAGGCCTGGGGCAGGGGGCAGGTGCAGGCTAGAAGGGATCAATGAGGAAAAAAGGGACATCTGTAATACTTTCAACAATAAAGATAATTTTTTTTAAAATAAGAAATAAAAACAGTCATATAGAACAATGGAACCAAATTGACAGCTCAGAAATAAATCCACACCTTTATAATTAATTCATATTTGACAAATAAGACAAAAGCATATAATAGACTTAAGATAGTCTATTAAATAAGTGGTGCCTGGAAAATTAGAAGATACATGTAAAAAAATGAAACTATACCACTTTATTACACCACACACAAGAATAAACTCAAAATGGACTAAAGACTTAAAATGTTAGCCCGGCTGGCATGGTTCAGTGGTTGAACATCGATCTATGAACTAGGAAGCCAGGAGGTTGCAGTTGGATTCCTGGTCAGGGCATATGCCTGGGTTGCAGGCTCAGTCCCCAGTATGCAGTGTGCGGGAGACAGCAGATCAGTGATTCTCTCTCATTATTGATGTTTCTATCTCTCTCTCCTCCCTTCCTCTCTGAAATCAATAAAAAATATTTATTTTTTAAAAAGACTTAAATGTTAGACTTGAAACCCTAAAAATCCTAGAAGAAAACACAGGCAGTAAAATCTTGTTCATTTCTCATAGCGATATTTTTTTCTGATATATATCCTTGGGCAAGGGAAACAAAAAAAAATAAATAAACAAATGGGACTACATTAAACTAAAAAGTTTTTGCACAGGAAAGAAAATCATCATCAAAATGAAAAGACAACATACTGAACAGGAGAACATATTTGCTGATACATCTACTAAGGCTTTAATATCCAACATTTATAGTGAACTTACAAAACGCAAAATCAAAAAACAAACAAACAACACAAAACAATACAATCAGAAAATGGGTGAAGGAACTGAATAGACACTTTGTCAAAGAGGACATGTCACTGATCATCAGAGAAATGAAAATTAAAACCACAAAGGGATATCATATCATACCTGTTTGAATGGCTATCATCAACAAATCAACAAACAAGGATGTGGAGAAAAGGGAACCCTCGTGAACTGTTGGTGTGAATACAGATTGGTGCAGCCACTGTGTAAAGGTGTATGGAGTAAACTCAAAAAGTTAAAAATGGAACTGCCCTATGACCAATTGATTCCACTTTCTGGGAATTTAGCTGAAGACACCCAAAACACAAATTTGAAAAAAAAAATGTGCACCCTTATGTTCACTGCAGTATTATTTACAATAACCAAGATTTGGAAGCAGCCCAAGTGTTCATCAGTAGATGAGTAGATAAAACAGCTATGGAATACTACTCAGTCATAAAAAATGAAAAGGGAAATCTTGTCTTTTTGGACAGTATGGATGGACCTAGAGAGCATTATGCTGTGAAATCAGTCAGAGCAAGACGAGTACGTATGATTTTGCTCATATGTGGAACCTAATGAACAAAGTGCACTAATGATCAAAATAGGGACAGACTCATAGAGAGCAGGCAGACAGTGTGTGTGTGTGGGGGGGGGGGGCTTGTGGTGGTGGTGAAGAGATTGAGTGAAAAAGTAAAAAGACTGGAAAAACTCATAGACACTGACAACAGCGTGGTGATTGTGGGAGGGGTGGGGTGAAGGCAGAAGAGCATATAAGGGGGATAAATGGTGATAGAAAAAAATAATAAAATAAAGAAAAAACTGAAAGTAAGATATTCTTCCCATAAGAAAATAACGTAGTGCTTACACTTACTTTAATATCATATTCATGGTCTCATTTCTGTCTTTACCTTGAAATGGCAGTGTACCAGTAAGCATTTCAAACTGAAACAAACAAAAACCAAACAATCAATTTAGCACAAGTTAGAGACGTGTAATATGTGATCATCAAATCATACAGGATCTGCATGACAGTACATCAAAATAAGAGCAAAAGAACGAAGTCACTTAAGGAAGTATACTTCTGGTACCCTACTATATATAACTCAATTGGTAGATGACTTGTAGCAAATGAAATCAACCAATTTGTTTCAGTCCTGTTGGATTTGGTTAAGTTACCAAAGAAACTTGGAAATAAACACATTGTAGAAACAAATATATGCCTTTAAAGAAAGCAATTGAACTGACAAAGGAAAGTAAAAATAAGCATAAAACCATTTCAAATTCATAAATGATCAAGAAAGATTTAACCATTCTTGCCCTGGCTGGTCTTTTTAGTGGTTAGAGCATCGGCCCATGCACCAAAGGGTCCGGGATTTGATTCCTGGTTAAGGGCACATACCTAGGTTGTAGATTCCATCCCAGGCCCCAGTTGGGGAGCATTTGGAATATAACCAATTGATTTCTCTCTCTCAAATCTCTCTCTCTCTCTCCCTCCCTCCCTCTCTTCCTCTCTCCTTCCCTTCTACTATCTCTAAAACGCAATGGGAAAAAAATCCTCTGGTGAGGATTAACAAAAAATGTTTTAACCAATCTCTTTCCCCTCACTTCTCTAAAAACAGAAACAAACAAAAAAAAAGAGAGAGAGAATACACACACACACACACACACACACGAATAATTTAAAAAAAGAAAAACACTGACACAGTTGCACATATCATAAGGAAACATTTTCCCTAAGAGATTTAATTGCAATGCACACAACTAGAAAATTAATTATGCTATAAAAATACTATGTCCACAAATAAAGATCATGGTTCATTAAAATGTTTTATATACCTAATACTAAAATCTTAAACAGATTCAATAATGGCTTTAGCCTTAGTCCTCTGTTCTTTTATGAACTACAACCTTAGTTATTAGCTTATCCATTCACTATCTCCTATACCCTTATGACTCTCAAATCTTATCCAGCCTCAATCTCTCTCAAGCCCCAGTTTTGCCTCCCATATTGATAGTAAAGGTTCTCAAATGGAAACAGAAGAGGTAGCAATGGGAATCAAAAAAGAGAAAAAAAGAAAGCAATTGTGGTATAAGGGGATCATCTCTCTCAAGCTCCAGTCCCCCAACCCACAAAATTTGAAATGTCTTTAACAAGCCCTGGAAAGGTAGCTAAGTGGATTAGAGCATAGTCCCAGTACGCCAAGATTGCTGGCTATATCAATGGTATAACCACCCAATGAATGAATAAATAAGTAGAACAGCAAACAGATCTTGTTCTCTCTCTCTCTTTAACTCCCTGTCTCTGTCCCCTTGGGAGTTCAATCACTGGCTATGATGTGCACTGACCACCAGGGAGTGAGTGGCACAGAACATGGTGGGTGACCAGGGGAGGTGGTAGGGCACTGAGAGAGTGAAGGAAGGAGGAGGCAGGGAGGCAAGGGGAACCATGTGGTGGCAGTGGGAGGCAAGGCGGGGAGGTGGGGAGGCAGGAAGGCAGTGGGGGAAACCACACAGTGGCAGCGCTGGCAGCGAGGGAAGAAGGAGGCAGGGAGGTGGAGAACCTTATTGGCCCTGATCGCTGGCCAGGTCTAGGGACCCTACCCATGCATGAATTTCATGCACAGGGCCTCTAGTATTCTGTAATCTTACAATTGTCTTGTAAGGAGACCTTGTTGATTTTCCTACTTCTATATTCCTCCATTTACAATCCACTTATATAATTCTGTCCAGGCTCATCTTCTTAACATTCATGTTTCCTATAATTACCATCCTATTTAAGAATCTGCAAAAGTTTCCTGCTACAAAGAGAATTGCATGCAAATGCTTAAGGTTTATAGCCTCATTTCCTCCACTCTCACACACATTCTTCAATACTACTCTAGTCAACAGGTTCTCCTTACTAATGTGATCACAATATTATCCTTGGCACACAGCTATTTACATGTTATCCATATTTCAGGGCTTAGTTTAAGTTCCACTTTTCCTATGTCAACTTATATTAATTTTATCCTGAATTCCTAAGGTACTTTTGGGCAATTTATTTAGCTACTCCAATTGTTTCCCAATTGGACTGTATGCCTCCTTAGGTCATGGAAAATGCCAAATAATGCATGTATAGTCTGTTCCCACACAACTGCCTTCCCTAAATGCCAGCTTTTTAATGGGTACTTAATATACTGATGTGTCATATTGAGTGTTATGCAGTGATAAAGAGGCAAAATGTATTATCAAGCTTCAAAAGCAAACTATTTAATTAGATAGACATTCATATATCATCCTAATTAACACTGCAAGTTATATGCTAAATCTTATACCAAATTAGTTCATCAGGATGTCAGCTGTAGTAGGTATTGAGGAAGACAAAGAGTAGTATAGCACATGGTTGCTCTCCTCAAAAGGTTTATAATTTTTCTAGGGAAATACTTGAAACAATCCTATCTACTTATATAAAAACCCTGAGTGGTGTTCATCACGACCAGAACCGCCATGACCAAGTGGAAGGAAGTCAGTTCTGCAGAGGTTGTCTTGGCAACAGCTGTGCCCTCCCCCAAGGTATTTCCTGGAGCTGTTGCCTGTAAGGGTGGGGTTTGAGGCAGAAACCCGCCCTGGGAGCATGGAGGCAGATCTTTCTAAAGTGTGCTGTGCCAGCACAGACAAGGGTGAACCTGAGTGGGGGCGGCTGAAAGGCTTAGAAAAGACAGACAAGAGAATGAAAGCAGGGTCTCGGTGGGACGCTGCTTCTCTGAGAGACAGCGACCACGCCCACAGCCATGCCTTTATTTTATAGCAGATGCTACAAGGCAAAGTAAGGGCATGACCAAGTTGTTTACAACATTCTCCTGGGTTTCAATCCTACTCAACTACATGCACCTGAACTCTATCAAGCCTACATCACTCAGGCACATGGGGCCATGTGTTTGGACCATAGGTTCAAGCTTACAACTACAGCTATTGGCTATAATTGTGCTGGGAGGGCCCTGCCCTCCAAGCTGGAACTTGCACATGGCAATGAGAGGACTGTGCCCTCTCATCAGTCCAAGGCTTGAACCTGTCCAAAACACTGTAGCGGCTCCCCACAATAAAGGTTTAATACTGTTTCTTTGTTACTAATGTTGTGGCCCCATCCCATAACAAAGAAACAATTTCTGGAGGATGAGGCCCAGGAATCAGGATTTTAAAAAAATTCCCAGGTGATTCTAATGTGCAGCCAAGGTTGAAAACCACTGCTATAGATAATATTAAAAATATATCTAAATGTGAAATTCTTTGTCCAAAAAATGAGCATGTTCAAACATTAAATGAAGAAAATTTGGATATACTCGATGGAGATTTTCACATATATTTGAGTGATGATTCCATTGATTCCACAGATGATGCTTTTCTGAAAAGGAAAATTTTCCCATTGAATTTCTTAATAGTATTACTCCCACGGGAATGCCGTGTCATAAATTAAAATTGCAAGTGGGTGTAATCATCATGTTATTGAGAAATCTCAATAGTAAATTGGGTCTTTGTAATGGTACCAGATTTATTATCAAAAGATTATGATATAACATTATCAAAGCTGAAGTATTAACAGGATCTGCAGAGAGAGAGGCTGTTCTGATTCCAAGAATTAATTTGTCCCCATCTGACACTGGCTTCCCATTTAAATTGATTCAATGATGCTTTCCCGTGATGCCAGCATTAGCGATGCTATTAATAAATCACAAGGAACCAACTCTAGACAAAGTAGGCATATTCCTACCTGAACCCGTTTTTGCACATGGTCAGTTATATGTTGCTTTCTCTCAAGTTTAAAGAGCATGTGATGTTACAGTTAAAGTTCTAAGTACGTCAACACAAGGGAAATTAGTCAAGCACTCTGAAAGTGTTTTCACTCTTAATGTGGTGTACAGGGAGATATTAGAATAAGTTTAATCACTTTATCAGTTATTGTTTGCATCACTGTTTTCATATCATGTTTTTGTTGTTTTAATATCATGTTTTATATCATGCCTCTGTTGTTATATCCTTTTGTTGCTGTTTATTTATTAATAAATTTATATATTATTTTCATATACATTTTAATAATTTCCTTTCATCTCTCACACTTCTATTATAGAGAAAGGAAAAATAGCAATATTAAAATATCTCTGCTAATTAATTCCCTTTTTAAAAAAAATATATTTTATTGATTTTTTGCAGGGAGGAAGGGAGAGGGATAGAGAGTTAGAAACATCAATCAGCTGCCTCCTGCACACTCCTCACTGGGCATGTGCCCACAACCAAGGTACATGCCCTTGACCAGAATCGAACCTCAGACCCTTGAGTCCGCAGGCTGATGCTCTATCCACTGAGCCAAACCAGTTAGGGCAATTATTTCCCTTTTAATGTGCATGAATTTTGTGCACCGGGCTACTCGTATAATAAAAGGGTAATATGCAAATTGACCCTAACAGCAGATCAACTGGGAATGGCTGGTCATTATGACACACACTGACCACCAGGGGGCAGATGCTCAATGCAGGAGATGCCCCTGGTGGTCAGTGTGCTCCCACAGGTTAAGCTCTGCTCAGCCACAAGACAGGCTGAGGGCTGCCAGCATAGAGGTGGTGGCGGGAGCCTCTCCTGCCTCCTCAGCAGTGCTAAGGATGTCTGACTGCAGCTTAGGCCTGCTCCCCACTGGCAAGTGGACATCCCCTGAGGGCTTCTAGGCTTCCAGAGGGATGTCTGCCTGTCAGCTTAGGCCCAATCCCTGGGGGAACAGGCTTAAGACAGCAGGTGGACATCCCCCAAGGGGTCTCAGACTGTGAGAGGGCACAGGATGGGCTGAGGGACCCTCCCTCCCCGAGTGCACAAATTTTTGTGCACTGGGCCTCTAGTTTGACTGTAAGAAAATATATGGTAAGGTATTAAATTCTGTAATAAGTAAAATGCCATATGATTACTAAACGTAGTTTTCTAAATCTAAAAACTGGTAGATTTTTTATATTTTTATTATAGTTAAAATACAATCTTAAATTAGTTTCAGATATATCACATAATGATAAACATTTATATACCTTTAAAGTAAACATCTATCATTGTACAAAGTTATTCTGATATTATTTACATTCCCTATGTTGTATGTGTTATAACACACTCATGACTTATTTTTTGTAGTTCTTAATTCCTTTCACCTTTTTCACCCATCCACCACCAACTTCCCCTCAGGTAACCACCAGTTTGTTTTCTGTATCTACTATCACTAAACCAATGAACAAAAAACACTGGCAAGGATATAGAGAAAAGGGAACCCTAGTGCATTGTTGATCACACTGCAGACTTATGCAGCCACTGTAGAAAAGAGTATGGAGTTTCCTCCAAAAATTAAAAATGGAACTGCCTTTTGATACAGCAATCATACTTCTGGGGCTATATCCTAAGAATCCCAAAACACCAAGCAGAAAGAATATAGGCACCCCTATGATTATCGCAGCATTTTTTACAATAGCCAAGATCTGGAAACAGCCCAAGTGTCATCAGCAGATGAGTGGATAATAAAGCTGTGGTACATTTACACAATGGAATGCTACATGGCTATAAAAAAGAAGGAACTCTTACTCTTTCCAATAGCATGGAGGAACCTGGAGAGTATTATGCTAGACAAAATAAACCAGTCAGAGAAAGACAAATACCATCTGGAATCTAATGAAAAAAATAAACTGACAAACAAAATGGAACCAGAATCATAGATACATGGAACAGTCTGGTTGGTGCCTGTGAAAAGTGAGGGAGGGTGACTGGATAAAGAAGGTGAAGGGATTAGCTAAATAATATATATGCACACTCCATGGACACAGACAACAGGATGATGAAGGCCATGGGAGGGGGAGGCACAGATGGGTGGAGGTGGACAAAGTGAGGGAGTATAGGGGACCGGCAATTATGTGAACATTAAAATTTTTTAAATATTACTAAATTGAAGAAAAAAATAAATCAGTAAACCAAAATGCTAATTCATATTGTATAACAGCTAGCCAAACACAACTTTTTAAATGATAATCATGAATTATTAGAACTATATTCTCACCTGACATCTCACAAATTTTAAATTAAAATTCTATATTTTCTTTTATATTAAAAATAGATAGATAATACATTAAAGTTCTAAGCAGTATTAATTTTATATTAGCAGCATTTTTTAAAATAGCACTACTTACCATAAGTACACCATATGACCACCAATCAGCACTCTGGGAATGACCTCTCCTATTTACTACTTCAGGAGCCATATACTCCACCGTACCACAAAAAGAGTAGGCCTTTTTTTCTTGATCTACTGATTCTTTGCTGAGTCCAAAATCTGTAATAACATTGTTACACAAAAAATATATCTGAAGATCTTCAGAAAATAGAAAATACCAAAAGAAACAAAATTATGTATTTAAACCTTAAAATTATTCATGGATGGACTGTAATTACTCTTAAGCTATGATACAAATAATGAAAAATAGGTTGTATTTAATAATAAGAGCATTTAAAGATTTCTCAGTTACATATCATCTCAAAACATATTTTCATGTCTATACTTGAATATCATTCAACAATTTTGAGACAACAATAATTAAAGCAAAGCTGTCATAGTGTTTAAAATGTAAGACAAAAAAGAGGTAATAACTTAAACTTTTTAAAATATTGAAAAAGTTTATTTTGCTTTGGCTTTGTTGTTTTTCCATTTTTGTTTAATGCCTTCAAAGAACTAAAGGTATCAATACATAAAAAATAATCTCATTTCTATGTATTAGCAATGAAAAATTAGAAGTTGAAATTTTAAAAGTACCATTTATAATACTGCCAAAAAACCAAAACCAAACCAAACAAAAACACACCCTTGAAATTCACGGGTCTAAATATACAAAGTATATGCAAATCTGTACAATGAAAACTTGAAACATTGATGAAAGAAAACAAAGTAGATGTAAGTATGCAGAGAGATATACTATGTGTATGGTTTGGAAGAATCAATTCTGTTAAAGATGTCAATTCCCCCAAAACT
The DNA here is from genome assembly GCA_036010255.1 of Myotis pilosus. Taxonomy (NCBI): domain Eukaryota; kingdom Metazoa; phylum Chordata; class Mammalia; order Chiroptera; family Vespertilionidae; genus Myotis; species Myotis pilosus. The sequence continues at coordinate 4,641,438 of JASKON010000009.1, read as the reverse complement.
GATCTAAAGATTCAATTAAATGTTAATAAAATTCTTAGCAAGATTTATTTTTTAGAAATCAACAAGTTGAATTTAAAATTTATATTAAAAGACAATAGAATAGCCAAACAATTTTGAAAAAGAATAACAAATTCAAAGGACTTACATTAACTAACTTCCGTACTTATTAGAAAACTACAGTAATCATGACAGTGTGGTATTGAAGAAAAGCTAGACATGTAGATATAAATAAATGAACAGGACAGCATACAAGAATAGACTGACACATACAGTCAGCTCTGCTATAATGTTTGTTTTATAAATGCAAATTTTATCCAATGGAATTGATACTTTAGGAAGCAATTTGAGGATAACACAATTTGAATCTCAAATTTCATGTGCAATTTTGTTTGCAAGAAGCCCTAGATAAAACACTAAAAATTGCACCTAGATGATCCAAGCCATGTAGAAATACATACATACATACACCACAAACATCTACCAACAATTTCAGCTCATCATGTGTGTTATGAGTCATTCTGTTGACCTGTAGTGCTACACTTTCCTCTCAATTCCAGATAATCTACCCTCCACTATTTTATAATAATGTACAAACTACAAACTTTCTTACATTAATTCCACAAGCAAATTTAAGGATTTTTCAAGTTAAGGTAGCATGTTTATTGTAGTATTTATGTAACCTTAATAATTTAGAACATGTAAAACAATGCTATCATTTTTATTCATTTCCTATATTTCTCAAATGTGTCACTGGTTATTTAGATTACTGCTAAGCCTCTAACCCCATTTTTGTCATAAGCCTTATTCTTTTTATTATGCAATAATGCATAATGCAATAATTTTTAAGATCAGAGGTTTTGCATTATAATGAAACTGGCTATATATTGTGAATTGATTTCTGACAAAGGCTTAAAAGCAATTCCATGAAGAAATGTCAGCCTTTTCAACGAATGGTGCCAGAACAATAGGATATTGATATAAAAATATATCTTCAAACTATACATAAACATTAATTCAAAATGAATCACGGAACTAAATGTGAAATGTAAAACTTAAAGTTGAAAAATTTCCAGAAGTAATATAAGAGAAAATATTTGTGATCTTAGATTCGGAAAAGATTTTTCAGATACAACATCAAAAGTATAATTTATAAAAGAAAAATGTTGAAAACTGAACTTCATGGAAATAAAAAACTGATTTTCAAAAGTTACCATTCAGTAAGTGTAAAAGAAGCTATACATTGAGAGAAAACACTTGCAAATCACATATCTGATAAATGACTTGTACTTCAGGGTATATTAAAACACTCAGAAATTCAATAATAAGAAAACAATTTTTTAAATGGAAGAAAGATCTGAACAGACACATATACAAAGACATAAATACATAAGAAGATGACCAATATCATTAGTTAATAAGGAAATGCAAGTTAAAACCACAATGAGATACTACTACATGCCCATTAGTAGAGCTAAAATAAAAAATGCTGGCAGTAACAATAATGGGTATATACAAAGCAACTAGAGCTCTCATACACTGCTAATGGGTATGCAAAATGGTACAGACACATTGGAAAACATTTTGGAGGTTTCTCATTAAGGGAAACTTAAACTTACCACATGACAAAGCAATCCCACTTCTTTGGTATTTACTCAAGTGAAATAAATGCTAATGTTCATGTAAAACCTGTACATAAATTTTATGGTGGCTTTATCCCTTACTGATGAATTAAACAAGAAATAACCCAAATGCCCCTTGATTGGAGATCAAACAAACCATAGCACCATTATAAAATAGAACACCACTCAGCAATTTTTAAAAAGTTATTGATACATGCAACAATAAGGATGAATCTCAAATTTACTACACAAAGTAAATGAAGCCAAACTCAAAAGATTGTATATGCTAAAGTCTATTTACATTGTGGAAAAGGCAAGCATAGGGCCAGAAAGCAGATTGGTCATTGTCTATGGGTAAAGAGAGGACTATATAATGAAAGGCTAATATGCAAGCTAACCGAACTGTGGAACGACCGGTCGCTATGATGCCCATTGACCACCAGGGGAGAGATGCTGAATGCAGGAGCTGCCCCCTGGTGGTCAGTGCACTCCCACAGAGGGAGCGCTGCTCAACCAGAAGCCAAGCTCATGGCTGGCGAGTGCAGCGGCAGTGGCGGGAGCCTTTCCTGCCTCCATAGAAGTGCTAAGGATGTCCGACTAATGGCTTAGGCCTGCTCCTCAGGCCTAAGCCGGCAGTCTGACATCCCCTGAGGGCTCCCGGACTCTGTGAGAGGGCAAAGGCTAGGCTGAAGGACCGCCCCCCCGCCCCATGCACTGGGCCTCTAGTTAACTTATAATGGGGAAATTTGGAAGGGAGTGATGGAACTTTTAATATCTTGATGATGGTGATAGTTTTAAGACTGTATGCATTTGTCAAAGCTTGCAAAACTATATGTGAAAGAGTAATTTTTCTTAAACTCTGTATTTTGAGACTACTACAGATTTATTGCAGTTATATGGAATGCTACAGAGATCCTGTTTACCCTTCACCCAGTTTCTCCCATGATGACATCTTATAAAAACTATATTATAATATCACAATATTGACAATGATGCTAACAAGATGCAGAATAATTCCATCACCATAAGGATCCAAAGAGTAAGTTTTACTCTGTGTATGTTATATCTTTATAAAGAAAGCTATAAGCCCAAATTATTTTATAAATAAAATATCAACATTAATACTTAATTTTCAAGGTCCTAGAAAACTGATTCTCTAATCATGCTCAATATTTTCATTGAAGTGAAATAAGCCAGTCAGTGAAAAGATAAATACCACATGATCTCACTCATTTGTGGAATATAAAGAACATTATAAACTGAGGAACAAAAAATAGATACAGAGGCAAAGAAGCATCGAACAGACTGTCAAACTACAGCGGGAAGGCAGGGGAGGGTTGGTGGGGTGATAAGAGATCAACCAAAGGACTTGTGTGCATGCCTATAAGCATAACCAATGGACGCAAGATACTGGGTGAGGGCATGTGCCTGGGGGTAGGCGAGGTCAATGGGGAAAAAAGGAGCTATATGTACTAGTATTTGTAATAATTTAAAAATAAAATAAAATTTTAAAAAAAGGTTAAGAAAAGAAAAGAAAAATAACTATTTTTGTATAATAACAATATATTATGATATTCAGTATATTTAAAAATATTTTCAATGTCCTACTCTGTTATTTCTCTATATTTTGAGACTTTAAACTTTACACAATCAAATTAAAACGTAAATGTAATAAAAGTTCATCTTCAAGTTCAGTTCAGCTGAATATGACAACCCTGTAGAGAAGAACATTTACATTGTTGGACATCCCAGAGAGAAGAAAAGGAAGATAATTTTCTTATCCTTGATTACTTTTCAGAAATTTATGCCACTTCTCAGAGGTCTTTTGTGGTACTATTTCTGAAAAAAAAAATGATATTTAACACTAGAATTTGCTCAGCAATGAACTGAACATTTATTTTACAATATTACAGGTTAGCTACAAGATTTTAAATATATATAATAATCAGTGGTTTTTCAAAGTCACTAATTTGAAATAAAAATAAAATGTAGAAAACAGCTAAATCAAGGTTTCTTTAGGTGGTGGGGGCAATGAGGAAGTATATTTGTGCAACCATAAATGACTGTTGGGGGCCAGATGTAAGCTGGCAAGGTCCTTGTACATGAAGGGGCTAGCAAGGCTGGGACCCTTACCCACACAGTTTTTCCAGACTTGTTTGGATGGCAATTATCAGTAGAATGAGAGCAACATTTGTAGAATGAGAACAGCCTTTCATAGCTTACCAAGAAGTCTGTAACTATTTACTGAGATATGCTGTACTGAGAACTTGTCCTTCTGCTGTATCTCTCCCTTAGAGATTAAGAGGAACGAAGAATACATTCCTCTTGATAGACCTCCTATTCAGTGTGTTATGTATAAATAGTGTTGTGTGGCTAATAAAGTTACTTCAGTTCATCAAGAGAACTGGGGTCCTCCCGACCCCGCTTTCCTGTCTTTCTTTCTTTTCTCAATTCCCACCTCCCTGCCTCAGCCTGGCTCAACCCTGTCAGGCTGGCCCTGACAAATGACTGTTTAGATTTTAAATTTTAAAAACACACCCAGAACAAAATAATTTAATGAGTATGTATTATTAGTAAAGGTAATCTCAGTGATTAATTTGCAAAATAACAATAAAAATACTTAAAATTATTTTCTTACATATACATTTTCTCTTAAATATTCAGCTAAAGCACAGTGTGATTTAAATTTCTGACACTGTATAGATTCTTTTGAAGCATCCATCTTATATAAAAACTGATGTTTGAAATTTTAACCTGACAGTATGGCTTCTGTAAACGCTTGCTTGCTTAAATAATAAGGAAAATAAGACTACACCCATTCCAGAGAGGCCTTAAACTATGCCCCAGGCAGAGTTTTCAGTGCTGACACCAGGCCAGGCCTTGATATATGGTCTCATGGCCCCTTCCCAGAATGGAGGCCTTCTTTTTCAGAAGGCCCGGAAGTCTCATTCCAAATTTGGGAGACAAAGGACTGGAAAAAGTATAAATAAAGAGAGTTCCTCCATGTTGGGGAGCCCAGAATTTGAAAGACACATTTTTCTCTGGGCCTGCACAGAATTTAATAATAAAATGTAACTCCCTTTCTCTAAGCTTGGCTTGGTTTTTCTTTGGTCTTCTGCACCACTTTCCTTCTTTATATAAAGATTACTCCTGAATTATGCCCCTCAGAAATATATAACTGTAACCACAGACAGTTAAAATCAATTGTGTGTTCAATTTATAATTTGTAATGGCATATTATGAGTAAACATTTTTATAAACTAGTGAAGTCATATTATACAGTTTTTATACATAGTAGTGGGGGTATTAGATAAAAAATTAAGACATGAAGACATTATAAATAATATACAAGCAAATATGCAGATATGTTTGGGGTATCCACTCTCATTCTACTTCAGTACTTCTGCTATACAAGCATAATCTTATTATGAGGTAAATCAAGGTGAAAGCACAGTCATATCATGGAACCTTCCTACAGTCCACTGACATTCAGAGCAACCTATTAAACATTAGGTTCATTCTTGTATCTGAAGTAATTTTAAAGTGTACTTGTAAAAATAATGTATTGCCCTCTACTAAGATTATTCTGGGGAAACTCAGAATGTTGATGAAGGCCCTACTTATATGAGACACTCCTAAATCACTACAGCCCACTGCTATAAATGACAAATAGTTATTAATCTGGTACTTTTGACTATAGTATTCAAAATAAAAAGAAAGAAATATAAAGAGAATGAAGGAAAGAGGGCTTGAGGAGGGAACACCCATAGAAGGTAAGAAAGCAAGAAAGGAAAGGAAGAAAAAGAAGACAAGAAAGAGAAAGAAAGGAATATATAATGGAAAATTGAAGAATAAAAAGTATTCTTAAGGAAGTAAGAAGATGGCGGCGGAATAGGGAGACACGTCCCAGGGCTTGTCCTGGAGCAAATAGAATGAGCAGCTGAAACAAATAACATCCACCCTGAATTGGTGAAGGAGACTCAGCTGGTGAGAGAGTTTGCAGCCTGGAAGGGCAGAGTTCCCCTAGAAAGGTAAAAACCAGAGATCTGGGCAGGAAAGTTTGCCAGATCTCTGAGCCCAGAGGGTCAGAGGGAAACCTTGCGGCACCCAGCCACGTCCCTTGGGACAGGCACAGCCTCTGACTGGGGAAAGGAGATCCGCAGGACTGTTGGCGCTGGGGGATTTGAGATCTGGGTGCCATAATTACGAAAGACTGAGCCCAGAGGGGGCAGCCTGAAGCGCTGACCTGACCACCCTCCCTCTTTACTGGGTGTTTGGTGTTTGTATTTGTTTGGTTTATCTATTGGTTCTGTGGTGTTCTCTCTCTCTCTCTCTCTCTCTCTCTCTCTCTCTCTATATATATATATATATATATATATATATATATATATATATATATATATATATATATATATATGTGTGTGTGTGTGTGTGTGTGTGTGTGTGTCGTGAGTACATTCTTGCTTTGTTCCCTTTGGGTCATGTCTTGTTAAGGTGAATAAGGTGAATTTTATCCTGTCTGGCTAAAGTGCTAGAGAGCAAGCCACATAACCAGACACCTGGAGAGGAAACTTCATTAACGAACTGGTCAATTACACCCTAGACCCAGCTACAGAGGCAGGAAGAAGGCAGCAGTGAGGGTGCAAAAGAGGAGTGTGCGGTGTGAGGGTGCAAAAGAGGAGTGTGCGGTTGTGTGTGGGGTGTGGGTGTGTGTGTGTGTGTGTGTGTGTGTGTGTGTGTGTGTGTGTGTGTATGTGTGTGTGTGAATGAGGCACAGTTAGACCCCCAAGGACCTTCGGGCGCAGGCTAACCTGGCTAGCCTAACTAGGCAGCCTCTGCTACCATTGCAAACAGGACCAGGAGGCCAGCTCCTCTTCAGAGGTCTCACCTTTTCGAAGGGGAGAGCTGATGCAACTGAGAGCCCAGCCTCACCTCTACCCAGGGTGCCCTCAGGTAACACCTGGGACTCTACAGCCACTCTTGCCAGGGACCTGATACCTTGGCTGTGTTTCCGAGAATCCAGCCACCGAGAATCCAGCCACCCTGGGCACAGGTTCCTGTGAGTTCTGAAGCACGCTCCCCTCTGACCAGCCCAACGCTTTAGTCCAAGGCACTGCAACCACGTGAGCATCATGCTCATGTGGCCTGCCCCTGTCCAAGGAGGAGCAGCTGTGTGAGCGCCCCACTCCCCCTGTCCGAGGAGCAGCAACCATGCAAGCAGCCCGACCCCTCCGAGGAGGAGCAGCCGCACGAGCAGTCTGCCTACATCTGAGGAGCAGCAGCCCTGCACAGAGAGCCCCCATCCGAGGAGCAGCAGCTGCGCACAGCCTGCACCCTGCACCAGTCCGAGGAGCAGCAGCTGCACAAGCATCTTGCCCTCGTTCAAGCAGCAGCAGCTGCACAAGCAGCCTGCCCAATCCAAGGAGCAGCAGCTGTGTGAGCAGCCTGCCCCCATCCGAGGAGCAGCAGTTCTGCAAGTGGCCCGTCCCCATTCGAGGAGCAGCAGCAGCCCACCCTGGTCCAAGGAGCAGCAGCCACATGAGCAGACCACCCACGTCTGAGGAGTGGCAGCCCTGCACAGCACACACCAGTCCAAGGAGCAGAGCCACACAGAGCCTGCACCTGTCTGACGAGCAGCAGTCGGGTGAGTGGCCCATCCCCATCTGAGGAGGAGCAGCTGTGCAAACAGCCCACCCCTATCTGAGGAGCAGTAGCCTTGCAAACAACCTGTCCAAGTCCAAGGAGCAGTAGCCCCACCAGCAGCTCACCACATCAGAGGAACAACAGCAGTGTGCAGCCAGCCCCCATCCAAGGAATAGCAGACACGTGAGAAGTCCGCCCCAGTTCAAGGAGTAGCAGCTGCGTGTGTAGCCCGCCCCATCCAAGGAACAGCAGCCTCGTGATCAGCACACCCTCTGTCTGAGGAACAGCAGCTGTGTGAGAAGCTTCCCCCCACCAACCAAAGGACCCATCACGGCTGTGAACAAGCACCCACCAGAGGAGCTGCTGCCAACTGAGGAGCAACTGCTACCACAACCACCCAAGGAGCAACTTCAGCCTGAGGAGCCACTGACACCCAAGGAGCATCCCCTGAATAACTCAACATCTAGATCTGTCGGTGAGATCAAACATGGGTAGACAAAGAAACCCCAAAGGAAAGATAAAGAGGACTCGCCAGAAAAGCAACTAAGTAAAACAGAGGCATGCAACATGACAGAAAAAAAAAATTCTGAATAAGGGTCCCAGAGTGCATAAACCACATGGATAAAAAAATCAACAACTTATGCAAGAAGCAAGAAGAAATGGATGAAAAAAAATCAATAACTGATGTAAGAATCAAGAAGAAATGAAGAGTGATATAGCTGCAATAAAAAACACCATGGAAAGTTTCAACAGTAGACTAGGAGAAGCGGAGGACCAAATTAGTGAATTAGAAGACAAAACACACACAAACTGAACTGCAATTGGAGAAAAAAATTAAAAGACAGGAGGAAAGACTAAAGGAGCTATGGGACAACATGAAACGAAGCAACATACGAATAATAGGGGTGTCAGAACAACAGGAAGGGGAACAAGGGTTAGAAAACCTATTTGAAGAAATAATGTCAGAAAACATCCCTGAGGTGGGGAAGAAAAAAGTCTCACAAGCAAAGAGAGTCCCAAACAAGATGAACCCAAAGAAAAGACCCAAACCAAGACACATCATAATTACCATGGCAAATGTTCAGGACAAAGAGAGAATCTTAAAGGCTGCAAGAGAGAGATGGAAAGTTACATACAAGGGATCTCCAATTAGATTATCAAATGATTTCTCAACAGAAACACATCAGGCCAGAAAAAGACTAGAGGGTAATTTACAAAGTGATGCAAATCAAGGGACTGAATTTAAGAATACTCTATCCAGCAAGGCTATCATTCAAAATTGAAGGGGAAATAAGAATCTTCACTGACAAAAAAGGCTAAGGGCATTTATCACCACCAAGCCAGCAATGCAAGAAATGCTAAAGGGACTGGTGTAAAAAGAAGAAATAAAAAGCTAAGAAAGAAAACAGGCACAAAAATAAATATGGCTACAAACAAGTACCTTTCAATAATAACTTCAAATATAAATGGACTAAATGCTCCAATCAAAAGACATTGAGTGGCTGAATAGATTTAAAAAAAATGACCCATACATTTGCTGTCTACAAGAGACCCACCTCAGAATAAGGGACTCACACAGACAGAAAGTGAAGGGATGGAAAAATATCTTTCAGGCAAATGGAAATGAAAAAAAAAACAAAAAAAAAAACAAAAAAAGCTGAGGTAGCAAAACTTATATCTGACAAAATAGACCTCAAAGTGAAGGCCATGACAAGAGATAAGGAAGGCCACTTCATAATACTAAAGGGATTGATACAACAAGAGGATATAACCCTGAGAAACATTTATGCACTCAATGCAGGAGCACCCAAATACATAAAAAAAAAAAAAAACTCCTGGAAGATATCAAGGGAGAGATTGCCAAAAATACAATTATAGTAGGGAACTTTAATACACCACTGACAGCACTGGATAAATCCTCTAGACCAGTGGTCAGCAAACTCATTAGTCAACAGAGCCAAATATCAACAGTACAACGACTGAAATTTCTTTGGGACCAAATATTTTAAACTTAAACTATATAGGTAGGTACATTGTTATTAACTTAATTAGGGCACTCCTAAGGCTTAAGAAGACCCACACTCAAGGGGCCAAAGAGCTGCATGTGGCTCACGAGCCGCAGTTTGCCAACCGCGGCTCTAGTAAAAAAATCAGCAAAGAAACAGCAAACCTAAATGACTCACTAGATCGGATGGACTTAATTGCATCTTCAGAACATTTCACCCCAAAGCCACGGAATATACATTCTTCTCAAGTGCACATGGGACATTTTCAAAAATAGACCACATATTGGGTCACAAGCAAAGTCTCCCCAAATTCAAGAAGATTGAAATCATACCAAGCATCTTCTCAGACCACAATGGGATAATATTAGAAATTAACTACAATAAAAATAACCCAAAAACACTCAAACACTTGGAAGCTGAATAGCATGTTATTACATATTGATTGGGTTACCAATGAGATCAAAGAAGAAATTAAAAACATCCTGGAAACTAATGACAATGAAAACACAACAATCCAAAATCTATGGGACACAATGAAAGCAATCCTGAGAGGGAAGTTTATAGCTCTACAGGCCTACCTCAAAAAACAAGAAAAAATGGTAGTAAATCATCTAACTCTACATCTCAAAGAATTATAAAGAGAGAAATAAGAAAAGCCAAGAGTGAGCAGAAGGAAGGAGATAATAAAGATCAGAGCAAAAATAAATGACATAGAGACCAAAAAATCAATACATAAAATCAATGAAACGAAGAGCTTTGAAAGAATAAACAAGATTGATGAACCTCTCACCAAGAAGCAAAGAGAGAGGATCCAAATAAAATCAGAAATGATAAAGGCGAAATAACAACAGACCCCACAGAAATACAAATGATTGTTAAAAAACACTATGAACAACTCTACTCCAACAAACTAAACAACCTGGAGGAAATGGACATATTCCTATGAAAATACAACCTTCCAAAACTCAATCAGGAAGAATCTAAAAATCTCAATAGGCCAATAACTATGGAAGAAATTGAAGCAGTCAACAAAAAGCTTCCAGCAAAAAAAAGCCCAGGGCCAGACGACTTCACAGGGGAGTTTTACCAAACATTCAAGGAAGAACTAAACCCTATTCTCCTCAAACTATTAGAAAAAAATTCAAGAGGAAGGAATACTTCCAAGCTAATTCTATGATGCCAGCATCACCCTAATACCGAAACCAGGTAAACACAACACAATGAAAGAGAATTACAGTCCAATATCCCTCAAGAACATAGATGCCAAAATCCTCAACAAAATCTTAGCAAATCGGATCCAGCAGTACATCAGAAAGATCATACACCATGACCAAGTAGGATTTATCCCAGGGATGCAAGGATGGTACAATATCTGCCATTCAATAAACGTGATGCATCACATAAATAAATTGAAAGAAAAAAATCCACATAGTCATATCAATTGATGCAGAAAAAGCATTTGACAAAATCCAACACCCATATTTGATAAAAACTCTCAGCAAGATGGCAATAGAAGGATCATACCTCAACATAATAAAAGCCATATATGAAAAACCCACAGCCAACATCATACTCAATGGACAAAAACTAAAACCATTTCCCTTAAGAACAGGAACAAGACAGGCATGCCCACTCTCACCGCTGCTGTTCAAGATAGTACTGGAAGTATTAGCCATTGCAATTAGACAAGAAGAAGAAATAAAAGGCATCTAAATTGAAAAAGAAGAAGTAAAACTGTCCTTATTCTCAGATGACATGATATTGTACATAAAAAACTCTAAAGATTCAATCAAAAAACTATTAGACTTAATAAATGAATTCAGCAATGTAGCAGGATACAAAATTAACACCAATAAATCTATGGAATTTCTATACACCAATAATGAACTTACAGAAAGAGAGACTAAAAAAGCAATCCCATTTACCATCACACCAAAAAAATTAGGATACCTAGGAATAAACTTAACTAAAGAGGTAAAAGACCTCCACTCAGAAAACTATACGATACTGAAAAAAGAGATAGAGGAAGACATAAACAGATGGAAGAACATACCATATTCTTGGATTGGTAGAATCCACATCATTAAAATGTCCATACTACCCAAAGCAATCTATAAATTCAACGCACTTCCCATTAAAATTCCAATGGCATATTTCACAGACATAGAACGAACTCTCCAAAAATTCATCTGGAATAAAAAAAGACCCCAAATAGCTGTAGTGATCCTGAGAAAGAAGAACAAAGTAGGTGGGATCTTAATACTAGATATCAAGCTGTATTACAAAGCCACTGTTCTCAAAGCTGCCTGGTACTGGCACAATAACAGACATATAGATCAATGGAATAGAATAGAGAGCCCAGAAATTGACCCAAATCAATATGCTCAATTAATATTTGACAAAGGAGGCAAGAACATACAATGGAGTCAAGACAGTCTCTTCAATAAATGGTGTTGGGAAAATTGGACAGATGCATGCAAAAATTAAACTAGACCACCAACTTACACCATACACAAAAATAAACTCAAAATGGATAAAGGACTTAAATGTAAGAGGGGAAACCATAAAAAAAAAAAAAAAAAAAAAAAAAAAAAAAAAAAAAAATATAAAATAAAAAAAACCTAGAGGAATTCAAAGGCAACAAAATCTCAGATATATGCCGAAGGAATTTCTTCACCGATACAGCTCCCTAAGCATTGGAAACTAAAGAGTAAATAAACAAATGGGACTACATCAAAATAAAAAGCTTCTGCTCAGCAAAAGAAACCATCAACAAAACAACAAGAAAGCCCACTGCGTGGAAAACATATGTGCCAATGTTATCACCGATAAGTGTTTAATCTCCAAAATTTATAGGAAACTCATACAACAAACCAAAAGGAAGATAAACAATCCAATCAAAAAATGAGCAAAGGACCTAAAAAAAACACTTTTCAAAAGAGGACTTTCAGAAAGCCAAGAGACATATGAAAACATGCTCAAAGTCACTAATCATCCGATAGATGCAAATCAAAACAACAATGAGGTACCATCTCACACCTGTCAGAATGGCTATCATCAACACATCAACAAACGACAAGTGCTGGAGAGGATGTGGAGAAAAAGGAACACTTGTGCACTGCTGGTGGGAATGCAGACTGGTGCAGCCACTATGGAAGACAGTATGGAGTTTCCTCAAAAAGTTTAAAATGGAACTCCCATTTGACCCAGTGATCCCACTTCTAGGAATATATCCCAAGAATATAGAAACACCAATAAGAAAGGATATATGCACCCCTCTGTTCATAGCAGCACAATTCACCATAGCTAAGATCTGGAAACAGTCTAAGTGCCCATCAGCAGATGAATGGATTAGAAAACTGTGGTACATCTACACAATGGAATACAATGCTGCTGTAAAAAAGAAGGAATTTTTCCATTTGCAACAGCATGGATGGGACTGGAGACCATTATGCTAAGTGAAATAAGCCAGTCAATGAAAGAAAAATACCACATGATCTCACTCATTTATGGATAACTAAGACCATTATAAACTGATGAGCAAAAATAGATACAGAGGCAGAGCAACATCAAACAGACTGTCAAACTGCAGCGGGAAGGCCGGGGAGGGTTGGGGGGTGGGGGTTAGAGATCAATCAAAGGACTTGTATGCATGCATATAAGCATAACCAATGGATACAAGACACTGGGGGGTATGGGAGGCTATGGGAACGTCAAGGGGCGGAAAAAAAGGAGACATATATAATACTCTTTGTAATACTTTAAGCAATAAAACAATAAAAAAGAGAAAGAAATGATATGGTTGATTAAATTATCCTACTAGAGAAATGAATCATATTTGCTATATAAAAAAAGTATTCTTAAAATAGTTGCTGTGAATGGTCACACTTTAACCAATATTATTGGAATGTTGAGAGATTAAATCTGTAAGTTTATTACTCCTTACAAAACTCTGAATTAGGATATAATCATAAAACAGTATAAATTATCTAGGTGTATTATTGCTGACATTTTAAAGATACTCAATTAAAATTTTAAGTATACATATATGGGAATTTTTCAAGATGGCTGCAGAATAGGTGGAAGCTACACTCACCTCCTTCCAGTGCCAAACCAGATTTACAGCTAAATTACAGAGCAATCAACGCAAATAACAAAAATGAAGGTCAGCTGAACAGGAATATTATATCCAAGGATTAATAAAAGAAGCTACATAGAGACTGGCAAGAAGGGCAAAGATATGGAGAGGACTGGCCCCTGCACCCATGATGGTAGCTGAGAAGCTGAAGGGAAAGCTGCAAAAGTCCGCCATGAGGAGCATGGGCTCTCAACTCCTTGATGAGAACCCCAACCCAGAGCACCAAGACTTGGTGAAAAAAAAGCCTGCATAACATTTAGCAGTAAAAATTAGTGGGGATTCTGTCTGCAGGGAGTAGAGGGTCTCCTAGAATGCTAACACACAGGAGCTGGTTCTCTGGCACTTACCTGGGGCTCTGGTAGAGGGAAGGTGACTCAGGGCATACAGCCATCACAAAGAGAAAAGCTGGGTGACACAGCCCCAAAGAGAGATCTGAAAGGTCCACTAATAATGTCTCGGTCCTGAGTCAACATCCCACGCCACTCTCAGGTACCATCTTTCCAGGGTTAGGCACTCTTATTTTTACACAGCTTGAGGGAGTGCACTAACAGTTCTCCACTTACTGGTGATACTACTCTGCCAAGCTTGAGTCTGGCAGAAAGTCCTGTTGGCTGCAACCAACAAGGACATTGGTGGGTCTTTCTCTGGAGAAACTACAGGCAGACCCTCAGACAGACACTGAACTGTAGGGCTTAGAAATGGTGGCCAGTCTTCCTCTCCAACCTGTAGGCTCAGCCAGCACCACCCCTAACAGGAGACAGTTTCAAGTCCAGGTGACTGCAAACTGCTGATCTCAATTCCACTGGGGAAGGAAGAGCCACCAAGAGTTGGGACATTTGGAGCACATCTCCCTCAGAGGCTCCAGTTTGGGGCTCAAGTGGGTGAAGCTTTCCCTGCTCCAGCAAGCTTGGCTGGCACTTCCCCTAATGGAAGAATATCTTGAACTGGTTCCCAAGTCCCAGTGGTTCCATCCTGCTGAGCTCAGTTCCATGGGGAGAAGAGAATTCCAGTGAGAACTGGGACCTTTGAAGAATGTCTCACTCAGAGCCCTCATCTGGGTCTCTAACAGCAGCTCTAGAACAAAGGAGAGGCGAGAAACTTGCCTGTCTCCCACAGGGTTAGCCAGTAACACCCCAAAAGAAGACTGCCTTGATCTGTTTTCACAGATCTCAATGGACCCACTCAACTGAGCTCATCTCAGTGGGAGGAAGGGAATGCTGCTCAAAGATGGGACTTCTGGAGTGGGTCTCCCTCACAGGCTCCAATCCGGAGTTCAAGTGGGAAGGCTGTGCAACTAAGGGGAGGCATGGAGCTTGACCCTGCTCCTGCAAGATCACTCAGAGCCACCTCCAAAAGAGGACAGTTTCTATTTGTTTTCCCAAATTCCAGTGGCCCTACCCTGCTCATCTTGCTCCTGTAGTGGGGATAGCTGGCTGACCCCAACCTGAATTGATGGTGCACTCCTGTTGGGGGAGCTACAGTTAGAGACTCTATCAGAGACTGAGTGGTATGGCTCTGAAGAAAGGACCACATTCTCTCCACTGAGAGGCTGACCATACTATCCCCAAGTAGAGGACCCTAATAACACTGTACTCCATATCCAGTCATCCAGCCCTACATAAACAAATGGAAGAATATAACGTGTTCATGGATTGGTAGAATCAACATCATTAAAATGTCCATACTACCCAAAGAAATCTATAGATTCAATGGAATCCCCATTAAAATACCAATGGCATATTTCACAGACCTAAAACAAAATCGCCAAAAATTCATTTGGAATAAAAAATGACCCCAAATAACCACAGCAATCCTGAGAAAGAAGAACAAAGTTGGAGGGATCACAATACCAGATATCAAGCTATATTACAAACCCACCATTCTCAAAACTGCCTGGTACTGGCACAAGAACAGACAGACTATATATTATATATTGATATATTTTTGTCCAAAAAATATAAATAACTCTTAAAACTGAACAATAAAAAGCAATCTTATTAAAAAGTGAAAAAAAAAGAACAGACAGACTAATGGGACAGAACAGATAACCCAGAAATCGACCCAAGCTATTATGCTCAATTGATATTTGAAAAATGAGGCAAGAGCATACAATGAAGTCAAGACAGTATCTTCAATAAATGGTCTTGGGAAAATTCTACACAGCAAAAGAAACCATCAACAACACAACAAGAAAGCCCACTGCATGAGAGAACATATTTTCCAATGTTATACCAGAGGGTGTAATCTCCAAAATGTATAGGGAACTCATACATTTTAACAAAAGGAAGATAAACAATCCAATTAAAGAATGGGCAAAGGACCTAAATAGACACTTTTTAAAAGTAGACACATATAAGACCAAGAGACATATGAAAACATGCTCAAAGTCACTAATCATCTGAGAGATGCAAATCAAAATGACAATGAGGTACTATCTCACACCTGTCAGAATGGCTATCATCAACAAATCAACAAAGGACAAGTGCTGGTGAGGATGTGGAGAAAAAGTAACTCTCATGCACTGCTGGTGGGAATGCAGACTGGTGCAGCCACTGTAGAGAACAGTATGGAGTTTCCTCAAAACAATGAAAATGGAACTCCCACTTCTAGGAATATATCCCAAGAAATCAGAAACACCAATCAGAAAGGACATATGAACCCCTATGTTCATAGCAGCACAATTTATAATAGCTAAGATTTGGAAACAGCCTAAGTTCTCATTAACAGATGAGTGGATTAAAAAACTGGGTACATCAACATAATGTAATACTACACTGATGTAAAAAAGAAAGAACTTTTAACATTCACAACAGCATGGATGGCCTTGGAGAGCATTATGCTCAGTGAAAAAAGCCAGTTGCAGAAAGATAAATATCACATGAGCTCCTTCATTTGAGGAATATGATGAACAACAAAAACTGGTGAACAAAAATAGATCCAGAGACATAGAAGCATGGAACAGACCATCAGACCTCAGAGGGAAGGAAGGAGAGGGTGTGTGTGGTGGGGTGGGGGGTAAGAGGTCAACCAGAGGACTTATATGCATGCATATGAGCATAACCAATGGACATAGATATTAAGGGGATGAGGACATGTGCTACATGGTGAGAGTGGCCAAGGAGAGGTCTAAAGGGGGAAAAGGAGACATATGTAATACTATAAACAATAAAGAAGAATAATAGTAAAAGAACAGGCATATAGAGCAATGGAATAGAACAGAGAGCTCAGAAATAAACCCACACCTTTATGGTCAACTAATATTTGACGAATAAGGTACACATACAATGAGGTAATGATAGTCTCTTTCATATACGGTGTTGGGAAAATTGGACAGATACATTCAAAATAATAAAACTAGACCACCATCTTATACCATACACAAGAATAAATCCAAATGCATTAGAAATTTAAATGTAAATATTGAAATCATAAAAATCCTAGAAGAAACATAGGCAGTTAAATCTCAGATATTTCTCGAAGCAGTATTTTTGCAGTTATATCTTCTAGGGCAAGGGAAACAAATAAAAAATATGAAACTATATCAAACTAAAAAGTTTTTTCACAGCAAAAAAAATCCCATCAACAATCTTGTGGTGATTGCAATGGGGAGGTGAGATGGAAGGAGGTGGAGAAGAATATTGTGAGTATAAACATTGATGGACAGAGACTTCAGTTGAGATGGTGAACACACAAAACAGTGCGCAGATGAAGTGTCATAGAATTGTGCCCCTGAAATCTGTATAATTTTGTTAACCAGTGTCACCACAATAAATTCAATTGAAAGGAAAAGAATTAAAAGATAATTTGAAAATCAAGAGTGATGGGCTAGGGAAGAGAGCTGCCAGCTAATGAATATCTAACTTCTTAACCCATAATGCTATTTAATAATACTCCATCCCATTTAGAAATAAAATATATTGTAATTATTTATTTTAAAAGTGAAAAAGATAACCCACTGAATGGGAGAACATATTCACCAATGATACATCTGATAAGTGGTTAATATCCAAGATATATAAAGAACTTATAAAACTCAATACAAAAAACAACAACACATAAACAATTTTGTTAAAAGATGGGCAAAGATCCAAATGGCACTTTTCTCCCAAGAGAACATACAGATGGCCAATAGACATGAAAATGTGCAAAAGTAACTAGTTATTACAGAGATACTAATTAAAACCACAATGAGATATCACCTCATGCTATTCAGAATGTCTATCATAAATAAATCAACAAACAGCAAGTGCTGGGCAAGGATGTAGAGAAAATGAAACCTTCATGCATGGTTGATAGAAATGCAGACTGGTGCAACCACTGTAAAAAACAATATGGAGTTTCCTCAAAAAATTAAAAATGAAACTGCCTTTTAACGCTAGAATTTCCACTGGATATATATCTGAAGAGACCTGAGACCCTTATTCGAAAAAAAATTTCTACTCCCAGTTCATTTAAGTTTTATTTGCAGCAGCTCTGGAAACAGCCAAAGTATCCATCAGTACATGAGTGAATAACAAAGCTGTGGTAATTTACCACAATGGAATACTACTGGGCCATAAAACAGAAGGAACTCTTATTCTTTCTGACGGCATGGATAGACCTGGAGAATATTCTGCTAAGTAAAATAAGCCAGTCAGAGAATGACAAATGCCATATGATTTCATTTATATGTGGAAGCTAATGAACTAACTAACAAAATATAAATAGAAACATGAACTAACAAACAAAATATAAATAGAAACAGATACATAGAACAGACTGTCAGCTGTCAGAGAAGAGGAGTTTGGCTAGGATTAAACAAAATGTATTATACATATATAAAAAATAAAACACATAGACTCATTCAACAGTATGTGATAGCCAAAGGGAAAGGGAGTAGGAGGAAGTAAAAGAGGGAAAAGGGGAAATAGAAGTGGTAAATTAGAAAGAGACTTTACTTTGGGCGATGGGTATGCAGATGATGTTTTGCTGAGTTTACACTTGAAACCTGTATGGTTTTATCCAATGTTACATCAATATTTATATATATATATATATATATATATATCACATTTTCTTCCTGTTAAAAGCCTTGTGTCCATTGCTTATGAATTAATACTGATTCTAACTACTCTTCCCTCCTCATGCAGTTTAAGTCCAAAAGGTGCAAAAGCAAAATGTACTTCATAAGACTAAACATAAAACAACTTGAAATAATTATTCACCCAATTAACCTTAATGTAGAAGAGAGATATAGGTATGATTTATTCTACTTTTTTTCCTACCTTTCTTTCTCATCCCTGACAAATAGATATAATTTATTAAGAAAAAATGAAAATAATCCTATGTAATAAAAGGCTAATATGCAAATTGTCCCCTTGGGAGTTCGACCAACCAGGAGTTTGACCACTCGCTATGATGTGTGCTGACCACCAGGGGGGGTGCTGTGGAACAAAGGAAGGCCCAGCCAGCAGCCGGCAGCCGGGAGAATGAAGGCCCCGATTGGCCCTGATCGCTGGCTAGTCCTAAGTACTCTACCGGTGCACAAATTTTGTGCACCGGGCCTCTAGTTAAATTATCATTAGTTTTGCAAGTAAAGTTTGAGTACTACAACACAAAAGTTACATATTATATAAAATAAAACTCAAATCTCACCTCTTCATATTTTTCTTTCCTTTTCCTTTCAATACTTTTAAATCTACTTTGCTTATTTTTATATATGAATAAGAAAATAAGGCTATGAATCAATAAGATTCACTAAACATTATCTGAACTTTATCACATTTGCTTGCATTTCCAAGTTAACAGCTTCATACTTTATCTTTACAATGAAGGGGTATACTTAGGAGTTTTAAAGCAACTTACCTTTAAAGTGTACTGGTCCAAAATTCCCTGTAAAGATCACATCTTCATTTTATCTGTTTTAATATTCTGATAATTAAATACAGAATTTACTCTCTAATTAAAACATAAGTAACCTTTTGAGATTGGCTCACTCAGCAAAATGCCCTGTGTTCATCCAAGTTGCTTTATATATCACAAATTCTTTCCTTTTTATAGCTGGGTAGTAGTATTCCATTGCATGGATGTATGTTTACTCATTCACAGTTTAAAGGACATTTAGGACATTTCTAGTCTTTGACTATTACAAATAGAGCTGCTATGAAAACTCATGTGTAGGTTTTTGTGTGTACATACAGTTTTATTACTCTAGGACAAATGCCCAGAAGTGTGACTACTATATAATTCTATTTATATCATACTTTTAAAATAACAAAATTAGAAATGTAGAAAAGATAACTGGTTGTCAGAAATTAGGGGAAAGGAAGGGAGGGTGTAACAATAAATGGACAGCACAAGAGAGTTCTCTTTGTGTTTGTAGGATAGTTTTGCATATTGATTGTCCTGGTGGTATTCAACTCTATATAAGTGATAAAATGTCACAAAGATGAACAAAAAAAATATATGCAAAAGTTAGTAAAACCTAAGTAAAGCATATAGTCTAGTTATTTATAATGTACTAATTTCCTGGGTTTGTAATGCAATGCAGCTTTGTAAGATGTCACCATTGAGGGATGCTAGGTACACAGGACCTCTTGGTACTATTTTTGCAACTCACTATAAATCTAGAGTTATTTCAAAATAAAATATTTTTAAAATGGTATAATAAGGATATTTTGTGCCTAAGAAGCCTGTGAGGATTAGCACATTGTATAAATTCTTCAATATTAAAAATAAAACATACCATGTTTTGCAAATAAAGAACAAAATTAACCTTGGATTATAAACATTTGGTTTAAAAGTTTATAATTCACTGTTTTTCAAATGTGATAACTACTTATGATAACTTTTCAATCTAGACTAAAACTAAGATAATGTGCTTTTACCTAGAAAACCAAATGTCATTTCTGAATTAGGGCAGCAACTCTATTGTATAATTTTTGGTATTATAATTACACCGTATTCAGAGCTATCTTATCTACCCTTTAAGTTAATTTTTGTACACAAAAGAGAAGAAAAAATGCGAATTAAATCAAGAAAAAAGAAAGAAAGTTAACAAGCTTAGTTAAATATTAAAATAATGAAAACTATAAAACAAGCTTAGGGTAGAATAAGAAAATTTGCATACCTGTTAACTTGATATGTCCTATTTCATCAAGCAAAATGCTGTAAATAAAAACTTACATTCAATAAGATGGAATAAAATAGCTTATATAAAACATTTCATAAAAAATCTTCACAAAATTAAAATAGGTCAGTTTCTTTTTGAAATACTAGAAATAAATGATTAATTGAAAATCAATGGGATTTTCTTGTTATCCAACAACAAAAAGAGAAAGAAAATGACATGAATTTTGCCCAAAGTAACTTCAGCTACTTATACCAAGAAATGCCCCCACCCCTCTAGATCATTTATAGTTCTGAAGATCTTAATGAGTACTCTATCATTTTAATCATAAAATGTATACACATTCATTTCTCCTATTGGACTCCCATTTTAAATTAATTATTCTTGAAATATTTCTGGATTTGTATGTTAGAGCAGTACAAGGAGGCCAAATCATTTCTAATCAGATTCCATCCATTTCTTTAACCAACATGTTTTTCAATAATGTATTCATTATTTTTAATCACAAGCCATGTGGTTCCAATACACTTTAATTTTTTATTCATTTTTTAAGTTTAGCAAATCAACTTTTCCTAAACAATACTTTATATGAGTTTCTATCACTTTCTTTAAAAATTTGGTAAATATAAATTTTAAGTTTCAATAGAAAAATCTTTAGAAACACCTTAAAATAATTAAAGCAGTATTTTGCATCTCTTTGTAATCATCGTGCCCAGGAAGTTCAAAGCTATACAAATCCTTGCACTATTAAGAGTCATAAGCTTGTGTCACTTAGAAAACATCTTTGGTCAAAGTTTTGGAATCCAGTTCATATCAGGAAATGAGTGGGATTCAGAATACCCTGAGCACCATTTCCAGATAAATATCCCAATTTTTATAAACATATTAGTTGACTTGTAGCTCCACTAGTTTCCCTTTTTATCTTATTTCCATTTAAAGTCATGTTTGCAGTTATGGGTCCTTGATAACTGAAGATCACAGGCAAGCCACACAGAGTTTTAAACTTTTATAATTGTGTTTATACCATATGGTCTAGTGTCCTATTATTGATTATTCAAGGGTCTATGGTCATTGGTGGTAGCAAGACTTAATGGTTTTTAGCCAGTGATGCCACAGCCAGATTTCACTGTAATATCTAAAGGGTCAAGTAGTGTTTTTGTACCACTATCATTTCAAATTTGGGTATTCTGCGATGGAATGATCTGTACTGGGCTGAAACTTGACATATGTAATACTCAACTTTAAGGTTTATCTCTGCTTGGTAGTTTCTTAGAATAATGAGAGCTGTAATGTTGACTCTTGTGTTCTTAGAATTTAAATGGCATAGCTTTCTAAATGATTTTGTCCAAGTTTAACAGTCCATTGTAGGAGCTTTGTGACTTTAATTTCAGTGTTTTTGTTTTGCTAAAAAAATATACCAGTTTCCAGTAAAGCATCATATTTTTATTCACTACTAAATGAGAATGCATTGGTACAAACACTATCACATGAATAAATAAAAATGAATAATTGGAAAAAAATCAATGGGTATCTTATGAACATTACTTTCTATAAGTTTCATATAACTGACATTCATACATATTTTCATATAATCTTTAAATAAAAGATGTAGTGGAGAAAAAAGTCATTATATAACACTGGTAATAGAGATATGTAAGGAGAATATAACTGTACTTTTCTGGCTTCAGGTCTCTATACACAATTCCTAATCGGTGCAGATGATCCAAAGCAAGGGCTAGTTCTGCAAGGTAGAATTTCACATCTTCCTCTGTAAACAGAACCTAAAATAAAAAAATAATTTACCATTTGATCATTTTTCAATATTGTATTTTCAAAAATTTACTTCTTTAAAAACCAGTAAACAGACAAATCTAGAAAAAAGGGAATATGAGAAACAGATGGAATTAACCACTTTTAAGAATCTTCTTCAATATTAGCTATTGAAATATAAATATTCCTAAAAGATATTTTGTAGTTTGCATATCTTCTTATCCTGAATGCACTATATAGGATTTACCCTTTAATTAATATGATTATCACTTTTAGTACTCTATTACAATATTGTAAAATCTACAGAATCTTTAAAGTATACAGGATATTTTGGTTTAGCATTAGCAATTCCACTATTTCTATTTTTTTCTTTCACTGTCTATTACATCTCATATTTTTCTCTTTGAGCAGCTCTACTAACTTAAAGTTTCTAATATACCAACACAAAGTATTAAATTAGTAACTCATTTTAAACAAAATCCTAAACCAAATCTCTGTCCTAAGGGATAGTTCCAGGCCTCTTCTGCTAATAAAGCACATGAGTTTAATGGCACTGTATTCCTCAATCATTTTATGCCGGGAATAGAGCTTCTAGGATGATGTGAAAAGAACACTGGACTTAGGACCAGAATTAAGAGTATAATGTTTGACATGGCACTTAGCACACTGGCCTTCAATTTCTAAACATGTAAAATAAGGATAATAATATCTGTTTCTCTAACAAGGCTGTTGTGTCAAATTAGTTTACATGGGTGAAAAAAAAACTTCATAAATTGTAAAATGCTATGTGTGTAACTATGAGGTATGGCGATTATATAGATTTATGTCTACATTCATAAGTGAGTGTTAATTTATACACAGAATTAAGTGCTACTCAATCATTAGATGTGATTTTTAAGATTGATCAAGGGCTTCCAATTGGCAAAACAACTAACTTGTCTAGAAATTTTAATTTTCATTGGTTATTTGGATTACTAGGAAAGGGTAAATTTTGAATGAAGTATCATAAAGATTTTATAACTGGCTTGTCCATTTAGAGTTATGGCCACAGAATTACACAATGCAGATTCAGTTTACTGGTAAAATTGCAAAGAATGAGCAGCTAAAGATAAATTTTGATACTCTACTTACTTTTAAAAATGATTTATAGAAAAAGATTGTTCATTAAGTTTCAAGAGTGTCCATTTGACATAATGGCAAGAGTATGATAACATCATTCCCATTTGATATTTCATTAAGAATAAAAATACTGCCCTGACCAGTTTGCCTCGGTGGATAGAGTGTTGGCCTGCAGACTGAAGGGTCCCAGGTTCGATTCCGGTCAAGACCATATACCTTGGTTGCGGGCACATCCCCAGTAGGGAGTGTGCAGGAGGCAGCTGATCAATGTTTCTCTCTGGATGTTTCTCTCTATCCCTCTCCCTTCCTCTCTGTAAAAAATCAATAAAATATATTTTAAGAATAAAAATACTTGTTACTTTAACTTCTGAGGAAGGCTAATAAAAATGTTCACTGAAACTTAACATATAAGAAACCCCTAAACAAAAATCTTGCAAACTCTAAATTAAAGAAACTATGCCTAGGTTATAGTTTATGACAAGCATATTATCTTGTTATAAAATTTTCTTTGTAGAAAGCCTCAGGATAGATGCAAATAAACTTGACTAAGTAGAAATTACTTCCAGTCACTTGACATTCATTAGGTTATTACAATCTTCCAAGCAATGCTATGAGGTAGGTATTATCATCACCTTACATTTGGAGAAAAAAATCAGTGATGACACAGCTTGCACAGAATAACACAGTAGGCCCAGGATTTGAACTCAGGAATACTTCTCCCTAAGAACTTCCCTTTATCTATAAGCCACTTCTGCCATATGCTGTGTTACAAGTAATTTTTTTAAAGTTTTAAGTCCCTTAATATTAATACTTTTCTATTCATTAATCATTCTATCAAAAGTACAATGAAAATGAAAGTAATCTAAAACCCTGGTCCCTGAGGTAACCATTGCTAGTCTTTTGCTGTTTGATAATCAAATCATTCAGGTATGTATGTATATACGTGTTTTAACACATTTGAGATCATACTAATACACACACAGTATTTACTAGCCTTCTTTCCCCCTATTTATTATATCATAAGCATTGTCCCATATCTTTAAAACTTATTTATAAAGAAGTTTCAGTAGTGCTATAAAATCAACATACTAATTTACCATAATTTACCAAAATGTTCATTTAGGTTATTTCCAGTTTTTCACTACTTTAAATAATTATTCAACATGCATATATTTTTATATTTATGATTATTTCTCCAATATGAGTTCCTGAGAAATAAAACAAGAAATATTGGGTCAAGGAGAAGAAATAGTATAATTTTCTTGACATACTCAAAAATTATTTTGCAAAAAGGTTACAATAATTCCCACTCCCATCAGCAGTTTATAAAAGCATTTGTCTTATCACATACATGATAGCACTAAATATTACCCTTTTAAAATTAATTTCTAATTTGATATAAATGACATAAATTCCTTTAATTTAAATTTTTATTGTTAGGCTATACATTTTCTTCATGTCTAGTGGCCTATTGTTTTAAAGAATTGTAAGTAATGCTTTTGCCTATTTCCCAGTATGGACTTACTGTTTTTTCAATAAGTATAAGCTTGTTAAATATTAAAAATGTCGGTTCTCCATTATATTACTTCTTAGTATTTTCCCCAATTTGTGCTGGTTTTTGATGTTCAATAATTCACAATTTTATGTAGTCAAATTTACATAATCATTTCTGTGTGATTTTGCTTCATTATTTTAATGATTAATCATTAATCATTATTTTAATGATTAAAGAGATCTCCATTCAACTACACATTTAGCTGCATCTTCATTTAGAATAATTATTTTCCCAGATTTAGCACTTTAACATAAGTAAAATTTATCTTCGGGTAAAGGTGACATTTTAAAATGATTTGTTTTCTGTAATATGTAAACAATTTCTCATATACTATTTACTGAACAATAAATATCTTTGTCTTTAACTTTTGATAATGTTTCTAACATAATATATGTTAAGTCTTATATACCAGAATACTCCTTGGCTATCCAGAATGTGTCTAGTCTTGTTTTGATAATATGTTTTGCTTATAACAGCAGCTTTATAAAGTTTTAAGAGGTAGAGCAAGAAAATGGTATTCTTTATTTTAAAAATGTCTTGGTATTTTTCATCTGCTTGCTTCTCCAAATAACCTGGCAAAATCATTCTGTCAATATCAAACAAACAAAAATTCCTATTCGTGGTTTATTGAGAATTTCTTAAGCTGATAAATTAATTCTGGAAGAATTGGCAACTTTACCATTATCAGTCGCTCATCCCAATATATTTTCTTTATATTAGCAAAGTAGGTACTGTCTTAAGAGTTTTTTGTATTTGTGTGCATGTGTATTTTAGAGAAGGGATATTTGAGGAGGTACCATCCATTTAAAATATGCATGAGGCATGTTATAAAATTCTAGAAATATAATTTTAAGTATTTTTCTAAGGCATAGATAAAAATCCACATTTTGGATAATATAACAGTCTTTATGCATACAAGTGAAGTATAACCAATAAAAAAAATCCTTATTAATAGGCTGTGTATAGACGTAACCATTAAATCATTTTTCAAAGCTTGTTCAATGCATATACTAATTTATTGTTTTTTGGGAAATGCATTTAAAATGCTTGCTCTTACCTAATATTCCAGACTTAGGAATCAAAACTTACTGACTGCATCACTGTGCTAGTATGGGTTTAGATAGTCCCACATCGAGAATGGAGGTCTGAAGAGTTTAAAAAAAAATTAGAAATGACTACAAGAATTCTCATACACATTCTTGACACTTCTACAATCTAACTCAAGAAATCATAAATACTTGAGCCTTGTTATACTGTTTGTCCCTCTATGTCTTGGGATCAGCTTTTAACAAGGTCCAATAAAGACCCTCCTTGGAAGGGGGTTCTATACAGACTCTACCATATTCTTAATTCTGTTCTATAGTAAACAATATACCAAGATCACAGTCTATATTCATGCATGATATAATCTGCACTGGAGGGAGACATATATAAGCCAGAGACCTTAGCCAATTAAAAACTGGCTAGCATCCCAGAAGCACACTGTTCCTTTTTCATAGCAACTTTCCAAACTCTGGGATTCAACAGTAGCTCCTCCACACTCAACATTTTAATTCTGCACGTGAGATGTTGAGTCACAGTCACCCAATTAAAGTGCTACCTCCAAACTACCACTTTAAGACAAAATGAAGTAGACAAGGACAGGATTTACTCTCCCACCTGAAACCAGTAAAGCACAGAACAAAATATATGAAAAGACACTTTTGAAGACATTAAACATCAGGCAACAAAAGGACAGTGAATACTGAGAGATGAGAAACAAATGAGATAATCCCTACAACTCGCCTAGCTTACTACCTGGAAAGAGTTTTCAAGCAGCAGTGTAGGTACGGCTAAGTCAGGCAGTCTGGAAGACTCCCTGAGTTGATGAGACAAAGCAGAGTTTGGGAAGAACAGAAGGGTAAAATTCACAAGATAGAGCAAAGAAGGAAAAATTGCAGACAAGAATTGAGTTATATGTACGGCCTTCCTCAACTATTCAGCAGAGAAATACTCAACACATGTGAGTGAAGAAACTATCCTGATCCAGGAAAAGAACCAATGAAAGAATTAGAGAAAATGATCCATGGAGCTCAAACAAGGCCAAGAAGAATTCCTGTTACCTCTGGCCAGAGCAGAAAACCTTATAATTCAGAGGGTATTAGATAAGCAAGTGGGTTTTGCATTAAAATAGAGGAAAATTAACCCGTAATTAAATGCACCTCTGATCCAGTTTAACAACCAGAATTAAACTAGCTACACATTCTTGAACAAAGCTAAATAATATTTATAAGAATACAAAAATATCCATCACTTAATAAGGTAAATTTCTGAATGTCTATCATCCATTAAAAAAATTGCTAATTATGAATATGAAGAAAATATCTGAGCTCAGGAAATAAACAATCCTAAAAGATTAAGTTAAATAATATGCAGAACCTACAAATGACCAGGAAAGGGCCTGTTCCCACCAGTAGGAGTGAAAAACTTAATAATTCACATGGTTTTATTTAGAGTACTAAGAAGTCATGATTCAGTATTGGAAGAAAACAGTCCTAGATTAAATTCTGCTCTGGTCCCACATAACAAAGATAAAAATAAGACGTAAAAGGTTAACTGCATCAAAGAACAAAGCTAGATACTACTTATAAGAAAACATAAGTATTTAGAGTAAAAGAAAACTAAATTGATAATGTCTGCCATCCAATATTAAATTGCCATGCAGTTGCACTGCCATTGAAGCAAAAAAAAGAAGCAACAGATAATACCTAAATAAATAGCTGTGTTGCAATAAACTTTATTTTTTTTAAATTGGCCATTTAGCAAGAGACAATAAATACCTGACTCCTGAGTTAATTACAATAGCCCTGGCTTGCGTGGCTAAGTTGGTTGGAGCTTCCTCCTGTGCAGCAAAAGGTGGGGGGTTCGATTCACAGTCAGGGCACATACCAAGGTTGCAGGTTTGATCCCTAGTCAGGAAACATGTGAGAAACAACCAACTGATGTTTCTTTCTCACGTCATTGTCTCTCTGTCTCTGTCTCTCTCTCCCTTCTTCTATCTAAAATCAAATTTTACAAAAAGATTTATACTAAAAACCCTAAAGCAGTCCCTAAAATAAAACAAGTAGTGTAGATAAAAAGTCAACCACAGAAAAAAGTGAATAAAATTGTGAAAGTTCTTGATCTTTAACAATTGAAGCATGAACTTCAGCAAGAGACAAAAACAAAACTGCACAGTTATAATAGTCTAATAGCAATTATACTGCACAATTCAGTGATTGTAAAGTTACCTGTAACAAGCAATGTTTGTCTCCTATTTTGATACTTCTTAAACTTATGTCTCTGTATGTTTTTGCATTTTTACTGAATGTAAATATTTGTTACATTTTTGGTTAAGATAATTTAAAAGTACCATTTATTATTATCATTTCTACTAATGCATTGGTGAAATCAATAAAGAACCTGCATTAAAAAAAATTGCGGAATAAGGTGGGAAAATAAGGGGAGTGTGAAAAACAGATGGGGCCAACCAAAAAAACACACAAAACAAACAAACAAAAAAAAACACACGCCACAAAACAGATAACTATAGAACATTAAAAAAAAGAGAGAAATATATAGAAGAAGATATAACCAAGTGAAAGAATACACCATGTTCATGGATTGATAGAATTAACGTAATTCAAATGTCCATACTACTTAAAGCAATCTATAAATTCAATGTAATCCCTATTAAAATGCCAATGACATGTTCCACAGATCTAGAACAAATACTCCAAAAATTTATATGGAAATAAAAAAGAACCCAAGTGCCTGCAGCAATCTTGAGAAAGAAGGGCAAAGTTGGAGGGTTCACAATACTATCAAGCTACCCTAAAAAACCATTATAAATAAGATAGCCTGGTACCGGCACAAGAACAGGCATATAGATCAATGGAAGAGAACAGAGAACCCAGAAATCGACCCAAGACATTATGCTCAATGAATGTTTGACAAAGGATGCAAGACAGTCTCTTCAATAATTGGTGTTGGGAAAATCGAACAAGTACATATAAAAAAAAATGAAACTAGACCACCAGCTTACAACATACACAAGAATAAACTAACAATGAATAAAAGACTTATATGTATATCATGAAACCATAAAAATTTGGAAGAAAATATAAGCAGCAAAATATTAGACATCTCAAATAGCAGAATTTTCACTGATATGATGATTAGGGCAAGAGAAACAAAGGAAAATATAAACAAATTGACTGCATCAAAATAAAAATCTGCACAAGAATATAAGCCAGCATCAAAATGAAAAAGAAGCCCTAGCCGGTTTGGCTCAGTGGAGGGAGTGCTGGCCTGCGGACTGAGGGGTCCCGGGTTCGATTCCGGTCAAGGGCATGTACCTTGGTTGCGGGCACATCCCCAGTGGGCAGTGTGCAAGAGGCAGCTGATCGATGTTTCTCTCTCCTCGATGTTTCTAACTATCTCTCTCCCTTCCTCTCTGTAGAAAGTCAATAAAATATATTTTTAAAAAAATGAAAAAGAAACCCAGTGTATGGGAGATATTTACCAATGATACATCTGATAAGGGGTTAATTTCCAAAATATATAAAGTACTCCTACAACTCAACCAAAGGAAGACAAACAATCCAATTAAAAAATGGGCCAATGACGTAAATAGACACTTCTCTAAAGAGGACATACAAATTGCCAATAAACATTTAAAAATGCTCAACATTACTAATCATCGGAGAGAGGCAATTTAAAAGGACAATGAGGTACCACCTAACACCTGCAAGAATGGCTACCATCAATAAATCAAAAAACAACAAGTGCTGGGGAGGATGTGGAGAACAAGAAACCTTCATACACTGCCACTGGGAATACAGTCTAATGCAGCCACTATGGAAAACAATGTGGAGTTTCCTCAAAAAATAAAAAATGGAACTGCCATCTCACCCAGTGATCCCACTTCTAGGAATATATCCTGAGAAGCCTGAAACACCAATAAAAAAGGATACATGTACCCCTATGTTCATAGCAACGTTATTTATAACTAGAGGCCTGGTGCACTAAATTCATGCACTCAGGGGGAGGGGGGCCCTCAGCCTGGCCTGGACCCTCTCGCAGTCCAGGAACCCTCAGGGGATGTCTGACTGGCAGGCCTCAGACATCCTTAGTGCTACTGAGGAAGCAGGAGAGTCTCCCACCATCACCGCTGTACTCCCAGCTATGAACCTGGTTCAGGGCTTCTGGCTGAGTGGCGCTCCCCCTGTGGGAGCACACTGACCACCAGGGGGAAGATCCTGCATTGAGCATCTGCCCCCTGATGGTCAGTGTGCATCATAATGACTGGTCATTCCGCCATGTGGTCGATTTGCATATTAGCCTTTTATTATATAGGAGGGCTAAGATCTGGAAACATATCTTTTTTATTTCAAAAAAGAAATAAAAAGAAATTAGAAAGTATGTGAAGTGAAAGAAAAGAAAAACACATAGCAAAATTTGTGAGATGATGTTAAAGCATTATTTAGAGGGAAACAGCCCAAGTGCCCATCAGTAGATGAGTGAATAAAAAAGCTGTGTTACATTTACACAATGTAATATGATGCAGCAGTAAAAAAAAAAAAGGAGGATCTCTTACCCTTTGGGACAGCATGGATGAACATGAAGAGTATTATGCTAAAATCAGTGACAGAAAGACAAGTATCACATGATCTCATTCATTTGTGGAATCTAATGAAGAAAATAAACTGCTGAACAAAATAGACCAGAGACATAGAAGCATGGAAGAGATGGTTGAATCTCAGGGCAAAGGCAGGGGTGAGTGGGTGGGTGGGAAGGGATCAATCAAAGAACTATTATGCATATATGCATAACCCATAGACACAGATAATAGGGTGGGGGGGGCCTGGGACAAGGGCTGGAGGTGGGCCATAAGGGGTCAATGAGAACAATAAAGGGACATATGTACTAGTAATACTTTCAACCATATTTTAACAATAAAGATTTTTTTAAAAAATGTACAGAACAAATAGGCAAGATTTTAGGAAGATTATTAAGTAGATTTAATACCATTATCAACCACTTGATCTGATGATATCTATAGATCTTTCCACTATCCAATAGCAGAATAAATATTCTTCTCAAGTGCAGATGGAACATTTACAAAGATACACCACATTCTGGAACATAAAACAATTTTTAAGTGAATTTAAAATGCTTCAAATCATAAGCCATACAAAGTATGCTTTATGCCCACAATAAAATTAAATTTAAAGTCAATAATGTAGTTATCTGAAAAATGTCTAAATATTTGCAAATTAAATAACATACCTCTAAATGCCCCATGAATCAAAAAAGAAATTAGAAAGTATGTGAAGTGAAAGAAAAGAAAAACACATAGCAAAATTTTTGAGATGATGTTAAGCATTATTTAGAGGGAAATTTATAACACTATACACATATATTAGAAAAGAAGAAAGGTCTCACATCAATAACTTCACTCTCCATCTTAAAAAAACACACAAAAAAAAACAGAAAACCTAGTGAAACACAAAGAACAATGAAAACTAAATGAATAAAAATTAAAATGGAAAACAATAGAAATACAATAGAGAAATCAATAAAACCAAAATCTGTTCGCTTCTCTGAGAACAATAGAATTGATAAACCTCTAGCAAGGCTAAGCAGGATGAAAAAGAGAGAAGACAAAATACTAACATCAGGAATAATGATACCAACATAACTAATGATTCCAGGACTCATAGAGAGAATACTAAGAGAATATTATAAAGAACTTCATGCCAATGAATTAGAGGAAATGGACCAATTTCTTTTTTTATATGTTTATTGATTTCAGAGAGGAAGGATGAGGGAGAGATAGAAACATCAGTGATGAAAATCATTGATTGGCTATATCTTGCACACCCCCCACTGAGGATAGAGCCCACAATTGGGCATATGCCTTGACCTGGAACCAAACTGTGACCTCCTGGTCAATGCTCAACCACTGATCCACACTGGCCGGGCAACAAATTTCTTTTTTTTTTAATATGTTTTATTGATTTTTTACAGAGAGGAAGGGAGAGAGATAGAGTTAGAAACATCGATGAGAGTGAAACATCGATCAGCTGCCTCCTGCACACCTCCCACTGGGGATATGCCCGCAACCAAGGTACATGCCCTTGACCGGAATCGAACCCGGGACCCTTCAGTCCTCAGGCCGACACTCTATCCACTGAGCCAAACCTGTTTCGGCAACAAATTTCTTAAAAGATATGAGAGATACCAAAGCTCATTCAAAAAGAAAAGTAAAATAAAAAGCCCCAATACATTTACTATGTAGTTCAATACCTTACTATTAAAACACACACACACACAAACACACACACACACACACACACACACACACACACACACACACACAAAAAAAAACAGACTCAGATAGTTGAATATTTATGAATCAATCAATGACAATTTTATATTGATCTGATCCAGAAATTTGAAGAGTAAATAACAACTGTCTCTATATAACCAGAATTGATCTGACATCAAAACTAGATATAAGTACAAAAAAACTACAGTCAAATATTCCTCATGCAGTTTACAACAATTAACAAAATAAAAAAACAAACTTTTAGCAAATATCATTCAATAATATGCAAAAAGGGTAATACAACGTGAGTATGTGGTCATCATTCACAGATTCAAAGTTGCTTCAATATTTGACAATCGGCCAATATAATTAACTATACTAAATATTAAAAATATTAAAGAGGAGAAACCAAGATGGCGGCATAGGTTAACGCCAGAGATTGCTGCCTTGAACAACCAATTCAAATTACACCTAAAAGACGGAACGGACATCATCCAGAACCACAGGGAGGCTGGCTGAGTGGAAATTCTACAACTAGGAGGAAAGAGAATATCATACACAGACTCAGAGGAGGCGCAGTGCTGAAGTGAAATACTCAGGTGCGGAGTGCGCGCGGAGCGGGCTAACGGCGGAGGGAATGGTTATTGTTTTCAATCGGGAGGGAGCTTCAGACTCTGAGCTCCAGAGCTGGGCGAATCTCTAGGGACCCAGACTCAAACGGGAGAAGCGGGACTGTCTGGCTTTGGTCAGAACTCGAAGGCAGCTTTCTTGCTGAGGTTTGTAGTGGTTGCTGGGACTCTGTGAGGCAGAGCCCCTAGGGACGGAACTGAGAGCAGCCATAACTGCTCCCTCCACCTGCCCTGTAGATCCCCTGGGACCCGCCCCACCCAAGCCCTGCCCAGAGCCATTTGCCGGATAGCCTCAGGCAAATGCTAGATTAGCACCGCCCTAGAGATCCAGCACAGAAGCTCTCCCACTGTAGACACAGCTGACTCTCATAGCCAGTTAGCCTGGAGGTCAAATCACCCCCGACAACAATCAAGGCTTAACTACAACAAGACTGTGAACAAAGACCACTAGGGGGTGCACCAAGAAAAGATAAAAAAATGCAGAGACAAAGAAACAGGATGCAAATGTCAGAAATGGAAGATATAGAGCTCAAAACCACACTTTTAAGGTCTCTCAAGAACTGTCTAGAAGCTGCCGATAAACTTAGTAAGACCCTTGAAAAGACTGGTGAGAACGCCGATAAATGTAGTGAGATCCTCAAGAAATCTAACGAGACCCTCGATGTTGTGATCAAGAACCAACTAGAAATTAAGCATACACTGACTGAAATAAAGAATATAATACAGACACCCAACAGCAGACCAGAGGAGCGCAAGAATCAAGTTAAAGATTGGAAATGCAAAGAAGCAAAAAACACCCAACTGGAAAAGCAAAATGAAAAAAGAATCCAAAAATACGAAGATAGTGTAAGGAACCTCTGGGACAGCTTCAAGCGTACCAACATCAGAATTATAGGGGTGCCAGAAGATGAGAGAGAGCAAGATATTGAAAACCTATTTGAAGAAATCATGACAGAAAACTTCCCCCACCTGGTGAAAGAAATAGACTTACAGGTCCAGGAAGCACAGAGAACCCCAAACAAAAGGAATCCAAAGAGGACCACACCAAGACACATCATAATTAAAATGCCAAGAGCAAAAGACAAAGAGAGAATCTTAAGAGCAGCAAGAGAAAGAAACTCAGTTACCTACAAGGGAGTACCCATACGACTGTCAGCTGATTTCTCAACAGAAACTTTGCAGGCCAGAAGGGAATGGCAAGAAATATTCAAAGTGATGAATACCAAGAACCTACAACCAAGATTACTTTATCCAGCAAAGCTATCACTCAGAACTGAAGGTCAGATAAAGAGCTTCACAGATAAGGAAAAGCTAAAGGAGTTCATCACCAACAAACCAGTATTATATGAAATGCTGAAAGGTATCCTTTAAGAAGAGGAAGAAGAAAAGGTAAAGATACAAATTATGAACAACAAACATGCATCTATCAACAAGTGAATCTAAGAATCAAGTGAATAAATAATCTGGTGATCATAAAAGAATCAGGGACATAGAAAGGGAATGGACTGACTATTCTTGGGGGGGGAAAGGCATGTGGGAGATGCGGGAAGAGACTGGACAAAAATCGTGCACCTATGGATGAGGACAGTGGGTGGGGAGTGAGGGCGGAGGGTGGGGCGGGAACTGGGAGGAGGGGAGTTATGAGGGGAAAAAAGAGGAACAAATGTAATAATCTGAACAATAAAGATTTAATTAAAAAATAAAATAAAATAAAACATTTTATGTAATCAAGAAAAAAATATTAAAAACATAAGAGGATATTAATAACTGCAGAAAAACAACTTGATAAAATCTAACATACATTCCTGATAAAAACGCTCAACAAACTAGTAACAGAAGAGAACTTTCTTATCCTGATTTTTAAAAAAATGTAAAAAGACTTACACTTAAATAAATGAAATAGAGATTACAAAACAATAAAAAAAATCAGCAAAACAATAAATTGGTTCTTGAATTATTATAAAACAACAACAGATAAATCTTTAGCCACACCCATGAAGAAAAAAAGAGAGTGGATTCAAATTTAAAAAATCAGAAATGAAAGAGGAATGACAACTGATATCACAGAAATAAAAAAAAAAGTAGTTAGAGAATACTATAAACAATTACACACACACAAATTGGATGACCTAGAACAAATAGATGAATTCATAGAAACATAATTTTTCATGATTTAATCATGAAGAGACCGAAAATCTGAACAAACTAATTACTATAAATAAAACTGAATCAGTAATTTTAAAAAACTCCCAACAAACAAAACTCCAAGCCAGATGGATTCAATGGTAAATTCTACCAAGCATTCAAAGAAGAATTAATAACTATACTTCTCAAAAAATTAAAGAAGAAAGAATGCTTGACAACTCATTGTACAAGGCCAGCATTACTCTGATTACAAAATCACTACAAAAAAATTACAGGCCAATATCTCTAATAAACATTAATACAAAGACCACAACAAAGTATTAGCAAATCAAATTCAGTAATACACTGAGAATATAACATATCATGATCAAGTAGGATTTATTCTAAAAGTTCATTATATATAAATAATGAATGATTAGAAAGAAAAAAAAATGAGACAACTTCATTGCCAATTGCATCAAAAAGAGTAAAATACCTAGAAATAAATTTAACCAAGGAGATAAGGACTTGTACTCTGAAAACTATAAGACACTGACAAAAACAACAGAAGAAGACACAAAAATATGGAAGGATATACCATGTTCATGGATTGGAACAATTATTATCATTAAGATGTTCAGACCTCCGAAAACTCTCTGCAGATTCAATGTAATCCCTAACCAAATATTGATGACATTTTTCACATAAGTAAAACAAATAATCCTAAAACTTTTATGGAACAACAAAAGACTTTGAATAGTAAATGCAATCTTGAGCAAGAAGATCAAAGTTGCCGAAACCGGTTTGGCTCAGTGGATACAGCGTCGGCCTGTGGACTGAAAGGTCCCAGGTTCGATTCCGGTCAAGGGCATGTACCTGGGTTGCGGGCACATCCCCAGTGGGAGATGTGCAGGAGGCAGCTGATCGATGTCTCTCTCTCATCGATGTTTCTAGCTCTCTATCTCTCTCCCTTCCTCTCTGTAAAAAATCAATAAAATATATTAAAAAAAAAGAAGATCAAAGTTAGAGGTACCATGGCTATAAACTACATTACAAAGTTGTAGTAATCAAAACAGTATGGTACTGACACAAATACAGACACATAGATAAATGGAACAGAAAAGAGAGCTCAGAAATAAACCCACACTTATGTTGTCAATTTATCAACAACAAAGAAGGTGAGAATATATAACAGGGAAATGACAGTCTCTTTAATAAGTGATTTTAGAAAAACCAGACAGATACATGCAAACAACTAAACCAGAAATAGTTCTTACACCATACACAGAAAAAAAACTCAAAATAGGTAAAGACTTAACTATAAAAATTCAAAGCATAAAAATCCCAGAAGAAAATATAAGCAAAAAACATTATTAATCATCAAAACCATAATGAGATATCACCTCTGCCTGTCAGAATAGCTATTATAAAAAAATTAAGGAACAACAAATGATGGCAAGAGTATGAAGAAAATAGAACTACTTTATGACTTACCAGTTCCACTTGGCTATTTATCCAAAAAAATGAAAATAATTCAAAAAGATTTATACACTCTTATGTTCACTGCAGCACTATTTATAATAGTATAGATATGGAAGCAACCTAGGTGTCCACTGATATGTGAAAGGATAAAGATATAGTACATACTGGTATATACAATGGAATATTACTTCATAAGAAGCAATGAAATTTTGTCCTAATTGGCACCATGATTAGAACTAGAGATTATTATGTTAAGTGAAATAAGTCAGAAGAGAAAGACAAATAATGTATGATTTTACCTATATGTGGAATCAAAAACAAAATTAAACAAATAAACAAACAAAATTAAAGATAAACTACTATATAGAGAGAACAAACTGATGGTTGCCTAAGGGGAGAGGGGAGGAGGATTGTGCTAAAAAGGGGAAGGGAATAAAGAAGTAAAAACTTCCAGATATAAGTAACAGGGATGTAATGTACAGCATACAGAATAGTCAATAATATAACTATATATTATGACTGATGACTATTGGATTTAGCGTGGTGATCATTTTTTAAGGTATATAAATGTTGAATTACTATGTTGTACACATGAAACTAATATAATATTGTAAGTCAATTATGATTAAAATAAATTTTAAAAATAAAAATACCTAGCTCAACTCTGTACTATAGTAAAATTATGCTTTCCACCTAACATCAGAGAATGATCCAATTAGCTTCACAAGCAGCATATCCAAAAGGAGATCTCAGCAGGAACCAGAACTTGCTGAGGTCAATTTTTCTTTGTGTGATCAGCACATACACAGCAGCTCATACACTGTGGTCTGGGTTGGTCTTCATAGCCAATCAAGACTCAGTTATAAAAGAAGGGCCCATACAATCCACACAAGTGATATTCCTGGAGCAACCAGCTCAGATGATCAATGTGACTGTACCCCGGGGTAGCAAAGAACTCCTACTACATAAGGCCACCCTACCAAGACTGGGAGTCATAGACATCTACTTAAAAAAACACAAGAGGTAGTCAAAATGGGGACACAAAGAAACATGACCTAAATAAAAGAACAGGGCTCCAAAAAAAAGTGCTAAATGAAATGGTGGCAAGCTATTTAAGGGATATACAGTTCAAAAATATGATTATAAAAATGCTCAAGGAACTTAGTGAGAACTACATGAAAAATTATCCCCAAAGCAACCTATAGATTTAGCTCAATTCCTATCAAGACACCAATGATGTATTTGACAAAACTAGAATGAATTTTCCAAAATTTTATAAGGGACCTCAAAAGACCTTGAATAGCCACAGCAATCTTGAGAATGAAGAACAAATTTGGAGGAATCATGCTACCTACTATCAAATTATACTACAAGGCGACAGTAATCAAAACAGCATGGCACTGGCATAAAAACAGGTATGTAGATCAAAGAAACCCAATAGAGAGTACAGAATTAAAACCATGCTTTATGGTCAAATACTATTTGACAAAGGAGGCCAGAAAATACAGTGGGGTAAAGAAAGTCTATTCAATATATGATGTTGGAAAAATTGGACAGATACATTTAAAAAAATAAACCCTATGTTCATAGCAGCACAATTCACCATAGCTAAGATCTAGAAACAGCCTAAGTGCCCATCAGTAGATGAATGGATTAGAAAACTGTGGTACATCTACACGATGGAATTCTACGCTGCTCTAAAAAGGAAGGAACTCTTACCATTTGCAACGGCATGGATGGAACTGGAGAGCATTATGCTAAGTGAAATAAGCCAGTCAATGAAGGAAAAATACCACATGATCTCACTTATTCATGGATAATTGAGACCATTATAAACTTTTGAACAATAATAGATACAGAGGCAGAGCTGCCTCAAACAGATTGTCAAACTGCAGCGGGAAGGCCGGGGAGGGTTGGGGGGCGGGAGGTAGGGGGGTAAGAGATCAACCAAAGGACTTGTATGCATGCATATAAGCATAACCAATGGACATAAGACACTGGGGGATAGGGGAGGCTAGGGGACTTCTAGGGCCGGGGGGGGAATGGACACATATGTAATACCCTTTGTAATAAAAAATTAAAAAAATAATAAAATAAAATTAAAAAATTAAAAAATTAAAAAATAATAAAAAGAATGTGCATTCTAAAAAAAAAAGAAACTAAATTAGCTTTTTATAACACACAGAAGTATAAACTCAAAATGGATTGAAGACTTAACTGTAAGATTCAAAACCATAAAAATTCTAGAAAAATGCAGGCAGTAAAAAATCAAACATAACTCATAACATTATTTTTGCCACTATATCTCCTCATGCAAGGGAAAGAAAAAAAAATAATGGTACTACATCAAACTAAAAAGCTTCTGCATAGCAAAAGAAACCACCAATAAAATGAAAAGGAAATCCATTGAATGGGAAAATATATGTGCCAATGATACATCTGATAACAGGTTAATTTCCAAAAAAATATCATGAACTTATACAAGCCAACATCAGGAAGACAAAGAATCCAATTAAAAGTGGTCAAAGGACCTGAACATAGACTTCTCCAAAGAGGACATAGAGATAGTCAATAGATATCTGAAAAGTTGCTCGACATCACTAATCATCATAGAGATGCAAACTAAAACCACAATGAGATATTACCTTACACTTATCAGAATGCCTATCATCAATATAACAACAAAAAAAAACAACAAATTTTGGTAAGGATGATTAAAGGGAACCCTTGTGCACTCTTGGTGAGAATACAGATTGGTGCAGCCACTGTAGAAAACAGTATGGAGTTTCCTCAAAAAGTTAAAAATGGAACTGATTTATGACCCACAATTACACTTCTTGGAATATATCCAAAGAAACATAAAACACTAACTTGAAAGAATATCTGTGCCCATATCTCCATTGCAGCAAAATTTATAATAGATAAGATCTGGAAACAGCCCAAGTGCCCCACCAGTAGATGAGTGGATAAAAGAAAATGGTACATTTTCACAATGGAATACCATCTGGTCATAAAAAAGAAAGAAATCTTATCTTTTGCAATAGTATGCACGGACCTAAAGGGTATTATGCTAAGTGAAATAAGCCAGTCAGAGAAAGACAAGCACCATATGATTTCACTCATATGTGGAATGGAATTAACAAAATAAACTGCTGAACAAAATAGATGCAGAGACATAGAAGCATGGCCAGACTGTCTAATCTCAGAGGGAAGGTGGTGGGTGGAAAGGTGAATGGATGGTTGGGAAAAGATCAACCAAAGAACTTGTATGGATATGTGAAAAACCCATGGACACAGACAATAGCGTGGTGAAGGCCCAGGGCAGGGAGTGGGCTAGAAGGGGTCAATGGAGGAAAAAAGGGATCATATGTAATACTTTCAACAAAAAACAGCTTGAAAAAATAAAGAAACAGACTCACAGATAGAGAACAGACTGATATCAGAGATTAGGGATTTTGGGAAACTGTGTGAAAAAGATAAAGGGATCAAGGAAAAAAAACTTATAGACACAGACAACAGTATGGTGATAAGCAGAAAGAAAATATGTGGGGGAAGTTAAAAGAGAGTA
This sequence comes from Myotis pilosus, assembly GCA_036010255.1. Classification (NCBI taxonomy): domain Eukaryota; kingdom Metazoa; phylum Chordata; class Mammalia; order Chiroptera; family Vespertilionidae; genus Myotis; species Myotis pilosus. The sequence goes on along the minus strand of JASKON010000009.1, from coordinate 4,601,326 downwards.
AAGGGGGAATAAATGGTGATGGAAATAGACTTGATTTAGGCTGGTGAACACACAATGTAAAATACAGATGATATATTATACAAGTGTACACTTGAAAATATAATTTTATTAACTAATGTCACGACAACTGAGGAGCAACAGCCCCATGGAGCCCAACCCAGTCCAAGGAGCATCAGCGGCGCAAGGAACCCACCCCCGTATGAGGAGCAGCAGCAGCCGCACACAACCCATACCCATCTGAGGAGCAGCAGCAGTGTGAGCAGTTTAGCAATGTCTGCAGAGCAGCCCACCCCATTCGAGGAGCAGAAGCTGTGCAAGTGGCCCCGCCTCATCCAAGGAGTGGCAGCCACATGAGCAGCCCACCCCTGTCCAAGGAGCAGCAGCCTTGTGACCAGCCCACCCCTGTCTAGGGGCAGCAGCTGCATGAGCAGCCTCCCCTGACCAGCCAGAGGAGCCATCACTGCTGTGAACAGTGCCCACCAGAGGAGCTGCTGCCAACTGAGGAGCAGAAACTGCCATGACCACATATGACCCATATGTATGCTGTCTACAAGGAGCAGCCGTCACCCAAGGAGCCACTGCCACCCAAGGAGCAGCCACTGCATGACTCTACATCTAGATCCATCCATGAGAATTAAAATGGGTAGACAAAGAAACCCCCAAAGGAAAGAAAAGGAAAATCACCAGAAAAGCATCTAAATGACACACAGGCATGCAATATGTCAGAAAAAGAATTCAGATTAAGAGTCATACAGTTCTAAAATGGATGTATGAAAAATCAACAACTTATGTAATAATAAAGAAGAAATAAAGAGTGACATAGCTGCAATAAAAATCACCATGGAACGTTTCAACAATAGACAAAGAGAAGTGGAGGACCAAATTAGTGAATTAGAAGACAAGGAAGCAAAACACACACAAATTGAACTGCAATTGGAGAAAAAAAAAATTAAAAGACTGAAGAAGAGCCTAAGGGAGCTTTGGGACAACATGAAACGAAGCAACATATGAATAATAGGGGTGAGAGAATGACAGGAAGAAGAACAAGGATTAGAAAACCTATTTGAAGAAATAATGTCAGAAAAATTCCCTGATTTGGAGGAAAAATGTCACACAAGCACAGAGAGTCCCAAACAAGATGAACCCGAAAAGAACCACACCAAGACACATCATAATTATGATGGCAAATGTTCAGGACAAAGAGAGAATTTAAAGGCTGCAAGAGAGAGACACGAAGTTACACACAAGAAATTTCCAATTATATTATCAAATTATTTTTCAACAGAAACACATCAGGACAGAAAAGAATGGAAGGAAATTTACAAAGTGATGCAAACCAAGGGACTCAATCCAAGAATACTCTATCCAGAAAGGCTATCATTCAAAATTGAAGAAGAAATAAGGAGCTTTACAGACAAAAAAAAAAAAAGGCTAAGGGTGTTTATCACTACCAAGCCAGCAATATCAGAAAGGGTAAAGGGACTGGTGTATAAAGAAGAAATAAAAAGGAAAGGAACACAGGCACAAAAAATAAAAATGGCTACCAACAAGTAACTATCAATAATAACTTTAAACGTAAACAGACTAAATGGTCCAATCAAAAGACATCAAGTGGCTGAATGGATAAAAAAAAAGAAAAAAGAAAAAAAAAATGACCCATATGTATGCTGTCTACAAGAGACCCACATCAGAACGAGGGACTCAAACAGACTGAAATTGAAGGAATGGAAAAATATCTTTCTGGCCAATGAAAATGAAAACACAAAAAAATCTGGGGTAGCAATACTTATATCTGACAAAATAGACCCCAGAGTAAAGGCCATAACAAGAGATAAGGAAGGCCATTTCATAATGCTAAATGGATCGATATAACAAGAGGATATAACCCTGATAAACATATATGCACCCAATGCAGGAACACCCAAATACATAAAAAACAAACAAACAAACAAACAAAAAACTCATGGAAGATATTAAGGGAGAGATCGACAACAATGCAATCATAGTAGGGGACTTTAATACATCATTGAAGTCACAGGATAAATCCTCAGGACAAAAAATCAGCAAAGAAACACCAATCCTAAATGACTCACTAGATCAGATGGACTTAATTGACATCTTCCAAACATTTCACCCCAAAGCCACGGAATATATGTTCTTCTCAAGTGCACATGGGGCATTTTCAAAGATAGACCACATATTGGGTCACAGGCAATGTCTCTCTAAATTCAAGAAGATTGAAATCATATCAAGTATATTCTCAGATCACAATGGTATAATATTAGAAATAAACTAAAATAAAAGCAATAAAAAAATCAAACACTTGAGAGCTGAATAGCATGGTATTAAACAAAGATTGGGTTACCAAAGAGATTGAAGAAGAAATTAAAAACATCCTGGAAACAAATGACAATGAAATCACAAAAATCCAAAACCTATGGGACACAGTAAAACCAGCACTGACAGGGAAGTTTATAACACTACAGGCCTACCTCAGAAAACAATAAAAAATGGTAGAAATCATTTAACTCCACAACTTAAAGAATTAGAAAGACAGCAACAGGAAAAGCCCAGAGTGAGCAGAAGGAAGGAGATAATAAAGATCAGAGCAGAAATAAATGACATAGACACACACACTCACACACACACACACACACACACACACACACACACACACACAAGAACATTGCAAAAGATCAATTAAACCTAGGGCTGGTTCTTTGAAATGGTAAACAAGATTGATGAACCTCTAGCCAGGCTCACCAAGAAGCAGAGAGAGGACCAAAATAAAGAAAATCGGAAATGAAAGAGGCGAAATAACAACAGACCCCAAAAGAAATACAAAGGATTGTTAAAGAATACTATGAACAGCTCTATTCCAACAAACTGGACAACCTGAAGGAAATGGACATATTCCTAGAAAAATACAACCTTCCCAAACTCAATCAGGAAGAATCCAAAATCTCAAGGCTGATAAGTATGTAAGAAATTGAAGCAGTCATCAAAAAGCTCCCAGCAAACAAAAGCCAGGGGCATGACACCTTCACAGGGGAGTTTTACCAAACATTCATGGAAGAACTAAAACCTCTCCTCCTCAGACTACTCCAAAAAATTCAAGAGGAAGGAAAACTTCCAAGCTCTTTCTATAAAGCCAGGATTACCCTAATACCAAAAGCAGATAAAGACAACACAAAGAAAGGGAATTACAGGCCAATATCCCTCATGACCATAGATGCCAAAAAATTCAATAAAAATTCTAGCAAATCAGATCCAGCATTACATCAGAAAGATCATACACCATGACCACGTACGATTTATCTCGAGGATACTACGATGGTACAATATCCCCAAATCAATAAACGTGTTACATCACATAAACAAATTGTGAGATAAAAATCACATAGTCATATCAATTGATACAGAAAAAGCATTTGACAAAATCCAACACCCTTTCTTCATAAAAACTCTTAGCAATGTGGGAAAAGAAGAATCATTCCTCAACATAATAAAAGCCATTTATGACAAACCCACAACCAACATCATACTCAATGGGCGAAAACTAAAAAGATTTCCCCATGATTAGGAACAAGACAGGGATGCCCGCTCTCACCACTCCTGCTCGACATAGTACTGGAAGTACTAGCCATTGCGATCAGAAAGAAGAAGAAATAAAATGCATCCGAAGGATGCAAATCAAAACAACAATGAGGTATCACCTCAAATCTGTCAGAATGGCTATTATCAACAAATCAACAAATGACAAGTGTTGGAAAGGATGCAGATAAAAAGGAACCCTCCTTCACTGCTGGTGGGAATGCAGACTGGTGCAGCCACTATGGAAGACAGTATGGAGTTTCCTCAAAAATTTTAAAATGGAACTGCCATTTGATCCAGTCATCCCACTTCTATGAATATATCCCAAGAAAACAGAAACACCAATCAGAAAGGATATATGCATCCCTATGTTCATAGCATCACAATTTACAATAGCCAAGATTTGGAAACAGCCTAAATGCCCATCAACAGATGAGTGGATTAAAAAACTGTGGTACATCTACCTAATGGAATACTACACTGCTATAAAAAAGAAGGAATTCTTACCATTTGCAGCAGCATGGATGGAACTGGAGAGCATTATGTATGCTAAGTGAAATAAGTCAGGAAGAGAAAGAAAAACAACACATGATCTCACTCATTTATAGATAATAAAGAATATTATAACCAGATGAACAAAATGATAGATACAGTGGGGCCTTGACTTACGAGTTTAATTCGTTCTGACACTGAGCTCATTAAGGAGCTTGTTAAGGAGCTCGTTAACTCAAATTACTCTATCAACTCAATGCAAAAAATCGGCTGAGGGACAGCTGGTACCTCAAAAAACTCGTTAGTCGGGACACTCGTAAGTCAAGGCCCCACTGTACAGAGGCAGAGAAGCATGGAACAGACTATCAAATTACAGTGGGAAGGCTGGGGAGTGTTGGGGAGGGGAGGTAAGAGTTCAAACAAAGGACTTGTATGCATGCATATAAGCATAACCAATGGACACAAGACACTGGGGGGGGGGGGTGAGGGCATGTACCGGGGGTAGGGCAGGCCGGGGGAAGGTCAATGGAGGAAAAGAAAAAGAAGACATATGTACTACTATCTGTAATACTTTAAACAATAAGATAAAATAAAATAAAATAAAATAAATAAAATAAAATAAAATAAAATAAAATAAAATAAAATAAAATAAAATAAAATAAAGTAATAAAGTAAAATAAAATAGGCACTCAAATTGGAAAAGAAGGGAAACTGTCCTTATTTGCAGATGACATTGTACTGTACATAGAAAACCCTGAAAACTCCATGACAAATTATTAGACTTAATAAATGAATTCAGCAATGTGGCAAGATACAAAATTAACACCAATAAATCTATGGCATTTCTATACACCAATAGTGAACTTACAAAAAGAGAGACTAAAAAACAATCCCATTTACCATCGCACCCAAAAGATTAAGATACTTAGGAATAAACTTAACTAAGGAGACAAAAGACTTGTACTCAGAAAACTATAGGACACTGAAAAAAGAGATAGAGGAAGACATAAACAGATGGAAGAACATACAGTGTTCATGCATTGGTAGAATCAACATAATTAAAATGTCCATACTAACCAAAGCAATCTATAGATTCAATGCACTCCCCATTAAAATACTAACGGCATATTTCACAGACCTAGAACGAACTCTCCAAAAATTCATCTGGATAAAAAAAAGACCCTGAATAGCTGCAGCAATCCTGAGAAAGAAGAACAAAGTAAGCGGGATCACAATACCAGATATCAAGCTGTATTATAAAGCCACTGTTCTCAAAACTGCTTGGTACTGGCACAAGAACAAACATATAGACCAATGGAATAGAATAGAGAACCCAGAAATAGACCCAAACCACTATGTTCAATTAATATTTGACAAAGGAGGAAAAAGCATACAATGGAGTCAAGACAGTCTCTTCAGCCCTAGCAGGTTTGGCTCAGCAGATAGAGCACTGGCTTCCGGACTGAAGGGTCCCAGGTTTGATTCCAGTCAAGGGCATGTACCTGGGTTGTGGGCATATCCCAGTAGGGGGCGTGCAAGAGGCAGCTGAATCGATGTTTCTCTCTCATCGATGTTCCTAACTCTCTCTCCCTCTCCCTCTCCCTTCCTCTCTGTAAAAAAATCAATAAAATACATTAAAAAAAAGACAGTCTCTTCAATAAATGGGGTTGGGAAAATTGGACGTATACATACAAAAGGAAACTAGGACACCAACTTATACCATACACAAAAATAAATCCAAAATGGATAAAGGACTTAAACATAAGATGGGAAACCATAAAAATACTAGAGGAATCCACAGACAGCAAAATCTCAGACATATGCCAAAGCATTTTCTTCACTGATAAAACTCCTAGGACAATGGAAACTAAACAGAAAATAAACAAAAAAGACTATATCAAAATAAAAAGTTTTTGCACAGCAAAATAAACCATCAACAAAACAACAAGAAAGCCTACTGCATGGGAGAACATATTTGCCAATGTTATCACCGATAAGGGTCTAATCTCCAACATTTACAAGGAATTCATACAACTTAACAAAAGGAATATAAACAACCCAATCAAAAAAATGGACAACAGACCTATGTAGATACTTTTTGAAAGAAGACATAAGGAAGGCCAGAGACATATTAAAACATGATCAAAGTCACTAATCATCTGAGAGATGCAAATCAAAATGACAATGCAGTATCATCTCACACCAGTCAGAATGGTTATCATCAACAAATCAACAAATGACAAGTGCTGGCGAGGATGTGGAGAAAAAGGAACCCTCGTGCACTGCTGGTGGGAATACAGACTGGTGCAGCCACTGTGGAGAACAGAATGGAGCTTCCTAAAAATACTAAAAATGGAACTCCCATTTGAGCCAGTGATCCCACTTCTAGGAATATATCCCAAGAAACTAGAAACACCATTCAGAAAGAATACATGCACCACTATATTCATAGCGGCACCATTTACAATAGCTAAGATTTGGAAACAGCCTAAGTGCCCATCAGCAGATGAGTGCATTAAAAAACAGTGGTACATCTACACAATGGAATACTACGCTGCAGTAAAAAATAAGGAATTCTTACCATTTGCAATAGCAAGGATGGAACTAGAGAACATTATGCTAAGCAAAATAAGCCAATCAGATAAAGAGAAATATCACATGATCTCACTCATTTGTGGAATATAATGAAAAACATAAACTGATGAACAAAAACAGATCCAGAGACAGAGAAACATAGATCAGGCCATCAAACCTCAGAGGGGAAGTAGGGGAGGGTTGGGGTAAGGGAAAGAGATCAACCAAAGGAATCATATGCATGCATATAAGCCTAACCAATGGACACAGACAACAGGGGGTGAGGGCATCAGTGGGGGGATAGAGGGGCAATGGGGTCATAAGGACACATATGTAATACCTTAAAAAAACAAAGAAAAAATGAAAAAAGTATAATTGGCATAAAGATAGTCAAATAGATCAGTGGAATAGAATAATATGTCTATATATATACCTTCATTTTTTTGGGTCAATTGATTTGCAAGAAAAATTCAAGGTAATTTTGTGAAGAAAATAGTGTTCTCCAATGATGATGCTAGAACAAGGGACATTTCAATACAGGGTGTGGCAAAAGTAGATTTACAGTTATGAGTACGCAAAATACAGAGTTAATCCTTGTATTATTATTTATTAACTAGAGGCCTGGTGCACAAAAGTTTGTGCACTCAGGGGTGGGGGGTCTCTCAGCCAGGCCCGTGTCCTCTTGCAGTCTCGGACCCCAGAGGGGATGACCACCTGCTGGCTTAGGCCCACTCCCCGGGGGATTGGACCTAAATTGGTAGTCAGACATCCCTCTGGCAGGCCGGGAGCCCTCAAGGGATGTCCACAGACTAGTGGGGAGCAGGCCTAAGCTGCAGTCGGACATCCTTAGTGCTGCTATGGAGGCAGGGGAGGCTCCCATCACCACCACTGTACTGGCAGCCATCAGCCTGGCTTGTGGCTGAGCAGAGCTCCCCCTGTGGGAGTGCACTGACCACCAAGGGGCAGCTCCTGCATTGAGCATCTGCCTCCTGGTGGCCAGTGTGTGTCATAGTGAGCAGTCAATCCCAGTCATTCTGCTGTTAGGGCCAATTTGCATATTAAATTTTTATTATATAGGATAAAAGCCTGGTGCATGGGTGGGGGCCAGCTGGTTTGCACTGAAGGGTGTTCCGGATCAGGGTGGGGGTCCTGCTGGGGTGCCTGTCCAGCCTGGATGAGGGTCTGAGGGCCGTTTTTAGGCTGGCCACACCCCCTTCAGGGTGGGGGGGTCCTGCTGGGGTGGCTGGCCAGTATGGGTGAGGGGCTGATGGCTGTTTTCAGGCTGCCCATGTCCCCCAGCCACCCAAGCTCCCAGTGGAGGCTGGCTGGAGCAGGTATCTGGGATTTATATATCTTCCATAATTGAAACTTTGTAGCCTTGCATGGAGTCCAGGGCCAGTCAGGGCAGGTGGGAAGCTTGGCTTCCTCCATCACCTGGGCAACCAAGCCTCCTGCTTGCTCCAGCTGTGTGGCTTCCAGCCGCCATCTTGGTTGGGTTAATTTGCATATACTCACTCTGATTGGCTGGTGGGCATGGCTTGGGGGCATAGCGGAGGTATGGTCAATTTGCATGTTTCTCTTTTATTAGTTAAGATTATTGTGTTATTTTCCATATGAACAACTATGAACCTATTTTTGCTCCACCCTATATCAATAAGACACTTGAACTACAACAAATATATCTATCACCACATACTAAAATGAACTCAAATTAGATTATAAATTTAAATATAAAGCCTAAAACTAAAAAAGTTCTAGAAAACATAGGAGAAAAACATTTATAGTCTGAGATTACACAAATATCCCTTAAACAGGACACCAAAACATAATTTAAAAACTCAAAATGCTTAAAGGACTTAAACGTAAGACAGGAAACCATAACAATCCTAAAAGAATCCATAGGCTGCAAAATATCAGACATATGTTGTAGCAATACCTTTACCAATATAGCTCCTAGGTCGATGAAAACTAAGTAGAAAATAAACAAATGGGACTACATCAAAATAAAAGGCTTCTGCACAGCAAAAGAAACCATCAACAAAATAACAAGAAAACCCACTGCATGGGAGAATATATTTACCAGTGTTATCTCCAATAAGGGTTTAATCTCCAAAATGTATAGGGAACTCATACATTTTAACAACAAGAAGATAAACGATCCAATCAAAAAAAAAATGGGCAAAGGACCTAAATAGACACTTTTCAAAAGAGGACATATTGAAAACCAAAAGACATATGTAAATATGCTCAAAGTCACTAATCATCTGAGAGATACAAATCAAATCAACAATGAGGGACCATCTCACACCTGTCAGAATGGCTATCATCAACAAATCAACAAAGGACAAGTGCTGGAGAGGATGTGGAGAAAAAGGAACACTCGTGCACTGCTTGTGGGAATGCAGACTGGTGTAGCCACTGTGGAGAACAGTATGGAGTTTCCTCAAAAAATTAAAAATGGATCTCTCTTTTGACGCAGTAATCCCACTTCTAGGAATATATTCCAAGAAACCAGAAACACCAATCAGAAAGGACGTATGCACCCCTATGTTCATAGCAGCACAATTTACAATAGCTAAGACTTGGAAACTGCATAAGTGCCCATCAGCAGATGAGTCGATTTAAACTGTGGTACATCTACCTAATGGAATACTACACTGCTGTAAAAAGAAGGAACTCTTACCATTTGCAACAGCATGGATGGAACTGGAGAGCATTATGCTAAGCAAAATAAGCCAGTTGGAGAAAGATAAATATCATATGATCTCACTCATTTGTGGAATATAATGAACAACATAAACTGATGAACAAAAATAGAGCCAGAGTCATAGAAGCATCGAAAAGACCGTCCAATCTAAGAAGGAAGGCAGGTGAGGGGGTGGGGTAAGAGATCAACTGAAGGACTTGTATGAATGCATATGAGCATAACCAATGGACACAGACAGTAGTGGGGGAGGGCATGTGCTGGGGAGTGGGAAAGGCTGGGAATTGATAAATGGGTGAAAAAAGAGACTACGTAATACTTTAAACAATAAAAATTTTAAATTTTAAGAAGTGTATAAATAAAACTTCATCATAATTAAGAACTGCTTTTAGAAAGGTACTGTTAGCAGAAGTGATTAATTTTGATGAAGTTTTATTTATATACTTTTTAAAATTTAAATTATTTAGTGTTTAAAGTATTACATAAGTCTCCTTTTTCACCCACTGACCTCTCCTCAGCCTCTCCCACCCCCAGCACATGCCCTCACCCCCTACTGTCTGTTTGTGTATGTTCTTTTGTTTAATGAGCTATAACTCAATAAATATTTATTGAATAAAATATATATTTGAAATTAAAAAGATACTGTTAAAGAGAATAAAAAGACAAACTATAGACCAGAAGAAAACATTTGGAAACAACCTATATGATAAAGGACTTACCATCCAAAATATATGAAGATTCTCAAAACTCAGTAAGAAACAACCCATTTTAAAAAATGGGCCAAAGATTTGAACAGACATTTTATTAAAGAGAATATATAGATGTCAAATAAATGCATGAAGAGATGACTGACATCATTAATCTTCATGGTAATAAAATTCAAAACCACAATAAGGTACCAGTACACACTTACGAGATGTTCAAAATTAAAACAAGACTGACCATACCAAGTGTTGACAAAGATGTAGACAACTGAAACTTTCATATTCTGCTGGTGGGAATGTAAAAATTATATAACCACTTTGGAAACTTTTAAGTGTCTTTAAAATAAGTTAAAATATATACCTACTATATAACCCAATCATGGCTGGGGAGAAAGAGGAGTGATAAGCAGAGCATGAAGGACTTTTAGGACAATGAAACTATTCTATATGAGACTACAATGGTAGACATGTGTCATTATACTTTTATCCAAACCCATAGAATGTACAACACCAACTATAAATCCTAATGTAAACTACAAAAGAAAAATAAAAGAAAATATACAATCCAGTCATTATACTCTAGATATTTAAGCGTGAAAAATGAAAATATTTGTCCATACAATCATTTGTATGTGAATGTTTTAGCAGTTTTATTAGCAATATCCAAAAACTGCAAACACAAACATCCATCAAGTGAATGAATAAACAAATCGTGGTATATCCATAAAGTGGAATACTCAAATGAATAACATGAATAAAGTATAAGTGCATGTAACAACATGGATGAATTTCAAAATAATTCTGCTGAGATAAGTCAGACAGAAAATAACTATAGAATTCCATTTATATAATGTCCTAAAACATGCAAACCAAACAGTAACAGAAAGCATTCAGTAGGGGTGGGACAGGATGGAAACTTTTCAAAGGGGTACAAGAAAACTGTTGGGGTGATGGAAAAGCTAATTATTTTGATTGTGATGATGGTTTCAGGGGTATATACAAATGTCAAAATTTATGAAAGTGTGTGCTTTAATATATGCAGTTTATTGTATGTAATTTACACCTCCATAAAACTGTTTTAAACATAAATAAATTAAACACTACTCCCAGAGGCACTTTGGTAGCTTCTGTAGCCAAAGACCTAGGTGTGGCCTTATATGCTTCATCCAGTTATTTAAATTGATCTTGTGCCTAAGAGAATAATAAGTAGCACATTGAGATAATCTAAATGACATAGGCAGATAGAAAATGCGATTAATTGGCATATTCACTAAATGCTATGCAATGAAACAAATATCATTTAATATTTCTATAGGAAAAAGAAACAAAAATTATTTTTCTTAGTTTTGTTTCAAGAAAACATGTAAAGATTTACAAACAGATACCTCTTTGGATAATCTTGTGAAGACATCTCCTCCTCTGAGAAAATCCAGTATTAAATACAGCTTCCCTTCAGTCTGAAAGGCTAATTTAAAAATAGAATATAGTAATATAGCAATATTAAAGCTTAGAAAGCTTAGCATACTTTTAAATTAATATGTAAGTTTAGAATGTTATCACTAAACACTATATACCAATTAAGCATTTACTCGCATGGTCCATTATTGAATCACATTATGTCAAATTTAAACCTGGTGTTGAAATAACTATAAAACCCTTCCAAGAACATAATCAATCTTGCATGTGGCTTTACACAGAAACTTCTACTACCCTCATTTTCCTGATTTTTGAATATCATGTTATACTACTAGTGTCTGAACTCTGCATCCCCACCTATTGAAAATCTACTAATTCTTTAAGGCTCAACCAAAATGCCACCTCTATCCTCTATTAAGGATTTCCCCCTTTTCTCATTTCCTACAGCACCCTTACACTTCCCCATCAGCTTTACTTGCTACTACTTTTGAGATTGCATGGTACTTTATTTATGTCTCTCTTATGGTAGTTATTCCATTTGAGTTGTGTAATTAATTTATTTTCATTTAATGATGTTTGTATTCTTTATAGGTTATAAATTTCTTGAAAGCAGAAATTGTTTCACCTTTAGAGCTCACTACATCTAATACAGTGTTTTGTACACAACTGGCATTTACTGATTAAACTAATGACATCCAGGAGATTAAAGGAAATCTTTAGATACTACCATTTTCATTCCATTGGGGTAACAAGGAGTGAAAGAATAATTTCTTGAACATTATTTATAGATATAGTTGGGTATATATTTTAATATAGTATTTGTCAACATTACCTAAAAATAAAATAAATACCTGATACTTTTTTAAATTTCAAAAATTGAAAATGGACATAGTAGTCTATATTGGGGATTTAATGATGTATATACCTTTGAATTTCCCACGGAAGCTAAACTCAACAATATCATGCATACATTAAATTAGCAATGGAGCCATGATTCAATCTCAGAACTGTCTGATTTAAAATTCATGTTCTTTCTATAACATCTACTACTTCTCACTGCTATTCTTCTCCCCCTAAATATAAGAAAGAATAACTCAAATACACTAACAAAATTACATTACTATCTTAAATAGAACCAGGAAATAAGATAAATATGCTCATTGTGAACATGTACTGGAGCACAAACACTATAATGTTTTGAATAAATGATCACAGAATTTTATAGCCTAATATCACAGGAGGTAAAGCCTAGTAGGATATAGAAATATTGCCAGAAAAATAAGCAGAAGACACTATCTTGTTCACTTAGACAAGTTAATCAACAAATATAAGAAATACAACTAGAAGCTATTGATTCTTACTTTAGATAAATACTTTTCATATAGCTGGATATATTAAATTAGTTTGAAGTATTTACTTTTTATTATATTATTATCTGAAAAGAAATCCTTTTTTATGTCACTAGATAATCAATGAATCAAACCTTTATTGAAGCTTAAATTGTGGTACAGAAATACATTTCAACTGATTGAATTCCAACACTACCATGAAGAGAGAAATTATGGCACCAAAACTGTCCCTCTGTCACAACATACTAGGATTAATTTAAATTACTACAGTTTTCATTTTTCTAGGTTTTGTTTCATTCAAATTTGTGCAGTATTTCAATAATAGAAATTTCAAATATATTAGAAAAAAGATTAGACCTCAAGCCAACACATGTCATCAAATATACTAGAATACTGTTCAAGAACAAAATCCACTTTGAGCTTTGGTCCTCAAAACAATGCCAAACATTAGGTACTGTGTGCTAATTACAGAATCAAACTGGTCTATTAATTGAAAGCTTCTTCAATGAAAATTTTTATCAAGAACATGATTAAAATAAAATTCAAAAGTGTTCCAACCACTTGATTTCAAACCAAGTAGATTTTATATTTAGAAACACTAGAAAAAATGTTTTGTTTATAAATATGTAAGGAATGAAAATAACACTGCATCAAGCCACACAAAAAAATTAAATATTTTTGAGGACAAAAATATAAAATTTAGTCAACTTTGTTGTTTTCTAGGCTGCTTAAATATCACAGTATTTGCAAATACAGATAAAAATGCAACTCTTGAAAGCTGTATTTCTAGTAATTTCTCACTGACCATTTTAGAATTCTGCATGTTGTTCTATGGATAGCATTCTGCTTCACTGTGTGTGTCTGGTCATTCACTCGATCCTCAGATACCATGGTGAAAGAAACATCACCAATAAGAGGAACACAAAGTCTGAACATCCAGCACACAAATCATAAAGGCACAGAACTTCAAGTCACAAGATGACAAAGACATTGATGCCGGTTGAACTAAAGTTTATGGTGTATTATTGATAGAATTTAGTGGAAATGGCTACTAAAATGGATAATAAGGTGAGTGAGCTGATTTGACTTACTGAATCCAGCACAATCTTTATCTGAAATCTCCTTGCTAATATAGTTAGTGATAAAATTTTTTTATATTACTACTTAGCAAGTTAGTAAAGACACAGTACTTATGAAAAGTTAATCTTATTTACTGAAGAGTACAGAATGGCATACAGTTCCCATATAGTTCTGCCAGTATATTCTAATATTAATCTATGTGTTTTTCTTGCTAATCAACACTTGAAATTTATTTTGGTCACTATCTTCTAAAAGAGCCAATGCCAATTTTTTAAAAGCCAAACTCCCTTGACCTTAAAAGAAAATTAAGTCTAGGGTCCAATTCCTTTTCCCCCTCTAGGGTATAAGATTGGTATAAACCCAGTGTAACAGTGTATTGCTTTATTGAGTTGGGGTTGGGAGGGGAGACAACATGGTGAGGAACAAAATCAATTAAAGGAATAGAAGCTCAGGAAGCAATAATGTTAAAATAGTAATACACAAAATGGTTAACTGAAATCACTTTGTTAAGAGGACTCAACTCATGGAAGACAAACTTTAATTGCTATTGCAAAAAAATCTGTAGGAAGTAGAAATTGGTTTCAACAACAACGGTAGAGAATACGTTCTAGAAATTGGAGGTAACTAGATGTAATAACCTGGCAGCAATTTAATAGAACAGCCCCAGTTGCTAGGCTGAGGCTAACACCTAGGGAAGATAAAAGCATTGTCTGTAGGGAATTTTGGATAACTAGAGAAATATTACACTGTGTATAAACCAAATTGAATTGTCACAAGTGTTGTAAAGTCTCATATAGTAAATTTTTGTCTTACATGCACTTCAATCTCATAGGAAGAGCATCATAGAATACCAAAACACAGAAGAGAGCATTGATGTAAGATATCTAACTCCTTTATATAATAATGCATATAACTTAAAATATTTATATCTAGGGCTTTCTACAGATTACATACCATAATGCAACTTGACAATAAATGGATGATTTACTTCCACCAGTATATCTCTCTCCATCTTTGTGCGAACTCTGTCTCGAACTAAAAATTACAGATAGTTAGAATACATTACTATTGTGTATAATTTCCATAGAAATTCCATCAAACAAAAATGTAAAAATATAAAACATAACTTTATAAGTTCCTAAATTTGCAGTCTATATATGTCTAAACAGTAATTACCATATACTCAGAAAGCAAATAAATTCACTTTACATCTCAAGGTGGGTTAAAGTGACATAAACAGGTATTTGGTTAATATACATTTTTATGTATTAGTTCTTAATTTTTCAAATGAGTTTATTGATTAAAACTGAGCATGGTGCTTTCTGATCAGAGCCTAGAAGATGGTGTATGTAAGAGTATGCAGGCAGTTGTGCTTTCTCAACATGTAATAGCAACACAGATGGAACAGAAAATAAATAAAAGAATATAGTTTAATAAAATAAGTTCTTTTTATTAAATGTGTTACTTTTTATGCCATTACATTTTTATCATGGTATACTCTCACTAAATTAAGATATATACAAATATCAAACCTAGAAATATAAATTACAGCTAAATTAAAAAAAACTAAGACAAAATAGTCAAGAACCATATGATTTCAATCATAGGTGGGATGGAACACTGAAATTAACACATTAACAAATGAGAAAAACAAAGAAACAAAAATGCATAGACATAGACAACAGTATGTTAACTATCAGAGGGAAGGGGGTAAGGGAGTAGTAAAGGAAAATGGAAGGGAAATGGGGTCGAATACATGGTAACTAAAGAAAATCTGATTTTGGGTGGTAGGCACACAATGCAATATGAAGATGATGTATCATAGAAATGTATACTTGAAACCTATAAAAATTTATTAACCAATGTCACCCCAATAAGTTTAATTAAAAAAATAAAACTAAATCTACTCAACTTATACAAGCAATACACAGCATATTTCTTAAAATGAGCTTTACCAAATTCTTTTTAAATAAGCTTTCTAATTTTCTACCTTTCAAAGAAGCTTTTTTTAACACCTTCATGGCATAGAGTTGCCCAGCATCAGGGCCCGTCTTCTTTCTAACAAGAAAAACCTAATAGGGGAATAAAAAAAAAAAGTAAAATTAACTTTCAAGCAATTTTTGCTATACATACACATTACTATACTCATATGCCCTTGCATTTATTATTTCATAAAGATAACATTCCTATAAATTATATGCTCTTACTTAATACTTTCTCACTTTCATTCATTTAGTAAATCACGCTCTCATACACACTACTGTGAAAAGAAAATTTAAAGAATATATGATATGGTTATGGACTTTGAGAAGTTTTTATGTAAAAGACAGCAAAAATATCAAAACAATTTGAGCTAATGGAGCTCCTTTTAAGACCCAAGATCCTTTCTGTTACCTTAATAAAGAGCAACCTATGTGATGACTATTAATTTGATACCTTCATTTCTACTTCCTTATTGGTCCATTTTAGAAGTTACCAGGAATTTTAATTTCTAATAAGAAATCAGGTGCAATTCTTATCTGTGTGCCCGGTAAAAGAATCATGATGGCAAATTACCTCAATAAACAAATGAAAGTTAAACTCTTTAAAGTTGCCAATCAAGCTTAAATAATATATCATATTTGTAAACTAACATTATGACTCATTAAAAGCTAAATTTTGAAAAGCCAGTTATAAAGATAAATGTATATAGATTTCAGTTTTATAAGTGTTATTAGTAAAATGCAGCTTTAAAAAATAATTAGCAAAACCTGCTTTACTGTCTCAACATGCCATCTCCAATTCTAGCATGTTCTATTTAAGTGTTGCTTAAATTGAAAATGTGATCAAGTAACTAATTTGTTGACATAAAATTGCAGATGGGAGAGATGTTGAGTAATTTTTGTCTTGCCTATTTCCCAAGGTACAGCTCAAAACCTTTTATGGCAGATCTTTTATTTGTAACTAGTGGCCTGGTGCAAAAAATTCATGCATGGGGTGGGGGGGTGTGTGTTCCCTAAGCCCAGTCTGCACCCTCTCCAATTGGGGACCCCTTAGGGGATGTCTGACTGCCAACTGTGGGATCAGGCCTAAACCAGCAGTCGGAAATCTCTCTCACAATCTGAGACTGCTGGCTCCTAACTGCTCACCTGCCTGCCTGCCTGATCACCCCTAACTGCCTCTGCCTGCCTGCTTTATTGCCCCTAACCCCTCTGCCTGCCTGATCGCCCCTAACCTCTCTGCCTGCCTGATCGCCTCTAACTCCTCCGCCTGCCTGCCTGATCACCCCTAACCTCTCTGCCTGCCTGATCACACCTAACCTCTCTGCCTGCCTGCCTGATTGCCCCTAATTGCCTCTGCCTGCCTGATTGCCCCTAACTGCTCTCCTTTGCTGGCCTGATCAGCCTTAACTGCCTCTGCCTGCCTGATCACCCCTAACTGCCCTCCGCCAGTCTTATCTCACCCCCAACTGCCCTTTCCTCCTGGCCTGATCTCACCCCCAACTGCTCTCCCCTGCCGGCCTAATCTTGCCCCCAACTTCCCTCCCCTGCCAGCCTGATCACCCCTAACCTCTGCCTTCCTGCCTGATCGCCCCTAACTTCCTCTGCCTGCCTGATCGCCCCTAACTGCCTTCCACTGCCAGCCTGATTGCCCCTAACTGCCTCTGCCTGCCTGATTGCCCCTAAATGCTCCTCCCTGCCAGCCTGATCACCCCTAACTGCCTCTGCCTCAGCCCCCACCACCATGGCTTTGTTTGGAAGAAAGTCAGATGTCTAGAAGATGGCCCATTGAGCCAGTCTAATTAGCATATTACCTTTTTATTAGTATAGATATAGATACATTATATAGGATAGGATCGGGGAGAAAAGCCTTTTTCAGCAGGAGGAGATGCTCTTGGCAGACAAAAATACATAATCCCTATATCTGGACTGATAGCCGGCCATATGCACTATACTGCCAAACTGGTCATTAATAAATTGAACCGCTTTCTTACACCTTACACCAAAAAGCTGTTGCCCTTAAAACCCCTCCGCAGCCCCACCTTAGATACTGCCTTCACAGTTCACCCAGATTAGGTTCTGATTGGTCAGTTTCTATGCCAGTCAGCATCAAAAGCTCTGCCTCCTAGGCAGCCATCTTGTGAGGGTGTGAAGGTTAATTTGCATATTACCACTTTATTATATAGGATTATATATCAGCCAAATCAGGGTTGAGGGGAGGTTTTTCACTTCATGGAATTTCTGCTTTCGTCTATCTTGAAAGTAAGGCTTTTATTTCAGACCTAAACTCAAAGACCATTTAGGGTTTAGCATTTTCATAGTCATGCAAGGTGATGCTTCTCATACTTTCTGTGTAGATAAATCAGTATTTTTTCCCTTTCCTCCAACCCAGTGTGGATCGTACTTTTATGAAATATATAGAAAACTTAAATGTCATACAAAATATAATCCCTTTTTAAACTAATAGATTCCGCCCATAAAATTACTCTGTTAAATTTCTGTGAAAGTTTATAAATGCTTAACTCTCAGATTTTTAACATGTCACATAGTGAACCAGTAACGAAGAGTTCATACCACATTGGAGGAGACTATTCAAGAGAATCCACAAGCTAACAAAGGGTTGGTTTTTTGAAACATAAAACTATCTTTGCACTAAAATGAGTTTAGCAGTTTAACCAAATTAAAAAAAAGTTTGCATTATCACCATAAATATTTTTGTATTCAAAGAGCTAACAAATTAAAACTGTTACCATCTCTTACTTCCTTGTCTAAAATCTAGCCTGAACTCCAACATGATTTCCCCCAAACAACATAGAACCCTGAGAAAGAGTGTATCTTTCCACAGAAGATTATGGTGACTTCATTCCAAGGAGTTATTTTTACTGGATTTGATCTTGAAAAGGATATTCTTAAAAGTCCATAATTTTCACTGAGAAAAATGGTAATCATTTGGCAAAGAGTGTTAACTTTAGCATACATATAGTCTGCCCTCACTGATTTTTATAAAATAGAAGCAATAAAAATAATTTCTTATAAATGAACAGTGCTAAGTCTCACTGTTTAATTGCAAAATAATATCATTCAACCTGTGTTATACAGAAGGCACACATGAACTACATTATCATGGTGTTCTCAATGTCATATAACACTTATTGATCAGGTTCAAGAAGCTCAGACCCCAGATGCATATTTTCTCATCTGTTTCTTTTTTCTCCAAGTTTGCAGTTGTTGGGAAACAAATGGGATTTTATATTATTAGTATAGCTGATTAAAGGGGCAGTCTTTATCAATTTTTTAAGCAGTAGATTAAAGGATTGCCAACACACACACACACACACACACACACACACACACACACGCACACACACCTTCAAAGCTAAGCAAATGACATTAACTCTAACAACCAGACTCAAAGATTTCACTCAATTTTACTGACAAGGGCAAATAAATGAAGATAACCAAATAGTTCCCTTTTTTTCTAATCAATATTACGTGACAAAAAGGATGAAAAACAAAGGAGTCAAGTCATTTTGTGAGTATGATTCCACCACAAGTGGAACTATCTTTAACAAATTCTTCCAGGAAAGCAGTTCTCAATTTTTTTGTTCTCTGGAATCCTTAACAGTGTTAAAAATTATTGAAGATTTCAAAGAGATTTTGTTTTTGTGAGTTATATCTATTGATATATATTGTATTGAAAATTAAAACAGAAAAAAAAACTTATTGATTCATTAAGGATAATAAATCGGTTACATGTGAATATAAATATTTTATAAACGATAGCTATATTTTTCAAAACACTGAAAAAGTGACACTGATTTATATTTTCACAAGACTCTAATATCAGGCTTAGCAGAAGACAAGTTGGATTATCATACCTGCTTCTACATTCAATCTGTTGCAATTAAGTTGTTTTGCTTGAAGTATATCAAGAAAACTCAGACTCACACAGATATGTATTTGGAAAAGGGAATATTTTAATAGCCTCTTCATATAGTTTTGGTTATTTTTTCTTGAAACAATAATTTGACAAGTGGCAGTTTCTTAAAGATTAGTGCAATGGAGAATCTGAAGCCATATCAAATACTAGTAATTGTCCATATTCTGTCTTGTAATAACCCACTGATCTACCTTACACTTTAAATGGATTCGTACTCATGCCTAATTTGAAAATATCATGTGAGTTTTGCAGATCTTCCAAATGTTGAGAACAGTAATCTCATCAGAAAAAATATATTGTATTAAGAAGGTGCCAAGCTTATGATAGTAAATTAAAATTTTCAACAATCGCCGAGGCCGGTTTGGCTCAGTGGATAGAGCGTCGGCTTGCGGACTGAAAGGTCCTGGGTTCGGTTCCGGTCAGGGGCATGTACCTGGGTTGCGGGCACATCACCAGTGGGAGATGTGCAGGAGGCAGCTGATCAATGTTTCTCTCTCATCGATGTTTCTGGCTCTCTGTCTCTCTCCCTTCCTCTCTGTAAAAGACCAATAAAATATAATTTAAAAAAATTTTTCTACAATTCTAATTTATTGCTTCCAAACTCAAAAAATTTTGTCAGTTGTTTCCCATGAAATACAGGTAAAATGTTTCATTTTAAAAAGAAGCTAGTTCAGCTCAAAACTAAAAAAAAAAAAAAAAAAAAAAAAAAAAAAAAATCACACAAGTGCTCTCTTGACGCAGCCATCATCTTTTGGTATGCAGGTAAGTGCCATATGTGTACTTCTCATTTCATCACACAATATTAAAAAGAGGTGTACTCAGATATTTGATAAATTTAATGATTGCTAATACCTCACCAAAGGCATTCTTAAGTAAAACTTGCATGTTTTTTTAAAGCTGAATGTGTATGAAGAATACAATGACTTCTGACATGGTTTGGTGTCACTGCTTTATTGTGCCAAGGTGGAAGAAGTTTTACAAATAATATCTGAGTATTATTATAAAACTAGAGGCCTGATGCACAAAATTTATGCAAGAGTAGGCCTTTGCAGACACAGATGCCTGTGCCCTTGCTGCCTTGGCCCTCACAGCCCTGGCTTTGTCCAGAAGGTCGTCTGGAAGGGCATCCAGATGGTTGTTCCACTGTTTGGCCGTTTGGTTGATTTGCATATTAAGCTTCTATAATTATAGATACTTTTGCCCTGAGGACATCTGAAGGCATCTTAAAGATACCCAGTGGTAGACAGACGACACTGAGCACCACTTTTGTAGAACACAGCCTCTAGTAGGGTTGAAAAGAAAGGAGTATAGAAGGCAAAAAGAGGCAGTGAAGGAAGACAGAAAAATATAGCCCAGACTTTCAAGAAGACACTTGTATAAAACAACTGTTTTTCCCCTAGCTCTTCTGATACTCACTAGTATCCAAATATGGCATATAATAGAAGCCATCATTCACAGTCTAGAGATTTAACTTTTTATTTGTTCATCACCTGATTTGTTCTTTGCAGGTCTTATGGGTGACGTTCTTAGCAAAAGAAAAGTTGTCACTCAGCTCTCTTCCCCATAATCAAATACAGAAGTTAGTTCAGCTTCAAACTACTGAATCCAAAATATATACCTATCCTGATCACAGAGGTTTATTTTCACTCATTCTGATCCAATTATTATAAACTGTCCAAAAGACCAATAAGTGAGTGAGTTACTCCAATATATTTTTCTCTTGGTGATAGGGACTTTTATACTTTCCATTAAGAATTAATTAGTGTTTGTTAAAGAGAATTGAAAAATCATCCAGATTTAACATTGGTTAAAGACAAAGGACCAACTGCAAGGAATTTTAAGATGTAAATATATATTTTTTTAAAAAACTAGTTTTGGATAGTCAATCAATTACTTCAGAAGACAAGGGTTTAATATTCTCAAAAATTCATTTTGAGTCCTGTAGTTGAAGGCTTTACTACCAATAAAAGCAAAAAAATATTATAATCCACAGACGTTAAAATGTATGCTTTGTATATATATGCTCTGTTAAGTAAAGGCTAGTCTGAAAATTTCAAACATGTATTCATGTGCATAATTTGATTGTGTTTTAAAATAATTAATGTAAATTATTTGTTATACTACATTTCAATCCATACATTAATGATAACTAATGCATTATAGTTGGTGTGTTTAGTACAGAATTTTATATTCATATTTCATAATGATAATGTGTGCTTCTTTAAAGTACAATTATACAATAGGGTTTTCCCCTATTAAATGGACTATAAAGATATTTAATGTTTCAAAGCTTTGTATAGTCTAAAATTCATTTTTCTGCATTTTAACAAGAAATTTTTGCATAAAAACTTAAATAAGGCTGCATCCCAAAATTTCTTGGAATTGCTCCCACACTTTTCTGATTCATAGCCTTGGCCAAATTCCTAAATAGGTTCAGCATATAACAAGTCACACCCACACAATGCCTCCACAAATGATGCAATACTGACAAGAAAACATGTTCACATGCTAGGAAGAAAAAAATAAGCTACTACCTTAATATTTCTTTGGTTGATGAACTGTGTAAATATCACAATTCAGCATTTTAGTATTAGGGATTTTAAAAAGTCTTCTATGATATTCTTGTTAAAGCAAAGTTCCTGCACATACAAAGCTGAGTGTTTCCTGAATTTCATAATTACATTGAGAATTTGTCAGCATGCTGCTATATTTAATGTGAAGATGCTATAAGACATTTCATTATGCTATACTGCATTCTCTTTTACAAAGGCCATGAGAAAAACCTCTCTGGTCTGTTTGATCTGTTTCTACATTGAAGATACTGTCAAATAATCATCTAATTAAATTTATCAGCTTCTTTATAATGGTCGCCAGAAAATTTAAATCTTCATTTTTGTCCCACTTCTAGATGTGTAGACCCTTATGCCATGCATTTATGAACAATAGAACACATTCCTGGCTTCGCCTAATATCTCCTGCTCTACTTTTTGGATTCCATCATCTCCTCTACTTATATTAATTTTATGTTTTTACAATGACAAAACAATCTATTTATATAAAAACCCTGGGTGTAACACATCATGTCCGAGGCTGGACCAACCGGAAGGAAGCAGTCCTGCAGGGGCTGCCTTGGCAACAGCTGCGCCCTCCCCCAGCTGTTTCCCCTGAGGGCGAGATTTCAGGCAGGAATCCGCCTTCAGAGCATGGACGCACTGAGTCCTGGGTCGCCCTGCCAAGGGCTGCGTCCTTCCCAAGCTATTTCCCAGGAAGGCGAGGTTTAAGACAGGAAACAGCCCTCGGAGCATGGAGGCATATCTTTGTAAAGTTTTAATACATTATATTAGAGGTGGTGGTGGTACTGTTTCACCCACAGCATCAACACGAATTGCTGCAAATTTACTTCTCGGTGGAAGAACCTTTCATTCCCAATATAAATTATCAATTCCATTAAATGAAACTTCAATTTCTAGACAATATAAACAGTGAAGTAGCTAAAACTATTAAAAAGGCCCAACTTCTTATTATTGATGAATGCACCGTGGCATCTAGTCATGTTATAAACGCCATAGACAGATTACTAAGAGAAATTATGAATTTGAATGTTGCATTTGGTGGGAAAGTTCTCCTTCTCAGAGGGGATTTTCGACAATGTCTCAGTATTGTACCACATGCTATGCGATTGGCCATACTACAAACGAGTTTAAAGTACTGTAATGTTTGGGGATGTTTCAGAAAGTTGTCTCTTACAACAAATATGAGATTAGAGGATTCTGCTTATAGTGAATGGTTAGTAAAACTTGGAGATGGCAAACTTGATAGCAGTTTTCATTTAGGAATGGATATTATTGAAATCCCCTGTGAAATTATTTGTAATGGATCTATTATTGAAGCTACCTTTGGAAATACTATATCTATAAATAATATTAAAAATATATCTAAACGTGCAATTCTTAGTCCAAAAAATGAGCATGTTCAAAAATTAAATGAAGAAATTTGGATATACTAGATGGAGATTTTCACACATATTTGAGTGATGATTCTTTCACTGATTCCACAGATGATGCTGAAAAGGAAAATTTTCCCATTGAATTTCTTAATAATATTGCTCCTTTGGGAATGATGTGTCATAAGTTAAATTGAAAGTGGGTGCAATCACCATGCTATAGAGAAATCTTAATAGTAAATGAGGTCTTTGTAATGGCACTAGATTTATTATCAAAAGATTATGACCTAACATTATTGAAGCTGAAGCATTAACAGGATCTGCAGAGGGAGAGGTTGTTCTGATTCCAAGAATTGATTTGTCCCCATCTGACACTGGCCTCCCATTTAAATTAATTCTATGACAGTTTCCCGTGATGCCAGCATTTGCGATGACTATTAATAAATCACAAGGAAAAACTCCAGACCAGTGGTTCTCAACCTTCCTAATGCCTCGACCCTTTAATACAGTTCCTCATGTTGTGGTGACCCTCAATTTCATTGTTACAAATTGAACATAATTAAAGCATAGTGATTAATCACAAAAACAATATGTAATTATATGTGTGTTTTCCGATGGTCTTAGGCGACCCCTGTGAAAGGGTCATTCAACCCCCAAAGGGTTGAGAACTGCTGCTCTAGACAGAGTAGGTATATTCCTACCTGAACCCGTTTTCGCACATGGTCAGCTATATGTTGCTTTCTCTCGAGTTCGAAGAGCATGTGACATTAAAGTTTTAAATACTTCATCACAAGGGAAATTAGTCAAGCACTCTGAAAGTGTTTTCACTCTTAATGTGGTGTACAGGGAGATATTAGAATAAGTTTAATCACTTTATCAGTATTGTTTGCATCACTGTTGTTTTTATATCATGTTTTTGTTGTTTTCCTATCATGTTTTTGTTGTTTTTATATCATGCCTTTATTGTTATATCCTGTTGTTACTGATTATAAATTTATATATTATTTTCATATACATTTTACTAATTTCCTTTCATCTCTCACACTTCTATTATAAAGAAAGGGCAAATAGCAATATTAAGATATTTCTGCTAATTAATTCCCTTTTAATGTGCACAAATTTCATGCACTGGGCCACTAGTCTATCTATATAAAAGCCTAAGTGATCATCACAACCAAACAGATGACCGAACAGACTGTGTGGGGCAACCAGGCCAGCAGGGGGGTTAGTGAGGGGCCACCAAACGATTGAGCAGCAGGCTGTGTGGGGCAACCAGAGTGGCAGGAGGGGCAGTTGGGGGAAACCAGGCCGGTGGGGGGGCAGGTGGGGGCGATCAGACCTGCAGGCAGAAGCAGTTAGGGATAATCAGGCTGGCCGGGGGGGGGGGGCAGTTAGGGGTGATCAGGCATTCAGGTAGGTGAGAGGTTAGGAGCCAGCGGTTCAGGATTGTGAGAGGGATGTCTGATTGCTGGTTTAGGACCAATCCCGGGGATTGGGCCTAAACCAGCAGTCGGACATCCTTTGAGGGGTCCTGGATTGGAGAGGGTGCAGACTGGGCTGAGGGGGCCCTCCCCCACCAAGTGCACGAATTTTGTGCACCGGGCCTCTAGTATAGTATAATGACTTGAAATCATGAAATGTTTGCCTGGTATGATTTTATTTAAATTTATATTTAATCACTTATACAATCAGGATATGAAAGAACTTTATCTCTGTTTTCTTTTTTTTAATATATATTTTATTGATTTTTTACAGAGAGGAAGGGAAAGAGATAGAGAGTTAGAAACATCGATGAGAGAGAAACATCGATCAGCTGCCTCCTGCACATCTCCCACTGGGGATGTGCCCGCAACCCAGGTACGTGCCCTTGACCGGAATTGAACCTGGGACCTTTCAGTCCACAGGCCGACGCTCTATCCACTGAGCCAAACCAGTTTTGGCTATCTCTGTTTTCTAAAATTAATATCATAAAAATATAATGCAAAATAATTAAATGAATATTATATTTAAAAAATGAAATAAAACTGCAAAATGAACATACCTACTCTACAGGTCAATTCTATAAACACCCCCCCCCGCTCACACACACACACACACACACACACACACACACATTCTATTAAAAGCTCTTTCTAGTTTTACTCTTGCCAGAACAACTATTCAAGTCCTATTTTCTTGTCTTCACATATCTCTTGTACCAATTCACTGCTAAACTACAACCCAGCTTAATTTGTCCTTTTTGTGTTCTGGAAATGTTTCTCTATATTTTAAATGTTATATTAATATCACATAGATATTGGGATATTTTAAGACAATTAATGTCTATTTTATATTCACTAATACTGCTTTTGCAACTCTTGGGCACATGCTGAATGTTCAATAAGTGTCTTTCTTTTAAAATGTTTCAGAATATGATAAATCACCACTGCTCAATGGCTTTACTTTTTTTCTTTGAAATTAAATCTCAGACACTTTCAAATTAGGTGTTTCTCATTATCTTTCTCCCTTAAATTGTGTTGTTGTTGTTGTTGTTTTCCTAAAGGCTGTTAGTGCATGTATGCAATGATTTTCACGTATTAGATGCTAGGTGCACAAAAGTCAGGAACCAGACCTACATATTTCTTTTCCAAAAATCATATGCCATCGAGTATTCAATAAACAATTTTAGTAATGAGTTTCACAGATAATCTTTCTCAATTTTTATTTCTCTCTTAAAATATAAGATTCTTGAAAGGAAGGATTTTGACATAATTCACATATCCCTCAGTATCTACCCTTGCTATACTTTACACACAAACTGCTTTAGGAGATGATAGATGAATTCATGCATTTATGCATGAATTGATACATACATTCTGACTTCTATGATAGAGCTAAGGAATATAGATTAAGTCAGCAGTAGAGAGCAAGTTGTGATCATGTTAGCCTGTAAACAGGAAAACGTCAACCTTTTTTGTTTTTAAGAAAAATTAAACTACCTTGATTTAGGCAGTTAATAAATACCACAATATATCTTGCCCTAGAAAAATGAGTGAGCCCAGGGCATTTGAAAACTGTTATTATATGGGGAAGTATAAATAAATGGGACTAAAAGTACAACAGAAATAAAATTAGTAAAATTAGGAAGTTATCTTTGTGTGCATCCTTTGACAAATCTAGAAAAGACACACTTAACAGATTTCTAGCTATGTGTACACTTTTTTTGCTGAATGTTTAGAAGAGAAGCAAATGTGGAAAACAGCATTCATTACCTTTCCAAAGGATCCCTGACCAAGAACCTTGAGCAACTCAAACTGTGCAGGGTCTGCTTTCTCATATCCTTCCTTAACATGATGTGTAATAGGAATTTCTTTAACTCCTTCATCCTGTAAAAAGAAAATACAAATAATATTCATATCCAGTTGCAACATATTATGATAAGCTTAGAGTCAGGAAACATACCAGAAATAATTTAATACCCAACTCCTTCAATCTAGCATAGGCTTTTATGGGCTGCTGGTATCCCCAATTCCCTGTTTTCTAACACATAGAGCTTCATCACTATCACCAGCTCCATTATATAATTTCATGTGAATAAAAGCATATACCTGTTCTTGCGCCAGTACTAGGCTGCTTTGAGTACAGTGGTTTTGTAGTATAACTTGATATCTGGTATTGTGTCCCCCCAATTTCATTCTTCTTTCTCAAGATTGCTGTGGCTATTTGGGGTCTTTTTCTATTCCATATAAATATTTGGAATATTTGTTCTAGGTCTGTGAAATAAGCTGTTGGTATTTTAATAGGAATTGCATTGAATCTACAGATTTTTTGGTAGTATGGCCATTTTAATGATGTTGATTCTATCCATCTATGTACACGGTATATTCTTCCACTTGCATATATCTTCCTCTATCTCTTTTTTCAAAATCCTATATTTTTCCAGAATACAAGTCTTTTGCTTCCTTGGTTAAGTTTATTCCTAAGTATCTTAACTATTTTGTTGCAATAGTAAATTGGGTTGTTTGTTTAGTTTCCCTTTCTGAGAGTTCATTATTGGTGTATAAAAATGCCATAAATTTCTGGGACAATGGGGTGGTCAAGGCCTGGGCAGGGCGGTGGGGGAGAGGGTAATGGGGGAAAAAGGGGTCATATGTAATACTTTAAACAATAAAGATTTAATTTTTTAAAAGCATATAAGATCTATGTTTCAACTTTCCCTTCCAACTAAGTACAAGGAAAATATTAACAAAGTGTCTTAAGACGCTCACCATAATGTGACTCATGAGGTGGATACAAAGAAAGTCAAGAGATAAATATATTTTTGTAAACTGTGGAGCATGGCAAATAAATGTGAACCTCCAGCTTCTCTTGAATAGTATTTCACTATGCTCTTTTAATTAGTCAGTGATATATAAATATTTAAGTGTAAAACTAGTCACATCATTAAAAAAGAAACTGGTATAGACACACAATCTGCAAAGCCCAAACAAATGTTTCTAGGCCATAACCCTATTTTTATTAAAATGTTATATATAAGTTATATGCCAGATTTCCTAACACTTAGATAAAGCAGAAAGGAAACTACCCAGAGAGTGTTTCTTCTCTTTGATATAGGACTCTACTCAGCTGTGAAGACTACACTCAAGTGAGCTGCAATGCTAGTCCCTAGAGAGACACAGTAGCTAGGATGAAAAAAAAAAAATCCTCAGATGTATTACATATCACAAAACAAGAGCTGAGATATATTATCCAACCTTCTCACTGTATAAAGGAGAAAACTGAGATTCAGAGTTTAAGGTCACATGACTAATTTATCACAATGCCTACATGTCTCAATAGCCTTCCATTACAGGGTTGGGGCAAAAAAAGTTACAATTTTTCCATATGGAAATTAATACAATAATTAATAAATAATAATACAAGAATAAACTCTGTGTTTCACATACAGATATAAAACTACTTTTGCACAATACTGTACCATGTTTTTAATAGAAATTATTGGGGTATCAGCATGGATGAACCTGGAGATACTATGCTAAGTGAAATAAGCCAGGAAGAGAAAGACAAATACCACATGATTTCAGTTATATGTGGAATCTAATGAATAAAATAAACAAACAAAATAAAAGGAGACTCATAGATACAGAGATCAGACTGACAGCTGTCAGAGGGAATGGGGTTGGGGAGCTGGGTAAAATAAGTGAAGAGATTAAGCAAGAAAAAAAATATATATATAACACATAGACACAGACAACAGTGTGGTGATAGTCATGGGGTGGGGAGTAGGTAGAGGTGGGCAAAGGGCAAACAAATGGGTACAGAAAGAAAGTTAGCTTGGGACAATGGGTGCAGATGCATTGTGCAGATGATGTTTTACTGACTTGTACATTTGAAACCTGTATGTTTTTGTGAACAAATGTTATCAATCTGTACTATATTAATTGTGGCCATGATGGCAAGAATATTATTAATAAATTTACCCATTAATTAATGGACAAACCAATAGGGGCTCTGGCCAAATTGAGCAAGAGCTTAGTCTCAAGTAAGCTGTTTCAAAACAGCTAAAATTACTTGTGTCACATAGGTAGACAGACATTCATTCTCTCAAGAGGAGCATCTAGGCAGAGAAATTTTAGCTTTAAAGTATTAGGAACCAGTCAGAAATGAATAATCACCTCTAAAATTATGACTGTGGATGTTTTTCATATATCAAAATAGCATTTCACTGGCCCTTTTAAGTAGCTAGGAGAGTGATTTTCCCCTTTTGAATAAGTCTTTTTTTTTTTTTAAGTGAAGAATCTATTTTGATCTCACCTTTTATTTCTTCTTTGACCCCACCATTTTTTTTCTTTAGTAGCATGGTATATAATCTCCACATATTTTTTTTTGTTTTTTTACTTTCTTTTTGCCATTGATTTCTAATGTTAAAGCATTGTGTTTTGAGAACATGCTTTTTATGACTTCAATCTTCTTAAATTTGTTGAGACAAGTTTAGTGACCCAATATATGGTCTAACCTTGAGAGTGTTCCATGGTGCACTGGAGAAGAATGTATAATCTGATGTTCTGAGATGAAAGGCTCTGTAAATGTCAATTATGTCCACTTGGACCAATGTGTCATTTAAATCCAATATTTCTTTATTGATTTTCTGTTTGGATGGTCTATCTAGAGCTGTCAATGGGGTATGTAGAACCCCAATTATGACTGTGTTTTTGTCTGATTATCCCTTTAGTTCTGTGAGTAGTTGTTTTATACATATAGATGCTCCATGATTAGATACATATATATTAAGAAGTGCTATGTCTGCTTAATGTATTTTCATCTTTATCATTACAAAATATCCATCTTTGTTTCTTGTTACCTTTGTTATTTTGAAATCTGTTTTATGAGATATTAGCATGGTTACACCTGCTTTCCTGTTGATGCCATTTGCTTTTAGAATCATTTTCTACCCTTTGACTTTAAGACTAACTTAGTTTTTTGTTTGTTTGTTTTTTTCACCTTAGATGTGTTTCCCAAAGGCAGCATATGGTTCAGTTTTGGTTTTTTATCCAATCTGTTACTCTGTGCCATTTTATTGGTGAACTTAGTCCATTTATATTTAGGGTAATTATTCATGTACTAGAGGCCCGGTGCATGAAATTCTTGCACTCAGGGTGGGGTCCCCTCAGCCAGGCCTGCACCATCTCGCAGTCCCAGAGCCCTCGGGGGATGTCTGAGTGACAGCTTAGGCCCACTCCCCATGGGACATCTTTAGAGCTCCCACCACTGCCACTGCACTTGCCAGGCTTCTGGCTGAGCAATGCTCCCCCTGTAGGAGGTCACTAACTACTAGGGGGACATGAGAGATACATGTCAAGAATGCCTTCTAAAATTATAAGCATAGGACTTAAAATAATAGGAAACCAGTTTTTTAAGGTACATTTTCAGGTAAATGTAACATTTACATATCTGGGTAATATAGATATAAATCAATTTAGAGACAACATATTGTTGTCTTTGTGCTAATGGAATCAATCAAAAATCTAATAGTTAAATGAATCTTCTTTTGAAATTCCTAAAATATTGGTAGTGTTAAAAATATGTATTTTATTTCCAGGCATAACCACCATTCCATACAAACTTTAAAAGTAAATGTAAGTGGACAATAAACTAACAAAATAGAATACATCTATTCTTATTTTAATAACATAAATAATTAACTCGTACCAGTCATCTACTAGAGAAAAATCTTAACATATTTTTTCTAACATAGGCATTGTTGGGAGCAATAGAGGACCAGGTGGTAAAATATGATATCAGATACCTTTCATTAGTGACCTATTACTTAGTACTTCCCAAATTGAAGGCTGTCTTGAGAAGTGGAATGATTCCTCATAACAACTCTTTAACATACTAAATTATATTAATAATAATTCAGCCTTGCTAATTGTGTGATAGATATACATGTAATTTTGGAAGCATTTTATTTAATTTTTCTTGTTTTGACTGAAGAAAAAAAGATCAAATGACCATGAAAGTCTAAAGCTACAAAAATTGAGATGGAGGGAACTGGTTGTCTAAATTAGTCAATTGCAAAACATTAGGCCTCATATGCAATAACTGAAGTTCAAATTTAAAAAACACTCTTTAAAGAATCTATACATCATAAAGCAGTTTCTATAATCCTCTATTATTTAAAACAAAGACAACCACAAAAACACATAGCTTCCAGAATTACATTTGAATAAGCAACCACAATCAAAGCAATCCTATATATGAAAACATGAGACAAAGGAATTATAAAATTATATGGTTAGTGTTTCTTAGAACCCATTTCATTTAACTGTCACAAGTACCTGACGCAGTGAAAGTATTGTTTTATTTTAATTTTTCAATTACAGTTTATATTCAATATTATTTTTATAAGTTTCAGGTGTACAGGTAGTGGTTAGACAATCATATACTTTAAAAAGTAGTCCCCCTAATATTTCAATGTCTACCTTAAATGTACATAGTTATTACAATATTATTGACTATATTCCCTATGCTATACTTTACATGACTGATTATTTTGCAACTACCAATTTGTACTTCTTAATCCTTTCATATTTTTACCCAACCCCCAACTCCTCACCTTGGCCACCATAAGTCTAATCTCTGTCTCTATTACTCAGTTTCTATTTTTTTCATTTATTTGCTCTTCAGATTCCAGTCATAAGTGAAATCATATGCTATTTTTCTTACTCTTTCTAACTTATTTCACTTGGTATAATAATCTCTAGGTGTATCCATCCTGTCCCAAATGGTAAGATTTCATTTTTTTTATGCCTGAGTATTATTCCATTGTATATATCTACCACAGCTTTTATGGAAAACAGTATGGACGCTTATCAGAAAATTAAAAATGGAACTGCCTTATGACCCAGGGACTACACTTTTGGGTATATACCTGAAGAAACCCAAAACACTAATTCAAAAGTACAGGGAAAGAACAATGTTGTAAGTTTAGATAACTCAGGCCACAAACTAAATCAAAACTTGACACCCCCTTTTAGCAACTGAAGGTGATTGCTTAATGTAAATCATATTAGCATCTAGCATGAATTTTAGTTTTACAATTAAAATTGTACTTCCTGGCCGAAACCGGTTTGGCTCAGTGGATAGAGCGTCGGCCTGCGGACTGAAACGTCCCAGGTTCGATTCCGGTCAAGGGCATGTACCTGGGTTGCGGGTACATCCCCAGTGGGGGGTGTGCAGGAGGCAGCTGATCGATGTTTCTCTCTCATCGATGTTTCTAACTCTCTATCTCTCTCCCTTTCTTTCTGTAAAAAATCAATAAAATATATTTAAAAAAAAAGAAGAAGAGTTTAAAAAATTGTACTTCCTGATTCATATTTTATTAAAATTAGACAGGCAAATATTTAACAATAACCCTATGATTATGTATATGTGTTCATGTTGGTTACACATGTATATATATATACTAGTATATGTTTTTTCCTTCCTACTGTGGTGTGGGGCATGGTATTTCCCTGTTAATTAATATTGACACACACCCTTCCCAACTCCTTTTGTATTTCCTTACACTCTAATCTTTTATAAACTAGCAACAATTATTACTATGACTTTTAGTGCATATGATCTATATATAAAGCTCTAGATGATAAATATTTATCTAGAAAGAAAAATACAACATGATCTCACTCATTTGTGGAATAAAATGAATAACATAAACTGATGAACAAAAATAGATCTAGACACAGAGAAGCATCGAACAGACCCTCAAACCTCAGAAGGAAGGCATAGGAGGATGAGAGGATGGGTAAGAGATCAACCAAATTACTTGTATGCATGCATATAAGCATAACCAATGGAAACAGATAGTAGGGGGGTGAGGGAATATGCTGGGGGGCAGAAGCACACAGGGAGAGGTCATTGAGGGGAAAAAGAGACCTATGTAATACTTTCAACAATAAAGTATTTTTAAATACTATATCTGAGGTTCCTTCCAGCTTAAAAAAAACTATAATTCTACAAAAGTATCCACAAAAATGAAAATTATAAAATAACATAAACAGAGGTGGCTACCTTAGTCAGACCCTCCCTAAAATCTTAAGATCACTCTTCTGTAAATCTATATCTTGTAACATGAGAGACTAGTACATAGGCCTTGCATAGAATAACCTAATAGTTACGCATTCTTTAAAACTAGTGAGGAATTTCCAAAATAATTTAGATATAATCCTTTTTGAAAGCTAGCAATAAATTTTAAATGACCTCAGGTTTTCCTTGTAGTTAAATATTTCCATATTACATCTCCTTTCTACCCTAAAGTTGAATACAATCTTATTTAGTTTTTATTTTTCAGTTTTTGTTGTATTTCCTTTATGTAAGTATAGTTAGTATATGATATCATATTTGTTTCAGGTGTACAATATAATGAATTGATATTTACATACCTTACAATGTGATCACCACCTCCCTGAATTTAATAATCATCTGTCACAGTACAAAGCTATCACAATATTACTGATTATATTACCTTCAACTTTTTCACCCATCTTCCTACTCATTCCCTTTTGGCAACCATCAGTTTGATCTGTTTCTATGAACCTGTTTTTGTTTTGTTTGTTCATTTGTTTTGTTTCTTTAGAGTCCACAGATGAGTGAAAATGTAATTCAGAGAATTATGTATTTTAGTAATGTAGTTACTCATATAGTGGCAAGTAAAACTTTCACCCATTACACTGAAAATTTCATGGCATGTAAATTATACCACAATAAAGTTGTCTTAAAAATTCATGTGTACTCCTGGCCAGAATGGCACTGTTAGTTGGGCATCATCCCATACACTGAAAGGTGGCGGGTTTGATTCCTGATCAGGGCACATGCCCAGATTAAGGTTTCAATCTTCAGTAGGTGATGTGCAGGAGGCAGTTGATCAATATTTCTCTCTCACATCGGTATGTCTCTATCTCCCTTCCTCTCCCTCCACTCTCTCTAAAAAATAAAAATAAAAATTTCATGTGTGAGAGTTTCTGACAGGAAAATGTGTCTTATATTTTGGACTGCTATTATTTTGTTAATAATTGGATTTATTATTAATGTACCTGAATAAACTTTAATTGACAAAAGATTTTCTCCTTTCCCATTATTCTTTCCTTTAATTTTAAAATGTAGCTTAGTAAGTTAACATGAGTACTCACTTGGCAAGAATCTGCTTCTCCCTCTTCCATTGGCTCATCAACCATTTTAAGATGATTTACCTGCAAAATATTGTTCAAAAACTTAAGTTCAAGCATACTAGAATAAAGGTAATAATTTTAAAAAATCTAACCTTAGACATTTCCCTTCACAAGCAAACAAGATCCACACTTACTGAAACACAAAAGGACAAAGGACACATAGAAGGTAATTAGAAAAGAAGCATTATTGATATAGTTTCCATATAGTCATTGAGAATACTTGAATTTCAGTGCTATATGTTTCATTTCATATTGGTTAGAGCTTTGCTATGATGAATGAAGATAAACTAAACATATGACATGTACACTCATTAAGACAGTCCCCAACCAAATATTTATGAGATGGGGTAAAATGCCACAGAAGAAATTTATTGTGTGAATATATTCAAAGCAAGTAAGGATGGGAATAGTTTTAATTAATTACACTGCTGTGAATCTCTTCCGTTTAATTCAACTTTATTAAAATCCAAGTTACTCTATAGAAGAATAAACTGTAGAAGTAAAATGTAAGTGGCCATGGGAAAATTATTTTAACATACAAAGCACAGTAGATAATAATATTTACTCTTCAAACATTACTTCAAGAAAGAGTAAGTGTAGAGGGCTAAGATCAAGAGTCCTCAAATACTAGGCCATGGGCCAAACGTGGCCCGCTGTTTTATAAATAAAATTTACTGGAACGCAGACACATCCATTTGTTTCCATATTATCTATGGCTGCTTTCCTTTTTTTTCTCCTTTTTTTTGGAATTATTTGGTTAAATTTTATTTTATTTTATTTTTTTACTTAAATCTTTATTGTTCAGATTATTACATTTGTTCCTCTTTTTTCCCCCCATAACTCCCCTCCTCCCAGTTCCCGCCCCACCCTCCGCCCACACTCGTCACCCACTGTCCTCATCCATAGGTGCACGATTTTTGTCCAGTCTCTTCCCGCATCTCCCACATTCCTTCCCCCCCCAAGAATAGTCAGTCCATTCCCTTTCTATGTCCCTGATTATATTATGATCACCAGATTATTTATTCACTTGATTCTTAGATTCACTTGTTGATAGATGCATGTTTGTTGTTCATAATTTGTATCTTTACCTTTTTCTTCTTCTTCCTCTTCTTAAAGGATACCTTTCAGCATTTCATATAATACTGGTTTGTTGGTGATGAACTCCTTTAGCTTTTCCTTATCTGTGAAGCTCTTTATCTGACCTTCAGTTCTGAGTGATAGCTTTGCTGGATAAAGTAATCTTGGTTGTAGGTTCTTGGTATTCATCACTTTGAATATTTCTTGCCACTCTCTTCTGGCCTGCAAAGTTTCTGTTGAGAAATCAGCTGTCAGTCGTATGGGTACTCCCTTGTAGGTAACTGAGTTTCTTTCTCTTGCTGCTTTTAAGATTCTCTCTTTGTCTTTTGCTCTTGGCATTTTAATTATGATGTGTCTTGGTGTGGTCCTCTTTGGATTCCTTTTGTTTGGGGTTCTCTGTGCTTCCTGGACCTGTAAGTCTATTTCTTTCACCAGGTGGGGGAAGTTTTCTGTCATTATTTCTTCAAATATGTTTTCAATATCTTGCTCTCTGTCATCTTCTGGCACCCCTATAATTCTGATGTTGGTACACTTGAAGCTGTCCCAGAAGCTCCTTACACTATCTTCGTATTTTCGGATTCTTTTTTCATTTTGCATTTCCAGTTGGGTGTTTTTTGCTTCTTCGCATTTCAAATCTTTACCTTGATTCTTGCGGTCCTCTGGTCTGCTGTTGGGAGTCTGTATAATATTCGTTATTTCCGTCCGTGTATGTTTAATTTCTAGTTGGTTCTTTATCATAACATCGAGGGTCTCATTAGATTTGTTGAGGATCTCAATAACTTTATCGGCGGCTTCTAGACAGTTCTTGAGAGACCTTAAAAGTGTGGTTCTGAACTGAATATCCTCCATTGACAGTTTTGTCCTGTTTCTTTGTCTCCATATTTTTTATGCTTTCTTGGTGCACCCCCTAGTGGTCTTTGTGTGCAGTTCTCCTGTAGTTAAGCCTTGATTGTTGTAGTTAATACTAGGGGGATTTGACCTCCAGGCAAACTGGCTGTGAGAATCAGCTGTGTCTGCAGTGGGAAAACTTCTGTCTTCTAGGGAGGTGCTAATCTAGCCTTTGCCTGAGGCTATCTGGAAAATGGCTCTGCACAGGGCTTGGGCGGGGCGGGTGGGTCGCACAGGATCAACAGGGTGGGCCAGAGAGAGCAGTTATGGCAGCTCTCAGTTCCATCCCTAGAGGCTCTGCCTCACAGAGTCCCAGCAACCACTGCAAACCTCGGAGAGAAAGCTGCCTTCGAGTTCCGACCAAAGCCAGACAGTCCCACTTCTCCCGTTTGAGTCTGGGTCCCTAGAGACTCGCCTGGCTCTGGAGCTCAGAGTCTGAAACTCCCTCCCGATTGAAAACACCAACCGCGCCCTCCGCCACCAGCCCGCTCCGCGTGCACGCCGTACCTCAGTATTTCACTTCAGCACTGCGCCTCCTCTGAGTCTGGGTATGATATTCTCTTTCCTCCTAGTTGTAGAATTTCCACTCAGCCAGCCTTCCTGTGGTTCTGGATGATGTCCGTTCCGTCTTTTAGGTGTATTTTGATTTGGTTGTTCAAGGCAGCAATCTCCAGCATTAACCTATGCCGCCATCTTGTTTTTTTTTTTTTCCTTTTTTTAATATATATACTAGAGGTCCGGTGCACACAAATTTGTGCACTCGGGGGGGAGGGGTGTCCCTCAGCCCAGCCTGTGCCCTCTCTCAGTCTGGGACCCCTCAAGAGATAATGCCCTGCTGGCTTAGGCCTGCTCCCGGGTGGCAGAGGGCAGGCCTAATCCCTAGGTGCAGCCCCTGGTTGGGCTCAGAGCAGGGCCGATTGGGAGGTTGTGATTCCACCCTCAGTCACGCTCAGGGTAGGGCTGATTGGGGGGTTGGGGCACCACCCCCTGTCACACTCAAGGCAGGGTCGATGGGGAGGTTGCGGCACCACCCCCTCTCACGCACAGAGCAGGGCCAATCAGGGGGTTGGGGTGCTGCCCCCTGTCACACACAGAGCAGGGCCAATCATGGGGTTGGGGAGCTCCCCACTGTCATGCACAGAGCAGGGCCAATCAGGGGGTTTGGGCGCTGCCCCCTGTCAAACTGATTCCGGTGTTGGGACGGCTCGTGGCTCCGCTGTTCCCAGTGCTGGGAGGCATATAACCCTTTTACTATATAGAATAGAGGCCTGGTGCATGGGTGGGGGCTGGCTGGTTTGCCCTGAAGGGTGTCTTGGATCAGGGTGGGGGTCCCCACTGGGGTGCCTGGCCAGCCTGGATGAGGAGATGATGGCTGTTTGCAGCTGGTCACACACCCTTCAGGGTGGGGGTCCCTACTAGGGTGCCTGGCCAGATTGAGTGAGGGGCTGAGGGCTGTTTTCAGGCTGGGACTGAAGCTCCCAACTGCTCCTTTTTTCTTTTTTTTTCTTTTTTTATTCTGGGCCAGCTTTAGCTCTGAGGCTTGGCTCCAGCTCTTAGGCCTCAGAAGCTGAAAGTAGGTATCTGGCTTGTTTTGGTTCTATAATCGAAACTCTGTATCAACTCCAGCTCTGAGATCCCAGCTTGCTGAAAGCAGGTTTCTGGAGTTTTGTTTAGCTTCTATATTTGTTACAATGTTCAAACTGCAGGCTCAGAGGCCGGCAAGGCAGGCGGGGAACGTTGGAGTCCTCCATTACTGAAGCAAGCAAGCCTCATGTTCAGTTTAAGCTGCTGGCTGCCGGGCCCCATTTTGGCTGGCAGTTACTTTGCAAATCGCCCTGATTAGCCAATGGGAAGTGTAGCAGTCATACGCTAATTACCATGTTTCTCTTTTATTAGATAGAATTTTTTCTTGATTAAGATATTACATATGTGTCCTTATCCCCACATTACCCCCTACCCCCCCCCACGCTCATGCCTACACCCCCCTCCATTGTCTGTGTCCATTGGTTAGGCCTATATGCTTGCATATAAGTCCTTTGGTCGATCTTTCCCCCTTACCCCCAACCTCTCCTACCTTCCGCCAAGGCCTGACAGTTCAATAAATGCCTCTCCGTCTCTGGATCAGTCCTTGTTCATCAGTTTATGTTGTTCATTATATTCCACAAATGAGTGAGATCATGTGGTATTTATCTGCTCTCCAGTTCCATCCATGCTGTGGCAAATGGTAAGAGTTCCTTTTTCTTCTTCCTCTTCTTAAAGAATACCTTTCAGCATTTCATATAATCCTGGTTTGGTGGTGATGAACTCCTTTAGCTTTTTCTTATCTGTGAAGCTCTTTATCTGACCTTCAATTCTGAATGATAGCTTTGCTGGATAAAGTAATCTTGGTTGTAGGTTCTTGGTATTCATCACTTTGAATATTTCTTGCCACTCCCTTCTGGACTGCAAAGTTTCTGTTGAGAAATCAGCTGACAGTCGTATGAGTACTCCTTTGTAGGTAACTGACTGTCTTTCTCTTGCTGCTTTTAAGATTCTCTCTTTGTCTTTTGCTCTTGGCATTTTAATTATGATGTGTCTTGGTGTGGTCCTCTTTGGATACCTTTTGTTTGAGGTTCTCTGCACTTCCTGGACTTGTAAGTCTATTTCTTTCACCAGGTAGGGGAAGTTTTCTGTCATTATTTCTTCAAATAGGTTTTCAATATCTTGCCCTCTCTATAATTCTGATGTTGGTACGCTTGAAGTTGTCCCAGAGGCTCCTTACACTATCTTCATATTTTTGCATTTTTTTTCTTTTTTCTTTTTTGGTTGGGTATTTTTTGTTTCTTCATATTTCAAATCTTTGTCTTGATTCTTGGGATCCTCTTGTCTGATGTTGGATCTCTGTATATTATTCTTTATTTCAGTCAGTGTATGCTTAATTTCTAGTTGGTATTTTTTCATATCCTCCAGGGTCTCACTAAATTTATCAGCAGTTTCCATAAAATTCTTGAAAAACCTCATAAACGTGGTCTTGAACTCTATATCCAGTTGTTTGCTTTCTTCCATTTCTGTCATTTGTGACCTGTTTCTTTGTCTCTGCATTTTTTATGCTTAACTGTGCTGGTAGAGTGGTTTTGTGTGCTAGGTGTCCTGTAGGGCCCAGTGACTCACCCTCCCCATTTACCTGAGGTGGACACTCTTGGTGCACCCCCTTGTGGGCTTTGTGCACAGTCTTGTTGTAGTTATGCCTTGATTGTTGTAGGATCACTGGGAGGAATTGACCTCCAGGCCAATTGGCAGTGAGAATCAGCTGTGTCTGCAGTGGGAGAACTTCTGTGCTGGAGACACCCTTCTGGGGAAAGACTTGCTTCAGTGGGGCTTTGGTGCTCACTGAGTCTGCCCCCTGAGTGTGTCCCTTATGGATCTGAGGAGTTGTAATCTGGATGGTCCCCCTCTGACCACTGGGTACACTGGCTCTTGGATCTAAGGAGGTGCTAATTTAGCCTCTTCCTGAGGTTACCCAGCATGTGCTACGAAGAGAACTGCAGATTCCCCTTCCTTTTTTGGAGTTTGGAGGTGCCCAGATGAGGCCCAGCTGTGAAGCAATGCAAGCTTCTGTGGGGCCTTGGGCCTTCTCTTGGAAGTTCTGGGTCTGTCTGGCCCAGTTGCAGTTTGTTAGATAATTTTCAAGTTGCAAAGGGCCAGGGCATTCATATGCAAAAGCCTCTGCAGCAGCCTGGGTGGGACGGGGTCTCAGGGAATCAATGGGCAGAGCAAGCAGCTATGGTGGATTCTCAGCCCTGCCCTAAGGGGCCGCGCATCTCAGTGTCCGGGTAATTGCTGCAAGCACCTCTGAGGGAAAGCCGTCCTCAAGTTCCGAGTTCTGCCTGCTGCCAGATAGTCCAGTTTTTCCCAGTATGAGTCCTGGGTCCCCAGAGACTTCCCGGAACCAGAGTTCAGAGTAGTCAGGGGCTTGTGACTCCCTCCCGATTCAAAAAGACAGTATGGCTGCTTTCTCAATGCAACAGCAGAGTTGAACAACTGACAGAGCCTTATGCATGCAAAGCCTAAAATATTTACTATTCGACACTTTACAGAAAAAGTCTACCAACCACCAATCTAAGATGTTTGAAAATTAAGCAACAGGAAGATGATCTAGAAAAAAATAATTTTCACCAATTTCTATTTATGAGTCCACAGAAAAGTAAAAAATAAAAATAGGAAAGTAAAGTACATAAACTTTGGTGACAGCCACAATGCAATAAACCTATCTTGCCTATGATTATAAACTGAAGCCTTTAGACAAAACACAAAAGGGATCTACCTAAGTACTCTGAAAATTAAGCAATAACAAGGAGTTAAAGGAGGGAGACCAAAATTTGAAGAATAACAGCAGTGTAGTGAGTTTCCTGAGTTTATTTTCCACCTTTATCTCTTGACATTGATCCAAAGAGAGACTGATTCACAACACTCTACAGTGATAATAAGCAAAATTTTCAAGAGAAATTCCACTTTCTGAACAGAAGACTAGGGAAAGATACACTTTTGAGCAGGTGAGCATAAAAATCCCAATTTTTCTTTTTTCCCATTTTTCTTTTCACTCCCAATCCTGCTCCAAGGCAAGCCCCAAACAAGAGAAGACCTATATATCTCTAGTCAGAGGAACAAAAAAAGAGGCCTATATAATAAGAAAAGTATGAACGCAATCACTGTTATTGTTTTATCCCCTCTTTCACTTCAGTCCAAGGATAGCCCCAAAAGTTCAGAGTTGTGTGACAGCATGAGAGGCTAAGACCGGAGAGAAACTCACATTTCTGGTCAGAGGAACAATGATAAAGGACCCATGGTAACTGGAGAATCCACAGAATAAATTATGGGGAGATTAAAATAGGAGGAGGAGATCCCCTAATTGTAAGTATGAAAAGACAGAAGTCCTAGTTCCAACAACTGTATGGTTATATAAATTGTGTTTCATTAAAGCTGATTTTAAAAAATGAATGAGTTTCTAAATGTGGTGAAATATATATATTTACAGTTTAAAGAAGCTCAATGAACACCAAGAAGAATATAATCAAAGAAAGCCACCCTAAGACATTTCGTAATAAACTCTAAACCAAAAGGAAAAAGAGGAAAAATATTGAAATCAGTGAGAGGAAAAACAACATGTTACATAAATATCAAATTAAAGTAACTACAGATTTCTCATGAGAAGTCATGGAGGTTAGAAAACCATGGCAGAATATTTACCTGAGATAAATATAAATTTATGTTAACACAAAAAAATATACATGAATGTGTATAGCAGCTATGTTCATAAATATCAAAAACTGGAAACATTCCAGATGTCCTTCAACTGGTAAGTAGATAAATAAAAAAACATTCATCAATTAAAAGGAAAGGACTATTGATGCTTGTAACAAAATGGATAAATCTTAAATGCATAACAGTAGTGCAGTGAGTTTCCTGAGTTTATTTTCCACCTTTATAGCCTGACTTTGATCCAAAGAGAGACTGATATTTCTTAAATATTGTAAGAAAATAAATACATGACACTGAAAAATTCAAAACTATAGGGAAAATTTTCACATCAATGATTTCCAGGGGAAGGGGTTAGAAGAAGGAGAATACTATTCAGCAATTAAAAGAAATGATCTATTGATACATTTAACAACATAGATGAATCTCAAATACATTATTATAAATAAAAATAAAACAGTCTGAAAAGACCACATACTCTATGATTCCACTTATATGTCATTTTGGAAAAGGTAAAATTATAAATTATGGAGAAGAGATTAGCAGTTGCCAAAGGTTAGGCCTTGGGGTATGGCTATACTACAAAGATGCAGCAATGGGAATTTGGTAGGGACTATTCTGTATCTTTTTTTTTCTTTTTTAAATATTTTTTTCTTTATTGATTAAGGTATTACATATGTGTCCTTATTCCCCCTTTGCCCCCCCCAACCCCCACTCATGCCCTCACCCCCCTGGTGTCTGTGTCCATTGGTTAGGCATATATGCATGCATACAAGTCCTTTGGTTGATCTCTCCCCCTCACCCCCACCCTCCCCTAACTTTCCTTCTGAGGTTGATGGTCTGATCGATGCTTCTCTGTCTTTGGATCTGTTTTTGTTCATCACTTTATGTTGTCCATTATATATTCTGTATCTTGATTATGTGTTGTTGACATAACTCTAGGCATTTGTCTAACATCAGAACCATACATGAAAAAGAGTGAATTCACTATACAGTGTGGCCTTGACTTATGAGTGTCCCGACTAATGAGTTTTTTGAGATACGAGCCGTCTCTCGGCCGATTTTTTGCTTTGAGTTGCAAGCTAAAATTCGGGTTATGAGCCAGCTTCAGATACCCCACCGCTAGTTGGCGCAGCGAACATCACAGTGAATGCCACAACATCAGCCCAGCATCACGTGTCTCACTGGTTCACTGTTGATTTAACATACAAGTAATTTGAGTTACGAGCTCTGTCTTGGAACGAATTAAACTCGTAAGTCAAGGCCCCACTGTACTAGTAAGTTTTAACATAAATGTATTAAGAAGTAAATTATGGTACCCAGCATTATTTATTTGACTAGCATCTTTTAAAAACTGAATGAGGACTAAATAAAGTCACCAATAATGTCTATTTTGCTAATTGATCCATCAGTCCTTATCTTACTTGATCTTGCTGTATCAAGCCAAAGTTGACCAATATCTCCCATTTGAGTCTTTGGCTTCTGTGATAACATACTTTCATTTTCTTTTACTCTAATTTCTTTGCTCTTTTTAAATATCCTTAAAATATTTTAGATCCTCAGGAAATGGATTTTGGTCTCCTCATCTCATTCTACATTCTTTTTCCAGACAGCTAATATATCAACATTACTCACATTTACTGAGATTTCTCTTCTGAGCTCTCAACCCATATATCCAACTGCCTAATTGACATTTACACTTGCTTATCTCACATGTCTCTCAAAAAATAACCAATACAAAAAGGAATTTGTTAACCCCTCAAACACACACACACACACACACACACACACACACACACACATATGCTTTCCTCCAGGGTTCCCAATTTCAATACATAGATAGCACCATCTACCAACTTACCTAAAAAACACAGACCAGGGGATTAAAAACAAAAGCTGTGATGGATTTATCATTAACATATAGGAAAAGTACAATAAATAAAACAGTCCACAAACCAATATTAACATAGAATTCTGATCACTGAAATGTCACTACAAAATGACTCTCAAGAAGACACACAAAAAAATATAATACTTGTTTTCCTGTTACCTTAGTTACTGTCCACTTCCCATTATTACCATCTTAGGACCAACTTATCATAAACTGTGGGTCTGAAGGAACTAGAAATAAAATGAGTCTGAATGAGCCAAATAGGTCACTGTATCCTAAAAATCATTTCAATCTACATAAATAGCCTTTAAAAACAGACATTCCATTAGTCCCACCTCAACTACATTTAACAAGGTACCAGGTTGTCATCATAATACTCATTGCTATAGAGGACCTCAGTATTTACTGATATTTACTAAAATATAAATAATTTTTACCTGTATGAAAACAAATTATTTTCAGAATTCTATGGGGCATTAAACAT
Organism: Myotis pilosus; assembly: GCA_036010255.1. Taxonomy (NCBI): domain Eukaryota; kingdom Metazoa; phylum Chordata; class Mammalia; order Chiroptera; family Vespertilionidae; genus Myotis; species Myotis pilosus. Next base: position 4,557,270 of record JASKON010000009.1, on the reverse strand, counting down.
TTATTTCAAAAGTGACATTTATCATTTGAATAAAAAAGCAGACATGCTGATCCCCCCAATTAAGTGTCTAATAGGGAAAAATTATTCCTATAGACGACTCTGGAAAGCTTATGAACAGTTATAAAGGTAGTAATAATTTACTCAGATACTCCAAAACCCAAGTTAGCAGACTCTTCTAGTGAAGAATTCTTTAAAATTATTTTCATCCTCTCAGAAAATAATGAAATAGATCTTTAATAGATTCTTGACAAATAGAAATACTAAAGTGAGTTGCTATACTCACCTGATCTCAGAAAATCACATGGGTCATCTCAAACCTGTCATTTTCTTACTAGTAATGACAAAAGCAGCTCAATGCAGAAAAGTGAACTGAGAAAAATATATTTTCCTCTTATATCCTTAAAAATGGAGGTGGTGTGAAAAAAAATGAACATATTAAGTACATACAGTTTTATAAAAAAGTTGTTATCTGGTCACAATAACGTTATTAAGCATACACCTGTACCTCTGTATTAAACTCAAGATCATTTAACAGAGCTCATAGCTTGGTGCTGAAAGATATACTGAAGAAGGAAGTGAAGAGATAAATAAGAACAAGGTACACAGTAAGTGAGAAGAAATATGGGTGACAAATTATTAACAAAACGTATATAAGACACAAACCCTCACAACAAACATTATAAACTTTCAAGCAGTCTCCAGGATCCCCAAATTCCACCTAGTAAACAAAAGCACTATATTTATAAAGACCCAAATGTTAGAAATATTTAAGAAGTTCACATCTAGAGGAAAATCTCCCTCTCTAATGAGCTTCACAAGTTAGCCACTGACAGATATGGAAAGAAGAGTTCTATTTTTTCACTTCCTTTAACTACAGCAAATTAGATCTAAACTTCCAGGTAGATTCACATCTGCCTAGAATAAAGGTTTATGTGCATACATTGAATTAAGCCCATGACAAAATGAATGAATCCTCCCAGTTCACTAATAAAGCAGACATATCCTAAATGGGCCTGCACAATCCTCATCTCTTGCTGCTCATGCCCTTGCATAATCCTCATATCTTTGAGTGTGGACTGCACCTGTGTCTTGCTTCCAATGAACAATATTGAAAAGGGGATGGGATTTCATTTCTATGTTACCCTATATAACAAAAGCCTAATATGTTAATTGTCCAGTCATCCAGTCATCTGTTCAACCAATCAAAATGTAATATGTTAATTATATGCTAAGGCCACTCAACGGCTCGCTATGATGTACACTGACTACCAGGGGGCAGATACTCTGACCAGTAGGTTAGCTTGCTGCTGGGGTCAGGCTGAATGGGACTGAGCCAGACAGGTCGGACACACCCTGGAGCCCTCCCGTGTTCCCTCCCTGGCTGGCCAACCTCCCGGGTCCCTCCCCGACCCTGATCATGCACAAGTGGGGTCCCTCGGCCTGGCCTGCACCCTCTCGCAATCCAGGACCCCTCGGGGGATGTCAGAGAGCCACAGGCCAGGCCAAGGGACCCAACTGGTGCATGAATTCATGCACCAGGCTTCTAGTGTTATATAGGACTCAAGAGACTCTCTTTACTGGCTTGAATGAAGTGGCTGAAGAAGCCCACATGGCATGGCAGCCTCTAGGCATTGAGAGCAGCCTCCAATTAATATCCAGCAAGAAGCCAGGGTCCTCAGTACTACAACCACAAGAAAAGGAATTCTTCCAAGAATCTGAGGAATTTTAGAAGTAGATTCTTATCCAGTCAGGCCTCCAGAAATGAATGTAGGAGAGCTAAAACTTTGATTACAGTTTATGGGACCCTAAGAAGAATATCTAGTTGAGCAATGCCTGAAGTCTTGACTCATAATAACTGTGAAATAATAAATATGTCTTAGTGTAAGCTGCTAAATTTTTTATAATTTGTTATGAAACAATGGGTAATTAATACAATCATTATTATTGAACAAAAGTGTGATTTTAAATTATCCTCTAAAATGAACTTTGTGAAAAAATTATAGTTTAATACTTTTAGAATATATCTTTTCTTATTAAAATCATGTCTTTGTTCTCATTTGGTAGACATAAAACTATAAATTTACATACCAGTAAATGAACTAGGAAAAATAATCAAATAGAGCAAATTTTCTGTTAAATAAAGTATAATAGGACTACCCAATTAATTTTGGTTTTAATTAACTTAAGATTGAGCAGTTATATTTTCATCTTTTATCCTGCTTTCTGAAAAAAATCAATTACTAATTTAATAAGCACAGCATATAGAACATAATATAATGGTCCTTCAACAATCAGAGATATTGAGCTACCCTTTGGACATGAATTATCAATGATGCAGGTTTGTTGATATAAATTCAGCAGAAGATAAAGTATAAATTCAATGTACACTAACCTACAGCATATCCTGGGACTTGCTTTTCAAATAATTCTACCACAGGTGAGGGCTGGGGAAACTGGAACCTTTATACACTGTTGTTGGCAATGTAAAATGTTACAACTGCTACCAAAAACAGTATGCCCACTTTCACCACTCTTATTCAACATAGTTCTGAAAGTCCTATCCAGAGAAATCAGGCAAGAAAAAGACATAAAAAGGCATCCAGATTGGAAATGAAGAAGTAAAACTATAACTCCTTGCAGATGACATGGTACTATATATAGAAAACCCTAAAGTCTCCACCAAAAATAAAAATAAAAACTATTAGAAGCAATAAACAAGTAGTAAACTTTCAAGATACAAAATCAATGTATAAAAATCCACTGTTTTCCTGTATGCTAACAATGAAAATTCAGAAAAAAAGAAATGAAAACATCAATTCTTTTGGTAATTGCAACATCTACACTAATAAAAGAGAAATATGCAAAGTAATCATCACTCCGCCACTCCACTACACCACAAGCCATGCCCACCAGCCAAGCAGAAGCAAGTATGCAAATTAACCCAAATAAGATGGCAGTGGCCACAGAGCTGGAGCGAGCAGGAAGCTTGGGTTGCGAGCAGGAGGCTTGGGTTGCCCCTGGTGATGGAGGAAGCCAAGCTTCATGCCTGCCCTGGCCAGCCCTGGGCTCTGCTCAAGGCTATAAAGTTTCAATTATAGAAGATAAATAAATCCCAGATACCTGCTTCCAGCCTGCCCTGGCCTCCAATCAAGGAGTCGTGGAAAAAAGAAAGGAGAGGCTGGGAGCTTGGGTTGGTGGGGGTGTGGCCAACCTGAAAACGGCTATCAGTCCCTCACCCATACTGGCCAGGCAACCCAGCAGGACCCTCCCCACCATGAAGGGGCTGTGCGCAGCCTGAAAACATCCCTCAACCCCTCACCCAGGCTGGCCACACCCCCATGGGGTGAGGGTACCTGCTGGGGGGCTTAGCCAGCCTGCAAACAGCCATCAGCCCCTCACCCAGGCTGGCCAGGCACCCCACTGGGACCCCCACCCTGATCCAGGACACACTTCAGGACAAACCAGCTGGCCCCCACCCATGCACCAGGCCTCTATGCTATCCTATATAATAAAATGGTAATATGCAAATTGACCCTAACAGCAGAATGACCAGGGAAAGACTGGTCGCAATGATGAGCACTGACCACCAGGGGGCAGACTCTCAACGCAGGAGCTGCTCCCTGGTGGTCAGTGTGCTCCCACAGATGGAGCTCCACTCAGCCACAAGCCAGGCTGACCTCAGTGATGCTGGCGGGAGCCTCTACCACCTTTTCCGCAGCCTAAGCCCCAGTCAAACATCCCCTGAGGACTCCCAGGCTGTCACAGCGATGTCTGACTTCCAGCTTAGGCTCGATCCCCTGGGAAACAGGCCTACGCTGGCAGGTGGACATCCCCCGAGGGGCCCCAGACTGCAAGAGGGCGCAGGCCAGGCTGAGGGACCCACCCCCCCGAGTGCATAAATTTTTGTGCACCGGGCCTCTAGTAAAGAATAAAATGCTTAGTAATACACTTAACAAAGGAAGTAAAGGACCTATATACAGAAAACAACAAAGTATTATTAAAAAAGATAGAAAACCCTAGATGGTTTGACTCAGTGGATAAAGTGTCAGCCTGCAGACCAAAGGGTCCTGGGTTCAATTCTGGTCAAGAGCACCTACCTTGGTTGCAGGCTCTTCCCCAGACCAGGCCCTGGTCAGGGTGCATGCAGGAGGCAACCAATCAGTGTGTTTCTCTCACATCAATGTTTCTCTCTGTCTCACCCCTCTTTTCCACTGTGTCTAAAACACACAAAAAATAAAATAAATGGAAAGATATCCTCAAGTGAGGATGAGAGAGAGAGAGAGAGAGAGAGAGAGAGAGAGAGAGAGAGATACAGTGAAATGGAAAGATAATCCGTGTTCATGGTTTGGAAGAATTAACATAGTAAATAATGATTTGATGCAATCCGCAATAAAATTCCAATAACAGTTTTTAAAGAAATAGAACAACAACAAAAAAACCATCAGATTTCTATGGAACCACAAAAGGCTCCTAATAGCCAAAGCAATCCTGCACAAAAAGAACAAAACCAGAGGTGTCATACTACCTGACTTCAAATTACATTTCAGAGGACCATAATCAAAACAGTATGGTATCAACAGAAAAACAACACACAGACCAATGGAGCAGAACTGAATGCCCAACAGAACCAAAGACATATAATGGAGGAAAGAAAGCCTCTTCAATAAATCATGCAGGGAAGATTGAAAAGCCATATATGAAAGAATGAAACTAGAATATAGTCTGTCCCAATTACACAAGAATTAATTCAAAATGGATCAAAGACCTAAATATAAGATCTGAAACAATAAATTACATAGGAGAGAATACAGATACTAAACTTATGGAACTTGGTCTTAGAGAAGATTATATAAATTTGACCCCAAAGGCAAGGGAAGTAAAAGCAAAATAAATGAATTAGACTATATAAAACTAAATAGCTTCTGCACAGAAAAGGAAACCACCAACAAAACAAAACAAACAAAAAACAACCAACCAAATGGGAAATATTTGCAAACAACAGCTCCAACAAATGGTTAACATCCAAAACATATAAAGAACTCGTACAACTCAGCACCAAATAAACAATCAAATTTTAAAAAGGGGCAGAGGACCAAAACAGAAAACTCTCACAACAAGACATACAAATGGCTAGTAGATATATGAAAAGAGGCTCAACTTCACTAGCAATTAGGAAATTCATATCAAAACTACAATGACACGCCATCCCACAATTGTTAGAATGGCTATTATCAAGACAAGTGTTGAAGAAGTTGTAGAGAAAAACGAACCCTCATTCACTGCTGGTGGGAATGTAAACTGGTACAGCCACTATGGAAAACAGTATGGTGGGTCCTCAAAACATCAAAAATAGAGTTACCATATGACCCAGCAATCCCTCTTCTGGGTATCTACCAGAAAAAGTTGAAAACATTTAATAACAATGGTATATGAACCCCTATGTTCACTGCAGGACTATACCTGGTGACCAAGACATGGTGACAACCAAAGTACCCTTCGATAGAATATTGGATAAAGAAGATGTGATACATATAAACTATGGAATACTACTCAGCCATAAGAACAGATGAAATACTGCCATTTGCAACAACATGAATGAATATTGAGAACAACATGCAAAGTGAAATAAGTCAGATAACAAAAGTCAAGAACCTCCCAACCAGTGCGGCTCACTGGTTGAGCATGGACACATGAACCAAGAGGTCACTGGTTCAATTCCTAGTCAGGGCACATTCCAGGGTTGTGGGCGTGATCCCTGGTAGGGGCATGCCTATAGATGATGTTTCTCTCTGATTGATGTTTCTATCTCTCTATCCCTCTCACTTCCTCTCTCTAAAGACCAATAAAAACATATTTTTTTAAAAAAGTCAAAAACCATGTGATTCCATTCATATGTGGGATATAAAACTAAAACTCGTAATCTCACAGCCACAGACAACATTATGATAGTTACCAGAAAGAAGGGGGTGTGGGAGTAGTAAAGAGAAAAGAGGATCAAATTTATGGTGACAGAAGATTATTTGACGGTGGGTGTTGGGAACACAATGCAATATAGAGATTATGTATCATATACTAGTACATATACACTTGAAACCTATAGGATCTTAATAGCCAGTGTTACCCCAATAAATTTAATTAAAATTAATTAGATTTTTATATATACAAAAAGAGTATCATGTTGGCCTAGCAATAAAAAACAAACAAACTAAAATTACCTACTCAATGTGATTATAATTGTCACAGTACACAGAGAATATTGCTTCACTCAGAATATATTAATAATCTCCTAACACTCAAGCTGTAATTAACTTTAACTTATTTTTACTTCAATGTTTGTTGTATCCTTCTAAACTTAAAAAAATAGGCCAACATAATAAATTCTAATTTTCCATGCTTTTTGAAATTAAGAACTTTATTGACAGAATTTATGAAATGCAACTCCCTGAAGGCAGGAAGAACAGTGCATTAGATTTTAGAAGCTGTTAATCTTAAGAGACTAATGAGTAAAAATAGTTAGTTCAGCCCAGCCAGCATAGCTCAGTGGTTGAGTATTGACCTATGAAACAGGTCATGGTTCAATTCCCAGTCAGGGCACATGCCAGGGTTGCGGGCTCGATTCCCATAGGGAGCATGCAGGAGGCAGCCAATTGATGATTCTCTCTCATCACTGATGTTTCTATCTCTCTCTCCCTCTTCCTTCCTCTCTGAAATTAATAAAAATATATTTTATGAAAAGAATACTTAGTTCAATTTTTAGAACTGGAATAATAGCTCAATCACTAACAATATTTTGAATGTGCCATACTGTTACAGGTATTTAATACAAAGAAAGTTAAACACACTGCTTTTTTAGAACTGTAGAATCTAATATAAATACTAAAATAATTATGACTTTTACTGAATTTATTGAGGTGACATTGGTTAATAAAATTACATGGGTTTCAGGTGTACAATTCTATAATACAGAGTCTGTATATTGTATTGTGTGTTCACTGCCCAAAATCAAGTCTCCTTCCATCATCAATTATTTTCCCTATACCCCATTCTACCTCTCCCTCTCTATTTTATAATCCTCACTATAGGATATGCTCATGGATTTCAGAGAGAAGAGACTAAAGAGAGAGCAAGTGAGAGAGAGAAACATCGATGTGAAAGAACTTCTATTGGTTGCCTTCTATATTTGCCCAGACCAGGGATCAAACCCTCAACCTTTGAATATACAGGACTATGCTCCAACCAACTGAGCCACACAGGCTAGGGAAACCTACACCTGTTTTTTGTTGTTTTCATTTGTTTGTTAGTTGGTTTGTTTGTTTTTGCTTAATTTCCATACCTTTTTCACCCAGACTTGCAAAGCTCCCCTACCCTGAAAGCTGTCAGTCTGTTCTGTATGTGTGTGTTTCTATTTTGTTTGTTAATTTACTTTGTTCATTAGAGTCCACATATGAGCGAAATAATATGGTACTTGTCTTTCTCCGATTGGCTTGTTTCACTTAGCACAGTGTTCTCCAGTTCCATCCCTGCTGTTACAAATGGTAAGATTTCCTTCTTTTGTAAGGCTGGGTAGTATTCCATTGTGTAAATGTATCATGGTGTTTTTTGTTTGTTTGTTTGTTTGTTTGTTTTTTATCCACTCATCTATTGATGGGCTCTTGGTCTGCTTCCAAATCTTATCTATTGTAAATAATGCTGTAATGAACATAGGGGTGCATATATGCCTTCAAATTCATGTTTTGGGCTTCTTCTGATATATTCCAAGAAGTAGAACTGCTGGGTCATAAGGTAGTTCCATTTTTAATTTTTTGAGGTAACTCCATACTGTTTGCCACAGTGGCTGCACCAACCTTAGTCCCACAAACAGTATGCAAGTGTTCCCTTTTCTCCACATCCTTGCTAGCAATTACTGTTTGTAGATTTATTGATGATAGTCATTCTGTCAGACGTGAGATGATATCACATTGTGGTTTTAATTTGAATCTCTCTAATGATTAGTGGTATTGAACATCTTTTTAGATGTCTATAGGCCTTCTATGTCTTCTTTGGAGAAGTGTCTATTCAGGACCTTTGCCCATTTTTTAATTAGAATGTGTGTTTTTCTTGGTGTTGAGTTGTATAAATTCTTTTTTAAAATTTTATTTTATTGTTTAAAGTATTACAATAGTAGTACATATGTCTCCTTTTTTTCTACATTGACCTTCCCCCGGCCTCCCCTAACGCCCCCCCACCCCCAGCACATGCCCTTGCCCTTTATATATTTTGGAAATGAGCCCCTTATCAGATATACTGTTCTCCCATTTAGTTGATTGTCTTTTAATTTTGTTGATGGCTTCCTTTACTGTGCAAAAACTTTTTAACTTGATGTAGTCCAACTAGTTTATTTTTTCTTTTCTTCCCTTGCTCAAGATGTCAGAAAAAAATATTGCTACAAGAAACATCTGAGATTTTATTGCCTATGTTTTCTTCTAGGATTTTTATGGTTTCAAGTATAGTATTTAAGTAATTAATCATTTTGAGTTTATTCTTTTGTATAATGTAATTTGGTGATCTAGTTTCATTATTTTGCATTTATCTGTCCAATTTTCCCAAAACCATTTGTTGAAGAGACCATCTTTATCCCACTGTATGTGTTTTCCTCCTTTTCAAATATAAATTGACCATAAAGGCATGAGTTTATTTATAGGTTGTCTATTCTGTTACATTGATCTGCATGTCTGTTTTTGTGCTGGTACCATGATGTTTTGATTACTATGGCTTTGTGCTATAGTTTAGGGCAAAGCATGACTTCTCCAACTTTTTTCTTTCTCAAGATTGCTGGGACTTCATAACATTTCTTTTTCCTTGAAGTTAAAGAGAAATGACTTTAAAGTTACAAAATTTATTCAAATGGGATGGGCTTAACTGGGACCTCAGGCCATGCCCCCTGCCCTGGCCTGGGCTGAGGGACCTCAGGCCACACTCCCCGCCTGGTGGGGCTTGATGGGGGACCTCAGGCTGTGCCACCAACCCTGGCGCCAGGCTGAGGGACCTCAGGCCACACCCCCCACCCTGGCACAAGGCTGGGGGACCTGAGGGTGCTCCAGGGGACCTGAGGCTGTGCCCCTGCCCAGCGGGGCGTGACAAGGGTGGGGCTAACTGGGTCTGGATCTCGCCCAATGGGAGTGGGGCCGGCTGTGTCTGGTTCTCACCCGATTTTGAGGCACCGTGGGTGAGCGGGGACTTGACTCTGGGTCCCATGGCGCACCCCAGACTGACAGGAGGAATATTTTCATATACATTTTACTAATTTTCTTTCATCTCTGACACTTCTATTATAAAGAAAGGGCAAATAGCAATATAAAATATTTCCTCTAATTAATCCCCTTTTATGTGCATGAATTTCATGCATCAGGCCACGCCACTAGTCTATATATAAAAGCCTAAGCAACCATTACGACAGAATGACCAAACGACCAGTCAACCAGTCACTATGATGCACACTGACCACCAGGCGGCAGACACTCAATGCAGGTGCTGCCCCATGGTGGTCAGTGTGCTCCCACAGCCAACCTCCCATGGCCCCTCCACCTGACCGGCTGGCCCCCATTGGCCCCTGGTGCTAAACCATTCATAGAGACCTGATTCTGGGTCAGCATTTCATACGCTGCAGAGCAGCTCCCTTGCTGCGATTTATTGAAAGTCAGCCCTCAACACAAGGGTTTGTCTTGCTCCTGTCCTCTCCCTTCCCTGGGGGCCACCCACCCACCATGTTGGCATTGAGGCAGTGAGGGAAGGAGGAGGGGAGGAAGCAGGGAACTGCATGGTGGCAGGGCGCTGAAGGCGGCATCAGCATCTGGAGTCCATTCCTTTCACACTTTACCCGGCAAGTGTCACCTCCTTTCCCAAACCTGCTGTGGCCTTTGAGCCTGGGCTGGGACAAGAAACCGGGGGTGGATGGCAGCAGACATGGCCCCTTTCCCAGGGGGGAGGAGGGTCAACTCCCTCCTCAGGGCAGGCAGCCAACTTCCCACAGTCCCTCCCCCGGCCGGCCAACCTGCCCCAGTTCCTCCCCTACCCCTCCCCATGGCTGGCAGGCCCTGGTCACCTGATCTGGGCCTGCCAGCCAACCTCCCACTATGGTCCCTCTCCCAGCTGGCTAACCTCCCACGGTCCCTCCCCCAATGCACTAATTCATGCCCTGGGCCTCTAGCAGTTTAAAGAAAAGGACTAAATTAAGTCAGCCCTATGTTATCTAGCCAAGCCCATGTTTCCCAGGCACTGCTTACATGTGTGTGTTAAAATGAGTCAGATTAGCTGTTATTCATCTTTCTATCCAGGTTCTTGACAATCTCATGATGAAAACAATAAGAATAAGACTAATTTCAAAATGTTACTACTATTGCTACAATAGCCACTTCTCTTTTCTACCATATATTATCTTACACCTCAGTAAGTTGGAGGTGAAATACAAAAATCAAACATTACTGGATTGAGAATTATCACCAGCAACTCAAAAGGTGATTTGTTAACTCAGATAACCAACCAATAGTAACCTCATTATTGTAATATCAATGAAGCAAGTCCAAAGACATAAGAGACCTAAATTCAAAGGCAATTCATTAGTAAAAATAAGTTTCCTTATCTATGTAGTAAAAATTCTTGTAGAAGAAAACTAAATAAAACAAAAAGGTACAAAAAGCAGCATAAACACCGAAAATCGCTATCTCCCACAACCCCATAAAAATGACAACTAAAATAGTTGCAGCTGGTACTTATAGTCAATTGGCCTAGAGGTGAATTCTTCCTAGTGACACCAACAGTAATCAAGGCTCAACTACAAAAAGCCTGCACACAGCCCACATAGGTGTGCACCTAGAGTTCCCAGCTGAGGTGAATGAGGAGGCTGAACAACTGGGCCCTACAGGACATCACTCTACCAATTCTAGGAGACACAGCAGCTCCACCTAATACATAGAAACAAACACAGGGAAGCAGCCAAAATGTAACCACAAACAAACATGTCACAAATGAAAGAACAGAAGAAATCTTCAGGAAAAAAACAACTAAATGAAATTAAAGTAAGAAAACTACTAGATATAGAGTTCAAAACAATGGGTATAAGGTTGCTCAAGGATCATAGTGAGAACTCCGAGGGACTTAGTAAAACTTTCAAGGATCTTAGTGAGAATTTCAAAGACATGAAAAAGGACCAGTCAAAAACTGAGTATTCACCAAATGAAATAAAGATTAATTTACAGGGATTCAACAGTAGAGTGGAGGATTCTGATAATCAATCAACAATTTGGAATATGAGAAAGCAAAAAGCACCCAAACAGAAGAACAAAAGAAAAAAGAATACAAAAATATGTAGAGAGTGCAAGGAGCCTACCAACATTTGCATTACGGGGGTGCCAGAAGGAGAAGAGAGAGAGCAAGATATTGAAAACCTTTTTGAAGAAATAATGACAGAACCCCCCACCCCCCAACCTGGTGAAAAAAATAGATTATCAAGTCCAAGAAAAGCAGAGAGTCCCAAACAAGAGGAATTTAAAGAGGTACACACCAAGACACACCATAATTAAAATGTCAAGGTTTAAAGTCAAAGAGAGAATCTGAAAAGCAGCAAGAGAAGCAGATGGTTACCTACAAGGAGTTCCCATAAGACTATCAGATGATTGTTCAACAGAAACTTTGCAAGCCAGAAGGGAGTGGCAAGAAATATTCAAGGTGATGAATAACAAGAACCTACAACCAAGCTTACTCTACCCAGCATAGCTACCACTTAGAATTGAAGGTCATGTAAAAAGCTTTGCAGACATTAAAATGTAAAGGATTCCATCACCACCAAATCAATATTACATGGAATATGAAAGGGCGTACTTTAGGAAAAGAATAAGAAGGAGAAGGAAGAGGATGAGGCGGATAAAAATATTAACAGGGAAAAGAGAACAGGGTGGCTAGCAAGATGGTAGTGAGGGAGGGAGTGTGAGTGAGTAAGGGAGTGAAAGAGGAGTCTGAAGACATGCATAGTGTATGTGTGTGGGAGTGAGGGACAGTTAAATCTCACAGAATCTTGGGGGCTGGCAGATCAGGAAGTGCTGGACAAAGAGTCCCTGTGACTAACACATGAACCCTCCAGGCAGGTGTTCCTCTAGCACAGAAACCACATTTTGAAGGTGGAAACAGAGGTACTAGCCTCAACACCATCCAGAATTAGAAAAAGAGCAACAAGAAAAGCCCAGAGTAAATAGAAGCAAGGAAATATAAAGATCAGAGCATAAATAAATGACATAGAGACCAAAAAATACTAGATCAATAAAACAAAGAGCTGGTTCTTTGAAAAGATAAAGAAGATTGTTGAACCTCTATCCAGACGCACCAAGAAACAAAGAGAGGACCCAAATTTAAAAAAAAAAAAAAATCAGAAACAAAAGAGATGACGTAACAACTGACCCCACAGAAATACAAAGGACCATAACAACATACATATATTGAACAACTCTATTCCAATAAACTGGTCAACCTTGATGAAATGGAAATATTTCTAGGAAAACACAATCTTCCAAAACTCAATCAGGAAGAATCAGAAAACCTGAATAGGCAGATAACTACTAATGAAATTGAAGGGGTAATAAAAATAAAAACTTCCAGCACACCAAAGCCCTTATCTGGATGGCTTCACAGGAGTGTTTTACCTAACATTCAAAAAAGAACTAAAACCTATCCTCCACAAAATATTCCAAAAAATCTAAGAGGAAGGTCAGCAATACCATAATTCCCAAACTAGATTAACACTACAAAGTAAGAGAATTACAGGCTAATATCCATGATGAACAGAGATGCTAAAATCCTCAAGGAATGTTTGCAAATAAGATCCAGCCACACACCATGACCAAGTGGGATTTATTCTGGGGATTCAAGACTGGTACAATATCTGCAAATCAATAAATGTGATGCAGCACATTAACAGATTGCAACACAAAAATCACATAATCAAATCAATTGATGCAGAAAAAGCATTAAATAAAATCCAACGCCCATTTTTTATAATAACTCCCAGCAAAGTGGGAATAGAGGAATCATACCTCAACAACATAAAAACCTTATATAACAAACCTACACCCAACATCACACTCAATGAGCAAACACTAAAACCATTTCCACTAAGAATAGGAACAAGTCAGGGATGCCTATTTTCACCATTCCTATTCGACATAGTTCTGGAAGTGCTAGCCATAACGATCAGACAAGATGAAGAAATAATAGACATTCAAATTAGAAAAGAGGAAGTAAAATTGTCATTATTCACAGATGGCATGATATTGTACATAAAGAAGCCTAAAGACACCACCAAAAAAGTACTAGATTTAATAAATGAATTCAGCAACATAGCAGGATATAAAATTATCACCAAGAAATCTGTGGCATTTTTATACACCAATAATGAAATGTCAGAAAGAGAAACTAAAAAAAAAAAAAAAATCATCTCATTTACCATTGCAACAACAACAAAAAGTTAAGATACTTAGGAATAAACTTAACCAAGGAAATAAAAGACCGGTACTCAGAAAACTACAGAACATTGAGAAGAGAGAGAGAGAGGAAGATATAAATGAGTGGAAGAATATACGGTGTTCAAGCATTGGTAGAATGAACATCCGTAAAATGTCCATACTACCCAAAGCAATTTATAGATACAATTCAATAGCTATTAAAATACCGAAGGCATATTTCTTAGACTTAGCACAAATTCTCCAAAAATTTATATGGAATAAAAAGACCCCGGATAGCCTCAGCAATCTTGAGAAAGAAAAACAAAGTTCAAGGAATCACAATACCAGGTATCAAGTTATACTATAAAGCCACTGTACTCAAAACAGCATGATATTGGCAAAAAACAAACAAACAAACAAAAACACAGGCATATAGACCAAGAGAACAGTACAGAAACTGCAGAAATCTAACCAAGCCATTATGCTCAATTAATATTTGACAAACGAAGCAAGAAAATACAAGGGAGGCAAGACAGTCTCTTCACAAAAATGGCATATGTAAAATTGGACAGGTACATGCAACAAAATGCAACTAGACATCCAACTTACACCATGCAGGAAAATAAACTCAAAATGGATAAAATACTTAAATGTATGACTTAAAACCATAATAACCTTAGAAGAAACCATAGGTAGCAAAATCTCAGGCATTGCTCCTAGCAATATATTTACTGATCTCCTAGGAAAATGGAAACAAAAGAGAGAATAAACAAATGGGACTACATCAAAATAAAAAGTTTCTGCACAGCAAAAGAAACCATCAACAAAAGAACAAGAAAGTCCACTGCATGGGAAAACATATTTGCCAATGATAAATCCCATAAGGGCTTAATCTCCAAATTCTGTAGGGAATTCATACATATTAACAAAAGGAAGATAAACAATCCAATCAAAAAATGCACAAAGGACTTAAATAGAAAGTGGACATACAGAATGCCAAGGGACATATGAAAACATGCTTAAAGTCACTAATAATCAGAGAGATGCAAATAAAAAAGACAATGAGATACCATCTCATACCTGTCAGAATGGCTAGCATCAACAAATCAACAAAGGACAAGTGCTGGAGAGGATAGGGGAAAAAGGAACCCTCATGCACTGCTGGTGGGAATGCAGACTGGTGCAGCCACTGTGGCAAACAGTATGGAGTTTCCTCAAAAAGTTAAAAATGGAACTCCCATTTAACCTAATAATCCCACTTTTAGGACTATATCCCAAGAAATCAGAAACACCAATCAGAAAGGACATATGCACTCCTATGTTCATACCGGCACAATTTACAATAGCTAAGATTTGGAAACAGCCTAAGTGCCCATCAGCAGATAAGCAGATTAAAAAACAGCTGTACATCTACACAATGGAATACTACGCTGCTGTAAAAAAGAAAGAACTGTTACCATTCACAACAGCATGGACAGCATTATGCTAAGTGAAATAAGCCAGTTGGAGAAAGATAAACATCACATGTTCTCACTCATTTGTGGAATATAAGGAACAACATAAATTGATGGACAAAAATAGATCCAGAGATACAGAAGCATCGAACACCATCAAACTTCAGAGGGAAGGCAGGGGAAGGGGGGTAAGAAATCAACCAAAGGATTTGAATGAATGCATAAGCATAACCAGTGGACACAGACACTAGGGGTGTGAGGGTACATGCTGGGTTTGGGAGTGCCCAGGGAGAGGTCAGTATGGGAAAAAGGAGACATATGTAATACTTTAAATAATAAAGAATTTTAAAAAATATCCCCCCCAAAAAGAAGGAAAAAAGTAAAAATGGAACTCCCATTTGGCCCAGTAATCTCACATCTGGAAATATATCTCAAGAAACCAGAAACACCAATCAGAAAGAATATATGCACCCCTATGTTCATAGCAGCACAATTTACCATAGCTAAGATTTGGAAACAGACTAAGTGCCCATCAGCAGATGAGTGGTTTAAAACACTGGTACATCTGCACAATGGAATACTATGCTGCTGTAAAAAAAGAAGAACTCTTCCCATTTGAAACAGCATGGATGAACATGGACAGCATTATGCTAAACAGAATCAGCCAGTCAGAGAAAGATAAGTATCACTTGTTCTCAGTCTTGTGTGAAATTTAATGAACAACACAAACTAATGAACCCAAATAGATCCAGAGATAATAGAAGCATCAAACTGTCTGTCAAACCTCAGAGGGAAGGCAGGGGAGGGTGCGTGGGTGGGAAGAGATCAACCAATGAACTTGAATGCATATATGCACAACCAATGGACACAGACAATAGGGTGCTGAAGGTCTGGAATGTGAGGTGGAAGGGCTGGAAGAGGTTAATGGGGGGGAGGTAAGGAGACATATGTAATACTTTCAACAATAACGAATAAGATATATGAAAAAATGGCAATAAGTATATATCAACAATTGAATCTTAAAATAATAAACTAATAAGGAATCTAATGAAAAAAATAAACTTATGAATAAAATTAAAACATGAAACAGACTGACAAATCTCGACGGAAGGGGAGAGGGAGGGTCAAGAAAGGTTAACCAAAGATCTTATGTGCATAGATGCATTACCTATGGACAGAAACAATAAGGTGGTGAAGGCTGGGCAGGCGTGGCACCAAAACCATTTGGAGGGGGGCAATGGGGGTAAAAAGAAGTGGGGCATCTGTAATACTCTCAACAATGAAGATTTCAATGCCAGGAATAAGGGGAAGTATGTAGAGCAAGAGTGAAGTGCAAATTGAATTGCCATACATACTGAAATTCCTCTCTCTCTCTCTCTCTCTCTCTCTCTCTCTCTCTCTCTATATATATATATATATATATATATATATATATATATATATATGATTTCAGAGAAGAACAGAGAGGGGGAGAGAGATAGAAATATCAATGATAAGAGAGAATCATTGATCTGCTGCCTCCTGCATGCCCCCTACTGGGGTTCGAGTCCACAACCCAGGCATGTACCCTTGACCAGAATCAAATACAGGACACTTCTGTCTGCAGGCCGACATTCTATCCAATGAGCCAAACCAGATAGGGCAGTGAAGCTCCACTCTTGATAGTTGATTTGAAAAGGAGGAATCATATTCATGTTTTTAAAAATTGTTAATGTTTAAAAAGCAAAGGATTGGAAAGGAGCTATCATTTAATCTGCAATTAATGAATGCCACAGGAGTGTGGAATTTAAACATTAATATACCAAAAATGGAATTATAAAAAAGTTTTCTACAACCATCATTCAGAACAGCCTGAAAGCTGAATGGAAGTCCTACAACTAGGGAATTAAAGAAGAAAGCACATTGAGACTGGTAGGTGCAGCAGAACAGCCTGGTCCGACACCCACATGTGCTGTTTTTATTTGTTTGTTTGTTTTTTGAATCAGGAAGGAGATTGTCTCTGTGGAGGCCACCAGTAAGAAGCAGAGGGTCCCAGCTGTACACCAGACCTCATCCCAGGGTTCCAGAGCTGGGAAGAATAGTCCGGGTAACTTTGGGCTATGAAAACCAGTGAGGATTGTGGCTCTGTGAGAGGGAGGCTGCTGGAGACACAAGCAATCCTTTTAAAGGGCCAGCACATGAAGTTACTTGATCCCTCTAAGCTTCAGTGTCGGGCAGCTTTTGGAGACCTAGACACATATGGGGAAAAACAGCATTATCTGGCATCAGGGCAGTAACTCAGGGGCAGCTTTTTCTCAGAGAGAGTTGCTCACAGGGGTCATAGTTACTGTGCTGGAACCTCCCCTATTGCAGAGCTGTCTAGCAGCCATATCTGAGTTTCTATCAGCATGACTCACACTGTTCACTCAGCCCTGAGACCCCGCCCCATCCAATTTTCAGCCCCACCCAAGCTTTTTGCAGCAGCTTTTGTATATGAATGGCCTGTCCTGCCTCAGGTTTCAGACTTTACTAACATCCCTCAAATAGGCTGCAGCTCACATTAGCATGACCCAAACCTATCAACAAGAGGCCCCAAACCCTGCACTAGCACCAGCTTGCCTTGCTTCACAGCTGGGCCTCACCTGGGCACTTCCTAGCTCAGTACAAATAGCAGCCATCTACAGATCTCTCTGTAGCTCCTAGTGGGTGGCCCCAGGCAGTGGCTGACTTTGCACCTCCTTGGAGGCCCTAGAACCAGTGCACCCAGTGTACATCTTCAGATCATACCATATTGCCATGCTACACATCCATAACAACATACTCAAGGGACAAACTCAGTAAGTACCAAAGACCCACTTAAACAAGTCCTACTCCATAGGAGTGTCTCCTGCACAGCAGCTCTTCCACTATACTGGTAGTTGCAGCTGGTCCTTACAGCCAATTGGCCTAGAGGTCAACTCCTCCCAGTGACGCCAACACCAATCAAGACTCAACTACAAGAATGTGCACACAGCCTACACACATCTATAATGCCCAACTGAGGTGACAGGGGAGGCTGGGCCACTGGCCCCTACAGGACACCTACTAAACAAAGCTACTCACCCAAACCGGTTTGGTCAGTGGATAGAGGGCCAGCCTGCAGACTCAAGGGTTCCAGGTTCAATTTGGGTCAAGGGCATGTACTTTGGTTGCAGGTACATCCCAGTAGGGGGTGTGCAGGAGGCAACTGATCAATGTTTCTCTCTCATCGATGTTTCTAACTCTCTATCCCTCTCCCTTCCTCTCTGTAAAAAATCAATAAAATATTAAAAAATAAATAAATAAACAAAGCTACTCTAATAATTCCAGGAGACACTGCAGCTCTACCTAATACATAGAAACAAACACAAGGAAGCAGCCAAAATGTGAACACAAAGAAACATGTTACAAATTAAAGAAATGGAAGCAAGCAAACTACTGGATACAGAGTTCAAAAGAATGGTTATAAGGTTATTCAGGGATCTTAATTAGAGCTTCCAGGGACTCAAAGAGAGCTCCAAGGGATTTAGTAGACTTTCGAAAATCTTAATGAAAATGTCAAAATTTTTTAAAAAGACCAGTCAGAAATTAAGCACACACTAACTGAAATAAAGAATAATTTACAGGGACTCAACAGTAGAGTAGCGATTCCAAGAATCAAATCAACAATTTAGAATATGAGGAAGCAAAAAAACACCTAATCAGGAGGACAAAATGAAAAATAATCAAAAAATATGTAGAGAGTGTAAGGAACTTCTAGGACAATTTCCAATGTACCAACATTCGCATTAGGGGGGTGGGTGCCAGAAGGAGAAGAGAGAGAGAGCAAGATATTGAAAACCTATTCGAAGAAATAATGACAGAAAATTTCCCCTACCTGGTGAAAAAAATAGACTCACATGTCCAGGAAGTGCAAAGAATCCCCATCAAGAGAAACTCGAAGAGGCCCACATCAAGACACATCATATTTAAAGGGTTAAAGATAGCAAGAGAAAAGCAGTTACCTATAAGGGAGCACCCATACGACTATCAGATGATTTCCCAACATAAACTTTGCAGGCCAGAAGGAGTGGCAAGAAATATTCAAGGTGATGAATAGCAAGAACCTACAACCAAGCTTACTCTACTCAGCAAAGATTTCATTTAGAATAGAGGGTCAGATAAAGAGCTTCACAGACAAGAAAAAACTACAGGATGTCATCACCACCAAACCAGTATTACATGAAATATTGAAGGTTATTCTTTAAGAAGAGGAGGAAGAACAAGAAGAATGAGAATGAGAAGGAGGAGGAGGAGGAGGAGGAGGAGGAGGAGGAGGAGGAGGAGGAGGAGGAGGAGAAAAAGTATAAAAAATATGAATAAAATGGCAATAAATACATATCTATCAACAATTGAATCTAAAAATCAAAATAAATGAACAAGAAATCTAATAAACAAAATAAACTGGTGAATAAAATAGAATCAGAGGCATGGAAACATGGAATAGACTGATGAATCTCAGAGGGGAGGGGGGAGGGGATGCAGGAAGCAATTAACCAAAGATATTAACTATGGACACAGACATAGGGGTGGTGAAGGCCTGGGACATGGCAGGGTGTGAACTAGGTGAAGTGGGGCACTGGGGGGGGGAGGGACATCTGTAATACTCTCAACAATAAATATTTTTAAAAAGAAGTTTTCTATAAGCCTATATTGTGTGTGTCATAATATACTACTCCTAGAGGCCCAGTGCATGAAAATCCATGCACTGGGGGGAGGGGGGCGGTCTCTCAGCCTGGCCTGTGTCCTCTCACAGTCCAGGAGTCCTCAGGGGATGTCCCACTGA
This sequence comes from Myotis pilosus, assembly GCA_036010255.1. Taxonomy (NCBI): domain Eukaryota; kingdom Metazoa; phylum Chordata; class Mammalia; order Chiroptera; family Vespertilionidae; genus Myotis; species Myotis pilosus. The sequence continues at coordinate 4,537,525 of JASKON010000009.1, read as the reverse complement.
TGGCTTAGGCCTACTCCCTGCAGGCAGCAGGAGTAAGCCTCAGTCTGGCCTCCCTCTGCGGGAGGCGACCTGGATGGCCATCACCCCACCACTGCCACCTGGTCTCCCTCTGCAGGAGGTGACCGGACAGGAGATCAGGGGATGGTGCCACCCCCATCACCCTGCCATTGCCACTGCCCGACCTCCTTCTGCGGGTGGTGACTGGACAGGAGATCAGGGGACAGCACCACTCCCATCACCCCGCCACTGCAGGAGGCAACCAGATGGGCCAATCAGGGAACGGTGCCAGCCCCTTCATTGCCCCTCCACCACTGCTGGTCACCACCCCTCCCCCATCGTTGTTCCCTCCCTCTGCCCACTGGCATAACCTTGGCTGGGCTGGGGCTGCCTGCTCGCTGGCCCCGCCCCCCACCAACTGGTCATTCTGCTGTTCCATCGATTTGCATATTATGCTTTTATTATATAGGAACCTTTCAGGTATTTCCTTGTGACTATGGAAGAATCGATGGATATACAGCTAATTAGTTTTCAGGTAAAAAGGCAAAAACCTGAAACAGTAAGCAAATGAAACCTAACTAGTAATTATCACAATACCTTACACATACATAGGCATTTAATAATTATTAGCTGGATATATACATGCAGAATAATATTTAGAACTATTCAAAACCAATTTAAGTATCATCATGCTTAATGAACTTGTTCTACAGATGATCAGTTACCAGGAGATAAACTAAGTATATCAATATTACATACACATTAGATGGTATTTATGGAACATTTGGGTTTTTTAAACTTTGATTCAATGTCAGAAAATCAGCTCTTCATTATTATTCAGGTAGAAATGTGTTAACTCTACTTGGCTGAATTTAATGGTTTTCAATAGCTCCAAAATGTTGCCAATGCCAAGGCACTGGCCATCTGGTCAGCCTCCTATGAGTCAACATATGGTTTGAAAAGATTACTTGTAAAAGATACATGCATTATGCATGGTACCAATGAATGCACACATATACTAGTATATGTTGTATACATAGATAACATTCTTTAGATATATTTATTTCCACTGTAATAGCCTTTTATAGATATCAGGTCCATGTAATTTCATTAAAATATTACCTTGGGGAATGTAGAATAAGTTTAAATTGTTCATTGAATAAGTACTTAGTTAAGAATATCTACATTTTATAATAATTTTGTAAAATTGTATTATTATTCTAAAACATTATATACAAAGCAAAATTTTCTTATTTACTTCTCAAAATAATTATAAACACATTAATTTCTATTTTATATATGAAGAAACTAAAGAACTTTATTTTACTTCTGCACTTGTCTCAGAAATCAATTGACCATATTTGTATGGATATATTTCTGGATTCCCAATTCTGTTCCATTGATCTATGTGTCTATCCTTCCATCAATTACTTGTAGTAACACAGTGAATATTAATGTCTTGTATAGAAAGTGATTTTTAGTACTTTAGTCTTCTTTTTCAAAAATGGTTTCAGATATTCTAGGTTTTGAATTTTAGAACAAATTTTTCTATGTCTACAAAAAACCTTGTTGAATTTTATTTTAGATGGCTACTGAATCAACACATATGATTTACTGATCTGGTATGGTTTCTAACATTGTCTAGTCCTTTCCTTATCTTCAATATTGTCATTATGGGGGAGACAACAATGTACATAGGAAAGAGATTCAAATTCAAGTTCCTCCCACTGATTTGTATATCTCTGTTAAAGTGTCACAACATTTTCTTACCAGGCTGTATTAAACACTGAATAAAACTGAATGGATAATATGTGATCAATAAATGTCATATCTTTCTACCTTAAGTTTAGACACATTTAAGATGGAATGCGTCTTCAGGTAAAACATTTACACCAAGTGTTAAAATTCTATATTTCCTCTTAAAGTCTGTCCCCAACCACTTTATAGGAGAGGCAGATAGGTCTTATAGTAAGAATAATTATCCATGACATTTAAAATTTTTGTTAGATATGTGATAAGATATTTTAATAAAAATGGAGTCACTATCCCCTTACTTAGCTAGCAATAAGGTATGCAGATTATATAACCTCTTAATTATAAGGCTAACTTATATAAAAATCAGCTAGGACCCCAAAATTTCACTTTTATTCTTATGAAAAAGCAAAATTTCAAAACTACACAGCAAGAGCATACAAGATAGCTCAAATATATCCTCTGCCTCGATCGTGTCTAAAAACAACAGATAAAACTGGAAAAAATTATAATTCACAAAAAATTTATTTTAAAGCTAATTGCTTAGGAACTGATATTGCTTTTTTTCCCTTGTTGGATAATAAGAACTATATGACTATTTCTCTTTTTACTTTGGCCTCGAGCTGTGATTCTGAGTCCCTGGATGTACATTATAATTTAGGGAATGATGCCCAGACCCCCAACAGGTAAGTTAATTATGAATCTTAGTGAGTAAGGCACTATCACAGAATTTTTTTTTAATTTGCAGGTACATTTAATATACAGTTACAATGAGAAATACCAGCCTGAGGAAATTTAAGGCCAAAATTGCAATCCAACTACATTTCAAATGTGTAGTATACCCTTAGAGCCTGCTTACCTGTGTTCCATTTCACCCTCCAAACCCATCCTCCATTTTTTCTATACACTTTCTAATTTATATTTTCCTTCTTTTCATATCAAAATAGTTTATTATAGGCATACCTCATTTTATTATGCTTTCCTTTATTGTCCTTTGCAGATAATGTGTTTGTATTTTTTGTGTGCTTTTGTGTGTTTTTTTATTTTGTTTTGTTTTTTACAAACTGAAGGTTTGTGGCAAAAATTCATCAAGAAAGTCTACACAAGCCATTTTCCAACAGCATTTGCTCATTTTCTGTCTCTGTGCCACATTTTGGTATTCTCACAATATTTCAAATATATTTTATTATTATTATACTAGTGGCCTGGTGCAAGCAATCATGCACATTGGAAGGAAATTTATTAGAAGAAATATTTTAATATTGCTATTCGCCCTTTCTCTATAATAGAAGTGTCAGAGATGAAAGAAAATTAGTAAAATGTATATGAAAACAATATATATATCCTATATAATAAAGAGGTAATATGCAAATTGACCATTGCATCCTCGCACAAGATGGCCACTCCCATGTGGTCACAAGATGGCCACCACAAGATAGCCAGCAGGGAAGGGCAGTTGGGGGCGACTGGGCTGGAAAGTGAGGGCAGTTGAGGGTGACTGGGCCAGCAGGAGAGGCCAGTTGGAAGGACCAGACCTGCAGGGGAGGGCAGTTGGGGGTGACCAGGCTGGCAGGGAGGGCAGTTAGGGGTGACCCGGTTGGCAGGAGAGGGAAGTTAGGGTTGACTGGGCCGGCAGGAGAGGGGAGTTGGGGGTAATCAGGCCAGCAGGAGAGGGCAGTTGGGGGTGACTGGGCTGGCAGGGGAGGGCAGTTGGGGGGACCAGGCCTGCAGGGGAGGGCAGTTGGGGTTGACCAAGATGGCAGGGGAGGTCAGTTAGGGGTAATCAGGCTGGCAGGGGAGCAGTTAGGCGTCAATCAGGCTGGCAGGTGAGTGGTTAGGGGGTGATCAGGCTGGCAGTCAGAAGTGGTTAGAGGAAATCAGGTAGTCAGGCAGGCGAGTGGTTGGGAGCTAGCAGTCCCAGATTGTGAGAGGGATGTCCCACAGGGATCGGGCATAAACTGGCAGTCAGATATCCCCTGAGGGGTCCCATATTGGAGAGGGTGCACGCTAGGCTGAGGGATACCCCCCTCCAATGAATTTCATGCACTGAGCCTCTAGTTGATTAATAAATAAACAATAACATGATATAACAACAAAAACGATATAAAAACAACATTGATAAAACAATGACTGCTAAATTGATTAAACTTATTCCAATGTGCCAATAGTTGGTCTTCAGACATATTCTGTTATATGTTGCTTTCTTTCAGCTTCATAATCTCAAAAAAAAAACAACCAAATTCACAATCAACAATGACAGATTGAAACACATGCGTGTTATTGGTGCCAGTGAGAACTTTATATGTATCACGCATGTGCAAGTCAATGTTTATTTTTAAATTGCCAGTGCGCTTCATATGTACCTGCCATTTGTTCGGTCACTTAGCCACCCACTCACCACCCATTCCCCAGCCAATCTCCCTCTCCTCAGGCCTTCCTATTCCTGAGACACAACAATATTGAAATTAAGCCAATTAGTCATCCTACAATGGCATCTAAATGTACCAGTGAAAGGAATAGTCGCATGTCTCTCACTTTAAATCAAACCTAGAAATTATTAAGCTTAGTGAATAAGGCATGTCAAAGCCTAGATAAATCAAAAACTAAATCTCTTGAACCTAACATTTAGCCAAGTTGTAAATGAGGTTTAATGAAAGAAGCCATCTCTACAACATTAAAATACAAGGTGAAGCATCAAGGGCTGATATAGAAGTTGCAGCAAATTATCCAGAAGCTCTAAGATAATTAATAAAGGTGATACACTAAACAACAGATTTTCATTGTAGCTGAAATAGCTTTATATTGGAAGGAGATGCCATCTAGAAATTTCATAGGTAGAAAGAAGTCATGCCTGGCTTCAAAACTTCAAAGAACTAATTGACTCTCTTGTTAGGGTCTAATACTATTGATGACTTTAATTTGAAGCCAATGCTCATACTGAAAATCCTAGGACCTTTCAGAATTATGAAAATCAACTCTGCCTGTGCTTTATAAATGAAACAAAGCCTGAATGACAGCACATCTGTTTACAACATAGTTTACTGAATAATTTAAGCCCACTGTTGAGCTCAGGAAAAAAAAAAAGATTCCTTTCAAAATATTACTGCTCATTGACAATGTACCGGTCACCCTCTGTAAAGCTCTGATAGAGATGTACAAGATTAATGTTGTTTCAAAAACAATTAAAATTTTTAAAAAAGATTAATGTTGTTTTCATGCCTGTTAACAAAACATCCATTATGCAAACAATGCAACAAGGGGTAATTTTGACTTTTAAGTTGTTCAATTTAAGAAATACATTTCGTAATGTGATAGCTGCCATAGTGATTCCTCTGATGGATGTGAGCAAAGCAAATAATTCGCCATTATAGAATCCATTAAGAACATTAGTATTTCATGGAAAGATGTCAAAATATCAACATTAATAAGAGTTTTGAAGAAGCGGGTTCCAACCCTCATGTATGATTTTCAGAGCTTCAAGATATCAGTGGAGGCACTAACTACGGATGTGGTGGAAATAACAAGAGAACCAGAATTACAAGTAGAGCCTGAAAATGTGACTGAATTATTGCACTCTCATAATAACACTTTAGTGAATGAGGAGCTGCTTGTTATGAATGAGCAAAGAAAGTAGTTTCTTAATATGAAATATACTCCTGGTGAAGATTTTTTAAAGATTGTTGAAATGATAACAAAAGATATTACATAATCTTAATTGAAAAAGCAGTGACAGGGTTTGTGAGGATTGACTCCATTTTTTGAAAGCTGTACTGTTTGTAAAATGCTATCAAAGAGCATTGCATCCTACAAATAAATTATTTGTAAATGGAAGTGTCAATTGATGTGGCAAACTTCATTGTTGTCTTATTTTAAGAAATTTCCACAGTCACTCAAACATTCAGCAACCATCAGGCAAGACCCTCCACCAGCAAAAAGATTATCATTCACTGATGGTAAGCATTTGTTAGTAATAAAGTATTTTTAATTAAGTTATGTATGTTTTTAGATATAATTCTATTACACACTTAACAGATTACAGTATAGTATAAACATAAGTTTTATATATACTGGAAACTGAAAAATTCATATGACTTGCTTTATTGCAATAATTATTATGGTGGTATGGAACAAAACCAGCAAGATCTCCAAGATATGCTTGTATTTAATTGTATTTCTTATAAACCATCACAAATACTTTTTGAAATGTAATCATGTGTAAATCACATTCTCTCTCTCTCTCTCTCTCTCTCTCTCTCTCTCACACACACACACACACACACACACACACACACACACACTCACTCACACAGCATGACATCAAATATACAGATAAAAATCAAGCAGAAAAATCATTTATATAGAATGCCTCCACCATAATTCAGAAAACATTTATATTATCTACAAAAGCCAAATTAAGCTTATCTCTACATCTACAAACAAACCAAAACTAAACAGAATACACAAAGAACAAAAACTATCAGCAAGAACATTAGATAGTCTTTGGAGATTACATAAATGTGAAAACATTGTATAGGAAATTCTGATAAAGTACGAAAATGCTGACCAGCCAATATGGCTCAGCGATTGAGCATATATCTATGAACCAGGAGGTCATGGTTCGATTTTCAGTCAGAGCATATGCCCGGGTTGCGGGTTCGATCCCCACTGGAAGGCATGCAGGAGGCAGCCAATCAATGATTCTCTTTCATCATTGATGTTTCTCTCTCTCTCTCCTTTCCTCTCTGATATATACATGAGGAACATATACATATATATGTAATTTACACATATATGTAATTTTTTAAATTACTAAAAGGCTTGCCTCAAGATTCCAACTACCCACCAGATCATCAGAAATGTTGCTAGCCCTACCCAGTTTGGCTCAGTGGATAGAGCATCAGCCGGGGACTAAAGGGTCCTGGATTTTATTCTGGTCAAAAGCACATGCCCATGTTGTGAGCTAGATCCCCAATATGGGGCGGGCAGGAGGCAGCTGATCAATGATTCTCTCTCATCACTGATGTTTCTATCTCTTTCCTCTCCTTTCATCTTTGAAATCAATAAAAATATATTTTTAAAAAGTTATTAAAATACCTTCTGGAGGTAGGAAATATCACACATACATTACATACTTACATACATACATACACACATATAGATAGACACAAATAAAGATCTTAACACCTTTCATTCTAAAATTTCAGTCATGAGTCAGGCATAAACTCAGTATGGATAAAAAAGGGACGATATACTAAATATCACAAGCTCAGGGGATGCCTACATGGTAGGTCTTACAAACTCAGAGACTAAAAGTAACCACATAAGTTTGTTTGAACATATACATTTCTAAAAATGGGTCATGGCAAGTAGTCATGTCTGCTTGTAACTTTCTTGGCAAAGGTAAATCTTTACCTTAAGTGAGCCTGTATATTACTTTTTGTATCTAATATGACATACCTTTATCAGAGTGGTGGTGAACATACAATTCAGTGTACAGATGACGTGGTGTAGAATTGTGCACCTGAAACCTGTATAATGTTGTTAATCAGTGTTATCCCAATAAATTCAATAAAAAATAAAAAGAAATGTTGCTAAAGACAAATGACAGCATCCACCAAAATAGAAATTATAGGAAGGAAAATAATCTCACATATCTTCCTAAAAACTATAGATGAGGAAAACTAGGAGATGGATGGTACTAAAACAATATGGCCCAAGAAAGCAGCAGCACCAAGTCAGACCTTATTATGTAATGAGGTAATGATTAGCTCTCTTGATGAAGTAATCAAGGTAGCAAAATGTAGAGGCCCTGCCCTGAAGGAACTGACCTGAATATTTCCAGACCAAACTTGTTTTAAAAAAGATAGTCTTGGAGGAACTGGGGAGGAACCAGTAAGGGGGAGGGGCTGATAGCACCATTTCTATTGGAAATAAACCAGGTGAAAGCATACAAGAAACAAAGATGCCCCTGTTCTCTTTTCCACATTACATAAAGAAAAATCAATCATTATTTCAGAACAAACCTCTGCACCCACAGGATGCTGACTATTTAAGGTGAATATAACTAAAACTAAATAAGCAAGAATTGCAAGCCCAAGGATCATTTAAAAAGCATAAAAAAATGTTTTAGTTTATAATAGGTGCATCCACCATTGGTAATAAAGATTTTAAGCATGCAAGTATGACCAGAAATTTTTAGAGTGTTTTCCTCTTATTCAAGACAATATGAATGAGGGAATAATTTTAGTTTCTATCTTCCCTATTTATTTTTGTATTATTCCAGTGGTTAGCATAGACACTTATATTGGCAAGCGGGCATTAAATATCTGTTAAATTGATTAAGTCCTGCTACAACACTCCTAATCTCTGTGGATTTTTATTCTTTCCTTTTAGTCACCAACGTCTAGTCAGTTGCCAAACTCTATTTTTATTTTTGCCAAGTCTCTACCATCAGCCCTCTCCTTTCAACCCCTTCCGCCCTATTTCAAAAATCTATTACTGCTTCCACTGAGTAATACAATAGCCTCTTAGCTGGTATTCCCAATGCTGAAATGGGCATATTAGTATAAAAATACAATCTTGCAAAACGCAATCAGAAAGAATAAGAAAACTTGAATAGACTGATAACTACTGAGGAAATTAAAGCAGAATATATATATAATCTTCTAGCAAACAAAAGCCCTGGTCTGGACAGCATCCAGCTTCACAGGGGAATTTTACCAAACATTCAAAGAAGAACTAAAACCTATCCTCCTCAGACTATTTCAAAAAATTTAAGAGGAAGGAACACTTTCAAGCTCCTTCTATGAAACCAGCATTACTTTAATCCCAAAAACAGATAAAGACACTACAAAGATAATTACATATGATGAACATAAATGGTAAAATCCTCAACAATGTATTAGCAAATCAGATCCAGCAATGCATTAAAAAAATCATACACCATGACCAAGTGGGATATATTCTGGGAATGCAAGGCTGGTACAATATTCACAAGTTAATAAATGTGATACATCACATAAATAAATTGAAGGACAGAAAATCACATGATTATATCAATTGATGCAGAAAAAGTATTCGACAAAATCTAATACCCATTTTTGATAAAAACTCTCAGCAAAGTGGGAATAGAGGGATTATACCTCAACATAATAAAGGCCATATATGACAAACCTACAGCCAACATCATATTCAATGTGCAAAAACTAAAACAATTTTGCTTAACAACAGAAACAAGACAGAGATGTGTGTTTTACCATGATTATTTAACATAGTACTGTACGTCCTAGCCATAGTGATCAGATAAGAAAAAAGAAAAGACATCCAAATTGGAAAGGAGTAAGTAAAACTGGCATTATTCACAGATGACATAATAATGTACATAGAAAACCCTAAATACTCCATCAAAAAAACTACTAGATTTAAGAAATAAATTTGGCAACATAGCAGGATACAAAATTAGCACCCAGAAATCAATGGCATTTTTATACAATAATAATGAACTGTCAGAAAGAGAAACTAAAAAAAAAAAAAAAAAAAATCCCATTTACCATTACAACAACAAAAAAAATTTAAGATACTTAGGAATAAACTTAACCAATGAGATAAAAGACCTGTACTCAGAAAATTACAGGACATTGAAAAAATAGATAGAGGAAGATACAAACTAGTGGAAGAATATACCATGTTCATGGGTTGGTAGAATCAACATCAGTAAAATGTCCATTCTACCTAAAACAATCTATAGATTCAATGCAATCCCTATTAAAATACTAATGGCATAGCCTTAACCGATTTGGCTCAGTGGATAGAGTGTCAGCCTGTGGACTCAAGGGTCCCAGGTTCGATTCTGGTCAAGGGCATGTACCTTGGTTGCGGGCACATACCCAGTGGGAAGTGTGCAGGAGGCAGCTGATCGATCTTTCTCTCTCATCAATGTTTCTCTCTATCCCTCTCCCTTCCTCTCTGTAAAAAATCAATAAAATATATTTTTTAAAAAATACTAATGGCATAGTTCACAGATCTATAACAAACTCTACAAAAATTTTTATGGAACAAAAAAAAAAAAAAAAAAAAAAAAAAAAAAAACAAACAAAAAAACCCGAATAGCCATAGCAATCTTGAGAAAGAAAAATAAAGTTCAAGGAATAACAATACCAGATATCAAGTTATAGTACAAAGCCACTGTATTTGAAACAGGCTGGTACTGGCACAAGAACAGGCATATAGATCAATGGAACAGAACAGAGAACCCAGAAATCGACCCAAGCCATAATGCTCTATTAATATTTGACAATGAAGGCAAAAACACACAATGGAGTCAAGAGAGTCTCTTAAATAAATGGTGTTGGGAAAATTGGACAGATACACGCAAAAAAAAAATGAAACTAGACCACCAATTTACACCATACAGAAGAATAAACTCAAAGTGGATAAAAGTCTTAAAAGTAAGTTGTGAAATCATAAAAATCTTAGAAGAAACTATAAGCAGCAAAATCTCAGACATCTGTCATAGCAATATGTTTACCAATACATCTCCTAGGGCAGTGATGGTGAACCTTTTGAGCTTGGCGTGTCAGCATTTTGAAAAACCCTAACTTAACTCTGGTGCCAGGTCACATATAGAAATTTTTTGATATTTGCAACCAGAGTAAAACAAAGACATATTTTTTGATATTTATTTTATATATTTAAATGTCATTTAACAAAGAAAACTCAACCAAAAAAATGAGTCCGTGTGTCACCTCTGACACGCATGTCATAGGTTTGACATCACTGTCCTAGGGCAAAGGTAACTAAGGAGAAAATAAACAAATGGTACTACATTGAAATAAAAAGCTTCTGCACAGCAAAAGATAACATCAACAAAATGAAAATAGAGACCACTGCATGAAAGATCATATTTGCCAAAGATACATCCAATGAGGGGATAATTTCCAAAATATACAAGGAAATCAGTTATACAACTTAACAAAAGGAAGACAAATAATCCAATTAAAAACTGGGCAAAGGACCTAAATAGACCTTTCTCCAAAGTGGACATACAGATGGCCAAGAGACATTTGAAAAATGTTCAAATTCACTGATCATCAGAGAGATGCAAATTAAAACCATATGAGGAATCACCTCACACCTGCCAGAATGGCTACCATCAACAAATCAACAAATGATAAGTGCTGGCCAGGATGTGTAGAAAAGGGAACCCTAGTACACCGCTGGTGGGAATGCAGACTGGTGCAGCCATTATGGAAGACAGTATGGAGTGTCCTCAAAAAATTAAATATAGAACTGCCATTTGACCCAGTGATCCCACTTCTGGGAAAATGTCCTAAGAAATCCGAAACACCAATCAGAAAAATTGTATGCAACCCTACATCCATAGCAATGCAATTTACAATAGCTAAGATCTGGAAACAGTCCAAGTGCCCATCAGTAGATGAGTAGATAAAAAAGCTGTGGTACAGCCAGTTCCAATGTACCTCAGTGGTTGAGCATCAACCTATGAACCTTTTTTTCAGTAGCCAACAGAGCCCATATTTCCTTTTCAGGCCATTATCCACTTCTCACTGGAACCAAGCTAGTTCTTGTTTGAAACCTCCAACACATTTTTCCATAGAGCAATTCTACAGTGTTTAAGCTCTTCATCATTATACCTCTCCATTGTGCACTGGTCTGAAAATGTAACTACCCTTAATAATTTTTCCTGTGGGAAAAAAGTTAAAACAACCAATTTTCATACTTCTGAATGATAATTCAAAGGTTAACAATGACCCATGAAATAAGACAGATAAAATATATTAGAAAAGATTCCATAATATATGATAGTATATATAATCTTTAATTTTATCATGATTCAACACACACAGAAATTACTTCCTTTCACATTAAAATTAATAGATTATTAGGTTTTATTTAAGAATGTCAACATATTTTCAAAATATATATTTACAATGAAAGCAACCTTAGTCCCCAAAACTATCACAATTGAAGGCTGCAGAGCTCATGCTCAAAGATTAACATTTCTAAAGTCAACATCAACAAACATGTAATTAGAATAAATATAAATTCTGAAAGGAATGTCATTATAAACAAATAACAAAAACTTCTACTAAATACTAAGCAGGCCTGTTTATATGTAGCATTTAGTTTTCACCTAGAATATTTGAATTAACTCACTTGCAGGGTTAAATCTACACAATCATAACTGTTTTAGGCAAAGAATGCAGAAATACTATCTTCACCACATTACCTTCACCTTTCATTTTACTTCATAGGGATTAACAATTTCCACTGGAGTATTTTTCCAAATTGCTGAGGTAGAAAGACCCATTGTTAAATCTCTACTATATCTAAAGCATACTGCAAACAATAAAAAACCATGTGTGGTAATTACAATAGAAAACACTTAAAATAAATATAAAGAAAGAAAACACTTATACAGTAAAAGTTAACAAAAATAATGAAATAATAGGCATGTGAAAGGCTACCCAGTCCCCACCCCATCCTTATTCAAGTGGTCTTGCAAACCAGTCACCTGAGTCTATGTCAGTAGATTACATACATGAATACAACAGTAATTCCTCTGCTCTTGAATAGTCTGGCAGAAAATTCTTGGAAGTAAAACATCCCTACATTCCAAAAAGAAATGAACCCCTCTTCATTTGTCTTGTTCTTAATAGATGTAGAATATTAAATGTTTTTGGGAATTGCTTAATTCTGTAGTAAAATATTCCCTATAAGTAGAGAGGACTCAACTTTAGACAACTGAATTTGTTTCTACTACATTCTTGTTAAATGTTACTCTGCCATGTAATTTTAACCCAGTTCAGTTGGAAATTTGAAAGGACAAAAGAATGAGTTAAACAGGCAAGTGTCCAAAGTGTATTTTTAAGGATGGAATGATACTTAAAGACGTATTTGCACCTTGAGACACTGAGGATTTCAAGTCCTTCCTCAAAAGACCCTATTGGGAGTCAGTTTGGCATTCAAGTATTTTTAGAAGGTCTATGGTGGCCTCTACTGTAGTACTAGGATGTCAATCAATTAAGTTATCAGATCTGACTTTCTATCCCAAAAGTGTAGTTATTGTGCTTAAATTCTGCCTGCTTTTAATAGCAACAACAACAAACAAACAAACAACGAGAAAGCGAAGTACCTGTGCACATCTAAGTTCTCACTGCACAGCTGATCAAAGTTCAACCACAACAGTTTCAGAAGAGGAGCAGGAAGAGAGGAGAACCAAAATATTATGGTTAAATCTCGCTGTCTTACCAAAGATACATTATATAAGGGCTGGAGTTTACTATGTGTCTTTTATGGAACAATGGGGTGGCGGACAACAATTGTGAAAGGCAGAAAGAAGGGGTGGAGGAAAGGGGGCGGTGGAAAGAGGGGACCACAGAGGATGCAGTATAACATCACCTGAATGTAGATTAAAAAATCTGGTGTCCAGTTAATCGACACTGGGGTTGTTACAAAAAAGACACAAGCCACACAGAAATGAAAAAAAAAAAAAAAAAAAAAGTATGGCGCACTCATCCTAGTTGCAAATATCCCCAATTACTTAGTCCACTTGGTGTTTTTGTTGCCCTGGGTTCCTAAAACACCCACGCTTCAACAGAGAGCTGAAGTTAGCAGCTGTCCCCCAAAGTGTTCCCAGCGAGTGCAGAGAGACTTGCGAACCCAGCGCGACACCTGGCTCATCCCCTAGTCCCACTCTAGAGCGCTAAGTGCAGAAACTTAGTCACAACTCCAGAGCAGCCAGCGAGGCAGGCACTCTCTCCACAACTGAGCCTGCCAGCTAGTCCCTGCCTGCTCTGAGGGAAGGCACAGTTGGGACAGAGCTTGTTTAATCCTCCTGCAGCCTCCAGAGGGCTTGCTTGGGCACCCTGCTCCCCAGCCCCACGCCCCTTCTTTCTGGAGTCCCCGCCAGGATCCGGAGGGAAGGAGGAGGGTGGCTCCAGCCCCCCTCGGCCACCACACTAACCTCGCAGCTGCTCGCGCCGCCACCAAACACCTCCATGTCTTGATCCCAGGGCTCCTCCTGAGGAGCGAATGGTAGCATCACCCCTTCAGAAGCACAGGAACAGGAGCTGCCGACCACCGGCCCCGCTGTGCATCCTGTCTGTAGAGCTTTCCTGCCGCCGCCAGGACCTTCCAGCCCCGCCTGCAGCGACCGCTACTCTAGCCACTGGGTCCCTCCGAGGCTGGGAGCCAGAGGTCACCTCCACCACAGGCTGCTGCTCCCCATAGAGAAGACAACTCCGCGCTGTCTCTCCGGGAGCTGCCGCTGGGCTCCGCTCACCACTGCCTCCGCCGCCGTGCCTGTCGCTTGGCGGTGACCCCCCGCCCCCACCCTGTTTCCCTGAGCACCCTCCCCGCTCCAAGCTCTGTCAATATGGCGGCAGCGGCGGCTTTACCTGTGCAGAGCCTGGACAACCCCCCCCCCCACACACACACACACACACACCCTAAGGCGGCACGATAACGTCACCCGAACGTCAATGGAGATTCCCTAGCCTGGGGTGTCGGAGGTGTGGGAAAGAGGGGCGGGAGCGAGTTTGGAGGACCGCGTGGTGGGAGGTGGGACAGAGGGGAGGGGGGCGTGCTGGGCGGGGGAGGGAGGGAGGCCGGAGAGAAGTAGTAAAAGCCACTGCCAGCGCCAGGCTAAACCTGCCCACTCCACGGAGCATGCGCGGCACTGTTCACACATGCTCAGCAGGCCCTCTCAAGTCTACGAAGCAGCCTTGTGCAGGGAGGATTCCCCAAAAAGATGCAGAAACATGGTGATCCTTCTGAACACTGGAGGAGTCAGTGTCAGGGAGAACTCAAGGAATATCTACTTGCAGGGCTCACAGAAGCAGGTGTCCTCTACATCGAACCACAATTTTAGTCCATTATACATTAGCCTCCAAGAAGCTGGAAGTAGGAAGAAAATGCTTTTAAAATAAATTAGTATATCTGTGGTCCCTAACTCCTCCCCTCCCACCCCCTCTCCCGTTGGTCCCTCTCAGTCTGTTTCTGCTGTTTGCATTCATAGTATTGATTACACACTGTTTCTAGTGCACACACACACACACACACACACACCACTTATTGGACCCTACTTGTTGCAATGAAGGTGGAATGTATAGGGGTGAGCAAAAGGATTTTGGTTGTGAGTACGTGAAACACAGAGTTATTCTTGTATTATTATTTATTTATTATTGTATTATTTTCCATATGAACAGCTATAAACCTACTTTTGACCACCCCGATATAAAAGATAACCTTGCCCCTACCCGGCTTTACTGCTTTGCTACTCAAAGCCACACTGTTCTAAATTCTAGAGACAATACTGAGATAAAGTAGATTCTCATACATGGTAGATGATCAAGATCCTTCTCAACAAAACACTTGAAAACCCAAAGTAGTTATTCTACCTTTGACACTTCAAAAAGACTTAAAAGAGCAACTGTAACAGTGACTAAGCTAGCTCAGTACTTTGGAGAGGTTTCTAATGTTGGGTGTACAATGCAGCATCTCCTACCCCCTACTACACCTAAGGCTATTGTGTTGTGCTACAGAAAAACAATGAACTATGCCCTCCATTTATTTCATCATAGAGCTTCCAATGGACCACAAAGATTGGCTCACTGAATTGCAAACAAGAATCATTATTATTGCCCTCCCGACTACTCTCCTTAAAATCCCAGGGAAAGAGCTTTATGAATATGATTCTGTAAAAGTGAAAGCTTTGAAAATAGTGGGTGCATGAAGCATACAATGAAGATATGTGAGTGTGACTGCACGTGTGCATGAAGTTGTGTTTAGCTAAAAAGACAGTGTTTTTAACTAAGGCCAATGCTTTTGAGCACTGGATTGCATACCTTGTTGCCCATTCAAAGACTTTGTTCTGCAATTCCACCCTGATCTCTTTCACAGCAATTATTTTCCTCCCTCTACTGGACTTCTCCCATCAGCAAAAACTATGCTGTTACTGACTTCAACTTGCTGGATCACACATTAGCATTTCATACAGTTCATGAATTCCTCTTTCTTGTTCATTTTTCTCCTACGTCATTGGTCGTTTCTTCTTAGTGTCTTTTATTGGATCATTCCTCATCTTCCCAATCTCTAAAAGTTGTTAACTTCAGAGCTCGATCCTCCATCTCTATCTCCCCCAACATCCATATGGGATTTCTCCATATCCCATTCAGTTCCACTGCTTTAAATTCCATGTGTATGCTGAAGACTCTCAAATGTTATCTTCAACTACAAACTCATGAAAACAATACTCAAACATGCAACTTGACTATACTACCTGGATATTAATAGGTATCTCAAACTTAACCTAGTCAAAACTGAATTTTCAATTCGAGCCCAACAAACCAGTTCCCCAGACTTTGACGGGGAAATTAATGACCTCTACCATCCACCTAGTTTACTGCTCAAATTTCAATTCAAAGTCCTTCTACAACCATCTTTTCTAAAACACCACCCTCATAAGAATCTAGCCTCATCCTGCTTTTTATTCATAACATTAATCAACATGTGGTTGTGATATATTTTTATTCCCCAAAGAACTTTGCATAAAGCCCAGAACGTCCATTTAATAAATAAACCACATCACGTAAATTAAGAAACTTATGGTGAATGTATTACTTTGCTTCTATACAAAATTTAACATATATATATATATATATATATATATATATATATATTCATTAATTCAACATTCTCTTTGACATATAAACATGCACACAGCTCTCTCATTTAAAACAAGTAATCATTGCCCTAGCTGGTTTGGTTCAGTGGATAGAGCATCGGCCTTTGGACTAAAGGGTCCCGGGCTCAATCCCAGTCAAGGGCACATGCCTGGGTTGCGGGCTCGATCTTCATTAGAGGGCATACAGGGGGCAGCCAATCAATGATTCTCTCTCATCATTGATATTTCTCTCTCCCTCTCACTTCCTCTCTGAAATCAATAAAAAAAATTTTTTAAAAAGTAATCATTAAAACCCCTTCCTCAGTTCAATGGTTTTAATAGACTCTTGTTTCTCAAATGTTTCAATCAGTTAACAAGTCTTTTTACTTTTATCTCAAACTGAAGGCCCAGTGCATGAATTCGTGTATGGGAGGGGGAGAGGAGAGACCACTGGAGGTTGGCTGGCCGAGGGGAGGGAGAGAGGGACCATGGGCGATCAGGGCCTGCTGGCAGGGTGGGAGGGGCAAGGGGAAGGACCACGGGAGGTTAGCCATCCAGGGGAGGGGTCACAGGAGGTTGGCCATCAGCCCAAGGTGGGAGTTGGCCCTCAGCCCCCCTGGGAAAGGAGCCACATCTGCCACCACTCACCCCCGGTTCCCCATCCCAGTCTGAACCCAAGGGCCCCGATGGGGTTGGGAGAGGAGGCAACGGTTGCTGGTGCAGTTCCCAGCCTCCCCACTTCCTCCTTCCCTCACTGTCAAGCCACCACTGCAGCAGGTGGGTGGCCCCTGGGGAATGGAGAAGATGGGAGTGAGACAAACCCTTGTGTCTAGGGGTGACTTTCAATAGATTGTAGTGAGGGAGCTACTCTGCTACATATGAAACCCCAACCCAGAAGCAGATCTCTACAAATGGTTAGCTGACAGTGGTTGGCAAACTGTGGCTTGAGAGCCACATGCTGCTCTTTGGCCCCTTGAATGTGGCTCTTCCACAAAATACTGACTTGTGTGCATGAGCCATGAAGTTTCAATCGCACTGTACATGCGCACCCGCACATGGTATTTTGTTGAAGAGCCACACTCAAGGGGCCAAAGAGCCGCATGTGGCTCACAAGCCACAGTTTGTCAACCACTGGTTTAGCACCAGGGGCCAATGGGGGCCAGCTGGCCAGGAGGAGGGGCCATAGGAGGTTGGCTGTAAGAGTGCACTTACCACCAGGGGGCAGCTCCTGCATTAAGAGTCTGCCCCCTGGTGATCAGTGCATGGCATAGCGACTGGTCATTCCAGTTGTTCTGTTGTGATGGTCACTTAGGCTTTTATATATATAGATCTTTGTTTTAAATGTATGTTCCATCCCCATGGCCAATGTTTCAGTTCACCTCACACATTTCCTTGAAATAATGATACTAATAATACCTCTTACCTGGTCATTCTGACCTTGATTTATACACACACACTCTCTTTCCAATCCATCCTCCTCACTGTCAGCCCAGTGATCAAAATTCTTCAATGATTTTTCCATCATCTCCACTAAAATATCCAAACTCCTTAGCTCTGAATGAAAATGCTTTCACCTTCTGGCCTCTGACTGTCTTTCTAGCTTCACTTACCACCTCATATTCCAGCAAAACATATGCACATGTTATTGTCTCTTTCTTATCCTAGTCTCCCGAGACAATTTATTCTTAATAGCAATCAACACTAACAACTATTATTTATGAAAACTTGCTATGCTTCAAGCATATGCTCTTCATGAAATCATTTAGCTCTTGTAAAAATTTGTAAAAAAAAAAAAAAAAAAATATATATATATATATATATATATATATATATATATATATATATATATATATATATAAAATCTGCCTTTTACAGATGAGGAACCTGGGCTTTGAAAAGTTTCAGTAATTTTTCCAAGATCTCTGCTGGGGTCCAACCCCCAGCAGGTCCAGGGGTCCCCAAAGGTGTGGACGGAGTCGGAAAAGAAGGAATGACACGGAGACAGCGTTCAGTTGATCAGCAGCCTAGCCAGGATCTCCAGCCAGGTTCTGTGTCCATGTTCTCTTGCTAGGCTCTCCAGCCAGGTTCTCCAGGTTCTCCAGCCAGGTTCTGTAGCCATGTTCCCTCGCTAGGTTCTCCAGCCAGGTTCGGTTTAGGTTCTCCAGCCAGGTTCGGTCGCCAGGTTCTGTAGCCGGGTTCTTCAGCCAGGTTCTGTCTAGGTTCTCCAACCAAGTTCTGGAGCCAGGTTCTGTCCAGGATCTTTTGCCATGTTCTCTCCAGCGAAGTTCTTCTGTCTCTAGGTTCTGTGTAGGTTCTGTCTTCTAAGTTCTGTGTCTAGGATCTTCATCTAAGTTCTGTGTCCTGTTGTCTTGTTACATCTGTATTTATACCAGTTGATTCCAATCCTATCAATCTCTATTCCAAAGGTTAGGGCGTTTCTTATCTCCATTCCAGGGAGTAAAAATTATGTAGCTTAAGCATGATTGTTCGTAGTTAAAGTGATTAACTACCCGCCTGGCACTTAGTTAAGAGGTTTTATTCCCTCCCTAACTTCAGGGGAAAATCCCTACCTGGGGAAACAACCTTTCTCAGAGAGGTGGCCTTGGTTAAAACACATAGTGCCAAGAAGGTGAGCAAACATATTAAGAACAGTATGCCATATACGCCAGGTCCCTTGAAACAGCAAGGATGGACCGGCTCCCGGCAGATCTCTAGATACTAAGTGGGAAATCTAAGATTAAAATTAGGTCTGGCAGGATGTCTAATGTCCTATCTAATGCCAAAACTCTGTGAGCCTCTCTGATCTTACCCCCTTGCCCCCCACACACATACTCCATATTCTCATTTCACTTATCTTCGTGGAAAATTAGTCACCCATTCCTTTATACTGCATAACATCTTTTCAATATCCTTATTTCAGCATATCTTTATTTTTCTTTACCAGCAAACTGTGAGGTTTTTATGTGAATGAATTAACTTATTAAGCTCTGTATTCATAGCATATGGCTAGTGTTCAATAAATATGTTGGATGCGCAAACATTCCTCTACTTTAGTCAGACACCATGTTAAAGCTGATATAAAATCTTGTGACAGTACTTAACTCTTCAGAGTTTAATGCTTACTTGTTCTGTATTGACTCCCAATGTCAAAGACATATGGTTTAATTTTAAGTTACTAGTAACTGTGGCATACTGGATCTAATTTCTACTAGCTGATAAGGATATTGTTGGCTTATTGGTGGAAAACATGACGACTTTATTTTTAGTACAAAGGTGGGTATTAGGGAATGTTTGAGTTTTTCAGTCTTCAGCAAAGTATGTACAACAGAGATTGTTGTTTTCTTTTCAGGATTCAGGAAATGTTTCACCTTAAGTATTTTTCATATCTATGTCTCTGGATTTCCAATTATTGTAGCATTCTTTTAA
Organism: Myotis pilosus; assembly: GCA_036010255.1. Taxonomy (NCBI): domain Eukaryota; kingdom Metazoa; phylum Chordata; class Mammalia; order Chiroptera; family Vespertilionidae; genus Myotis; species Myotis pilosus. The sequence goes on along the minus strand of JASKON010000009.1, from coordinate 4,517,664 downwards.
AAATTACACAATCTTTGGCAATATTTTGGTGATTCTTTGACTGGAATGTACTCTATCTTAATAATATATATTGTTCATAATAAAGGATTATAAAATGGGCTCCACCACTATTAGAACATGTGTTCTGAGTATTTCTAGGATTAGGGAAGGGTACACTTAAACCTCCATACTGATTTATTTACCCTCAGACAAATGACACATTGAATGACTAGGGTTAGGAGTGAAGTGGGTGGCCATGTACTTTAACTGAAAAAATTTAACTGATTTATATGGAGATGAAAATCAACTCATCTTGCCCCACTAAGGGGGTATGAAATAAGAACCAAGGGCTTTTGATCAGCAGTTCACAGACTACTCACAGATCCTGTACTGGTTCTCATTTCTATAATGTGACATATGCAAAGTAACACATACTAGAGGTATAATTATAGAAAAAGTCATATAGTCTATCAGTATTCTCTGCCTATTTCTCAAAGTTTATAATCCAAATAGCTGGGAAATGGTAAGTCAACATAGAGCATAAAAGCACTATTAAAAATGTTCAAAAATATATTTTAAGATATTCTGATTTAAAAATATAAAAATAAGATTTGAGTACAGAAACAAGAAACTTTTAAGTGTTTAAGTTTTAATAAGTACTTATTATTTTTCACTCCTTAGGAAGGTTAAAGAACTTTTATTCTCTAAAATACTAAGCAACTTTGGGTCCCCTAAAAATCAATTTCTAAAGAAGGAGCAATTCACACATACTGGTGAAATGTGAGCTCACTATTATGTTTTTGTTTAAATGAATGAGATTAAATAAATAAATATGATCACAGTTTAATAATTTTTCCTCTTTGGACAGTAAAGTTTATAGTACATAAAGAGCCTAATCCCTTAAAAATATTAAAGAGCAGGAAGAATAATAACCATTATTTGTAGTCCAACTCCTAAGATTTTTATGAAAGATACAATTCATGATTTAGTTAGAAATCCAATTCATTTAATATTAACAGTGGCACCTATTACAAAGGAGTTCTGCTATATTATATATGAGCAAAATAACAAACAGTAAAATTTTATTTTTGTTTCTAAATCTTTTTAAATCAGTTCAACATATTTGATTATAATGTTATTTTGGGGGTGGGGGTGGGGAAAGAAACACAGTTGATCTTACTAGTGGGTTTGCCAAAATGTTAGAATGATGGATCTACTAAACAGGAAATGAATTCTAAGGGTGACATACATAAAGGTAATAATCAACTTTAACTAACAAAGAGGATACACTTTTATAAGCCAAAGCAATAATGCAAGATATGAAGGTAATCTGGCTGCCTGCCCACATCTTTCATAGGTTCACCAAGGTTGACTAGTCCAATTCAATTGGTTAGTCTTCCCTAATTCACACTTTTCCATTTAAGACCTTTGCAATTTTGGGACTTTATTGAGGAGAGTTCCTTATGAGATAAAGTTGGACCAGTCTTTGATGAAAGGTATAGGAGTAACTATGTCACCCTATTCAAACTTCCAACATAATCATTAATCTGTAAAGCAATAAAAACTACAGATTTTCACAGCTATCAGTTTACCTAGTTTCAGACTGTCTTTTGCATATAATTGGCAAAACTGTTGTCACCTACAATAAAACATTTGATTAGAAATACCATGACTGAAGTAAAAATAAAGTATTTTCAAGGGCCCATCCATATCTGCTCACCCCCTGGCATTTATGGTTTTTAAATAGAATTTATGTTAAACTGAAACAGATAATTTCAGACTTATAATCATGGTCTTATTAACATCATACACTAAGTCATTGGTAAGTGTGCATCAACTGCCGGGTTTTGTCAAAACAGAGATTACTGAGCTTCAGTATTTCTGATTCAGTAAACCTGGATTGGAGGCTGAGTGTTTGAATTTCTACCCAGTATTCAGGTGATTCTAATGTTGCTAGTATGGGACCATACTTTGAGAAACACCACCTTAACTCACATATAGCTAAAGTAAGTAAGAGACAAATATTTTTAAGTAATTTTGTCCAAAAAGCCTAGATGATTCATTCAAGTTTTAGATATTTTGAATTCATATCAACAATTAATAGGGACTTGGAAAGTAAATGAAAATTTAAGCCAGAAAATTTTTATAAAGGATATTTTATATAAGGTGCAAACTCTACTGAGCCACTTTAAGGCCTTATTATATAAAAACAGTTGGCATAATAATAACTTATTAGTGTACATAGTTGAATGTAATAAAAGTGTCTTTTTCATCATGCCCTGTTTTAAGAATTCAACTGGGAAAGTGGGCAAATTTCAAAGTGGCTACAAAAAAAAAAAAAGGACAGGGGCAGGGGTAGAGCTTCTAGGTTAGTTGTAGTCAATAAGCCATAGATAAGCAGGTTAAAATAGGAAGATAGGTAGATATTGATATGGTTATGGACAGTAGGTTCTTATTCAGTGGATCAGGATAATGATGTGGTGTAGTACCCTGGATAGCTCCATGGAAGAGAAGTTGCTTTGAGTCTAAGTCAGGTCTTACCTAAGTAAACCCTTATTTTTTTTTTTCTACTTAGAGCTGCATTCCTTGTCAGAATTCTGAATGTTAGAGGAGCCCAAACATTTTATGTAAGATTGTGTGCCTGGGAACTAGGGGGTAAAGAATTATTTTAGTTTTCCAAGGAATATTTGGACCCTATCAGATTGAAAGCAGTAAATATTTTGACCTAACTTAGAGCAACAGAGACATCCATAATTCCCAAATAAGCCTATGTAAGGATCCTGACATATTTAGACAAAACAAGACTTTTAAAACCAATAATCTGTTTTCTATACTAAAACTGAGACTTATTTTTATTATTTTTTTCTGCACTTAGTTATTCAGAGTTTGTTTAGTTCCTAAATTATTTATTAAATTTAACTATAGTCTAGTTTCAAGCTGTTTTTAAAGTAAATACTATGCAAAATAATCTTGTTACTCCTTAACAAATTTCTAGAAAATACACCCTATCCTATATAATAAAGAGCTAATATGCAAATGGTCATCACGCCCTCATGCTCTCGCACCCTCACGCCCTTGCACCGGGGCCGGGGCACCTGAAGCTGCACTGAGGGACCAGAGGCCATGCCCCCACCCAGAGTCAGGCTGAAGCTGTGCCCCCCACCTGGTGGGGCTTGATGGAGGACCTGAGGCTGCGCCCCCCAAACTACGGGGTTTGATGGGGGTGGGGCCAGTCGGGTCTGGGTCTCAAGCAATTTTGAGGCATGCGCGGGTGGGCCAGGACTTGAATCTGGGTTCTGCAATGCACCCCAGACTCTGACAGAAGGGAGATTTTCATATACAATTTTACTAATTTCCTTTCATCTCTGACACTTCTATTATAGAGAAGGGCAAATAGCAATATTCAAATACTTCCTCTAATTAATTCCCTTTTAACATGCACAAATTTTGTGCACCAGGCCACTAGTATAACCATAAAAAGTTCTTAAAGGCAACACAGCTTCTACCTATCTTATTTACTTTTTATGTCTTTCACTATGATGTAGTATATTTAAGTGAACATTTAATTGAAGAAAGATTAAAACCTATTTTCCTAAAAATTATACACGCTTAAGGTATACAATATGATTTGATACACATATATAGTGAAATATTACTACAGTTGCTCTAATTTACATATCATCTCCTTATAGTTATCAATAACACCTAAAATCTATTCTCTTAGCAAATTTAGAGTATTCAATACAGTATGATTAACTAAAGCTGCTGTTGATGAACTGTAGACTTATTCATCTTACATAACTACAACTTTGTACCTACTGAGCTCCCCATTCCTTCTTCACCTCTTAACCCCTGTAATCACCATTCTATTCTTTGTTTCTATGTATTCAATTTTTGGGGGATTCCACATATGAGGGAGGTCTTTCTGTGTATGAGTGATTGCACTTAGCATAATGTCTTACAGGTTCATCCACATTGTTATAAAAGGTAGGATTTATTTCTTTTTTATTATTGAATACTATTCCAATGTAACATTTTCTTTAACAATTCATCAATAAACAGACACTTAGATTGTTTCCATATCGTGGCTATTGTGAATAATGTTGCAACAAACATGGTAATTCAGGTATCACTTTGAGGCACTGAGTTGATTTTTAAATTTTTTTTATATTTTATTTATTTATTTTTTTACAGAGAGGAAGGGAGAAGAATAGAGAGTTAGAAACATCGATGAGAGAGAAACATCGATCAGCTGCCTCCTGCATACTCCCCACTGGGGATGTGTCCACAACCAAGGTACATGCCCTTTACCGGAATCGAACCTGGGACCCTTCAGTCCGCAGGCCGATGCTCTATCCACTGAGCCAAACGGGTTAAGGCTGAGTTCATTTTTTTTCATGTATATGCCCCGAAAAGAGATTGCTGGATTACATCATAGTTCTAGCTTTAGTGAAATTTACTATTAATAGGAAGCCCAACAATGGCATTTCTTGTCTTCTAAATTTTAATCCATTCAAAAAAAATAGTTGAAGTTAAAGTCTTACTTAAATGAAAACCTATTCAAACTGAATTTAATATAATACCACAAAAACATTTTCTTAATATATTGAATTGAGAAGAAAACTCATTAAAAACATAAATAAGTGAAGGGATGTGGAAGAGGGTATGGGGGGAGATAAATGGTGACTTGGGGTGTGAACACATAATACAGGGTACAGATGATGTGTTGTTGAATTGTGCACCTGAAATAGGTATAATTTTGTTAACCAGAGTCACTCCAATAAATTCATTAAAAAGAAAAACTATATAAATAGTATACCTTAAGGCAGAGGAGATTTGGCAGTCTTTTAAATAGTAGTAAAATAGGCTGGCCAGTATGGCTAAGTGGATGAATGTCCACCTATGAACCAGGAGGTCATAGTTTGATTCTGGTCAGGGCACATGCCCAAGTTGTAGGCTCAATTCCAAGTGGAGGGCATGCATGAAGCAGCCTATCAATGATTCTCTCCCATCATTGATGTTTCTCTCCCTCTCCCTTCCTTTCTGAAATCAATTATATATATATAAAGTAAAATAGTAATAAAATATTAATGCTGCAAACATCTAAGAACTAGGAAAGATAACTGGACCTACACACAAGGAAGAATGACACCAAAGAAAACTCATATGTGTCTTTTTCATCAACATTCTATTTTTTAAATCTTTATTGTTGAAAGTATTACAAATGTTCCCCTTTTTCCCCCATTGACTCCCTCTAGCTTGCCCCCTCCCCCGTCCCTCATCAACATTTTTAAACAAGTTGATTTTTTTAAGATAATAGCAGCCAGAGTTCAATTTCAGCCTAGGATGTAAAAAAGATGGAAAATATATCAGTTCTACACTAACAACAACCAAAAATGCACATACACAACAAAATCATAACATTTTTTGAACCCATCATCTAGCTGAGGTCACAGGGCAACAGAATAGCTTAAAATCTAAGGAGAACAGAAAAGTAAGCACTGGTTCACCTATAGCATAACACAGGGGTAAAATACTTAGGTTGCCACCAAGAACTAAGGAGACTTGAATTCAAATGTTTAATGAATTGTTACAGGCCATATGTCTAAGCATAGATTATCTAGAACTCCTTGGAGCTGCAGAGACAAGGAAAGTTGCCATCCACTCTCAGGCTGTTTTCCAGAGACTTATATCTGATGATCATGAAAGAAATGAGTGGTAGGGAAGAACACCAGATAAAGCGTTCCTGAATATTATAGGCATGAAAGAAGGGCCCAGCCATTGTAGCAGCAAAGGCAAAAATCTTGCATAAATGCTACTGGGTGATGGAAAAGGAGGGAACAGCACTCACTGTTACCTCTCAGGAAATGCGTAAACACTCACTTCTTTCCAGGCGGGGTAAAAAAAAAAAAAACAGTCTTTCTATTCCTTAGCAGAGAAACAGAAAGCTGTCCTAGACTCAGACAATTAGAAACTTCCTACCAATGGGAAGGGGCAGAAAACTCTCTTTTTCAAAGGTCCACCACATATACAAGGTGAAATTTAGCGGCCTTATAGAAGACAGGCAGTATCACTAAAAAAAACTCCACTCTGTAAATCAGGGCCACAGGGTCTGTGTATGACTGATGCTAAACCAGGACAATAGAGAAACCACCTTGTTCCACATCATGGTAGTATGCACTAAATAAACAATAACAACAAATTAATTGTATATGGGTCATACTGTAAAATGAAAATCTAAACGTTTTAAAAGAAACCAGAAAAAAAATCTTTGTGACTTAGGGTCAAAAATCTTAAAAGAAGAGCTCTGAAACATGACACCAAAGCCATGATTCATAGAACAAATTGATAAATTAGACCTCATCAAACTAAAATATTTTATTCTGAGCCACATGCAAAACAATGAAACTAAACTACATTTTGTCCCCATATACAAAAATTAACTGAAAATAGATTTTAAAACTTTAATATAACACATTAAATAATAAATTATATAGAAAAAAAAAACCATAGGTCCTAACCTTATGAACTCTGGTCTTAGAGAGGATTTTATGAATTTGATCCCAAAGGCAAGGAAAGTAGTTAAAAAATAAATGAATGGGACTATATCAAACTAGAAATCTTCACAGCAAAAGAAACCACCAACAGAACAAAAAGGCAATCAACCAAATAAGAGATGATATTTGCAAAACACAGCTCTGACAAGGGGTTAATATTTAAAATATAAAAGGAACTCATATAACCCAACACCTAACAAACCAATTAAACAGATACTTCTTCAAGAAGATATACAAATGGCCAACAGATATATTAAAAAGATGCTCAACTTCACTAGCCATTAAGGAAATGCAAAAAAAAAAAAAAAAAAAAAAAAACAAAAAGAGATACTACCTTTTACCTGTTAGAGTGGCCATTATCAATAAGACAAGTAATAACAAATGTTGGAGAGGTTGTGGAAAAAAGGGAACCCCCATTCACTGTTGATGGAATGTAGACTGGTACAACCACTATGGAAAACAGTCTAGCAATTCCTCAAAAAATTAACAATAGAGTCACCGTATGACCCAGCAACTCCTCTTCTGGGTATCTACCTGCCTGAAAATTTTGAAAACATTTATTCGCAAAGATATATACACCCCTGTGTTCATTGCAGCATTATTTACAGTGGCCCAAACATAAAAACAACCAAAGTGTCCTGCAATAGAGGACTGGATACAGAAGATGCGGTACATATACACAATTGAATACTACTCAGCCATAAGAAAGGATGAAATAGCGTCGTTTACAACAACATGGATAGACCTTGAGAACATTATGCTAAATGAAATAAGTCAGACGGAAAAAGCTAAGAACCGTGTGATTTCACTCATATGTGGGATATAAAACTGAAACTTATGAACACAAAGAACAGTTTTGTGGTTGCCAAGGGAAATAGGGTTGGGGGAGAAGCGGGTCCTAATATGAGGTGACAGGAGAAGATATTTTGACTTTGGATACATGGTACTATATACTGATTTAGAAATCCACACATGAAATCTATATGTTCATGTTGACCAATGTCACCCCAATAAAATTTATTTTAAAGGGGGGGGCTATCACTACAAATCCTACAAATATTAACAGGATAATAAAGAATACTAAAAACAAGTTAATACCTACAAATCTAACAACTTAGATAAAATAAACTGATTTCTTAAAAGAAACAAATAACAAAAGCTCACTCAAGTCTAAATAAATATTCAAAGAAATATTATTCAGCCACAAAAGGAATAAAGTACTGAAACATGCTACATAGGTAAACCTTAAAAACATTATGCTAAGTTAAAGAGGCCAGAAACAAAAGACCACATATGAAATATCTAAGTAGGCACATCCATAAAGGTAGATAGTAAGTTAGTAGTAGGGGCTTGGGGGAGGGAAAAATGAAGACTATAATGGGTACTGTGTCCCTTTTTGAGGTGATAAAAATATTCCTGAGTTATATAGAGGTGATAGTGATATAATCTTGTAAATATACTAAATTCTACAATTCAAAGAGGTGAAGTTGATAGTATGTGGATTATAAATCAATAAAAAGTAATAAATAGCATGAATAGACTTGTATCTATTAAATTAATTAAATGTATAGTTTAAAATATACCAACAAATAAAATGCAGGCCTAGATACCTTGACAGTTCAATTCTAACAATTATTTAATTAAGAAAAATGTAAGACATGTATCATACAAATCTTAGAAGAAACCATAGGCAGCAAAATCTCAGACATCTCTCATAACAATATATTTACTTATACATCTCCTAAGAAAATGGAAACTATGGAGAAAATAAGCAAATTGGACTACATCAAAATAAAAAGCTTCTACACAGCAAAAGAAACCATCAACAAAATAACAAGAGAGCCCACTTCATGGGAGAATATATTTGCCAATGATACATCCGGTAAGGGGTTAATCTCCAAAATATGTAGGGAACTCATACAATTTAACAAAAGAAAGATAAACAATCCAATTTTAAAAATTGGCAAAGGGCCTAAAACAGCCGTGGGCAAACTACGGCCCGCAGCCCGGATCCGGCCCATTTGAAATGAATAAAACTAAAAAAAAAAAAAAGACCGTACCCTTTTATGTAATTATGTTTACTTTGAATTTATATTAGTTCACACAAACACTCCATCCATGCTTTTGTTCCGGCCCTCCGGTCCAGTTTAAGAACCCATTGTGGCCCTCGAGTCAAAAAGTTTGCCCACCCCTGGATAGACACTTCTCCAAAGTGTACATACAAAAGGCCAAAAGGCATATGAAAAATGCTGAGAGTCACTAATCATCTGAGACATGCAAATCAAAACAACAATGAGGTACCACCTCACACCTTTTAGAATGACTATCATCAACAAATCAACAAACAACAAGTGTTGGTGAGGATGTGGAGAAAAGGGAACCCTCGTGCACTGCTGGTGGGAATGCAGACTGGTGCAGCCTCTGTGGAAAAGAATATGTAGTTTTCTAAGAAAAATAAAAATGGAACTGCCATTTGACCCAGTAATCCCACTTCTAGGAATATATTCTAAGAAATCAGAAGCACTAATCTGAGAGAATATATGCATCCCTTTGTTCATAGCAGAACCATTTATAATATCTAAGATCTGCAAACAACCTAAGTGCCCATCGGCATATGAGTGGATTAAAAAACTGTGGTAAATCCACACAGTGGAATACTATGCAGCTGTAAAAAATAAAGAACCCCTGCCCTAACTGGTTTGGCTCAGTGGATGGAGCATCTGCCTGCAGACTGAAGGGTCCCAGGTTCGATTCCGGTCAAGGGCATACACCTTCGTTGTGGACACGTCCCCAGTAGGGAGTGTGCAGGAAGCAGCTGAATTGATGTTTCTCTCTCATCAATGTTTCTAACTTTCTATTCCTCTCCCTTCCTCTCTGTAAAAAATCAATAAAATATATTTTTAAAAAAAGAAAAGAAAAGAAAGAACTCTTACCATTTGCAAAAGCATGGATGGACCTGGAAAGTATAATGCAAAGCAAAATAAGCCAGACAGAGAAAGATAAGTATCACATGATCTCACTCATATGTGGAATCTAATGAACAACATAAACTAATGAACAAAAATAGATCCAGAGAAATAGAAGCATTGAACAAACTGTCAAACCTCAGAGGAAAGGCAGGGGATGGTGGGTGGGTGGGAAGAGATCAACCAAAGAACTTGTATGAATATATGTGTAACCCATGGACACAGACAATGGGTGGTGAAGCCTGGGGTTAGGGGAGGAGGCAGAGGGGAGAGATCAATGGGAGGGAAAGGGGACATATGTAATACTTTCAACAATACAGTTAAAAAAAGAAATAATATCAATTCTATACAAGCTCTTCCAGAAAATAAAACAAAAAAGGAAATACTTTCCAAGTTATTTATACTTCCAATAATAACCTAATACTAAAAAGGACATAGATTATGAGAAAAGAAAAATACAAACCAATACACTATTTTTATTACTGTAGATTTATATATCTTGAAGTCTGATATTTATGGTCAACTGACATTTTACAATGTTACAGAGGCATTCAATGGAGAAAGAGTACACTTTTCAACAATGGGTAGTGAAAAAACTGGGCACCCATGTGGAAGAAAATGAACTTTGGTCCATTCCTTGCAGCATACACAAAGAGTAACTAAAATAGATTATAAACATAAATGTTAAACCTACACTAAAATTTCTAGAAGAAAGAATATAAATGGCAAGACAATTTTTGTGATCTCTTGTCAGGCAAGACTTTTTTTAGATTTGACACTGAACTCACTGTCCATAAGAGAAAAAATAACGGAAGTCATAAAAATTTAAAATGTCTGCTCTTCTAAGACACCAATGAGAGAATAGAGAGGCACGCCACAAGTTGAGAGAAAATATTTGCAAATCATATATCAAAGGACTTATATCCATAATATACAAGAAACTCTAAAAATCCAATAATAAGAAACAAACTATTAAAAAAACTTTATCTTTATTGCTGAAAATATTACAGATGTCCCTTTTTTTTTCCATTGACCCCCACCAGACCACACCCCCCCCCAGGACCTCACCATATTATTGTCTGTGTCCATGGGCTATGCATATGCATACAAATTCCCAAGTTAATCTCCTTCCATCCACGCCACAACCAGCACCTTCCTTCTGAGATTCCTCAATTTGATCCATGCTTCTGTGTCTCTGGATCTATTTTGTTCATTAGTTCATTTTATTCATTAGATTCCTCAAATAATAAGATCATGTGATACTTGTCTTTCTGTGACTGGCTTATTTTGCTTAGCATAATACTTTCCAAGTCCCTCCATGCTGTCTCAAAGGGTAAGAGGTACTTCTTTCTTACAGCTGCAAGTATTCCATGGTGTAAATGTACCACAGCTTTTTTATACACTGTTGAGCACTTGTTGCTATTTCCAGATCTTACCTATTGCAAATTGTGCTGCTATGAACATAAGGATGCATATATTCTTTCTTGTCATTGTTTCAGATTTCTTAGGATATATTTCTAGTAGGATCACAGGATCAAATGGCAGTTCATTTTTAATTATTTGAGGAAACTCCATACTATCTTCCATAGTGGTTGTACAAGTCTGCACTCCCACCAGCAGTGTAGTAGGGTTCCCTTTTCTCCACATCCTCCCCTGCATTTGTCATTTTTGTTGTTGATAGTAGCCATTCTGACAGGTGCGAGGTAATATCTCATTGTCGCTTTAATTTGCATCTCTCTGATGATTAGTGACTTTGAGCATTTTTTTCAAATGTCTCTTAGACATCTGTATGTCCATTTTGGTATTTTAATAGGGATTGCATTGATCTATAATTTTCTTTGGATAGTATGGACATTTAACTGATGTTATTTCTCCCAATCCATGAATGCAGTATATTCTTCCAGTTTATATATTCCTCTATCTCTTTTTTCAATGTCCTGAGTACAGGTTTTTACCTCCTCAGTTAAGTTTATTTCTAAGCATCTCAATTTTTTTGTTGTTGCTATGGTAAATGGAATTGTTTGTTTAGTTTCTCTTTCTGAGAATTCATTATTAGTGTATGAAAATGCTCAATTTCTGGTTGTTAATTTTGTATCTTGCTACATTGCTGAATTCATTTATTAAAGCTGGTAGTTTGTTGATGGAGTATTAAGTGATATCTACTGGCATGTACAATATCATGCCATCTGCGAATAATGACAGTTTTATTTCCTCTTTTCCAATTTGGATATCTTTTATTTTTTCTTCTTTTCTGATTGTTGTGCTTAGGACTTCCAATATTATGTTGAATAAAAGTGTTAGAAAGGGAGTGGACTGACAATTCTCAGAGGAAAAGAGATGTGGGGGTGCTGGAAGAGACTGGACAAAAATCGTGCACCTATGGATGAGGACAGTGTGGGGTGGGTAGGGGCAGAAGGTGGGGTGGGAACTGGGTGGAGGGGAGCTATGGGGAGGGGCGGAAGAGGAACAACTGTAACAATCTGAACAATAAAGATTTTTTAAAAAGTGTTGAAAGCGGACATCCATGTCTTATTCCCATTCTTAGGAGAAATGTTTTTAGTTTTTGCACACTAAGAAGTTGGGTGTAGGTTTGTCATATATGACCTTTATTATGTTGATGTATGATCCCTCTATTCCCACTTTGCTGAGAGTTTTTATCAAAAATTGGTATTGGATTTTGCCAAATGCTTTTTCTGCATCAATTAATATGATCCTTTGATTTTTGTCTTTCCATTTGTTTATGTGATGTATCACATTTACTGATTTGTGAATTAATGAATTGCTGGGTCTGATTTGCTAATATTTGTTGAGGATTTTAGCATCTATGTTCATCAGGGATATTGGCCTGTAATTCTCTTTCTTTGCTATATCTTTATCTGGTTTTGGAATGAGGATACTACTGGCCTCATAAAAAGAGCTTGGATGTCTTCCTTCCTCTTGGATATGTTGGAATAGTTTGAGGGGGATAGGTGATAGTTCTGTGAATGTTTGGTAAGCTGTCTGGACAAGGGCTTTTTTTTTTTTTCCTGGGGATATATATAAATAAATAACAAATATATAAATTACTACTTCAATTTCTTCAGTAGTTATGGGGCTATTCAGATTTTTTTATTCTTCCTGATTGAGTTTTGGAAGTTACATTTTTTTCTAGGAATATGTTCATTTTGTCCAGGTTGTCTCATTTGTTGGAATAGCGTTGTTCATAGTAATTTTTTTATGATCCTTTGTATATCTGTGGTGTCAGTTGTTACTTCACCTCTTTCATTTCTGATTTTATTTTTTGGGTTTACTCTCTTTGCTTCTTAATGAATCTGGCTAAAGGTTCATCAGTCTTGTTTATATTTTCAAAGAACCAGCTTTTGTTTTCTTTGATCTTTTGTATTGTTTTATTAGTCTCTGTGCCATTTATTTCTGCTCTAGTCTTTATTATTTATTTCCTACCACTTACTCTGGGCTTTTCTTATTGCTCTCTTTCTAATTCTTTGAGTTGTAGGGTTAGATAGTTTATTAAAAGTTTTTCTTGTTTCTTGAGGTAGGCCTGTAATGCTATGAACTTCCCTCTCAGGGCTTCTTTCACTGCATCCCATAGATACTGGGCTGTTCTGTGTTCATTTTCATTTGTTTCCAGGATGTTTATTTTAATTTCTTCCTTGATCTCTTTGGTAACCCATTCATTGTTTAATAACATGCTTTTTAGCCTCCATGTGTTTGAAGGTTTTTGAGTATTTTTAATGTAGTTGATTTTTAATTTCATGCCATTGTGATTCAAGCAGATGCCTGATATTATTTCAACCTTTGTGCACTGGTAGACTCAGTTTGTGTCTTAATATGTGGTCTATCTTTGAGAATGACCTCTGTGCACTTGAAAGGAATGTATATTCTGCAGTTTTTGGTTGAAATGTTCTGTAAATGCCAATTAAATCCATCTGATCTAGTGTGTCATTTAGTGTCACTGTATCCTTGTTGATTTTTTTTGTCCAGAAGATCTACCCAGTGATTTATGTGGGTTATTAAAGCCCCCTACTATGATTGTATTGCTGTCCTATCTCCCTGGAAATCCTCCAGATGTTATATTATTAGGTGCTCCTATATTAGGTGCATATATGATTACCAGAGTTATATTCTCTTGTTGCATTGATCTGTTTAGTAATACAAAGTGACCTTCATTGTCTCTTGTTATGGTCTTCATTTTGAAGTCTATTTTGTCAGACATGAGTATTGCTACCCCAGCTTCTTTTTCTTTCTTTTTTTTATTATTATTATTTTTTTATTTTTAATTTTTTATTACAAAGGGTTTTACATATGTGCCCATTCCCCCCCGCCCAAGACAGTCCCCTAGCCTCCCCTATCCCCCAGTGTCTTATGTCCATTGGTTATGCTTATATGCATGCATACAAGTCCTTTGGTTGATCTCTTACCCCCCTACCTCCCGCCCCCCAACTCTCCCCGGCCTTCCCGCTGCAGTTTGACAATCTTTTTGAGGCAGCTCTGCCTCTGTATCTATTATTGTTCAAAAGTTTATAATGGTCTCAATTATCCATGAATAAGTGAGATCATGTGGTATTTTTCCTTCATTGACTGGCTTATTTCACTTAGCATAATGCTCTCCAGTTCCATCCATGCCGTTGCAAATGGTAAGAGTTCCTTCCTTTTTAGAGCAGCGTAGTATTCCATCGTGTAGATGTACCATAGTTTTCTAATCCATTCATCTACTGATGGGCACTCAGGCTGTTTCCAGATCTTAGCTATGGTGAATTGTGCTGCTATGAACATAGGGGTGCATATATCCTTTCTGATTGGTGTTTCTGGTTTCTTGGGATATATTCTTAGAAGTGGGATCACAGGGTCAAATGGGAGTTCCATTTTCAGTTTTTTGAGGAAACTCCATACTGTCTTCCATAGTGGCTGCACCAGTCTGCATTCCCACCAGCAGTGCACAAGTGTTCCTTTTTCTCCACATCCTCTCCAGCACTTGTCGTTTGTTGATTTGTTGATGATAGCCAGTCTGACAGGTGTGAGATGGTACCTCATTGTTGTTTTGATTTGCATCTCTCGGATGATTAGTGACTTTGAGCATGTTTTCATATGTCTCTTGGCTTTCTGAATGTCCTCTTTTGAAAGGTGTCTATTTAGGTCCTTTGCCCATTTTTTGATTGGATTGTTTATCTTCCTTTTGTTAAGTTGTATGAGTTCCCTATAAATTTTGGAGATTAGGCCCTCCAAAATTTATAGGGAACTCATTCTATGAAGCCAGCATCACCCTAATACCAAAACCAGGTAAAGACAACACAATGAAAGAGAATTACAGGCCAATATCCCTCATGAACATAGGTGCCAAAATCCTCAACAAAATCTTAGCAAATCGGATCCAGCAGTACATCAGAAAGATCATACACCATGACCAAGTAGGATTTATCCCAGGGATGCAAGGATGGTACAATATCCGCAAATCAATAAACGTGATACATCACATAAACAAATTGAAAGAAAAAAACCACATGGTCATATCAATTGATGCAGAAAAAGCATTTGACAAAATTCAACACCCAGCTTCTTTTTCATTTCCACTTGTATGAAAATTTTTTACTATCCTTTCACTTTCATACTGTGTCAGTCTTTTGTTCTTGGGTGTGTCTCTTATAGATAGCATATATATGGGTCATGTTTTCTTATCCATACTGATACCCTATATCCTTTTGTTGGAGCCTTTAAGCTATTTACATTTAAGGTTATTTTTGATAGGTACTTATTTGTTGCCATTTTCATTTATTATGCCTGTGTTCCTCTCTCTATTTCTTCTTTTTTAAAAATGGGTTTTTTATTGATTTCAGAGAGGAAGGGAAAGGGAGAGATAGAAACATCAATGATGGGAGAGAATTATTGATTGGCGGCCTCCTGCAGGCCCCACACTGAGGATTGAGGCCACAACCCTGGCATGTGCTCTGACCAAGAATGGAACCGTGACCTCCTGGTTCATAGGCTGATGCTCAATCACTGAGCCACACAGGCTGGGTTATACCTTCCTAGACAGTCCCATTAGCACATCTTGCAGTGCTGGTTTGGTGGTAACAAACTCTTTTAGCCTTCTTTTGTCTGTAAAACTCCTTATTTCACCTTTGATTTTGAATGATAGCCTTACTGGGTAGAGTAGTCTTGGATTTGGTGCATTGTTTTTCATTAATTTGTATACTTCATGCCACTTTCTTCTGGCCTGAAGTGCTCCTATTAAGAAATCAGCTGACATTCTAATACGAGTTCCCCTGTGGTAACTTCTGTCTGTCTCTTGCATCCTTTAAGATTCTCTCTTTGTCTTTAACATTTGTCAATTTAATTATGATGTGCCTAGGTGTGGGTCTTTTGAGATTTATCTTTTTTTCAGCATTTTTTTCTTTATTGATTAAGGTATTACATATGTGTCCTTATCCCCCGATTGCCCCCCACCTCCCTACTCATGTCCTCACCCCCCTGTTGTCTGTGTCCATTAGTTAAGCTTATATGCATGCATACAAGTCTTTTGTTTGATCTGATCTCTCCCCCTTACCCCCACCCTCCCCTACCTTCCCTCTGAGGTTTGGCAGTCTGATCGACGCTTCTAGAAAACCCTAAAGATTCCATCAAAAAATTATTAGACTTAATAAACGAATTCGAAAAAATAGCAGGATACAAAATTAATGCCAAGAAATCTAAAGCCCACTGCATGGGAGAACATATTTGCCAATGTTATCACTGATAAGGGTTTAATTTCCAACATTTACAGGGAACTCATACAACTTAACAAAAAGAAGATAAACAATCCAATAAAAAAAAATGGGCAATAGACCTAAATAAATACTTTTCGAAAGAAGACATAAGGAAGACCAAGAGAGATATGAAAACATGCTCAAAGTCACTAATCATCTGAGAGATGCAAATCAAAACCACAATGCAGTACCATCTCACACCTGTCAGAATGGCTATCATCAACAAATCAACAAACCACAAGTGCTGGCTAGGATGCAGAGAAAAAGGAACCCTCATGCACTGCTGGTGAGAATGAATACTGGTGCAAATCACATAGTCATATCAATTGATGCAGAAAAAGCATTTCACAAAATCCAGCACCCTTTCTTTTTTAAATATAGTTTATTGATTTTTACAGAGAGTAAGGGGGAGGGATAGAGAGTTAGAAACACTGATGAGAGAGAAACAGCAATCAGCTGCCTCCTGCACACTCCCTACTGGGGATGTGCCTGCAACCACCGTACATGCCCTTGACTGGAATTGAACCTGGGATGCTTCAGTCCGCAGGCTGACGCTCTATCCACTGAACCAAACCAGTCAGGGCCCAACACCCTTTCTTGATAAAAAAATTCTCAGCAAGGTGGGAATAGAAGGATCATACCTCAACATAAGAAAAGCCTAATATGACAAACCCACAGCCAACATCATATTCAATGTGCAAAAACTAAAACCATTTCCCCTAAGAACAGGAACAAAACAGGAATGCCCACTCTCACCACTCCTGTTCAACAGTACTGGAAGTACTAGCCATTGTGATCAAACAAGAAGAAGAAATGAAAGGCACCCAAATTGGAAAAGAAGTAAAACTGTCCTTATCTTGACTTGGACTCTCTGTATTTCCTGTACTTGTGTGACTTTTTCCTTCACCAGGTTAGGAAAATGTTCTGCCATTATTTTTTTTAAAAGGTTGGCTATTCCTTGCTTAGATTCTCCTCATTCTGGCTCCCCTAAGATGTGAATGTTGTTTCATTTCATGTTGTCTCAAAGCTCCCTTAAACTCTCCTTGTGTTTTTTTTTTCCAATCGCTGCTCTGAATGGGTATTTTTTTCTACCTTGTCTTTTAATTTGATGATTCGGTCCTCAGCTTCTTCTTGTCTACTATGGAGTCCTTCCAGGGTATTTTTTATTTAAGCTCTCTCATTCTTCATTTCCTCTTGATTATTACTGATGTTTTCTATGTCTTTTTTATGCTGTTGTAGTTCTCATTAAGTTCCATACGTTGTAGTTTCCACTAAGTTGTTTGTTCACCCTTATAACCATTACTTAGAATTCCTTATCTGACAAATTGCTTTCTTCCATTTTATTTAGTTCATTTTCTGGTGATTGGAGGAAGCACCAGTCAGATTCCTGCAACACTTGGGCAGACAGCTTCTTACCCTCACAATCCAGTCACTGAAGCTTCCTGAGTTTGTTCAAACCAGTAGGCTTGGTGTGTGCTGCTGTCTCTTCTGCAAAGGTCAAGATGCAGGGTGTGGCAGGCAGGTCTCCTGATTGTGTGAAGGGCTGTATCACATAAGTGGATATTTTTCCTTTTCCTGGGCTTTGGCTTCTGGGAGTGCCTAGTACCTCTCAGGAAAAATGGCTGTTTCATTTTAGGGGGGGTGTGAACCAAGGCAGAACTCCCTGTTGCTGCTTTTCCACATCTCCCTCCAATTCTTCCCATACCAGCTTCTCCTTAGGCACCTTGAGTCCACACTATCCTCCCTCCATCAAAGTCTTGGGTGAGTAGCTACCAGTGAAACTCCTGTTCTCTGGGTTTAAAAACAAAACAACCAATCAGAAATGGAGGCTTTCTTTCAAACCGGCTATGGTCTACCAGCTCCAGGCTCCCTGCTAGCCAGCAGCCCTGCTGCCTTTTGCCTTTCGTGGCTGGATGTTACATGGGCCTTGATTTTCTCCAGGAAATAACACTCCCATAGCCAGGAGCTCCCTCCTCACCCTTGGTCTGCAGCCCGTAGAAGCTGGGTTAGCCCCACTCTCAACCTCATCCTTCCTACCAGTCTCCAGATGTTTTCTGCCCTTCCTTGCTTTAAATCTTATCCTCAGCTGGACCTCAGTTGGTAATTCTGGGTGAATGTTCCCCAATTTAGTTTTATTTCAAGTCTGACTCTGGGAGGAGGGGCAATAAAAGTCTTCCTATTTGGTTGCCATTTTTTCTCCAAAAGAAACATTTTTAAAATGCAAATGATTAAATAGACACCTCACCAAAGAAGATAGCCTAATGGAAAAAAGTACATTTGACAATGCTAAATATTAATCATTAGGGAAATCCACATGGAAACTAAAACACCTGTTATGGACTAAATGTATGTTTTCTCCCACAATTCTTATTTTGAATTCCTAACACCCAATATGATGTTATTTAGAGGTGAGGCCTTTGGGAATTATTTAGATCATGCAGATGGAGCACTTATTAATGTAATTAGAAGATGGCCATCCAAGAACCAAGAAGCAGGTACTTCTTGCATCTGACTCTTGGACTTTCCAGCCTCAAAAACTGTGAAAAATAAATGTTTTTAAGCAACTCATTCAACCAATCAATATATCTCTGTCACATTGATGATTCTCTCTCTCTCTCTCTCTCTCTCTCTCTCTCTCTCTCTCTCTCTCTCTTCTCACCACTCACTTCCACTCTCTCTAGAAAAATTAATGGGAAAAATATCCTTGCTCCTTGGGTAAAGATAAAAAAATGCAGCCTAAATTGATGAATATAACACCTATTAGAATGACAAAACAAACAAGAGAAACTTGATAATACCAAGTATTAAAGAGAATGTGCAGCAACTGAAACTCTCCTATACATTGAGGATTGAAATGCAGACTTTCATAGCCACTTTGGAAAACATTTTGTTTCCTACAAAGTTAAACATATACTTATCAAATAACTTAGCACTCAGGGAAGTGAAAATATAAATCCACACAATAGCCTATATGTGAATATTTATAGAAGCGTTAATCATAACCTCCAAAAACTGAAAATCACCAAAATACCCTTCAACTAGAAAATGAATAAACAGACTGTGGTCTGTGGTACAGCCTTTGAAAGGAATACTACTCAGAAGAGAGAGAGAGAGAGAGAGAGAGAGAGAGAGAGAGAGAGAGAGAGAGAGAAATTGCTGGTACTTGTAACAACATGCATGAATTTAAAATACTACATTATTTCAAGTGGGGGAAAAAGCCAGTCTCAAAAACCTTCATACTCTATTATTTAATTTGTATGACATCTTGGAAAAGGCAAATTAGAGGGGCAGAAAACATAATAGTGGTTGCCAAGGGCTGGAGGAAAATGGAAGAGTTTTGAACAAAGGGTCAGAATTGGGGGAAGGGGGGGTTGATGGGAATGTTCTGTAGTTGTGGTGACATGACTATAAATGTTTATCAAAACTTATAGAAGTATAATCTAAAATGGTGTTTTATTGTATAAAAAGTATCTCTATATGTAAAAACCTAAGAGACCGTTATGGCAGAATGATCAGAATGACCAGAACAACCAATTGCTATGACGTGCACTGAGCACGCAGGCAGACGAGCAGTTAGGAGCGAGCAGTCCTAGATTTTGATAGGGATGTCCGACTGCCAGATGTCTGACTGCAGGGATCGGGCCTAAAGTTAAGGGGTCCCAGATTGCGAGAGGGCACAGGCTGGGCTGAGGTCCCACCCCCATGCACGAATTTTGTGCACCGGGCCTCTGGTTCATCAATAAACCTGATTTATAAAAAGGGCATTGAATAGGCCAAGAAAAAGGAAATACAAGTAGATACACAAAATATGAACACTAGTAGAGGGTGATATTAAGTGGGTAGAGGATTGTGTTGTGACAACAAGGAGTTGATTTTGCAACAGGGCATTTTGAGGCCAAAAAAAGAGTATATAGAAGATAAGAAACCTTTGTGACCAAACTAGCCTTGTTACCTTGGTTATGGGTGTGGGTGTTTATGTACTGATTATATAAGAACACATCAAATCCTTTTTAGCAATAGTCTGTTATGTCACCTGATTTTCCCTCCCACTAACATACTGAGTCACTGTTTTTCCAGAGTATCTATGCAGCACAAGCAACATATTCCCTGCTACAGTGCAAAACACTCTAAAATTGGAGACCCAGAGGGTTTGCTCTGGTATGTTATACCTTAAGGTCAACTTCTCCATCTAAATAAATTTTTATGGATACCTTTAGAAAGGAGCACATTCAAGTTTAGATATTTTAAACTTTATATATGTTTCTAAAAATGTGGCTGCAGTACATCTTAAATTACTTTATTAAATGGCAGAGAAATGACAGCTTTCTTAAGTGTATTTTACTCACATTCAGTTAACATTACACAAAAAGAATAGAAATCACTATTGGAGTGCTCTTAGATTCATTTTTCTTTGGAATCTGTTTGAAATATATATGGTTAAAATGGATATTTGAGAAAGACAATATCTTTAAAATGTAACCTTCATATTGGATACTAGAGAAATAAATATCTATATGTCTAGGTCTAATACTGATGTTGGGAATATTTTCTTAAAATAAAAGGTAATGCTACTTCTTACATACTTCTTTCTATAGTTTCATATGACTGTTTAGGACTATGCTATTGACTCTGATTATCATATTAGCACATTTCACGTTATCTCAAATTTAAGATAGAGGTATTTCATAAAAAGAATAAATGCTTTAAACTTCTTTGAAGAGAAAAAAATAATCATGATACCAGTCTGTTCAGTAACTAACAACCTCCCAACCAGATGGCTACATGCCATTGCTAATTATCCCATTGTTCAATCTTAATTGTAGTTCTTTTTTTATTGATTTCAGAGAGAGGAAGGGAGAGGGAGAGAGAGAGAAACATCAATGATGAGAATCATTGATTGGCTGCCTCCTGCATACCCCATACTAGGATCAAGCCCGCAACCCAGCATATGCCCTGACTGAGAATCAAACCATGACCTCAGGAGCAACACCAGCCAGGCAATTACAGCTCTTTTTTAGAAGATAGATTAGTAGTGGAAGGGATAGAATTATTTATTAATACATCATTTACATATAATTTATTTAACCCAAGTCACTGTTTTTCCAGTGTCCCCAAGTGATCTGAGAAGTCACATTTTTATATTCACAGGAGCAAAGAAATGGTAATTAAATAAATGACTCAAATTAAAAAGTTATACAGAGATGCCAACCATCCTCCTTGCTAGGAATATATCAAATTTGTAGTAATGAGCTGGTCGTCGTCCTAATGCCCCATACCCTTCAACCTCACTTCCTTTTTTTCCCAATCCCCTTCCACTTCTGCCTTCCCACTTCCTTCTGTACCCATTCTATGTTCAAGCTTCCTCAGCCCTTTTGCACTCTCTGGACCCCCTCATTCTATTCTTTCACCCAAACAACCCACTACTTTCTTTCTCCTTTGCATGGTCTCCTTAGTATCTTAATCTCTTCTCAGCAAATCCAGCCCCTAACTTTTTGTCACCTTCTCTCTCTCCTTTATGTTTTCCTGATCTCCCTCCTGCAACTTTTATCCTCTAGGTTCTCATCTGCTTTTGAGAACACTCATAAATTACCTTGCTAATCTCTGTACCCCCCTCTCCATTTTTTTAAAGAATTTAAATACTACTTTGCCGAAACCGGTTTGGCTCAGTGGATAGAGCGTCAGCCTGCGGACTGAGGGGTCCCAGGTTCGATTCCGGTCAAGGGCATGTACCTGGGTTGCGGGCACATCCCCAGTGGGAGATGTGCAGGAGGCAGCTGATCGATGTTTCTCTCTCATCGATGTTTCTAACTATCTCTCTCTCCCTTCCTCTCTGTAAAAAATCAATAAAATATTTTAAAAAAAAAGAATTTAAATACTACTTTGATTACCACCTATCAGCTACCCCTATGCCCTGTGAGTACTCCCATCTGCCCTTTAGTCTGTCTTTTTCTATTATCTGAAGCTAAGCTTATTCCAAAGTGTTCATCCTACTGGGAATGTAATTACTCACTGGTCATGGCATATGGGCTATCATGCTTTTTGGCATAAACAGTGTTAATCATATGTTCTGATTTCTAGTCTCCATACAACACAATATAATATAAATATAGAATGCTTAATAAATGGATAAGGAATTTTTAGGACATATCTTATGTTAATCAAGTTTGATTAAGGTGGTAGAAATAATATTTCCTTGCTAACCAATAAGCATGCTTTTAAAATAAGAAATTTGAAAAAATGTATCACATCTCCAGATAAGACTCTTGATTCCAATAAAGATGTAATTCATGTAATATTCATATAAAAATCTTTCCATTCTTCTCGCAATTTATGATAATGATTTATATTTCCTGGATATGATAGCACTGTGAAACCAAAATACATTTCTCCTTTAGTAACTGAAATGAAGAACTAGTGGTGGCTAAACTATGGAAAGACTAGAAGTCATCAATAATTTATGTAAAAGGAATAAGAACTTGGGCACAAAAATTACTCTGTATAGTATTATAATGATAGACACATCATTATACATTTTCCCAAACCAATAGAATGTACAATATGAAGAATGAACTCTAAGGTAAATTATGGACTTTGGGTGATTTTTATGTGTTAATGTAGGTTCATTCATCCTTGCTACAAAAACTGCACCATTGTGGTGAGTGATGTTAATAACAGGAAAGGCTATGCATGTGTGTGGGCAAGGGGTAAACAGGAAATCTGTACCACCCTCTCCATTTTTCAAAAGACTTTTTATTGACTTTTAGAGTGAGAGGATAGGAGAGAGAGAGAGAAACATTGATGTGAGAGAAGAACATTGATCAGCTTCCTCCTCCACACCCCCTAATGAGGATTGAGCTGAAATTGGCATGTGTCCTGATGGGGAATTGAACCAACAATCTTTCAGTGCACGGGACAACACACAACCAACTGAGCAACACTGGCCAGGGTCTCCATTTCCATTTTGTTGTAAATTTAAAACTGCACTAAAGAAATAAAGTATAAAACAAAACGTTGGGCCACACTCTCTTCAAACCCCTGAAAATGTAGGATTTACCATCAAATCTCTAGTAAATAACTTTTTGCGATATTGAGCTCCAGTGACCTAAAAGAGTCAGTACAGTATATGCAGTCAGTAAAAATTTTAATTCTGCCATCAGGAAATAAGCAGAGACTATCCGATTATTAGGCCTACATAATGGCCCACCCATGGCTACCATCTGCTATTGGCAAAGGGCATTGTCAGTCCTTTTACTCACCCATAATATGTTTTCCTTCCTAGCATGCTGAGTCTGTCTGCTACTACAGGCAATTGTTATTTTGATTAACTCTACACAAATGACTATATAGGTGAATGGAGTTTTTAGAATTTATATATTCAGTTTTTTGCAACTATGGTAACTTCTCAAATAATGATACTTATCAGTCTCAATTATCTTACTGTGATACAGCTTTTCTTCTACTCAGGCCTAAATTAATATCACCCATTTATTTCATCTGCACTATGAAAAGAGAACAATGCCCTATTGATCTTAACCTGATTGGAATCAGCACTGAAACCTTTATCAGAGGCACAGGGCCCTGATTAGATTATATCATCTTCATCTAGCATAGAAGCTAATATGCTTACAATTTTATTTTATTTATTGTATTCTTTTTTAATATCTTTATTGTTGAAAGTATTACATATGCCCCCTTCTTTCCCCATTGATCGCTTCTAGCCCACCCGACCCCCGACTTGAGGCCTTCACCACACTATTATCTGTGTCCATGGATTATGCATATATATGCATACAACTTCTTGCAATTTTAAAAGCAGATTACTTTTATTTTTCTACTTGTACTTCTAAAAATATCTTCATTTTTAATTACATGCATAATGGATAAATTAGAGTTAGATCCATTGTATATGGTTTGTCCAATTTACTTGAATAAAGATCTTGATTTAGAAATATTCATTCATCATTATAAATATCCAATCTTGTTTTCAGAGATAAATATCAAGCTCCCAGAAATATATTTAGTAAGCCTGACCTTATAACCATTACAGAAATGGATTTTGTATCATCACTGACACATGTTCTGACAGGTCTTTTTTTCAATCATTGGGGAAAATAACTTGTTTGTAGCTATAACATTTATGATTGTTCTCTGCTGTAGTCTCTCCAAGAGCTAAATGGATAAGATAAATAAGGATAATTTATAGAAAAATGTCATGAGTAAAATATCATAGTATAAACTTGTTTTGCTTCATCAGTACTTTTCCCCCATTGAATTTGAGTTGTCAGTATCATGGTGAAATGCAAGGCTGCAAGGAGATTGGAATTACTCCAAATGACAAATCAGAGGGTAACAACTTCCAGGTCCTTCAACTTCCAACCAGTCCTTGTCAGAATCTCCAGAATGCATTTGTTCTAAAACAGACATTAAGGGTAAGGAAGGTAGGAATTTCTAGACTAAAGAAGGTATAAACTCTTATCCACAAAGGCTGAGAGTCTTTAAAGCCAGAATTGCTCATTCTATGCATAGTATATGAAGTCAAGGCCTTAACCACCTTGTTGCCAGAAATATTTGACTACAAACTTCTGTCAGCACAAGTATTCCATTAGGGGAATTGGCCCCTTGTAACATTAGGTCCAGGATCAATCAGCTGTTCTTTCTGCAAAAACCTCAGTCAAACAAAGATATGATCTGTGCTATACCCCGCTCAGCCTTTTAATTTCACTTTCTGCCCATTTCCCCAGATAAAACCTTCTTGCCACAGAAGATTCGTTTACTGTTTGTTCCCTCCAGACCTAACATCTATCAGACCTAATCACTAACCTACTACTGTTGATTGTGCAATTATGTCATCCTTTTTATTGACCCAGTCTGGGGCCAACTCCACAGGGAAGATCCTAGAAATACAAATTAGCTGCCAACAGTTTTGCTTTGGCTACATGATTTATGAGATCTTCCTTTCACAGTGTCCTAAGTGTGCATAAGTAAGGGAATCCACAAGAGTTTCACTTCAATTCTGCTCTGTTCACCTGAGCCTTGCCAGTATAATTGATATTCAATAGCTCTTACTGGGTAATGCTGTGCTAGTCTGACAGTTGTAAATTTTTATTATAGCTGTACCACCACAGCACTATTCTTGGCAATGTTTTTTTTTTTAAATATTTACTATAAAGATAACTCATCAGGTTGTTGTGAAATTCAGGTACAATAATACAGGTCTAAAAGCTTTGCAGAAATAAAGTGTTATAGAACTCCGAGGGATTACTATGGCATTTAATTATTTAGTTTTGTTTCAATACATCACTTTTAAAATTTTGATTTTCATAGCCATTCTCAATAGCTGACTTAGTAATTGAATATTTAATAATGTGTAGTATAGTATGAAATATGCAATACCCTTTTCTTTGTGTAGTTAAAAACATAAATCTTATATCTTTATTATGAGAGATAAATGTTGTCTTCAGAGGAAACTATATTACCTCAAGAATCAAGTTCTCTTCTTTGAAATTATACATATATATATAAATATATATATACACACACATATACATATGTGATATATATATATATAGAGAGAGAGAGAGTAAATATTATATATATATAGTGTACATGTAATGAGAGAATCAACCTATACATGATATTTTACATAAACAATTTATATATTCATTCTTCTATCAACCAAAAAAATATTTCCTAAGCATCTACAGGCACTCTACTAGGTAGCGGTGATAGTAAAATGAACAAAATATAGTAGCTCATGTCAATAAACAGTCTAGTAAATGTAATGTGGTATCCTAGATGGGAACCTGGGACAAAAACAAACAAACAAAAAACATTAGGTAAAAACTAAGGAGCCTGAATAAAGTGTGACTTTAATTAGCAATTTTGTATCAATATTAGTTGTGATACATATACCTATTAATATAAAATGTTAACGAAGTAAATTGGTGGGGGTTATATGAAAACTCCATACTATCATCACAACTTTTTGCAAATCTAAAACTGTTTTAGAACAAAAAGTTTAT
This sequence comes from Myotis pilosus, assembly GCA_036010255.1. Taxonomy (NCBI): domain Eukaryota; kingdom Metazoa; phylum Chordata; class Mammalia; order Chiroptera; family Vespertilionidae; genus Myotis; species Myotis pilosus. The sequence continues at coordinate 4,491,400 of JASKON010000009.1, read as the reverse complement.
TAAAAATAGTATAGAGGAAAAAGAATAATGAAGAATAAATAAAAATAAAATCATATCTCTGGAATAAATTGTATAATCTAAATAAGATAAGGCAATTAAGAGAACAGAAAATGGGTGTTAAATCAGAGCTGTGGCAATTAGTGGGTGGGCTGATTGAAAAACATTTGAGAATTTCCAGGAGATAAGTCTTAAAGAAAAATCAAAATTTGCTTGACTTAGTTTGTGCATGCCCTGAGGATGTGGGGAGGGCAAGCAGGGAAAGAGGAAGATTGCTGGAGATAAGGATATTACAGACAAAAGAAACAGCATGTGCAAAAGTCCGGAGGCATGAGAAAGTCTGTTGCTTGGAGGGAACCAAATATAGTTTATTTGTGTTGGAGCAAGAGATAAGTTTGTGTGTATGTTTGTGTGCACTTTTCCATGCAGGATGCATAATGTTTCTGAAATTATGAATTTATAATGTCATCATTCTATTCATTCATTGAATCTACACTGGCAATTTGACCATTTTCTTTTGGTAGATCATCTTTTCTACCCCTTTTCTGTATTCTTCTATCCACATGTAACTATCAAGTTAAATAATAGAAATTAGCAATGTTTACCACTTGATAGAGATCAATTATTTGCTCAAGGATGAATGGTCATTTTCAAGTGTACAACAAATGAAAGATGAGTTTGGAGCTAGACTGACTTTTAAAAGCTTCCAGAACTGGAGATTACAGATTTCATCAGGGAAAAATGTACTATAAATGTTTATGTCAGAGTGCTTACACCAAACACTCAACAGGATAATTCATTTCAGAATGTGTCTGAATGATTATAAAATATACTTGGGCTTTACTATATATGATTTTAGATTTTTTCCTAATGTAGCCTTTAGGTTCCCTCATAACTTTCTGACCCTTCCCCAGTCTTCTATAATGACAACTCTTTCTATGAAGACCTATAAAATACAGACTTTTTTTACTTTCCTGCCTCCATCTTAACAATTATCTATTCCTATAGCTTCAATCATTCCATTATAAACAGATAACTCCTAAATCAATATATTTAATCAAATTACTTTATCTGACTATAAACTCTGAATAGCTGCTAAACATTTTTATATTAAATTATTTGGTCACTTCAAAGTCAATGTGTCAAAAATCAATGTAGTTATTTCTTCCCTCATAAAAATCCTACTATTGGCATTTTTGGCTAGCTCTGTTAATGTCATCACCTTGCACACAGTCATTTGTAGCTAGAAACATCGTAGTTATCTTTAACTCCATCTTCCCCTTTTCCCACATCTAGTTGGCAAATCTAGACACTTCTGTAAAAAGGAGACACTTCTATCTCCTTTCTTGAAAATATTCACTGGATCATCAATGTACCTAAAACAAAATGCAAACTCCATCCAATGGTCCATAAGGCTCTGTGTATCTCTTCAGCCTCATTTTACTACTAAATTCTAGCCTCACTGACCCTTTCTCACCTTCTTCCTCATGTCTTAGATTTTGCTTAACTAATCCATGAGTGTCCAATGTAATTGCCCCCTTCCTTTATTTAGGAAAGCTTTTTCTGACTCCACACCTTGCACTTCATTAGAACCTCCTCCTTAGTATTTTCAAGGCACTCTATGTTACTTTTACATCACTTATTAATATGAGAACTTACTATGAGACACTGGTGTTTGTATTTCTATTTAATAAATATGGAGGGTTCAAATGGTTAAGTAATTTGTCTTACGACATACAACTAACAAGTAACAGAACCTGGGTTCAAATCTTAGTAATCCCACTTGTGGCCGGTGCTCTGAACCACCATATTATACTTCATCCAAATTTGGGGGAACAATAAATACCTGTCACATTTAATGCTATATCTCTGATAGCTAAGTTTGTTCCTGGCACATAAAAGATCCTTAATAAATATTTGTGAAATAATTAATATATTTATTAATGGAACTCTTAGAACTTTTCTTTCCTCTCCATTCCTCCTTTTACTGACCCCAGTTTAGTCACTCATCGTATCTCATACTAGAGGCCTGGTGCATGACATTCATGCATGGGGGGGCTGGGGGTTCCCTCAGTCTGGCCTGCACCCTCTCCTATATGGAACTCCTTGGGGGATGTACGACTGCTTCTCGCAATCTGGGACCGCTGGCTCCTAACCACTTGCCTGCCTGCCTGATTGCCTATAACTGCCCCCCTACCAGCCTGATTGCCCCTAACTGCTCCCCTGCTAGCCTGATCACCCCTAACCACCTCTGCCTAGCCCTGCACCCGGGACCCAGAGTTCCTTCTTCTGTGGGCCACAGGCATCCAGGACCCGGGTTGGCTTCACCCAGGCTGGCCACGGCCGCAGCTGCAGGGGACCATGGGCGGGTGGCTTTGCCTGGGCCACAGCCACAGTCGCCCAGGACCACTGAGCTGGTGGCTTGTCCCTCTCCCGGGCCACAGCCTGGCTGGTCTCCATTACTCTCTCCTGAGCTCATTTGTGCCTGGCTGGCCCCCATTCCTCTCTCACAAACTTATTTTTTGCCTGGCTAGTCCCCATTTCTCTCTCCCTAGTGTTGAGTGTCTGAGCCGTTTCTGCATGACAGGCGTGAGGGCGTGATGACCGTGTGCATATTAGCTCTTTATTATATAGGATAGGCTATTTCATGTCTCCAAGTAGACTCTTTAACTTACTTTCTGGACCTATCCTGGGAGTTTAGCTTATAAGGCCTTTGAGACTTTTCTCTTTTCGTTTCCCTGGCTCCTCACACACATCAACTTTCCCTTGCAGATCTGCTACAGAGGAGAGCAAGGTATTTCCTGACATTCAAAAGTGCACAATCTAAAGTGGGAGACAGAGTCACATGTCAGTAATATTAATAGAAAGCAGATTGTATACTGTCAGCATGGAAAATGAAAATATTTTTCTTACTCGAATATGGGAAAATCAAAGAAGACTTTCTAGAATTTAAGATTTAAGTTGGACTTTGAAAGAAGGATATGATGATCTTCCTAACATATATATCTGATCGTGTCATACCCTGGCTTAAAAAATGTCAATGACTATCCATCAACTCAGAATTAAATCTAAACTCAATAGCGTACAAGACCCTCTATGAACTAGCACTTGTGTAACTTTCCAGCCTCATTTTCTGATAAATTATCATTTACACCTTATATTTCCTTAGTTATGCCATGTTGCTGAAGTTTACGTGTCTTTGTATAAACCATTTCTGTACCTCTCCATTCCCCACCTATCCAAATGACTAGTAAGTTTTTCTCACAGCCTAATTTGAGCAACCCATTCTCTCTGAAATCTCCTTTACTTGACAGATTAGGTCAAATTCCTCCCCTTTTTTCCCTAGCAACATCTCATACCTTTCTTTCATAGCATTTACAGTCTGTATACATGCATTGATTGTGAGATTATTTTATTATAATCTTATTTTTCCACTAAAAATGTAAGCTATAAGATGGTAGAGACATGTCTTATTTTTCTCACCACTATACACCTCCATCATCCAGCACATTTTCTAGCATATTGTAAATGCTCAGTCAATAATTTTGAATGAATAAATATGAATCCTTTGTGTTATCTCTTTATTTTGTACATGTCTTTCTTATTGTACTTATTCTGTATGTGTACATGTATATTTCTCCTACTAGTTTGAAAACAGAACAGCTTTTTTTACACAAACTTTTTAAAAATTTATCTGATTGATTTCAGAGAGTAAGGAAGAGGGAAAGAGAGGGAGAAACATCAATGATGAGAGAGAATCATTGATTGGCTGCCTTCTGCATGCCCCCCACTGGGGATTGAGCCCACAACCCAGGCATGTGCCCTTAACTGGAATCAAACCTGGAACACTTCAATCCACAGGCCGACACTTTATCCACTGGGCTAAACCGGCTAGGGCAAAAGCAGAAAAGCTTTGATAAAATTACATACATGATATAGATTGAAGCTCCAAGAAAAGGCTTCATAGATTTGTGTGTGGTGTTTTGTTTTGTTTTTTCTAAAAGTGTGGAAAATTGGGCCCATATTTAAAAATTTATACATAGTCAAACAGCTAATAAATATTATTAACTGGATTCCAAAAACTTCAAGATATAATACATGTATTTGTAAATAGTGCCATCTATTCTCTGACAATTTTTAATGGCGACTTATCTATATATTTATCTCATTAATAAGTAGTAGAGTGGCTTGTACCATATATTAGCTATGTGATCTTGGGAAAGATACTTTAAGCTCTCTGAACTTTCAGTTCCTTAATTTTAAACATATGTCATCAAACCTATCTCATAGACTAGTTGGGAGAATTATAAAATGTAATGAATGAAAACACCTACATTTGGAGGGGAAAGAAATGAGGCTGGAGTGTGCCTTGTTAATGGTTAATTTTTGAAAATGTATGTCCATTCTATCAATACTTTATATTGATCACACTGCACCAAACTTCAAATAGTCATGTTGTCTGTTTTATGTGATTATACAAGCATCCTCAATTTCAAAATCCTAAATTCATTGAGTCTACAACTTGTTCCACAACCACATTATCTGGATTGATTTGATTTTCTACTTTTCTGATTTGCATGTAATGATGATAAATTAATTACCTTGCAATTTCTATTGTTTTAAAACATTGTTCATCAATAAAAGACTATAGTTGCCTTGTTTCTGCTCATAGTTCCAATTAACTGATGTTGAAACAAAGATGCATATTTGTAGTGGAGAAAAGACCCTCTAGTTATTCAGTCAGCACTGTTTGTAGACACTTGTTAGTATACTTGGGAGTATTTGACTTGCTACTATTTCAAATTTTAATTTTAGAGCCTCTTTTTTCCTCATCACACATTTTTGGTACAATTCCACGGCAATAACTACAAGAAACATCTTAGAATCTCTATCTTCTTTTTCTCCTTTTCTAATATGCATGTCTCACAAAGATAATTTAGAATTGCTATTTGTCTTCAAACAATGCCTTTGTAATCAGGAATCAGTATATAATGCATTGCATTAATTAGCACTATAGCAGTTAATGTTCAGACATACCTAAACAAATGCAGAAGTTGAGAATTTAGGCACTTTTCTGAACAACTTTTACATTTGTAAATATTTAACAGCAACATTCTTACCAGATTTGCTTAAAATATATAGCTACTATAATTGAGGTCAAAGAGGTTAACTTTTTGTGCAAATCATGTGTTAATTCTCTACTTCACTTTAGGTAAAGCAACTAATTGGGTGAAATTTCCACTGAAAATTTCAGTGAAAAAATAAATAGTCAAAATTAACACCCAGAAATCTATGGCCTTTTTATGCACCAATAATGAATGCATAGAAAGAGAAACAAACAAAAAAAATCCCATTTCCCATTGTGCCAAAAAATTAAGATACCTAGAATAAACTTAACTAAGGAGGTAAAAGACCTGTACTCAGAAAACTACAGGATGTTGATAAAAGAGGTAGAGGAAGACATAAACAAATGGTAGAATATACTGTGTTCATGGATTGGTAGAATCAACATCATTGAAATATTCAAACTACCAAAGCAATCTACAGATTCAATGCAATCCCCATTAAAATACCAATGACATGTTTCAAAGACCTAGAATAAACTCTCCAAAAATTCATCTGGAATTAAAAAAAGACCCTGAATAGCCACAGCAATCCTTAGAAAGAAGAACAAAGCCAGAGGGATCATAATACCAGATATCAAGCTGTAGTACAAAGCCACTACTCTCAAAACTGCCTGGTACTGGCACAAGAACAGACATATAGAACAATGGAACAGAACAGAGAACCCAGAAATTGACCCAAGCCATTGTGCTCAATTAATATTTGACAAAGGAGGCAAGAGCATGCAATGGAGTCAAGACAGTCTCTTCAATAAATGGTGTTGGAAAATTTGGTCAGATACATGCAAAAAAATGAAACTAGATCACAAAGTTACACCATACACAAAAACAAACTCAAAATGGCCAAAGGACTTAAATTTAAGATGGGAAACCATAAAAATATTAGAAGACTCCGTAGGCAGCAAAATATCAAACATATGTCATAGCAATATCTTTACTGATACAGCTCCTAGGGCAGTGATGGCGAACCTATGACACGCGTGTCAGAGGTGACACGTGAACTCATTTTTTTTGGTTGATTTTTCTTTGTTAAATGGCATTTAAATATATAAAATAAATATCAAAAATATAAGTCTTTGTTTTACTATGGTGGCAAATATCAAAAAAATTCTTTATGTGACATGGCACCAGAGTTAAGTTAGGGTTTTTCAAAATGCTGACACGCAGAGCTCAAAAGGTTCACCATCACTGGACTAGGGCAATGGAAAGTAAAGAGAAAATTAAAAAATGGGACTGCATCAAAATAAAAAGAACAGCAAAAGACACCATCAACAAAACAACAAGAAAGCCCACCGCATGGGAGAACATACCTGCAAATGATACATCCCATAAGGGTTTAGTCTCCAAAATTTACAGAAAACTCATACAACATAACAAAAGGAAGATAAACAATCCAATCAACAAATGGGCAAATGACTAAATAGACATTATTTGAAAGAGGACATACAGAAGGCCTAGAGACATATGAAAAGATGCTCAAAGTCACTAATCATCTGAGAGATGCAAATTAGAACAACAGTAAGATATCATCCCACTCCTGTCACCATGGATATCATCAACAAATCAACAACGACAAATGCAGGGGAGGTTGTGGAGAAAAAGGAACCCTCTTGCACTGCTGGTGGGAATGCAGACTAGTGCAGCCACTCTGGAAAACAGTATGGAGTTTCCTGAAAAAGTTAAAAATGGAACTCCCAGCCCTAACCGGTTTGGCTCAGTGGATAGAGTGTCGGCCTATGGACTGAAAGGTCCCAGGTTCGATTCCGGTCAAGGGCATGTACCTTGGTTGGGGGCACATCCCCAGTGGGCAGTGTGCAGGAGGCAGCTGATCGATATTTCTCTCTCATCGATGTTTCTAACTCTCTATCCTTCCCCCTTCCTCTCTGTAAAAAAATCAATAAAATATATTTTAAAAAAATGGAACTCCCATTTGACCCAGTAATTCCACTTCTAGGACTATATCCCAAGAAACCAGAAACACCAACCAGAAAGATGTATGCACCCCTATGTTCATAGCTGCACAATTTACAATAGCTAAGATTAGGAAACAGCCTAAGTGCCCATCAGCAGATGAATGGATTAAAAAAAGATGGTACATCTACACAATGGAATATTATGCCACTGTAAAAAAAGAAGGAACGTTTACCATTTGCAACAGCATGGATGGACTGGAGAGCATTATGCTAAGAGAAATAAGTCAGTTGGAGAAAGATAAATGTCACATGATCTCACTCATATGTGGGTTATAATGATCAACATAAACTGATGAATAAAAATGGATCTAGAGACAAATGGCAGAGGGGTTAGAGATCAACCAAAGGATTTGCATGCATGCATATTAGCATAACCAATGGACACAGACACTGTGGTGGTGGGGGTTTGCCCTCTGGGGCGGGAGTGGAGAGGGGCGGGGGCAATCGGGGGAAAAGGAGACATTTGTGAAACTTTTAAAAAAATAAATGCATATTTGAGGGCTCAAAAAAAAAATCAGTGTTGAATATCTTTAAGCCCAAACAAGTTGCTACTTGCATGAAATTACCAGTTGTTTGGTTATTAAGTCTTGGTTCACTTCTTTTTCTTTTTCTTTTCTTTTTAGCAGCTGTTTTGTTTGTTTTATTTTTATTGATTTCAGAAAGGAAGGGAGAGGGAGATAGACACATCAATGATGAGAGAGGAACATTGATCAGCTGCCTCCTTCATGTCCCCTACTGGGGATTGAGACTGAAACCCCGGCATAGGGAATTGAACCATGACCTTCTGGTTTATAGGTCAACGCTCAACCACTGAGCAACACTGGCCTGGCAAGTCTTGGTGCATTTAGATATAGCCATGGTGAAATTGGAATTAAGGTAAACATTCCTTTAACATGCCTACCACAGTCTTCAATAATATATACTCAGTAAGTTAGCAGACTGAAAATTATTTTGAGCCTTATCTGGTTTGCTCAGTGGATAGAACATCGGCCTGTGGACTGAAGGCCCTGAGTTCGATTCTGTCTGAGAGCACATGGCCGAGTTGCGTGCTCAATCCCAGTAGGGGCCATGCAGGAGACAGCCAATCAGTGATTCTTATAATTGATGTTTCTATCTCTCCCTCTCTCTTCCTCTCTGAAATCAATAATAATATTTTTAAAAAGAAAGTTATTTTGAAGAAAGTTTATATTATTAGAATTTATGTTAGTACAGAATAAAAAGAATGAGTTGAGGGGGCAGGTTAGCAGCTAACTTTATTTCATTCAATTGTCACAAACATCTGCTTTAAACATGGAGAGAAATTTTAGAAAAAAAGAAAGAACTAGAATAATCTATAAACTAGAAATATGAAGATTATATGAAAATATTTTCACATATGTAATTTTTGTGTTGCTAGAGCACAATCTAGGAAGTCAGGACAAACAAATGACAAATTAGTAGGCACACTGAGAACTAGAAGAAAAAAAGGTTGGTGTTAAATATTTACAAATGTAAAAGAGGTCTTGGAAATCTTAAAGTCTATGAACTGTTTAAAAATACTCCTGAGGGCAAATGGTATAAAAATTATAATGGGAAACAAAATTGACATTTAGGAATCCAATTTTCTCCTTTGAATTGTTGATATCAGGGTGAGCGAACTTTATTTCACAGACTTCTATTACTTAAACAGCTTTCCAAAAATCTACTAATTGATCGACTTTGCCATTTAGCCAACCTGCAATAGTCATTTCACAAAGTTAGTTGTTTGCCCTACTCAGATAAATCTTAGAGGAATTTTTTAAATCTGTATTTACTTTTAAATAATTCTACGATTTCTGTACTGAAAAGTGAGGAGAGGTGTTACATAAAAAAGTTCTGACTTGCTCCAGTGTAATTAAAGCTCATCTCTCCTCTGGCCTGACTTGAGTGGATATGTCTTACAACTGCCTGATCCACTCCCTTTACTCCTCATATAATATTTTTCCAACTATTTGAAGACTTGTGGATAAGCTAACTCTTCAGTTCTCTTAGTCTTCTTTTACAGGGGGAATTTTCTACATCTTTCAAAGGAATCACTTTAACTAGCTTACCTTGATCCTACTTTACTCCACATCTCATTTAAGCCATAATACTGAAACAATATATTATTTCACAGGAAAGACATGATCAAAGCCTAACTGATGCAGAATATACCCAGAAGATTACAACTCACCTTCTTCATGCTATTGATATATCTCTATCTCTATTTCTACCTCTATCTCTATCTCTACCTCTATCTCTACCTCTATATATAGCTACAGCTATATACTTATATCTATACCTACAGGGCATCCCAAAAAATGTATACATTCTTAAAAGCTGATAGCTCAATAGATGTTTCTTTCATTTCAGATTTAACCCCTTTAGAATTAATAATTATCCAAAGTGTGTATACATTTTTGGGACACCCTGTATATATAAGATAATGTTCACCATTTCACCCATGGCATTGTAGTAATGGCATTTACCTACTAGAGGCCTGATGCACGAAATTCAGGCATGGGTAAGGTTCCTAGGCCTGGCTGGTGATCAGGGCTGGCTGGGGCCTTCCTTACCCCGCTGCTGGCTGCCAGCTAGGGCTTTTCTTCATTCTGCGCCACCCCTTGGTGGCCAGCGCATATCATAGCAACTGGTCAAACTCCCGGTGTTTTGAACTCCGAGGGGACAATTTGCATATTAGCCTTTTATTATATGGGATAATTCCCATAGTCTCAAGTCAATTATTTGTTATAGTTATACATAACCAATCCAAGACCACCTTGTACTCATTTCTGTAATCTGGTATTCCTCCCTAAGTGAACTTGCTTTAATATACTTTATCTTGCTTATTTTTACTCACTTCAGCCTTGTTAAAGTTTCTTTCCAATCCAAATTTTATTCCACTTCCCCAATATTCTGCACCAGCAAAGGCAGAATTATTTGGACTTGTATGAGTTTCATAGAGAAAGTCTCAATTATGACACAGCTATTTAGTAGATCTGCACACAGTCATAACACTAAAACATCCAATATTTCCCACTCCTCTGCCCTTGTTCACAACCTAATAAAATCCAAAGCTTTGCTTCTAGATGCTCTTACCTGATTCTGAGGTCTCTGCTGATGTTTTAAAAATGGAAAGCAACAGCACTGACTTAAATTGGAGTTGGTCTTACGGCCAGATGTTCTATGATGTGTACCTCTAGAACTCATTGTGCCTCAAAGTGGACACTCAGTAAATGTGTTCCCTCTGGAGTGAAGCCTGAAAAACAAAAACAAAAACATGTGACTAAGTGTGGAATAGGTATGAGGCTTGGAAACATGGCAATTTCACCAAATAATAGATCTCACCTTAACCCTTGCTCTCTGGAGATGAAGAAAGGGTCTTATGTTGGGTATAATAATAATAATAATAATAATAATAATAATAATAATAAATGCAACTCTTTAGGCCAACTGTTTCTCTTGGACAAGAGGAAGAGAATGCAAAATAATGGTTGAATGAGACCTCACCCCTACAAAACCTAGGCTTTACATATCCCTCAGGCATGGAAGGAGAAAATAGGCTGAGTTGTTTCCTTTTCTTCTATTTTCTCCTGGGCTCTTCACTTACTCTTTCTCACTTTAATTCCTGGCATTCCCATGTCAGAATGGTCTCTATCCCTGAGTAGTTCCTGACATAAATATACCATTCCACCTCAGACCTGGGCCACCAGCCAAATGGCCATGTCCCTTATATCAATAATTAGATAGTCCCTAATTATACAGCATTTAAATGCTACAAATATCAACATGAGTAATTAACTTGGACTGTGAACCAGATTGACAGCATCTATGCCTTAATATTCAATACATATTAAGTTATTGTAAATAAGTGTATTATTATGTCAATGTAAGTTTGTGGTGAAGCAAAAATAGATTATACCAAGCATTAAGGTTTTGGGGAAATTAAAGTATTTACCAATTAAAAAGATTCATGGCACTTCAGTTTCTCTGGTATAGATGTAGGTGAAGTTATTTTGCAATTTTAAGCATTTGTATTTATGTGGGACAAAGGACAGCAAGTCTGAAATTAAAATTTTACTTTATTTATAATTTCTACATCAACTTCTGAGAAAGATTCAAAGCAGCTGACATTGAATTGGAGATGTGCTATCATCAATTATTGTTAAAGTATTTCAATCAAATGTTTAAAAAGTATTCTATATATTTGCACAATTCTTGTTTTTATTTAAATACTCCAAATAACTTTGTTGAAGAATAGGTTTTATCCTTTAAAAGAGAACATTTACTAATAATGAGGATTGTGCAGTGTATTGCGGTAATGGGCAGACCTTTATTCTAAGGAATGGATAGGTGACAGAACATTTTTCTCCATCAAACCATGTACCTATCTCCTTCCTTTTTAAATTTCTTCAATAACACTGTGACAGAAAAGATAGAATTGGCCCCATCACAGGTAAATATTATGTTTACTACCTGACATTGTCTTTTTGTTTCTCATTCTTTGAAGGAACCCTTTGAAACATTGCTTCACATTAGCTTGTAGAATCAATTACCAAGATCACAAAATTCTTGATTGTTAGTGACCCTGGACTGAATTAATAGTTTTCTATAAGTGTTCCAGCTGATATGAATAAAATAATGAAAATAGCATCCAAATTTGTAGACAAGAGTGGTTAGCTTTAAAGAAGAAGAAAATGCCAAAAGAAAAGGAAACAAATCTAGGATAGGCGATGAGTTATATGCTCTACATAAGTTACCTCATTAAATCCTTGATATTCTGAAGTAGTGCCAGGGCTTTCCAGCAGACCCTCAGCAATGATTGACTAGATTACTCTGACACAAGTTTCTGTGAAAGAGAGGCTAAGGGGATGGTTGGCATTAGGCACCAAAACCAGCCTCAATTGCTTGCCTCCTTAGGCTTTTATTGTAATAACAGCTTGAACTAAAATTAACCTTTAGATACAATCAGCAGGGTAAGTATCCTTGAGAAAGCACATGGTCGGGTTTGAAGGCTAAAAGAGACACTAGAGATACTAGTAAAGTATTTACATAGAGATACTAGTAAAACACCCGGGGGCTCGAACTTGTTTAGAAAAGTCAAGGCAGGGGTTGCTGCCTTCGGCAAGGTCCCCCTAAAAGGCTCCTGACCTTTCAGAGAATTCTTTTTACAGACTTCCAACCAAGTTCCATGCTTCCCCACAAATTAGATAATATCATTCCAATTTTGCAGGTAAGAAAATTGAAAATCTATTAAGTGCCCACAGCTAATAAGTGGCTTAACTCACATTAGAATTGAAATCTGAAACAAAAGGCCGTGCTTTTTTCACTACTCAGCACTCTGGCAAAGAGATAACATAATTAAGAGTGAGGCATAGAAACAGAAGCTAATTTCCAATGGAGTGGTTACTCATTCCTTTCCACAATATTACTCTATTTTGACTGAACAATTAAACAAAATATATAGCTTCTCTATTTAGTTCTAAAATATATTTACAAGGTCTTTCTAGGTGAATTATGTTTATAAAAGTTGATGTAGATTTTTGCTTTCCTGAATTCAGGAAAATTTAAAAATGAATTCTAAGGATTAAGCCTTAGAACTTTTATTTCTAAGCATTACATACCATTAGTATTCCAAGCCCCCAAACTTAGCCTATGTGTTTACAATCTAATAATTTATACTGCCATATAAACTCCTGGGAATCTATTCCAAAACTCACATAAAAAATTGTCAGTGTATATTATAAATTACTAAAAATGAACTGACATGACTGTAACATTAATATTCTAGTACCAAATGCACAATCAACTAAAGGTCTTCATTGGCTCCGTATATTAATTGACAGCTTTATGGATTTGGTGATAAACTAAAAGATTTTACATCCAGAATATGCATGTAATAATCAAATATCTTAATCTTTAACAACTTTATGGAAGCATTGGTATACCCAACTTTAAAAACAACAATTATGTAATCCTACTGCTCCCTCTAGCTACTACCTTACATTTTTTCCTTTCATGCCAAACTTCTCAAATGGCCTACAGAAGCTTCCTCCTCTTTCTATGTAACTCCTCTCTTCAATTTTTACTTATACTCCACCTCACTAGGACAGCTGCTTTCTCAGAGTTCACTAATGATCTCTTTGTTAAGAAATCCGCATTCTCTCTTCACAGCACATTGTTGTCCATCACCTACACCTTGAAACTCTTATTTCCTTGGACTTTCATAACAGTATCTATCTTGACTTTTATCCTCTATCCCCACATATTCATTCTTTGTTTGCTTCACTGGTTATTCTTCTTTCTACACTTTTCTGTGGACATAGTTTCTAATGGCCCTGCTCTTTTCTCACTCTTTACCTTAGAAGTTTTATTCATTTTCATGGCTTCTATTACATTTGTGTTGATGAAAGCTAAAGCTAGATCTTCAAGCAACATCCAGTTTCATATTTCTTACTGAAAATGATTGCATGGCTATTAATCATTACTATAGAGTTCTCAATTTCAAAACATAACCAATTATAGTTCCCTTATAGATGCCCTGTCCCCTCTCCTGTATCTTAAACTTTTCTCTCCCTATAAGATCTTCCCAACAGCATTGAAACATGCTTAAGTCTCTATTTAAAAAACAAAATAAAAAAAACACAGCTTGACCAGTGTGGCTCAGTGGTTGAGTACTGACCCATGAATTAAGAGGTCACTGGTTCGATTCCCAGTCAGAACACATGTTGGGGTTGCGGGCTTGATCCCCAGTAAGGGGCATACAGGAGGCAGCTGGTCAACATTTCTATCTCCCTAATCCTCTCCCTTCCTCTGTCTCTAAAAAAACATCAATAAAAAAACAAATATGGTTCCTTTTCATTGGATGGCCCCTCTAGTTATTGCAACATGACCTCCTTCTACATAACAGACAAGTTTCTTTAAAGAGTTGTCTACACTCATTGGTTCAATATCCACACCTCTTATTCATCCTTCAACTTGTTATAATCTTGTTTCTACTCCATGGATCCATTGAAATTGCCACAGTCTACAATGGCCAATTTATTACCAAATCCAATGGTTACATTGATCTCTCCTTCTTACCAAAATGCCTCTTATCCTTTTCTTTTCCAAGACATTATCCTGCTTTTTCTCCTATCTGTGTAGCTACTGCTTCATTGTCTTTTGGGGGCAACTCTACTTCCTTCAAAAGTTTCTTAAATATTGCTGTGTCTTAGTGTTCTACCCTCACTGTTCACTTTTCTCATTTTACACTTTCTTCACCATGTGATCTTATTTCTATACTAGAGGCCCGGTGCAAGGATTCATGCACTGGTGGGGTCCCTCAGCCAGGCCTGTGGGGATCAGGCTGAAACCAGCTCTCTGACATCCCCTGAGGGGTCCTGGATTGCAAGAGGGTGAAGGCCAGGCCGAGGGACCCCACCAGTTCTTGAGAGGAGTTGGGAAGGGACCATGGGAGGGTTCCAGGGCGTGTCTGCCTGTCTCGTCCAGTCCTGATTGGCTGGACCCCAGCAGCAAGCTAACCTACTGAGCAGAATGCCTTCCCCCTTGTGTTCAGTGTGTGTCATAGCAACTGGTTGAACAGCAGAACAAATGGTCGGACACTTGGCATATTAGGCTTTTATTATATAAGATGCTAATATATCACAAATTTCTTCTTCAATTCAGATCTCCCTTCTCCCTTTTAAACTATTAAACATCTTCACTTGAACTTCTCTCAGATTACATGTCCAATTTTTAATTTATCAACCTCCATCTCCACACTCAAAATGCTAGAACTATTCCTCACCCTTTGTTTTTAGATTCTCAGTAAACAGCCTCACCAACTACCTTGTTATCCTAACCCAAAAAACCTAGATGTCAGCCTTGACTCATTTTCTTTTTTACTCAACTTCTCACCATTCCCTAGACATGGTCAGCCCTTTCACAATTCTGTGCTTTTGCAAATAGTGTTTTCTGTGCCTAAAATGTTCTCAATTCCTTCCTTTTACCTAGGGCATTTCCTGTTTATCTTATCTAGATTGACTCTTGCAGATTTGATGTTAAGCACTCATCCAAGACTTCATTCCTCTGAGCTTCCATAACAGCCTATTCATAACTTTGCTGTAATAATTACCCCATTGTTTCATTCACTTATCTGTCTGTCATAGACTAAGTAAAGTGCAGGTAGATGCTGTGCCTTAGTCCTATTCATATCTATGTAGTTAATACAGTACATCTACACCTAAAAATGCTCATTGAATAAATTTCTAAAATCTTAACAGAATTAAAAAGGAATACAGAAAGAAAAACTAGAGAAAAATATAAAATACGTGTTGATGGGAAAATATAGAAATGTCTAATCTATAGAATGTAGAGGTAATTCTTCCATTTCTCAACATTAATAACTTTAATCATTTTATCTCATTATTTAACAATAGTGTTAATTATAGGATTATTAGAAAATACAGATAAATTTTAAAAATAAAATAGTATCCTATAATGGTATTATTTTTATTATTTTAAATAGCTTTATATCAAAATTTATGAAAAATATTATATAGCATATTCTTGTATATCCATGATTATTCCTCAAGAACCCTTAGAGATTCCCCAAACTTTCTCACATAGTTTTTATTCCCATGGATTTTCTTTAACCTAATTTTCAAAAATTTGTTTTTGGAAAATCAAGATCTATCCTGGTTTAAAATTAAGTTGTTTTTTTTCATCTGAAAACTTTTTTGTGGTTATAGGAGACAAGTGAACAGCATCTCCCTTTTCTCTACATAAACCCTTTTCATTTTATTGCAGACAACAATTACATTATTCCTTATACTCTCTTCTTGAGACAGAATAGCCTTAATTGTGTTAGGACCTCCTCTCCATCTTATTGACTATTTCGGTTCATTTTCAGTAGAGTCCCTCCAGCTTTTCCAAACAAAATGGTAATTTTTAAAAGAAAATATATGAAAGACTCATTTTAATAGTAATAAAAGAGATATCCAGGTTAGAAGATGAAGATCTGCATTTTAATGAAACACCAGGTATTCAGGACCACATGAAGGCACTGTCTTTTTTATTTCCTTAGTAATTCATTCCTGAAAATGAGGGGTTTCAGAGGTTAAAAAACACTAATGAATCTCATGGTATTTCTAGCTCTTTATCAATGCTACTCATCTTCACAGCCAGATTCCATGTAAAGACAACATTTTAAAGATTAATTGTAAAGGATTTCTGCAAGCTTATTGATTTCCTACTGACTTGTTTTACTGTTTTGAAGCTGACTTTTCCTCTCCACTTTCATAGACACCTACACAATAGAGATAAAAGAGTTTCTCACCACTCCATAAACTCTCTTAAATGTGGCTTTCCACGAAGTCTGTTAACTAACCCAAATTTTTTGACAAAAATGTTTCCAATTAACTGATATTATACTCCTTCTTTCCAAAACTTTTTTTTCTCAGCTCAATACCCAATGTCCACAGGAAAGAACAATGTCCTAGCCTCCTGTGAGCCATTTCTTTCCTTGCTGTCTGTGAACCTGAAAAGGACAAAAAAGAGGTGTTGGCCAGTGGCTATTAAATGTCTTCTTTCACTATCATGGCCATACTCTGCTAAACAAAGGCTGAAGAAAATAGATGCCATAGACAGAGGACAGGGAAAGGAATTTTTTTAGCTTTGTATTTATATCTTCTTTCTCTACCTCTTCTCTTCCAGCCCCTGCCCATATGATGCCTAGGCTTCCACTATCTCTCTATTATCCACTCAAATGCCCAAGTTTCTTATTCAAACCTGTTTGACTGGAATCTCCATCTATACTCTGGATCCTCATCCCCTTGTTTTTCATTAGTAACTCTCACCTATATTATGTTCTTTCCTCTCAAGTACTTACTAGGCAATTGAAACTAATCTGAGAAAATAACCCATGTTAAGATATTAATAGATGATAAAAGCCTAATGAGTTTCTGCTCTAAGGTAGCACATTAGGACTGTGACAAGATACTTCCACATCTTAACACCAACGTGTGATACTTTCAGGTACTATGGAAGACTTTTGAGAGACAGATTTTTGGCCTTCTCAAGTATTTGTGGCCTTCTCAAATCATCCTGTAAACACCAACCAGAATTCTTTGATATTCTGTTGCAGATTGATAACAGCCACAGTTTCCTTTTCCTCTCCTTTTTATTCTTACCTATCAAGCTCTATCCTGTATAAGATTTAATCAGTGAAAGTGAAGGACCTCTACAGTTTTATCAAACATTGCTTGAAGCCATCTTTTCCCTCCTCCCACCTCCCACTGCTTAGTATTATACTTCTCCCTATTTGGCAAGTGCTTAAGTGCCTGTACAAAGTGACTCAATATCTTATGTATATACAGAGATTCTTGCACATTGAAAGGAAATTAATTAGAAAGTGGCTGGTGGGGTGGGACTGGGCGAGAGGGGCTGGACACACCCTGGAGCCAACCTCCCATGGTCCCTCCCCAACCAGCAGCACCTGGGTGGCACTGCAGCTTGAAGGGCGTCTTCAGAGTGAGCTGGGTCCCTCCAGAAGGTGGGGTCCCTTGGCCTGACCTGTGGGGATTGGGCAGAAACTGGTTCTCCCACATCCCCCAAGGGGTCCCAGAGAGCGAGAGGTCACTCTGCAAACTCGCTGTGGTACAGGGTGTGGAACACAAACACAAGTGTGCAGCAAACCAGATTCAGGGCTGACTGTGCCCCAACAACAACATAACCCACGGCTGAAGGTGGAATCATTCGGCCCACAAGGAATCAGGCTCACTCTTCTCTGGTTCTGGGGTGCATCACCAGAGAACTGCCGCTGCCAAGTCACTGCAGCTCGGCAGCTCCTGCATTGAGCGTCTGCCCCCTGGTGGTCAGTATGCATCATACCTACCTGCCAGTTGGGCAGTTGGATGGTTGGATGGTCGCTTAGGGTTTTATATATATATACTAGAGGCCCGGTGCACAAAAATTTGTGCACCCGTGGGAAAGGGGGGTCCCTCAGCCCGGCCTGTGCCCTCTCACAGTCTGGGACCACGGGAATGACCACCTGCTGGCTTAGGCTCGCTTCCTGGGGGATTGGGCCAAAGCTGGCAGTCAAACATCCCTCTGGCAGCACGGGAGCCCTCAGGACATGTCCACTTGCCAGCGGGGAGCAGGCCTAAGCTGCAGTCAGACATCATTAGCGATGCTGAGGAGGCAGTAGAGGCTCCCACCACCACCACTATACTGGCAGCCTCCAGCCTGGCCTGTGGCTGAGCCGAGCTCCCCCTGTTGGAGTGCACTGACCACCAGGTGGGAGATCCTGCATTGAGCATCTGACTCCTGATGGTCAGTGTGTGTCATAGTGATCAGTCATTCCCAGTTGTTCTGCTGTTAGGGTCAATTTGCATATTACCCTTTTATTATATAGGAGTGCCTGGCCAGCCTGGGTGAGGGGCTGATGGCTGTTTGCAGGCTGGCCACAGCTCCTTCAGTGTGGGGGTCCCCACTGGGGTGCTTGGCCATCCTGGGTGAGGGGCTGAGGTCCGTTTGGAGTCTGGCCACAGCCCCTTCAAGGTGGGGGGTTCTGCTGGGGTCCCTGGCCAGTCTGGGTGAGGGGGTGAGGCCGTTTTTAGGCTGGCTAAGCCCCCCAGTGGGGAACCTCAACCCATGAGGGTGTGGCCAGCCTGGGTGAGGGGCTGATGGCTTTTTGCAGGCTGGCCACAACCCCCCGCCACCCAAGCTCCCAGTGGAGGCTGGCTGGAAGCAGGTATCTGGGATTTATTTGTTTTCTATAATTGAAACTTTGTTGCCTTTTGTGGAGGCCACAGCCAGCTCAAGGCCGGCGGAAAGCTTGGCTTCCTCTATCGCCCAGGCAACCAAGCCTCCTGCTTGCTCCAGCTCTGTGGCTGCCGGCCGTTATCTTGGTTGAGATAATTTGCATTTAGCCACTCTGATTGGCTGGTGGGCATGGCTTGGGAGCATAGTGAACTTATGGTCAATTAGCATCTTTGTATTTTATTAGTGTAGATAGATACTCAAGAGGCCTCTGTAATAGGCTTTCTATAAATTGAAAGAATAAGTAAACCAGTAAAAGTATCACATTGGTTACCACTTAGGGGTAAAAGGACACTCTGAGTTCAGTGGCCCTTTCAATTCTACACTCCTGGCCATACTCAATTAGTGTTATGAATTGTTAGGAAAGGCCAAATGGGTAAATGCCTAGCCAGGGCTCTCTGCATAGCCCTGGAAGAGATCCATTCCCCTCTATACTAATCAAATAGACTACACTCTGTGACTTACATACATGCCAGGGATGGCATTTTAAAATGTTAATATCATTGATAAATCCAAACCCATTTGAAAACTGTTCATTTGCTCAATTGAAGGCACTAAAGTTCAAGTGTGCTTAATTTTCGATAAACACAATTTTAAAAGCTCTTTTTGTTCATTTCAAGTGAAGAAAATCTATTTTCTCTCTGATGCTGGTAACTCAAATGGTAGAAGGAAAAGGTTTTATTTTTCTTTTATTATTGTCATAGATTGTTTTTCTAGCTCCAAGCTCTAGTTTACATAACACCCATCATAGAAATTCTAAAATGAAAAATCATACAAATCATACAAACAATTTTTGAAGGAAAACATTTAGTAATATTAAACACAACAATTGCTCTTTAGTGATGAGTTAACATAAATGGGCTTGTTTTTATAGACTGTCACCCATTGCTTTTAAAATTACTTCTGTCTTTGTGCTTGTCATAATTCCCCATCTCCCTGTCTGTCTTTAGGTTTCCATTCTCCCTCATACTCACACCTACACATTCATTCACAGTCCACCTTGTCAGAAACTAAATGAAAAATTTTTACAGCTGTTATAACCAATGACACTTGCTTTTTCTAAGTCATTGAAGTCAGTTAGAAGTGCTATAATTCTTCCTGCCAATCTACCTAATTACGGATCAAGCACTGCATCAAAAATTGCAATAAATAATCACAGAAAGAGCAAGAGATATCAATTATCTTGGGACAGGGTGAACAAATAGGCAGAGATGATGAAACATATTTCCCTTGCCTTTTAGCTGATATTCATTCTTAAATTGCCTGTTTCTTAAAAGTCTGCCATGGGTTGTTACCTGAGATCTGGAGTGTATTTTGCAACAGCATTTCTCAGCACCTGGAAAAAGGAATGATTTGGAGAAACCAAGATGGTGGCATAGGTAAACACCAGAAATTGCTGCCTCGCACAACCACTTCAAAAATACAACTAAAACACAAAATGGACATCATCCAGAACCACAGGAAGGCTAGCTGAGTGGAAAGTATACAACTAGAAGGAAAGAGAAAAGCACACTGAGACTCAGAGGAGGTGTGGAAGTAAAGTGCAGAGGTACAGAGGCATGTGCGGAAGGGCTGGCAACTGAGGATGTGGTTGTCTTTTTCAATCGGGAGGGAGATACAAGCTCCTGAGGGCTCTGAACTCCAGTTCTGGGCGAGTCTCTGGGGATCCAGACTCATACGGGGAGAAACTGGACTGTCTAGCAGTGGGCAGAACTAGAGGGTGGCTTTCTCTCAGAGGTGCTTGCAGCGATTACCACCGGGACCACTTAGGGGAGGACTGAGGATCAGCCATAGCTGTTTGCTCTGCCCTGTTGACTCCCTGATACCCCACCCCACCCCACCCAAGCTGTGGCAGAGGCTTTTGCATATGAATGACCTGGCCCTTTGCAATCTAAAATTACCTAAAAAACTGCAGCTGGGTCTGAGAGACCCAGAACTTCCAAAAGAAGGCCCAAGGCCCCACAGCAGCTTGCATTGATTCACAGCTGGGCCTCATCAGGGAACCTCCAAATTCCAAACAAAGAAGGAGAGTTTGCAGATGTCTCCATAGCTCCTGCTGGGTAGCCTCAGGAAGAGGCTAAATAAGCACCTCCTTAGAGATCCAGGTGCCAGTGTTCCCAATAGTCAGAGTGGGATCATCCAGATTACAACTCCTCAGATCCATAAGGACACATTCAGGGGGCAGACTCAGTGAGCACCAAAGCCCCACTGAAGCAAGTCTTGCCCCATAAGGGTGTCTCCAGCACAAAAGTTCTCCCACCATAGACACAGCTGATTCTCACAGCCAATTGGCCTGGAGGTCAATTCCTCCCAGTGATACCAACAACAATCAAGGCTTAACTATAACAAGACTGTGCACACAGTCCACAAAGGGGTGCACCAAGAGTGTCCACCTCAGGTAACTGGGGAGGCTGAGCCACTGGGCTCTATAGGACACTTAGCACAGAAAGCCACTCTATCAACACAGGGAAGCAGCCAAAATGTGGAGACAAAGAAACAGGTTGCCGAAACTGGTTTGGCTCAGTGGATAGAGCATCAGCATGTGGACTGAAAGGTCCCAGGTTAGATTCTGGTCAAGGGCATGTACCTGGGTTGTGGGCACTTCCTCAGTGGGGGATGTGCAGGAGGCAGCTGATCGATGTTTCTCTCTCATCAATGTTTCTAACTCTCTATCTCTCTCTCCCTCTTTGTAAAAAATTCAATAAAATATATTTTTAAAAAAGAAACAGGTCACAAATGACAGAAATGGAGGAAAACAAACTACTGGATATAGAGTTCAAAATCATGATTATAAGATTTTTCAAGAATTTTCTAGAAATCACTGATAAATTTAGTGAGACCCTCAATAAGTATAGTGAGACCCTTGAGGATATGAAAAAGGATCAACTAGAAATTAAGCATACACTGAATGAAATAAAGAATATTATACAGAGATCCAACAGCAGACTAGAGGATCATAAGAATCAAGTCAAAGATTCGAAGTACGAAGAAGTAAAAAACACCCAACTGGAAAAGAAAAAAGAATCCAAAAATATGAAGATAGTGTAAGGAGACCCTAGGAAAACTTCAAGTGTACCAATATCCGAATTATGGAGGTGCCAGAAGAAGAGAGAGAGCAAGATATTAAAAACCTATTTGAAGAAATAATGACAGAAAACTTCCCTTACCTGGTGAAAGAAATAGACTTACAAGTCCAGGAAGCACAGAGAACCCCAAACAAAAGGCATCCAAAGAGGACTACACCAAGGCACATCATAATTAAAATGCCAAGAGCAAAAGACAAAGAATCTTAAAAGCAGCAAGAGAAAAACAGTTAGTTACCTACAAGGGAGTACCCATAAGGTTGTCAGCTGATGTCTCAACAGAAACTATGCAGGCCAGAAGGGAGTCGCAAGAAATATTCAAAGTGATGAATAGCAAGAACCTACAAACAAGATTACTTTACCCAGCAAAGCTATCATTCAGAATTGAATGTCAGATAAAGAGCTTCACAGATAAGAAATAGCTAAAGGAGTTCATCACCACCAAACCAGTATTATATGAAATGCTGAAAGGTATTCTTTAAGAAGAGGAAGAAGAAAAAGGTAAAGATAAAAATTATGAACAATGAATACATATCTATCAACAAGTGAATCTAAAAATCAAGTGAATAAAAAATCTGATGAACAGAATAAACTAGTGAATATAATAGAATCAGGGGCATAGATAGGGAGTGGACTGACAATTCTTGGGGTGAAAGGGGTGTAGGGGGTGTGGGAAGAGACTGGACAAAAATCGTACACCTATGGATGAGGGCAGTGTGGGGGCGGGTAGGGGCAGAGGGGGCGGTGGGAACCGGGTGGAGGGGAGCTATGGGGGGAAAAAAGAGGAACAACTGTAATAATCTGAACAATAAAGATTTAAAATAATAATGATAATGATAATAATGATAACCAATCTAAATGTCTCAACAATAGGGGAGTGGTTAAGTAAATTATGAAAAAATGTACAATAGCTAAAAAGAATGAGCTACACCTGTGTTTACTGATATGTAGTAATGATCAAGTTTGGAACAATATATAGGGTAACAGTTCTCTAACTCTGGTCTCAGGACTCCTTTACACTCATAAATTGATGAGGATCCCAAAGAGCTTTTATTATGTGGGGAATGGCTATTGGTATTTTCCATATTAGAAACGAAAACAAAGACATTTTAAAAATGCACTGATTAATTTGTTTAAAGTTACAATAATAAACTCATTACAGGTTTGCATAAGTCACATTTTTTTATGAAAATGAACTATATAAAAACATAATTTAGTGAGAAGGTTAGCATTGTCTCACATTTCTGGAAATATATTAAATATCAGCCTAATATAAGACTGCTGGGTTCTCAAAAAAAAAAAAGAAAAAGAAAAAGGAATGATGTATTGCTGCAGTAAAAATAAAAATGCTAATGCACACATGAGTAATGTTTTTCTACACTAAACTCAGGCTATGTGGAATCATTTACTGATTTAAATCATGTACTGATTTAAATCCAAATAGTCTTTAAAATTAATAACCTATTCAACATTCTTGGGGAAGATTATGGCCATAAAGAAATATTCCCACATTTGGTCAAATCTCTTAGATTTGCAATAGAAATTAGAAGTCTGGTGTAAGCTCTGTTTGACAATAGACAAATTGCCTCACTCAAACTTTTATCCCCCATTATTTTAATCTTAGCATTTGTAAGTGTATTTATGGATGCAATTGTGAGGCTCATTATGCCAGTTTTTTGTGTTTTTTTTTTGTTGTTTTTTTTTGTTGTTTTTTTTTTTTTTTTTTTTTTTTTTGTTTTTTTTATGGGGGATCAGATAATTATTTTTTATTTATGTATTTCTTTCTTTTCTTTTTTTTTTCTTTATTGATTAAGGTATTCCCAATAAGTTTAGTGCATACATCCGGGGTCCTCAAACTTTTTAAACCGGGGGCCAGTTCACTGTCCCTCAGACCGTTGGAGGGCCAGACTATAGTTTAAAAAAAAAAAATGAACAAATTCCTATGCACACTGCACATATCTTATTTTGAAGTAAAAAAAAACCAAAACGGGAACAAATACAATATTTGTATTTGCATGTGGCCCGCTGGCCATAGTTTGAGGACCCCTGGCATACATAAACATGGATCCTAAAAATTTCTCTATATAGGTAACAGATGAGATTCAAACTTTCCTTTTAATTGACTTTGGGTATCCAGACTGGATGAGAATACTGTGGTTTTAGAAGGAAGTTTGTCTAGAGGATAGATGGAATGTTTAATTGGTTTCTATAGTTTATTTATTGTTTCCATGACTATAGTCCTTGAGCTGATTTAAAGAGTAGATAATGAAGTGAGAAGCAGAGAGGCACCAGAGAAAATACTAGATTGAATATAGGGACACCTGGTTCATTCACAACCCTTATCTCCTACCTTATTTCCTCTACATATAGAATAATGGAAGAAAAATCACTTAACTGCACTGTACCTGCTATTTCACATTCAATAAACTGGCAAAAAAAGGAAGTGTTCCACATTTAAAAACTGCACGCAAAATCTTAGTTACATACCTTTTAAAACTCCAATCTACATTATGTGTTCAATAGACAGTTGTTGACAACAGTTAATTTTCAAAGGAAATCACAAGCTCCAAACTGTATCCTCACACTGCCATTTCACCACTCTAGCTTTGTCTTCTCAAATTACAAATGGAGTAAACCCTACTCCCTTGTTTCTGAATGTTCCTATAAGCAACAGTTTACTGTAATTGGATATGAAGGCATAGAGAGAGGTAGCAGTTCATTATTTATCCCCTAAGGCAGTCATAAAAAGGTACATGTTTTCATTAACAGTGGGTTGAATCATTAGAAAATCTAAGTTACTTAATTCATATTCAGTGTTTGGTTTGCTCTACTATGAGTACTGCAGAGGTGGGTAGATTGCTTTTAAATAAGATTCCAATTGAGAATTTATTTTCTTGTGAGCCCAAACCAAGAACTCAAAACTTCAGAGGTAATTTTTTCAGCTTTACAGCAGTATAAAGTTTGGAGTCAGCCCAAAGATTTTAGAAGTCTTAAAATCTATCTTTTCTAACAATAATTTTGAAGTTGTTAATTCATTTCCCTTGCTTACTATCCCCACAGTGTTGCCTCATGATATGCCAGTTACCATTGCTTCTACTTACCCCATTAGTTTTCATATCTCCCTCTGCCTTTTTGATTTTCAGTGTTAATATCTTCTCATTCAAGAAATGATTGCAAAATCTCTTTTCAATCTAGTCTGTAATCCTTGAATTATGACAGCTTTGAGATGCATTGTTTCCTTTTTTATTTTTGAATAAACATTTTCTGCTCCATTCTTCCAGGAAAAAATTGTGGGAAGATGGATAGATAAAAATGAAACATTGCTATTTCACTTCTCTCTCTCTCTCTCTCTCATATATATATATATATATATATATATATATATATATACATATATAATTTCTATATATAGATAGAGGAATCTCTAACTCTCCTGGCAGTAAATATCTATATTTTATCTATACACCATAATTCTCTTCTTTGTTCTTAGAATCATTATTATTTATCTTCATGTTTTCTACAACAATGCTTTCTTTTCTTATTAAGTTTTTTACACTCTTTAAACCCTCCTATAATTTTAATCCATTTTATTATCTGTCATTTCAAGCTTTGATGGTTTACTACCCAGGAGTTTCATGTAACACTCCCAATGTAAGCAAAATATTTTAATGAACTTTTCAATATTTTTTCAGGATAAATTTTGGCTGAATCCCTGGTTAGAAAGAGAATAATAAAGGTTTCTAGAGATAATATATTAATCATTATTTAAAGGTAGATATTATATCACCCACCTTGCATCATTAATCAAAACCCCTTATGGAGAAAAGCAGCTGCTGAGGTAAAGCAGAATGAGTCAGTGTGCTCTTTTTTGTTTCCCTATGGCTTTTCCTCTACTTTTCATTTCTTAGTGTGATGTTCAGTTATTAGTAATACTAATAAGAACAATTTTCCAAAATATGACATCTTATAGTCCAATCACCCTAGTCAGCTGTCCCCAACAACTAGATGATGATCTACTGGTAGATCTCAAAGCCTTACCTGGGTGATATCCAATCCATGTAGATCAGAGGTTAAAAGGTTGACATATAGGTGGGTTTCCCCAACCACATATTCTTCTCTATGGCTTACAGACAGTCCCAGTGGAGGGAGGTTGTATTCAACATTCTGGTTAGAGGGGAATTAATCCTTTAACTTAAAAACTCATACTCCCCTGCATACCTGTAATAGTAACAAAACTTCAGCTAAATACAAGAGGCTCTTCATCAAGAAACAGTTGTCATTTTATTCCTTTTGAGATATTTTGGTAACCCCAAAATACAGAAATGAAATGAGTATTTTTAAGGCTCATTTGTAGAGGTCTTGATTACTGTGACCAATTATAAAAAGAGGCAAAGCAGAAGAGAAGATTTTGTTTTCACTGAAAGTAAGTCTCAAATTGGGAACAGTAGAATGAATTATTACCTAGTGATTAGGCACTACAAAAGATTTCAAGAGCCACCAAGACAATAATGTCAGGGGTTTGGGAATTACTGGATGATTGGTTGAAATACAAGTCATTCAATCACCAAGTCACATTTCCCAAGACTCACATTTAATAGACAATATGAATGTAGTTATGCTATTCTTATTAAGTCATTGCTTTGGAAACTAACAAAACATAGGATAAGCCACCAATGGTTCCCCATGGATTCCCTCAAACTTCTCCCTTGTAGCCTCGCTCGGAAAGGAGAAGTTTGTAAAAAAAAATAATATATATATATCAAATTTGCAGAAGGCCATTGTGGAAGAAAACACTCTACAACTAAAATCAGTGCCATTAAAAAGGAGGTTGCCATCAAAAAGTGAAATAATCCAGACAGAGAAAGATATTTACAACTGCTTCATGTTGAATATTAGGAGAATGGGCACTCAATTATAAGATTTTTCATTTTTTTATGTTGAGGAAGAGAGAGAGGATGGACAAGAGAGAGAAAATCATCAATGTGAGACTAAAACATCAATTGACTGCCTCCTGCATGCCCCATACCTGGGATGAAACCCCCAACTTGGGCATGTGACCTGATTGGGAATGGGACTGACAACCTTTCAGTGCATGGGACAATACCAAACCAATTGAGCCCTATGGGCCAGGGCTAAGATTTTTTTCAATTTAAAGCAAGAATTTGGACAACAAAAATAGCATGGAAGAAACATCTTTTAAACAAAATGGGAAATTATTTAAAAGATAGTCAAATGTTACCCACTAAACTATCTGGACAAAAGTTTGCTAGCCAAACCCATTGGCCATCTATAAGTACTGAGCTCTGGACTGCTGCAGAATTTTAATACAAGATGCTTAATGCCGAGACCGGTTTGGCTCAGTGGATAGAGCGTCGGCCTGCGGACTGAGAGGTGCCGAGTTCGATTCCGGTCGAGGGCATGTACCTGGGTTGCGGGCACATCCCCAGTGGGAGATGTGCAGGAGGCAGCTGATCGATGTTTCTCTCTCATCGATGTTTCTAACTCTATCTCTCTCTCTTCCTCTCTGTAAAAAATCAATAAAATATATTTAAAAAAAAAAAAAAAAAAAAAAAAAAAAAGATGCTTAAGACAATGCCTAGAGCTACTGTGAAATTTTATTTTATTTGTTTTTTCTTTGTTGTTGCTGTTGTGAGGCTGTTGTCAGTTTTTTATTTGACAATTTAAGGGAAGAGAGATCACTGTCCCGGAATAGTCAGGTATTGCATGTTTGTTTGTTTGTTGACATTTCTATTTCTATTTTATTTTTTAAATCTTTATTGTGGAGAGTATTACAGATGTTCCCTTTCCCCCCATTGTTCCCCTCCACTTGGTTCCCATGCTGCCCCAGTCCTTTACCACCCTATTGTCTGTGTCTATGGGCAATGCATATATGCATATACATTCTTTGGTTAATCTCTTCCCACGCCCCGCCCCATGACCCTTTCCCTCTGAGATTCTTCAGTCTGTTATATGTTTCCATACCACTGGTTTCCCCCCCAAAAAAATATTTATTTATTTTTTAAAAATTTTTTATTGTTGAAAGTATTACATATGTCCCCTTTGTTCCCCCACTGACTCCTTCTAGCTTGCTCCCACCTCCAGCCCCAGGCCTTCACCACCCTATTGTTTGTGTCCAGGGGTTATGCATATATGCGTACAAGTTCTTTGGTTGATCTCTTCCCACCCACCCACCCTTCCTTGCCTTCCCTCTGAGATTTAACAGTCTGTTTCATGTTTCTATGTCTCTGGATCTATTTTATTCATAAGTTTATTTTATTCATTAGATTCCACATATGAGTGAGATCATGTGATATTTGTCTTTCTCTAACTAGCTTATTTCCCTTAGGATAATAATCTCCAGGTCCCTCCCAGCAGAGAAACTGAATAGACACTTCTTCAAAGAGGACATACAAATGGCCAAGAGACACGAAAAAATGCTCAACATCATTGATCATCAGAGTGATGCAAATTAAAACAACAATGAGGTATCACCTCACACCTGTCAGAATGGTTACCATTAATAAATCAACAAAAAACAATTGTTGATGAGGATGTGGGGAAAAAAGGAACCTTAGTATACTACTGGTGGGAATGCAGACTGGTGCAGCCACTATGGAAAACAGTGTGGAGTTTCCTCAAAATATTAAAAATGGAACTCCCATTTGATCTAGTGATTCCACTTTTAAGAATATATCCTAAGGAGCACAAAACACCAACCAGAAAGTATATATGCACCCCTATGTTCATAGCAACGTTATTTACAATATCTAAGATCTGGAAACAGTCCAAGTGCCCATCAGTGGATAAAAAAGATGTGGTACACTTACACCACGGAATACTATGCAGGTGCAAAATATTTCTTGATAATATTATTTTTAAAAAGCACTAGACAACAAAGTTTTAAATTCCACCATGAGGACAGTTAACATCTATCAAATAATTCTAGAGAATACCTACTCAAGCCCAGCCAGCATGGCTCCAGGGGTTGAGCATGGACCTAAGAACCAGCAGGTTGAGGTTAGATTCCCTAGGGCGCATGTCCATTTGCAGGCTTGATCCACAGTAGGGGGTGTGTGCAGGAGGCAGATGATTGATGATTCTCTCTCATCATTGATGTTTCTATCTCTCTCTCCCTCTCCCTTCCTCTCTGAAATGAATAAAAATATTGTTTTAAAAAGAATACCTATGCAAATCATGATAGGAATGATAGCAGTAATGGTGAACAAAGCTGATTTTAAAGCAGCCAAAAGAGGCACTTGATTTAAGGTATTATTTAAGAGGTATTGGGGAAGGTATATGCTCCATACTACTTCCTAATCTAATGGTTTAAAAATCTATGTTTAGGGATTCATTAATTTAAGGGTTTCAAGTTGGTAGATTTTAGCACTTCCTTCATCCCAAAATTAAAATGCAATTATTTCTGAAGAAGGCCAAGGGCCAATCTTTTTGTAATTATTAGTTATTAAAACCATAGCACTTTATAACATCTACATTTTCAAATATAACCACTAGTAGAGAGAACAACACTCTATGGTAGAAAGGGCCCATAACAGTGGTCGGCAAACTGTGGCTCACAAGTCACAAGCGGCTCTTTAGAACCTTGAGTGTGGTTCTTCCACAAAATATCATGTGCGGGCGCACATGCACAGTGCGATGGAAACTTTGTGGCCCATGTGCAGAAGTCGGTTTTTGTGGAAGAGCCATATTCAAGGGGCCAAAGAGCCACATGTGGCTCATGAGCCGCAGTTTGCCGACCACTGGCCCATAGGGCAAGACTGCAACAAGGTAAGATCCTATATAATAAAAGGCTAATATGCAAATTGTCCCCTCAACCAGGAGTTCAACCGGGAGTTCCACCAGGTATGGGCCGGCCGGACTCCACCCATGCACGAATTCTTGCACCAGGCCTCTAGTATTAAAATAAAAGAGAAAGAGGACTTTACTTGTGTTTTGTTTTCTTTTGGGGGGGTGGGGTGGGGGTGGTGAGGCAAAAGTTGGTCCTGTCTACAGACTTGCATAACATATAAAGCAAAATTCCTCTAAAGGCAGTATACCAGTAGGATTATGGACAAGGATATAGGAGTTAACACTATAAATAAAGTAAGGGCATTTTTCCAATGATAGAAGAGAATGTTGAAATAATAGAGAGTGAAAAGGTAGAGATTTGAGGTGGAGAGAAGAAAATGTGTTCATTAATACAAACACCTACTTGGCAATGGCAATGTAAGGACTTTTGAGAGGGAAAGTGATGAGGATGAAGTAATTTAGGACTTAAGGATACTAGCAATCATTTGGAAATATGATAGAGGTTTATAGAGAACCTCAACTTCCTTTGGTGACACATGATTACCCAGTTATAGAAATGGACAAAACATGCCCTAACCAGTTTGGCTCAGTGGATAGAGCATTGGCCTATGGACTAAAGGGCCCCAGGTTTGATTCCAGTCAAGGGCATATACCTTGGTTGCAGGCACATCCCCAGTAGGGGGTGTGCAGGAAGCAACTGATCGATGTTTCCCTCTCATCAGTGTTTCTAACTCTCTATCCCTCTCCCTTTCTCTCTGTAAAAAATCAATAAAATATATTTAAAAAATAAGAAATGGACAAAACAGAAGGGTCCATTTATTAATGACAAAATATCATATGTCTGACCTGAAATTTGAAATTCAACCATAGGCATTTCACATGGAGGCAGAGAATATTGACAATTTAAATTGCTCTCAAACTGTCACACTTGAAGTAAACTATTTTGAGCAAGTATGATTATAATCTATACAAGAGTGTTGGGGAAATGACTAGCTCTACATTACTAATATGAAGATACTAGAGGCCCATTGCAGGAAGATTCCTGCAAGAATAGTGCTTCCTTGGGCTTATTCTTGCAAGAATAGGGCTTCCTGAGGCCAGAGCGGAGCAGAGAAGGGAGTGATGCCCTCTGAGGCAGCCTTCGCTCCTTTCTCCACTGCCTCACTCCCTCCCATCTCCACTGCCTCGCTCCCCCCTGTCTCTGTTGCCTCGCTCCCTCCTGTCTCCGCTGCCTTGGCTACGTTCCCTTCTCCTCCACTTCGCTCCCTTCTGCAGTGCTTGGCTTCCTTCTATGCTGTCTTTAGTCTTCGTCTTTGCCGTGCCTATGTATGCAAATTAACCACCATCTTTGTCAGGTTAATTTGCATATCACTCTGATTGGCTGGTGGGCATTGCAGATGGTTGGTCAATTTGCATGTTTCTCTTTTATTAGTGTAGATGGTGTTCCTTGATTATACTATCTAATAGTAAAATGACTTGAAAACTGAGTTTCACTGTCCAGAGTTATATTGGTTTAGCCCAGCCGTGGGCAAACTACGGCCCGCGGGCCGGATCCGGACCTTTTGAAATGAATAAAACTGTTGAAAAAAAAGACCGTACCTTTTTATGTAATGATGCTTACTTTGAATTTATATTAGTTCACACAAACACTCCATCCATGCTTTTGTTCCGGCCCTCCGGTCCAGTTTAAGAACCCATTGTGGCCCTTGAGTCAAAAAGTTTGCCCACCCCTGGTTTAGCCATTTTATAATGTAAAACTACATTGAATTATCTTAAGGCTAACAACATATACTTGATTAGTGGCACTGAAAGGTTTAGTGATTTAGGATAGTGATGGTCATTAAAAATAAAACTCAGATAAAATTCTTTGAAAATTCATGAAAAATAAAATACTATACATCCTTTAGAAAAACCAAAAGATGAAATTTTGTTTGTGAAAGGTAGAGTGATTGAGGAACATATTTAACTTAGAAATATATGTGGTAATTCTTAAATTATATTTGGCCAAAATAAAAATAATGGTCCTAAGACTCACCAGTAAATTAAGAGAAACTGACACAAGAGAAACATAGGGTTGATTTAAAAGAAGATTACATTTGGTTCACTAGCTATTAGCTCTCAAACAAAGCTGATAAAATAGTTCAATGGCTATTTCATATCATCATCATAAAATGCACTGAGAAAGAACAATAACAACACACCAATAAAGTCTGACCAAGACAAAGAATTTTGCCATTAAGCAAATCCTCTAACATAGTGAAATATTCAGCTGTTGCTATTATGCTTACTATTTAAACTTTTATAGTCCTTTCAAATTTACAAAGCCTTTCACAAACATTATCTCCGTAGTCATCACAACCACCTATTTGAGCTTGGTTGCCCATAGACTAAGTAGCACAAGTTCACAGCATCGGAGCCAGAACATGAAATCTGATCCTCAGATTTCAAGTTCCTCTTTGTTGTTCCATAGTTGTCTCTCAATTGACACATTTTCACAAACAAATAATTGAGAATGCAGCATTGGTGAATGGAGACACAAATTTCCAGGCAGCAACATGGTAACTAGATAGGGTTGACAAATCCTAATTATAGATCATGTGACAACTAATATATTATCCTTATCTAATAAAAGAGAAACATGGTAATTGGCGTACAACCGCTACCCTTCCCATTGGCTAATCAGCGAGATATG
Source organism: Myotis pilosus (assembly GCA_036010255.1). Taxonomy (NCBI): domain Eukaryota; kingdom Metazoa; phylum Chordata; class Mammalia; order Chiroptera; family Vespertilionidae; genus Myotis; species Myotis pilosus. The sequence goes on along the minus strand of JASKON010000009.1, from coordinate 4,458,927 downwards.
CAAATTAACTGCCAGCCAAGATGGCAGCCGGCAGCCAGGCAGCTTGAAACTAACATGAGGCTTGCTTGCTTCAGTAACGGAGGAAACCAACATTCCCCGCATCCCTTGCAGGCTTCTGAGCCTGCAGTTTGAACATTGTAACAAATATAGAAGCTAAAAAACCAGCTTTCAGCGAGCTGGGATCTCAGAGCTGGAGTCAGAGCTGGAGTTATACATTGTTTCGATAATAGAACCAAAACAAACCAGATACCTACTTTCAGCAGGGGAGGCCTAAGAGCTGGAGCCTCAGAGTTAAAGCTGGCCCAGAATTAAGAAAAAAAAAAAAAGAAAAAAAGGAGCAGTTGGAAGCTTCCATCACCCACCAGCCTGAAAACAGCCCTCAGACCCTCACCCAGGCTAGAGAGGCACCCCAGTAGGGACCCCCACCCTGAAGGGTGTGTGACCAGCTGCAAACAGCCCTCAGCCCCTCACCCAGGCTGGCCAGGCACCCAAGTGGGGACCCCCACCCTGAAGGGTGTGTGACCAGCTGCAAACAGCCATCATCCCCTCACCTAGGCTGGCCAGGCACCCCAGTGGGGACCCCCACCCTGATCCAGGACACCCTTCAGGGCAAACCAGCCAGCCCCACCCATGTACCAGGCCTTTATCCTATATAGTAAAAGGGTAATATGCCTCCCGGCACCGGGATCAGCGTGACAGGGGGCAGCGCCCAAACACCCTAATCACCCTGCAGCTCTGTGTGTGACAGGGGGTGGGGCCACAACCTCCCTATCTGCCCTGCTCTGTTCATGACAGGGGAAGACACCCCAACCTCCTGATATGCCCTGCTCTGTGTCTGATATGGGGGAGCTCCCCAACCTCTGATCACCCTGCGGCTCTGTATGTGACAGGGTGCGGCGCCCCAACCCACCCCCCATCCCCCACAGGCCCTGCTCTGTGTGTGACAGGGTAGAGCCATAACCTCCCCATCAGCCCTGCCCTGAGTGTGAGAGTGGCGGCGCCCCAACCCCCTGATCGGCCCTGCTCCATGGGTGATAGAGGGTGGCGTCACAACCACCCCCCCCAACGGGCCCTGCTCTGTGTGTGACAGGGTAGAGCCATAACCTCCCCATCGGCCCTGCCCTGAGTGTGACAGTGGCGGCGTCCGAACCCCCTGATCCACCCTGCTCTGTGCGTGACAGGGGGCGGTGCCCCAACTCCCCTATCGGCCCTACTCTGTGAGTGGCAGGGGGGAGCTCCTCAACCCTCTGATGGGCCCTGTTCTGTGCGTGACAGGGGGTGGCGCCACAACCCTCCCCATCGACCCTGCCTTGAGTGTGACAGGGGGTGGTGCCCCAACCCCCCAATCGGCCCTAACCTGAGCATGACTGGGGGTGGCATCGCAACCTCCCAATCTGCCCTGCTCTGTGCATGACAGGGGGCGGCACCCTAACTCCCCAATCAGCCCTGCTCTGAGCCAGACCAGGGGCTGCACCTAGGGATTGGGCCTGCCCTCTGCCACCCGGGAGCAGGCCTAAGCCAGCAGGGTGTTACCTCCCGAGGGGTCCCAGACTGCGAGAGGGCACAGGCTGGGCTGAGGGACCCCCCACTTCCCCCGGAGTGCACAAATTATATATATATATATATATATATATATATATATACTAGAGGCCCGGTGCACAAAAATTTGTGCACTCCGGGGGAAGTGGGGTGTCCCTCAGCCCGGCCTGTGCCCTCTCGCAGTCTGGGACCCCTCAGGGGATGACCACTTGCTGGCTTCAGCCTGCTCCCTGGGGATTGGGCCTAAGCTGGCAATCAGACATCTCTCTGGCAGCCCGGCTGTCCTTGGGGGATGTCCACTTGCTAGCGGAGAGCAGACCTAAGCTGCAGTCTGACATCCTTAGTGCTGCTGAGGAGGCAGGAGAGGCTCCTACCACCACTGCTGTACTGGCAGCCATCAGCCTGGCTTGTGGCTGAGCAGAGCTCCTCCATGTGAGAGCTCACTGACCACCAGAGAGCAGCTCCTTCATTGAGCATCTGCCCCCTGGTGGTCAGTGTGTGTCATAGTGACCAGTCATTCCCAGTCGTTCTGCTGTTAGGGTCAGTTTGCATATTACCCTTTTACTATATAGGATAGAGGCCTGGTGCATGGGTGGGGGCCACCTGGTTTGCCCTGAATGGTGATCCGGATCAGGGTGGGGGTCTCGCTTGGGTACCTGGCCAGCCTGGATGATGGGCTGATGGCTGTTTGCAGCTGGTCACACCCCCTTCAGGGTGGGGGTTCCCACTGGGGAGCCTGGCCAGTCTGGGTGAGGGGCTGAGGGCCGTTTTCAGGCTGGCAGGCAACTGAAGCTCCCAGCCTTTCTTTTTATTCTGTTTTATTATTATTATTATTATTATTATTATTATTATTTTTATTATTATTCTGGGATTTATTTACCTTCTATAGCTGTCACTGGAGCTGAGAGCCGGCTCCAGCTCTGAGGCTGCGGCTGGCTGAAAGCAGGTATCTGGGTTTGTTTAGCTTCTATAATTGAAACATTGTTGCCATCACTGCCGCTCTAAGCTCTGAGGCCAAAGCTGGCTGAAAGCAGGTATCTGGAGCTTGTTTAGCTTCCATAATTGCAACTTCGTTGCTTAGAGTGTAGCTTAGAGCAGGGCGAGGCAGGTGGGGAACGTTGGCTTCCTCTGTCACTGGAGCAAGCAAGCCTCATGTTCACTTCAGCTGCCTGGCTGCTGGCCGCCATCTTTGTTGGCAGTTAATTTGCATATCCTGCTGATTAACCAATGGGAAACATAGCGAAGGTATGGTTAATTACAATGTTTGTCTATTATTAGATAGGATATATATATATATATATATATATATATATATATATATACACATACACACACACACACACACACACACACACACAGTGACAACCTATGTAATTTATAGACACTATTTCAAGTTTTCAAAATATTTGGGGATATTTCTCGCCCTAAAGCAAATCACTGTAAGAATACTGAACAATTGATTTCATGCTATGAAGAATTTACACCAGATTAGCAACAAATTAAGATCACCTCTTAGAAGATGCCATCTCAGGTGCTTATATTTGGGTCCAGGTAAAGGTAAATTCTTCCATTTTCATCATTAATAATGCAAGAGCACCAGGGGCTCCAACAATAATTCTGCCTTTTATAAATTTGTGATGCTGGACGGTGACTTAACATATGTAAGATTTAATTTTCTCAACTGTGAAATGAGGATTGTAGTGGGAAAGAATGATTGTAACTTATATGATAATATATTCCATGTAATATGTCATTTTTATTAAACTAATTCTTAATTGGTTAATTCATTAATTTTATAAATTTAATGCCTAGTTTGTGGATCAGAGAGAAATTCCCTCTTGAGCATAAACAAGTGGTATGAGGGGCAGAACTAATGTACTTACTCTTCTTCTGAACACAATGGCAATGAGTATAGTTGATCTTAAAATATGAAGTATCAGACCCTTATACAAGGGTCCTTGCTATGTATATCAATTATATCACAATGAAACCATTAAAAGTAAATTACTTAGGAAAAAAGGAAGTTATGCAGAAATTATTAGGGAGCCAGCAGGATGGAGACTCAACAAGTACCAATTAGTTCTTTTGATTTAATGTTTTCCAAAATCAGCCACACATATTAAGTCTGCTCTCATAAAATGTTGGGACCCAAATTTTGAAATAAATTAACTTCACTTCCTACTTACCTAAAGTTTTCCCCCCTATGATATGAATCTCTCCAATTACCTTTGTATGCACATGTGAAATAAATTCTTATTTCCAATATGCATGACAGTATCATAATGTACTAAAAAAAACCCAAAATTCCATACTCCTCAATATTATAAAATTATTTGTACTCTCCAAAACCTAAAAACCCTTTTTAAAATATTTTTTTTAATTTTTCAATTACAGTTGACATACATTATTAATATATTAGTTTCAGATGTAAAACATAGTTATTAGACATTTATATAACATGACACTTGTGGAAATTTGTTCATACATCTTTATAACAAAACTAATTCTGTAATGGAAAGCATTAGAGTTAAAGCTCTGGCAATCTGTTATAATAAGCTTCGGTAGGAAGTGTGGAATGGCAATAATTGTAGAGGCCCTACTCACTCCAGATAATAATATCTTACTCAACTGGAACTGCTAAAAACAGTAAATGTTCAGCAAAATTTAATTTGCCAAATTAGACACTGGTCAAGAAAATGCCTCTAGGAGTTTATTAGTTTGAAATGACTGAAAGAACATATTCTCTTCAACAGTCGAGTATTGCTTAGAAGTTTGGTATAGTAAGTGCTCTGAGATGATTCACAAGTAAACCTTCATGAAGTAACCTATGCAGAATAATATACTTCCCAGAATTTTTATTCTGCACATATTACATAAATGTCAATGAACAAAAAGTATGTAAATATAGAGAACACAATTTAATCACGTGGGTGGTACATCCATGAATTATACCTAGGCTTACTAACAATTTTTTTAAAAATATCTGATTGATGTGGCAGCTTAAAAACCAATTGTATCCTTATAGCTTTGAATTGAAAAAATCAATTTTGCAATGATATAACAGATTGCTTTGGCATGGAAGAAACAGAGTGATCAATGGTTATGTCAGCAGCCGCTTTGTCATACAGACCTAAAAGAATTGGCTATAATCAGTCTAAAGCAAGGAAAAGACAATGCTGCCAATATTATCATTGAGTGCTTAGTTTCTTTGGTGCTGAAATAATCTGGCAAAACAAAAGGAAGAAGCTTTAGGACTTAAAATAGCTAGAAATGGATGATGTGTGTATTAAATATGATAGTAAATTGGTGCATAAAATGAGTACAGGAGATATTTATAGAATGAACATTATTTATATTCTAAATACCATACAGAAGTGAATTGGAATTGTCATGGTAACTCAAAGGGAAATGCTAGAACTTGTGGCTGGATAGTGGAGGGAGGAAGGGTAAAATTTACCAAGTGTATTTGTAATATATATAGGAAAGAGTACCTGCATTGCCATCTATACATTCAAAAAGTCCTTTGAATAAAGACTTCTTGATATGCACCATTTCTGAAGGTCTTTGAAGAAGCTAATAATACAAGTCCATAATCATACAGGAACGAGCCATTTAGAACTTATTTTTATTCCTCTTTCTTTCCAAGAGGCAACTTTATCACATTGCTCTGAATTTATAAAGAGCTTTTCTTCTAAGAATCTTAAGTCATGTCAGATGTTGGGTCACATTTCTTTCACCACTATAAAATAGCTGGAGGAAGGTGGGGAAAGGGGTACAGAGGTTGGGTCTGATTATTTCTATAAACGTAGCAAGCTTGTATGATTTGTAAAAATTCATCCAGGTAATCATAGGAAGTTAGTAATAAGACATAGCCCAGAGTTCAACTCTGACTTCCAAGACAAGAAGAAAGAATCGGAGAGCATGCTCCCTATAAGCATGTTTTGGTAAAGAGAAGTCACATTTCATCCACAGTATACTCATTTTTTTATAAAATACTTTTCTCAGATAAAGTGAAATTATGAATAGCTAATAAGAAAAAAAATAAATACCTGAATATGAAATTATGAAGTACTATGTTTTTTTTAGTCTGCCAGATTAACTCTAACTTTATTTGATTATAAAAATTGGAAAGGTTTATGTGAGCTCTGAACTCTAAGGCCTGAAACTTAACTCTAAGTTCCAAGATAGAAAAAAAAATCCCAATCTCATTTCATCTGCTTAGAAACATTTGATTGCCTACCACAAGCAAGGCATCATTAGAGAAGTTAAAAAAAACACCGCTCATGCCTGCTGGCCTTTAGGTAGCACATATTCTTAAATAGTAGCAATGAGACATGCATACATACAAAAAAAATGGGTAGATTAAATTGGGTCATGAGAAAGGAGACAGTTTGGAAGCATTTGCTGCCGTAACCCATGTTACAAAAACCAATTAAAGCCTGAATTAGTGTGATGGCAGTAGAATTGGAAAGGGAGAGGCAGATATGGAAGATGTTTCTGAAATACAGACTTGGAAACTAATTTTATGTGATATAAGAGAGAAGGCAAAGAATGATTCCCAAGTTCCTAGTTTGAGTGATTAGGAGAATAATCGTAACATTGATAGATATAACAGTAAATCAATAGGACAGATAAGTGGTATTTCACCCACAATATACTTATTTTCAGAATCATAGGGGAAACAGAGGCATTTGATTTCAGACATGATGAATTTCTAGCAAAAGTCCTCTGATCTTATTTTTATCACCCTCCAAATCAGTCCTCTCTTAATTTTACACACCCGATCAATAAATTTTAGATATGTGTCCCCAAAATTTGTAGATCAATTATATTAATGTATCAATCTATTTATATATATACACAGGGTGTCCCAAAAATGTATACACACTTTGAATAATTATAAAGGCAGTGTTTATTAAAATGCATTTCATTTTCAAAATGTAATAGATGTAATAAATGTAATAAAAAGCTTTTGCATTAAAAATATAATAAAACATCTTTTTATTATAAATTTAAATGTTAAAGTGTGTATACATTTTTGGGACACCCTATATATTATAAAATTTACACAAAAATTAGAAAATGTAAAAGAATGAGTTAAAAATAACTATAAATAGTTATACTAGTTTACTTCCCCAACCCCAATAGCTTATTTGCACAATCCATATTGGAGCTCACTTATATAAACAATTTAGCTATACTTTGTTTTGTTTTTAATTTGCAAAATTGAAAAAAGTAATACTGACTTGTCTCACTCAAGTCAATGATAAGGATTTTAGGCTATAGGAAAAAATCATACTTTGCATTCCTAAGGTATAAAAATAGTAAATTGCTCACTATTAATAATGTTCTCTTTCAAGCTTGGCAAGCAATTCAAAAGGCAGAGAGATTCCTATTTATTTGATCAGTTTCACATCTGCATCTTACACTAAGAAAACTTTGCAAAATAGCAAGCTAAGAATCCTCGAAAAAGACAGTCCCCAAAAATAGAACAGGAAAGTGTATCCCTAATTTAGTACAGTTTCTCTTTTTATATTTTGTGAAGGGAAAATTTTAAAATTCACACCAACTTCATTAAACACCATTCATCTGGGGGGGAAAAAATTAAAAGCCCAGAAACCAGGGCTACAAAGAATTAAATGATTTGCCCAAGGTCACGTAGTTAATATGTGCTAGAGCTCAGATTTGAGTCCAAGTTTTGACCTCAAGTTGCTCTCTTTTAACTAAATCACAGTTGACTTAAGTCATTTTGTTTTCTTTTGTTTTTTAAGACTGTTTCAGTTCTCCTTATCAACACAGATTCTTTAAAATTTCCACCTGGTCTCTAATCCAAATGCAGAGAAGAAACAAGAGTACTTAAAATGAGTTGGGGGGAGGGGATATTAACCAAATAATTTATATGCATATATGCATAACCTATGGACACAGACAGTAGTGTGGTGAAAGCCTGGTGGGGGGAGTGGGGAAGAGGGAGGTCAATGGCGGGGGGAAGGAGGGACATCTGTAATACTTTCAACAATAAAGATAATTTTTTAAATTTAAAAATTTATAATAAAAAGCTCTTGCATTAAAAAAATAAAATGAATAGAAAAAGTGAAAGACTACTATTTCTCTTGTTCATCTCTTTTCCTTTTCTAACAATGATTATATTCTTTCAATTTTCCAACTTTTATTTCTGTGTATCATACTTCTGGGTCATTTTTGTGTTAAAAATGGCTGCTTCTGAAACATGAGCTCTGTCAACTGGAATCTGAGTTCCACTTCTGGGCTTGGTCAGGACAGCACAAGTGCACTGTAATTTTTCCTTGTTAGAGCCAGATAACTTGAACTGGCAAGACAGAGACCATTTCATCCTCCATAAGATAGAATAGGTTCATGGAGAAGCCAGGCCAAACTAACTTCATTTCCTTTTTTAATAGTGTTAATAGCCTGAAAGATTAGATGATCACTTTATAGCCATCATATCTGAATTGAAAAAAACAACAACTTATCACCTCCCTTTTGTCAAGAAAGACAAAATGTGGCTTGAGGTAATAAAATTTACAATTAGGTAACCAACCATTTCACCAAAGGTATTAATGCATTTTTTACAATAGTAGGAGAACATTATAATGCTCCCCTATTTTATTCACATTGTTATCAGGGTCTCAAATTAAAATAGAAAAGGAATGCTTTTCAAATTGGCAGATGACAAAACTGGAAGGGAGAGGACATCATTCTGATGTCAATCTGAAAGGATGGGTAAAATCTAAACCACGTGAAATGTAAGAAGTAATTAATACAAAATATCTTAACTTGGTTTATAAAATTAACTCTACAAGGAGACCTGCCTTAATAATAGTATGTATGAAATGGTCACTGGAAAATTTGTTGTTGATCATAAGCACAATACACCAGTAGTGAAAGGTGGTTACTGAAAAACAAAATGCAAAAACAGAAAAGGCCACCACCAGAAGACAAAGGTAATGGACTTTAATGCCATTTAAAACAGTACAGTGTCCAGATGAAACTCTTACACAGATCTCTGAATGGATCAAACAATTCCAGTGTGTAAACATTTTTCGGGGGTATATAATTGACAAAGGACATTGACAAATTTTATGAAAACAAAGGCAGAAAATCACCATTAAGGAAGAGAGTGGAGAGCTCAAAATGGGGGAAGGGAAATGTGCACCCACTAGCAACTTTCAAAAACTTTAAGGTCTGCTAAACATTGATTTTTTTTTATCATGTTGATAAGGTAAATATCTAAATCAATTAAAAGCACTCTTTGTGTTTTAAGAACTGAAACATGAGGCTCATGAGACGTAATATAAATCAGATTCCTCTAGGGTGTCACTACCTGATTATGTGAATGATGTACTTTTAAAATTTACCCTTATTCATTTAGATATTATTATGGTATGCTGTCATTTAGTTTTAAACAAATAGTAACATATCTCAGGAGCTAGAGGAGTTCAAAATTGGGACAGCTGCAAAATCGACTTCTATAGCCAGGGAGTTGCTTGATTCTGGAGAAAAGCTGAGCTATTTCTGTGGTTGTGGGAGATAGAAAGCTATATCACAATTATAAAGTAACAAGAAAAATAGGTAGGTAGTTTATCCTGATATGTCTGTGCTCAATAACTTGCCTAAAGGTATAGTCAGGACATTGAGTGCCCTGGAGAAATCACACCTTATTCTCCCTCTCTCAACATGGGTTACATGGAATAATAACAAGAAGTCTGAGTGAAAGTGTAGTTACTTAGAGGTCAGCCTGAGAGTGCGTGTTTAAAAGAGAAAGGAGGGAAAAGCCATCCCTGGCTGCTATACCTTGGAGCAGCAGGTGGGGGTAGTTGTAGAGATGGAAAGGGATGCTCGAGTGTTTGCATATGCATAGTTCAGTTCTTTTAGTATCAGTTGATAAAACACCTTCCTCACTTTCCATAGGGGTACCTCAAAGTTACAGCTCCGGGGAGATAAGTACCATTTGTTATATTCTAAGAACAGTTATGCTCACTGTCTTGGGGAAAGAAAATGCCCATTTTTCAGCTCACCTTAACAACCAGAATAATGCTTGGAGATATTGACTTGAAGAGAGATTGTTGCTCAATCTATGCGTCACTCAGTTTCTGAATGCCAATATTGGTGTCCTATTCTAGAAATAGCTATCATACTTGGAATGACTGGCTGTGTTCAGAAGACAGCCTGCTGGTCTTCACAAGGGGTACAATACACCCCTGTTTGTTTCCAGTGCTCTGCAGGAAGAAAAGTCAATGCTTTTTTGGCAAGCTTATCAGCTTGAAAAGCAGAAATGGACCTTTTTCTTACTTAAGAAAGCAGTAATGCCTGGCTGGTGTGGCTCAGTGGCTGAGTGTCAACCTATGAACCAGCAGATCACGGTTGGGCTCCCAGTCAGGGCACATGCCCAGGTAGCAGGCTCAATCCTCAGTCCTGGGTGTGCAGGAGGCAGCCAATCAATCATTCTCTCTCATCATTGATGCTTACATCTCTCCCTTCCTCTCTGAAATCAATTTATATATATATATAAAGCAGTAACTAGCAACTATCTGCTATCTGTTGGGAAAGAGGGAAGAGAATATCTGCTAAACAAAACAAAGTTGAATTCTGGAAATTTCTTCAAATGTATTGAGAAAAAGGAGCCCCAGCCCCCAAGAATAATCAGTGACAATTTAGTCTCTCACTCTGGGGCTTCCATGCCTGTTCCAAGAACACGTTTGAAAAATTACTCACCACAGAGAAGTTGGCCCTTCATATGCATCCAGAGGCAGCCAGCCTGCTCCTGTGGGAGGGCACCAGAGAGGGAAGCAGAAGCCTTGGTTTTTAGTTCCTTCTCTGCCACTGACTTGTTCTGTAACCTTGAGCAAGTTCCTTTGCCTCTAACACCAGATGGATCTAACCACCTCACAGAGGTGCTAGAAGAACCCACTGAAATCACAGATGTAAAAGCACTTTGCAAAGCATTAAAGCACTGTATAAGTGTGAAGGATTATATCCAAATAAATTTCATTCCAACCCTTTTGATATCACTCTCAAACCTCCTCAGGTTTGGCATAGGATTCCCAACTCTCTGATTGCTCCCTTCAAGTCATACCTGGCTTTGGAACAGTACCTTTCACCCTCCTGTCTCTTGCCAGCTTCCTCCTTAATGAGGCCAGTTGAGTGTAGTTTAATCAGCTCTTGTCTCTCCTAGCCAGGTCCAGTTTTCCTCAGGAAAAGACTCCACCCATCTATAAAACACTAGCAACTCTTCAGGCACAAACTACCCATTTTGTAGGTGTGAGGCTGGGGAGAATAAAAGCTGGAACAATCTACAGCTCCAGGGGAGAAATATGTGATTTGAGTGAAACTTCCTTGAGAAACTCCCAGTGCCCAGAATTCTCCCCATCCCCCCTCCCTCTCGCTTTCAAAGAAAGTCTCAGGCTAGTCATACCATAGCAATCAGAAATCTTACCGGATCGCTGCTCTCACTCTCTGCTTCTGAGCCTGTGCTGGACACTCTGTTGTCTTCTGTCTACCACCTGTGAAGATTCTAATTCAGTGCTGCCCATTTATACACTCCCAACATTGGCAGGACTCCAGGAATCTCTATGCCCACCAATCATAAGTCAGAACTCCCAAATTTTTGACCTTGTCTGATTTAACCCTCTCTATGTAGACATTACATCAGTGTTGTCAGCTTCATAACTGAAGGCAGGACTTGGACTCAAAATCAAGAAGCTGTTATGTAGTGCCTGCTGTCCAAACCCTGTATCTGGGTTGCCCAATTATCACAGACAATTCTGTGTGTCAGTAAGCAGAGCAAGTCTCACTCATAAACAACATGAAAAGAATAGGGGAGAAGTCGAGTCCTACAGAACAAGGGCTCAAGTGTAAAATGTATCCAAAGGGAAAAACTAAGGTCAGAGAAACAGGTGTCATATTAAAACCGAGGGAATAGGATATGGACAGAGTTTTAAAAAGGCAGTGGGTATGCTTACAGATAGAGGCTTGGCACAAGAGTACATACCAAAGCAGGGTCCTAACATTCAAGCAGAATTTGGTAACTCAACATCCTAACTGGCATGGACAGAAGTAGAGTCTAAAGATAAGACACAGAGGAAATGGTACAAACTAAGCCTAAGAATAGTGCCCTAAACTCTGATACACTCAAATACATCTCCACAGTACAGAAGCCATAACATGTCTGAAATTATTAGGCTGAAAGTAACAATTTTGAGGGAGCACCTCAACTGGTATAGGAAAACAATAAGCTTATATAAGGAAGTATGGTTGTATAAGGGTTCAGAATTGAAGCTCAAGCAGGATACAAGTATTATATCCTGGGTATTATAATGGGTCTAAATAAATCTTGGGGCAAATGTTCTACCTAAATAGAATATAAAGATTGCCTTTCTGGTTAAACAAATACAATCATATCTGGATTTCATGGAAATGGGAAGAGATAAAAAATATTTGGCAGAGTAAGGTACAGGTGATAGCAAGATACTGTGCCAAAAGCTAAATGTGTGAAATGGTGACCAGATGTTGGAATAGACTGTGTAAAGCAAATGAGAGGAAAAGAACTAAATCTGTTCTCAAGTGGCCCCATTTAAAATAATACCAACATGAAATTTCCTTGTAGTAACTGCATTGTACATATTTAGCAGAGAGGTTGGCATGTGGTAAGTATTCAATAAGTGGTTGTGATTGAATTAATCATAAATTACACCCCCAAACAGCCAGGCAAAACTTTCCAAGCTCTCTAATTACAGCTGTTACAAAGATTTAAAGTTGTAATAAATTACTTCACATATTGAATCAGCTACTTTGAGAATTTTACAAAGCTGAAGTCTTATTTTTGCCCTCTCATGATTTAAAGGCTTCAGTTACGTACAATTAAACTATCTAAGATCCACTGATATCAGAGGGCAAAAGAGGAAAAAGGAAGGCAATCAACGAAAGTAGGTAGGAATCCAATCTTCTTAGCCTGGAAAAGAACTATCCCTCACCTTGTTAATGTGGCTTTAAAAACTTCTTGTTCTGGGGAGAAACCAAGATGGCGGCATAGGTTAACACCGGAGATTGCTGCCTTGAACAACAAATTCAAATTACACCTAAAAGACGGAACGGACATCATCCAGAACCACAGGGAGGCTGGCTGAGTGGAAATTCTACAACTAGGAGGAAAGAGAATATCATACCCATACTCAGAGGAGGTGCAGTGCTGACGTGAAATACTCAGGTGCGGAGTGCGCACGGAGCAGGCTGGCGGCCGAGGGTGCGGTTGTTGTTTTCAATCGGGAGGGAGTTTCAGACTCTGAGCTCCAGATCCGGGCGAGTCTCTAGGGTCCCAGACTCAAACAGGAGAAGCTGGACTGTCTGGCTTCGGTCGGAACCCGAAGGCAGCTTTCTCTCCGAGGTTTGCAGCAGTTGCTGGGACCCTGTGAGGCAGAGCCCCTTGGGACGGAACTGAGAGCAGCCATAACTGCTCTCTCCGGCCCGCCCTGTAGATCCCCGGGGACCTGCCCCGCCCAAGCCCTGCGCAGAGCCATTTGCCGGATAGCCTCAGGCAAACGCTAGATTAGCACCACCCTAGAGATCCAGCACAGAAGCTCTCCCACTGCAGACACAGCTGACTCTCATAGACAGTTAGCCTGGAGGTCAAATCACCCCAGGTATTCCCGACATCAATCAAGGCTTAACTACAACAAGACTTTGAACAAATACCACTAGGGGGTGCACCAAGAAAAGATAAAAAAATGCGGAGACAAAGAAACAGGATGGAAATGTCAGAAATGGAAGATATAGAGCTCAAAACCACACTTTTAAGGTCTCTCAAGAACTGTCTAGAAGCTGCCAATAAACTTAGTAAGGCCTTCGAAAAGACTGGTGAGACCGCCGATAAATGTAGTGAGATCCTCAAGAAATCTAATGAGACCCTCGATGTTGTGTTAAAGAACCAACTAGAAATTAAGCATACACTGACTGAAATAAAGAATATTATACAGACACCCAACAGCAGACCAGAGGAGCATAAGAATCAAGTCAAAGATTTGAGATGCGAAGAAACAAAAAACACCCAACTGGAAAAGCAAAATGAAAAAAGAATCCGAAAATACAAAGATAGTGTAAGGAGCCTCTGGGACAGCTTCAAGCGTACCAACATCAGAATTATAGGGGTGCCAGAAGATGACAGAGAGCAAGATATTGAAAACATATTTGAAGAAATCATGACAGAAAACTTCCCCCACCTGGTGAAAGAAATAGACTTACAGGTCCAGGAAGCGCAGAGAACCCCAAACAAAAGGAACCCAAAGAGGACCACACCAAGACACATCATAATTAAAATGCCAAGAGCAAAAGACAAAGAGAGAATCTTAAAAGCAGCAAGAGAAAGAAACTCAGTTACCTACAAGGGAGTACCCATACGACTGTCAGCTGATTTCTCAACAGAAACTTTGCAGGCCAGAAGGGAATGGCAAGAAATATTCAAAGTGATGAATACCAAGAACCTACAACCAAGATTACTTTATCCAGCAAAGCTATCACTCAGAACTGAAGGTCAGATAAAGAGCTTCACAGATAAGGAAAAGCTAAAGGAGTTCATCACCAACAAACCAGTATTATATGAAATGCTGAAAGGTATCCTTTAAGAAGAGGAAGAAGAAGAAAAAGGTAAAGATACAAATTATGAACAACAAACATGCATCTATCAACAAGTGAATCTAAGAATCAAGTGAATAAATAATCTGGTGATCATAATAGAATCAGGGACATAGAAAGGGAATGGACTGACTATTCTTGGGCGGGGGAAGGGGTGTGGGAGATGCGGGAAGAGACTGGACAAAAATCGTGCACCTATGGATGAGGACAGTGGGTGGGGAGTGAGGGCGGAGGGTGGGGCGGGAACTGGGAGGAGGGGAGTTATGGGGGAAAAAAAGAGGAACAAATGTAATAATCTGAACAATAAAGATAATAAATAAATAAAAAAAAATAAAAACTTCTTGTTCTTGTAGAAACAGATGGCATATATATATATATATATATATATATATATATATATATATATATATATATATCCAATGATTCCTAGTCAACAATTACTTCTCTAAACTCTCTTGATTCAATTCAATTTAACTCCTTTTCAAGTCAATAATAGCTTAATTCATTAGTGCACCATCCCACATGAAGTAAAAGAAGATGGTAGACAAATATTCAGGCTGAAGTTAAGAAATATGCTGGTTCTGAAGGAAAGCAGAGCCCACAGGGTTTAGAAGTCTGCCAAGAGGATCAAAGATGTGCAAGGTCAATTAGCTTTTTATTATTTACCATTACTTTCAATTTCAGTTGACATTCAATATTATTTAATATTAGAGGCCCGGTGCACAAAATTTGTGCACGGGAGGAGTGGGTTCCCTCAGCCCAGCCTGCACTCTTTCCAATCCGGGACGCCTTGGGGGATGTCGGACTGCTGGTTTAAACTGGCAGGTAGATATCCCTCTCACAATCCGGGACCGCTGGCTCCTAACTGCTCATCTGCCTGCTTGCCTGATTGCCCCTACTGGCCCCCCTACCAACATGATCACCCCTAACTGCCTCTGCCTGCTAGCCTGGTTGCCCCCAACTGCCCCCTTCTGCCAGCCTGCTCGCCCCTCACTAACCCCCCTGCTGGCCTGGTCCCCCACTCAGCCTGTTCAGTCGTCCGTTCGGTTGTGATAGACTCTGGCTCTTTATATATATAGATTAGCTTCAGGTGTATAGCATAGTGGTTAGACATTTATATAACTTACTAAGTGATTCTTCCAATAAACCTAGTACCCAGCTGGCACCATACATAGTTATAACCGTATTATTGACTATATTCCCTATGCTGTATTTTACATCCTGTGACTATTTTGTAACTACCGATTTGTATTTTTTAAGCCCTTCACCTTTTTCACCAAGCTCCCCTGCCCCCAATCCCATTTCTATCTGGCAATCATAATCTTGCTTTCTGTATCTCTGAGTCTGTTTCTATTTTGTTTGTTTGTTTTGTTTTGTTCTTTAGATTCCACTATAAGTAAAATCATATGGTATTTGTATTTCTCTGTCTGACTTATTTCACTTAGCTTAATATCCTCTAGGTCCATCCATGCTGTCACAAATGGTAAGATTTCATTGTTTATGGCCAAGTAATATTCCCTTGTATATATGTACTACATCTTCAAGTAGCTTTAATCTGAGAGTAACATCTGTTTGTTTTTGTTTGATTTCTTCTATTTTCTGGATGTGGTTGTACAGGTATAGATATTAGCCAAAAGAAACCAAGAAGCCTGTAGGTGAATACTGTCCTTAACAGAAAGCCAAGGAGAAATATGGTAGAATCATTTCTATATTTTTTTTAAATATGATCTCTTTCCTAAAAATGAAGAAAGTGGTTACTTAGAAGTTTTCTCCTGCATACTAGTGCCAACATTTGTGGCCTATCTCTTTGCTGAGCCCACTCTATTTGTTTCCACAAGACTGCTATATTTTCCATGCTTCATTCTTCTTCCACTGGATATATTACTATATATCCCCTCTCTGCCAAACCTTCTCCCTATATCTTGCCTTTTCCTTGGCTTGCTGAAATGTGTTGGTCTCACAAAGGTACTGCCAAACACTTTCCTTAAAGTCATTTTAAACCTGGATATTCCTGGATGACCTTGGTCCATAGTTCATTTCTAAACTCATAAATACCCAGTTGACAGTAAGGAATAGACAGAATAAAAATCAAATCCAAATATTGAGGAAAATTTTGCATCATCTTATTTAGTATTTTTCTACTTTGTTAATGATGTTTTTCTTTATTTGAATTGTAAACCACAAATATTTGAAAGGCTTCTCTTCTGTATTTTATGTACTATATGGTAAGAAATATCTACATTCAGAATGTTCCAAGTAATAATAACAAAAATACTATAATCCAATTGTGTTGGATAAGACTTGGAAATTTCTTGAAGAAACTCTTATTTTTTTAAAAATATATTTTAGTAATTTTTTACAGAGAGGAAGGGAGAGGGATAGAGAGTTAGAAACATTGATGAGAGAGAAACATCAATCAGCTGCCTCCTGCACACCCCCTACTGGGGATATGCCCGCAACCAAGGTACATGCCCTTGACCAGAATAGAGCCTGGGACCCTTCAGTCTGCAGGTCCATGCTCTATCCACTGAGCCAAACCGGGTAGAGCTTGAAGAAACTCTTGATAAACAGCTGATGTGGAGGAAATCACTGAACTAGGAGATGAGATACACATTCTAGTTCCAGATTCATCATTTAATTCCTATTAACTTTAGGGGAGTTACTCTCCTTCTCCAGGATAACAACAGTAATAACAATAATAATAATAATAATAATAATAATAATAATAATACATGTAATTACATGTTTACCATGTTCAAAGCAATGAAAGAAGAGCATATATGCTCTATCCCATTTAATCTTCACACCCTACAAGAGAGAAACTATTATCATTTAATAGATTAGGTAAGTGAAGATCAGAGAAGTTGACATGATTGCCCAAAGTTGCACATGGCCAAAGAGCTCTCTGAGTTTCAAAATTGAAATTCAATCAGCTAGTAAGTATTAGAACCAGGATTCAATTCAGGTCCATCTGACTCCAGAAAACACACTTTTAATCAGCATGAAATGCTTCTCTTTTCAACATTCTATTGAACCTTAGTTTCTGCATTCATAAACATAAGGTGGTTGGATTAATTTTTAAGATCCCTTTTAGTGCAACAGGTTAGAATTATATCAAAGAAATATTTAACTCTCCAGTGGAAGCCGAATTAACAAATATGAGCCAAAACCCAGATTAAATTATTTCCCTCACATCACATGGAAAGGGCCAGGTCATGCCAATGCTTTTCTTTGTGTTGTTGGGAAGGAGGAATGTGTAGCATCAATAAGATTTTAAGTCATAGGTCAAAGGTAGATAAAAGCCTAGCATTTCCATCAGGTAACTGAAGAACTGAGAGCAATGTGTGACTTCTCGGTTCAGATCTAATATATTTGCCAAGGAAAAAATGAGCACTCTCTTCCAAGAGTGGAGAGCAGCCCTGCACAAATTGATAACAAATAATAGTATAGCAAAAAGCCTCTGAATCTACTGAGAATTCAGTAAGGCTTGACTTTCAAGAAAGCAAAGTCTTGGTAAATTAATTTCAGAGTCTTAGATAACAAATTACTACCAGGGAGTAATATTCCAGAAGAGAAATGTATGCCTTTGGTTGACATACCAAAAAGGCATGGAGCACTAGTGAGGCCAAGAGTTATTTCGGGAGTTATTCTCCTTCTACATTCTCTTCATTTAAGATCTTGCCCCTAACGTGGCTTCAACTGTCACATCTATGTGGATGACTCCCAAATCTATATCTGCAGTCGTATCTTATCACACTAACTCCAAATCTGTATAACAGCTGCCTCCTGGACATTTTCACACCGACATTTTGACGCCACTTCAAACCATTAAATGTCAAATCAGATTCATCATCTTATGTTCCAAGATAGTTCCCAATAAAATGAGAAAAATACTTTGACACATATAAGGACCAGTACAAATATAAAGTAGTTTTATTTTTGTAGTCAATATTAATAACAGCATTGTTTACCCAGGAACCTAGGCCTGAGACTTTGGAGACTTCTCCAAATAGACACTTACTAACTCTAGTAGATTCTTCTCTTATGAGATATGTTGTATCTGTTCCTTTCTGGCCACACACAACATCATCATCTCTAGACTGATGAATCCTAAATCTTTTTATCTAATCTTATGTAAATTAATGTAAAAATTTAAAGTACCTGGCACACAGTGGTAACCAAACAGTGTTAGATGTACTTTCAACTACAAGATATATGCCACTTAGATAGTTCTCTGGAAAATCAAACTTAGCATGTTATGAACTGAATTTCTTTCCCTGAACCATTTTCTCATGAGCTCCCAATATTAATTATTGTAACCATAGTTTATTCACTCAAGTAAAAAACCTGGGGATACATTTTCTTTTGTATGTATGAATAAATAAATAAATAAATAAATAAATAAATAAATAAAGCCACTTTATAATGGAACCAGAGCTGCCATGCCAGAGGAACTGCCTTAAATGTCTTAGGCCTAAAATCTTTGTAATGTTAAAACAAGTTATAACAACCTTTAGACTGGACCTAAAGCATCATTATACCCGCTGCACAAGAACTATTTGCAAAGATAACATGCAAGTAGAATTATGACTACTGGACTGATGGCAACCAGACTAAAAATTAAATATTCTTTAGAATTAGCATCACTATATTGTGTTATTTGCACCAATAGAAATGCCTTCCTTCCATTGATGTAATTGTTTTTGTTTTGTTTTTTCCTTTCTCATAAATACCCACCCATTGTTTTTGCCTTCTAACAGGAGCATTATTTGGGCTTCTGTCTGAATCAGTTCTTCCAGAATAGCCACTATTGATCTCAAATACATGTCTGTTGCCTCCCATTTAAAAAAAAAAATGAGAGAGAGAGAGAGAGAGAGAGAGAGAGAGAGAGAGAGAGAGAGAGATCAATTTGTTGTTTCACTTATTTATGCATTTCTTTTTGGTTGATTCTTGTATGTGCACTAACTGGTAATTGAATCCAGAGCTTTGACATATCTGGACACTTTAAGCAACTGAGCACTCGGCCAGGGCTGTTGTGTTTATTTTTAGGTTAGCACTTTCATTTTTTTCACTCTCTTGATACCTGTAATTTCTCAAGTCTCTCTGGTATTTCTTTTCAATACATCTGCCCTCTATGTCATCATTGCCACCTGAGTAAAGAAAGGTCTTTTGACTCAGACATATGGAAGTCTAAATTTTGATAATTTCTTGTGGATCGTGGACAAATTATTTAACCTCCTTGAAAGTTTCTTCCTCTGAAAAATAGTGATGACTTTATCTAAATCATGGAGTTATTTTTTGGATTAAATTATATTATTATATGCACAGTCTCCTTATGTTTCCTTCCCCCCCCTTTTTAATTGAATTTATTGGGGTTGCATCAATTAACAAAATTATACAGGCCTCAGGTGTACAATGCTATAATACACCAACTGTATATTGTATTGTGTTCACCACCCCAAGTAAAGCCTCCTTCCATTACCATTTATCCCCTGTTTACCCTCTTCTACCCACCTCCCCCTCCACACACACACACACTTTCCCTCTCATAATCACAATACTGTTGTCTGTGTCCATGATTTGTTTTTGTGTTTTGTTTTTTGTTTGTTTGTTTTGCTTAATCCCATCTCCTTTTTCACCCAGCCCTATAACCCCCTCCCCTCTGACAGCTGTCAGTCTGTTCTATCTGTGAGTCTGTATATATTTTGTTTGTTAGCTTATTTCGTTCATTAGACTCCTCAAGAGTGAAATAATATGTTATTTGTCTTTCTCTGACTGTTTTATTTCACTTAGCATAATGTTCTTCAGGTCCATCCATGCTGGCACAAAGGGTAAAAGTTCCTTCTCTTTTACAGCCACGTAGTATTGCACTGTGCAAATGTACAACAGGTTTTTTTTTTAATCAATTCATATGGGCACTTGGACTGCTTTCAAATCTTTGCTATTGTAAGAAGCACTGCAATGAACATAGGGATGCATATATTCTTTCAAATTAGTGCTTTGGTTTTCTTTGGATATATTCCAAGAAGTGGAATTCCTGGGTCATAGTGGGTTGTGTTTTTTTTAATGTTTTTTATGGATTTTAGAGAGAGAGAAAGGAAGGAAGGGGGAGAGAGAAACATCAGTTGGTTACCTCCTATATGCCCCCTACTGGGAATCAAGCCCACAACCTGGACATATGCTCTGACCAGGAATCAAACAGGTGATTTCCTGGTGCATGGGAAGATGCTCATTAAACTGAGCCATGCCAGCCAGGGCCGTTTTTTCGTTTTTGAGATAACTCCATACTGCTTTCTACATTGGCTGCACCAATCTGCATTCCCACCAACAATGCCTGAGGGTTCCCTTTTCTCCACATCTTTGCCAAAATTTGCTCTTTGTTGATTTATTGGTGATATCCATTCTGAAAGATTTAAGGTAATATCTGATTGTGGTTTTACTTTGCATTTCTCTGATGATTAGTGACATTGAGCATCTTCTCATTATCTATTGGCCATTTGTATGTCCTCTTTGGAGAAGTGTCTATTCGGGACCCTCACCCATTTTTTAATTGGGTTGTTGTTATTTGATGCTGAGTGTTATCAGTTCTTTATAAATTTGGGATATTAACCTTTATCAGATGTATTATTGGTGAATATGTTTTTCCATTCAGTGGGCTGTCTTTTCATTTAGTTGGTGGCTTCCTTTGTTATGCAAAAACATTTTAGTTTGATATAGTCCCATTTGTTTATCCTTTTCTTTTTTTCCCTTGCTTGAGGGGATATATCAGAAAAAATATTTCTATGAGAAATGTATGAGATTTTACTGCCTATATTTTCTTCTATGGTTTTTATGGTTCTGAGACTAACATTTCAGTCCTTAATCCATTTTGAGTTTATTCTTTTTTAATTTTGTTTTATTGCTTAAAGTATTACAAAGAGTAGTACATATGTCTCCTTTTTTTGCCCCTTGACCTTCCCCTGGCCTCCCCTACCTTGAGTTTATTCTTATACTAGAGACCCAAAGCACGAAATTCTTGAAAGGAGCTCAGCCCTTGCAGTAGCCGTGGCGGCTTTCCTTCTCCAGCTTTGTCCAGCAGGTCATTTTGCTGTCTGGTTTAATTAGCATATTATAATTATGCCTTTATTATTATAGGTATGGTGTAAGAAAGTGGTACACTTGTATTTTTTATTGCACATATCTACCCAATTTTTCCAACACCATTTATTAAATAGACTATCTTTAACCATTGTATGTTATGTATCCTCTATCAAATATTAATTGACCATAAATGTGTGGGTTTATTTGGGGGTTCTCTATTCTGCTCTATTAATCTATATATCTGTTTTATGCCAGTACCATGCTGTTTTGATTACAATGACCTTGTAGTATGGTCTTTTATCAAGTAGTGTGATTCCTCCAACTTTGTTCTTCTTTCCCTAGATTGTTGTGACTAATCAGTCTTTTGTGGTCCCATATAAATTTTTGGAATATTTGTTATAGTTCTGTGAAATATATCATTGATATCCTGATAGGGATGGTATTAAATCCATAGATTGCTTTGTGTACTCTAGACATTTTTATGATTTTAAGTTTTCTTATCCATGAACATAGTATATGCTTTCACTTATTTGTATCTTCAATTTTTTTCTTCATTGCCTTATAATTTTCTGAGTACAGGTCTTTTACATCCTTGGTTAAATTTATTCCTATGTATTTATTTTTTGATGCAATTGTAAATAAGATTGTTTTCTTGGACTTTCTGATAGTTCATTACTAGTGTATAAAAATTCAACTGATTTCTGCATATTTATTTTGTATCCTGCTACTTTACTGAAATAATTTATTGGTTCTAGTAGGTTTTTTGTAGAATCATTAGGATTCTCTGTTAACATTATCATGTCATATCACAATAATGTCAGTTTAACTTCTTCCTCTCCAATTTGGATGCCTTTAATTTCTTCTTATTTTCTGATATCTGTGGCTAGAACTTCTATTACTATGTTTAATAAGAGTAGTAAAAGTAGACATTCCTGTCTTGTTTCCATTCTTAAGGGAAACATTTGTAGTTTTTGTCCATTGTATATGATGTTGGCTGTGGGTTGGTAATATATGGCCTTCATTATATTGTGGTATGTCCCCTCTAATACCACTTTGCTGAGAGCTTTTATCATAAACGAGAAGACCAATGCACGAATTTGTGCACAGGTGGGGTCCCTCAGCCTGGCCAGCGAACGGGGACAATTAGGGCCAGCTGGCCAGGGGAAGGCAGGGAGAAACCACAGGAGGTTCATTGACCTGGGGAAATTGGCTGTGGGAGCACACTGACCACGAGGGGACAGCTCCTGCATTGAGTGTCTGCCCCCTGGTGGTCAGTGCGTGTCATAGTGACCGGTCAACCAGTCGTTCAGTCTACTGGTCATAAGGGCATCTTAGGCTTTTGTATATATGTAAATGGGTGCTGGATTTTATCAAATGCTTTTTCTGCCTCTATTGATATGATCATATGATTTTACCTTTCATTTGATTAATATGGTGTATCATGTTTATTGATTTGTGGATATTATACCAACATTGCTCCTCAGAATAAATCTCATTTGATTAAGGTATGTGATCTTTTTAATATATTACTGGATGTGATTTTATATTTTGTTGAAGATTTTAGCACCTATGTTCAACAGGGATAGTGGCCTATAATTTTCTTTCTTTGCTGTATCTTTATCTGGTTATGAAATTGGGTTTTCATCAGTTTATTTTGTTAATTAGATTCTACATATAAGTGAGATCATGTGATACTTGTCTTTTTCTGACTGGCTTATTTCACTTAGCATAATACTCTCCAGATCTCTCAATCTTGTGTCAAAGGGTAGGAGATCCTTCTTTTTTATAACAGCAATAGTATTACACTATGTAAATGTACCACATTTTGTTTTGTTTTTTTTATTCCACTCATCTACTAATGGGCACCAAACTGTTTCCAGATCATAGGTATTGTAAATTGCATTGCTATGCACATAGGGGTGCATGTATTCTTTGTGATAGGTGTTTCAGGACTCTTAGGATATATTCCTAGAAGTGGGATCACTGAGTCAAATGGCAGTTCCATTTTTAATACTTTGAAAAAACTCCACAGTGTTTTCCCTAGTGCCTACACAAGTCTGCATTCCCACCAGCAGTATACTAGGGTTCCTTTTTCTCCATATCCTCACCAGCAATTATTGTTTGTTAATTTATTGATAGTAGCCATTCTGAGGTGTGAGGTGATACCCCGTTTTCATTTTCATTTGTATCTCTCTGATTATTAGTGACATTGAGCATGTTTTCACATGCCTCTTGTCCATTTGTATGTCCTCATTAGAGAAGAGTCTATTTATGTCCTCTGTCCATTTGTTAATTAGAATGTTTACCTTTCTTTTATTGAGCTGCATGAGTACTTTATGTATTTTGGAAAGTAACTTCTTATCTGTTATATCATTGGCAAGTATGTTCTCCCATAGAGTGGGTTCCCTTTTCATTTTTTTTCATTCTTTTCCCTTTTCTTTTTTATGTTGGTTTCTTTTGCTGTGTAGAAGCTTTCTATTTTGATGTAGTCCTGTTTAGTTTTACATTTGTCTCTCTTTCCCTAGGCATTGTATTGGTGAAAATTTTGCTGGGAGAGATATCTGAGATTTTGCTGCCTACATTTTCTTCAAGTATTTTTTTTTTTTTTTCAGTTTCATTACTTACATTTAAGATTTAGGTCTTTTATACATTTTGAGTTTATTTTTGTGTATAGTGTAAGTTGGTGCTTGGTGTTCTAGTTTCTTTTCTTTCTTTCTTTTTTTCTCTTTGCATGTCTGTGTCCACCAATCCCAACACCATTTATTGAAGGGACTGTCTTTACTACTTTGTATACTTTTGCCTCCTTGGTCAAATATTAATTGAGCATAATGGCTTGGATCAATTTCTGGGTTCCCTACTCTGTGCCATTGATCTATATGCCTGTTCTGATGCCAGTACCAGGCTCTTTTAAGTACAGAGACTTTGTAGTATAGCTTGATATCTGGTATTGTGATCTTTCCAACTTTGTTTTTCTTTCTCAAAATTGCTGCAGTTATACAGGGTCTTTTTTGGTTATTTGGAGTATTTGTTCTAGATCTGTGAAACATCTCTTGGTATTTTAATAAAGATTGCATTGAATCTAAAGATTGGCTTGAATCATATGTATATTTTAATGATGTTAATGCCACCAATCCATGAATATGGTATATTATTCCACTTTTTTATATCTCGTTCTATCTCTATTTCAATTTTCTGTGGTTTTGTGAGTACAGACAGGTTTCTTACCTCCTTGGTTAAGCTTATTCCTAACTATCTTAATTTTTTTGTTGCAATGGTAAATGAAATTGTTTTTTAATTTATCTTTTGGAAAGTTAATTATTGGTGTATAAAATGCCATCAATTTCTGGGTGTTAATTTTGTATCCCGCTACATTGCCAAATTCATTTATTAAATCTAATACTTTTTTGGTGGAGCCTTTAGGGTTTTCTATATACAATTTAACATTGTCTGTGATTAATGACAGTTTTACTTCCTCCTTTCCTATTTGGATGCTTTTTATTTTTTTCTTCTAGTCTGATCATTGTTGCTAAGACATCCACTACTATGTTGAATGAAAGTGGTAAAAGCAGACATATCTTTCTTG
This sequence comes from Myotis pilosus, assembly GCA_036010255.1. Lineage (NCBI taxonomy): Eukaryota > Metazoa > Chordata > Mammalia > Chiroptera > Vespertilionidae > Myotis > Myotis pilosus. Next base: position 4,434,080 of record JASKON010000009.1, on the reverse strand, counting down.
TTCTTGTTCTCAGGGGAAATGTTTTTAGTTTTTACTCATTGAGTATGAAGTTGGCTATAGGTTTGTCATATATGGCTTTTATTATATTTAGGTATGATCCTTCTAATCCCACTCTGCTGAGAGTTTTTTCAAAAATAGGTGTTGGATTTTATCAAATGCTTTTTCTGCATCTATGGATAGGATCATGGGACTTTTATTCTTTATTTTGTTTATATAGTATATCATGTTTATTGATTTTTGAATATTCTACCAACCTTAAATCTCCAGAGAAATCCCACTTGGTCATGGTGTATCATCTTTTTAATACATTGCTGGATCAGATTTGATAATATTTTGTTGAATATTTTAACATCTATGTTCATTAGGATATTGGCCTATAATTCTCTTATTTTGTAGTGTCTTTATATGGTTTTGGAATTAGAGTAATGCTGGTCTCATTAAAAGAGCTTGAAAGTGTTCCTTCCTCTTGGGAATTTTTTTGGAATAATTTGAGAATGGTAGGTGTTAGTTCTTTGAATATTTGATAAAACTTCCCTGTGAAGCAGTCCAGCCTAGAGCTGTAGCTTGCTGGGAGGTTTATTTTTATTTAATTTTTTTTTAAATTTTGTTTTATTGCTTAAAGTATTACAGAGAGTATTACATATGTCTCCTTTTTTTTTCCCCCCCCCTTGATCTTCCCCCGGCCTCCCCTACTTACTGCCTCAGTTTCATCAGTTGCATTGGAATATTCAGGTTTTCTTATACTTCCTAATTCAGTTTTGGTATATTGTAGTTTTCTAGGAATTTGTCCATGTCATCCAGGTTGTCCAACTTTTTGGCATATAGTTGTTCATTGTATTTTCTTACAATCCTTTTTATTTAGGTGGTATCTGTTGTTACCCCATCTCTTTCATTTCTGATTTTATTTATATCTGTCCTTTCTTTGTTTCTTGAGAATGTTGGCTAAAGTTTCATCAATGTTGTTCATCTTTTCAAAGAACTAGGCCTTGGATTCTTTGTTGTTTTGTATTGATTTTTTGGCCTCTATATCATTTATTTCCAAGCTGATATTTATTATTTCCTTCCTTCTACTAAAGAAGCAACAATCCTAAATGATACACTAGATCAGATGAAACTAACTGACATCTTAAGAAAATTTCATATTTATTCTCAAGTGCATATGGAACATTTTCAAAGATAGATAGCTTGTTAGGACACAAGCTAAGTCCCTACAAATTCAAGAAGAATGAAATCATATCAAGCATCTTCTCAGACCATGATGTCATGAAATTAAAATTCAGCTACAATAAAAAGGCTGAAAAACAATCAAACACATGAAGGCTAAATAGCATGTTATTAAACAACTAGAGGCCCGGTGCACAAAAATTTGTGCACTCGGTCAGCGGGGGGGGGGGGGTGGGCTCAGCTCAGCCTGTGCCCTCTCGCAGTCTGGGACCCCTCGGGAGATGACCACTTGCTGGCTTAGGCGCTCTCCCAGGGAGATTGGGCCTAAGATGGCAGTCAGACATCCCTCTGGCAGCCCGGCAGCCCTCAGGGGATGTCCACTTGCCAGCGGGGAGCAGACCTAAGCTGCAGTTGGATATCCTTAGCACTGCTGAGGAGGCAGGAGAGGTTCCCACCACCACAGCTGTACTGGCAGCCATCAGCTTGGCTTGTGGCTGAGCAGAGCTCCCCCTGTGAGAGTGCCCTGACCACCAGAGGGCAGCTCCTGCATTGAGCGTCTGCCCCCTGGTGGTCAGTGTGTGTCATAGTGACCAGTCATTCCTAGTCTTACTGCTGTTAGGGTCAGTTTGCATATTACCCTTTTACTATATAGGATAGAGGCATGGTGCATGGCTGGGGGCCGGCTGGTGTTCCCTGAAGGGTGTCCCGAATTAAGGTGGGGGTCCCACTTGGGTGCCTGGCCAGTCTGGGTGAGGGGTTGATGGCTGTTTGCAGCTGGTAAAACCCCCTTTAGGGTGGGGATCCCCACTGGGGTGCCTGGCAAGCCTGAGTGAGAGGCTGATGGCTGTTTGCAGCTGGTCACACCCCCTTCAGGGTGGGGGTTCCCACTGGGTTTCCTGGCCAACCTGGGTGAGGGGCTGAGGGCCATTTTCAGGCTGGTGGGCGACTGAAGCTCCCAGCTTCACCTTTTTTTCTTTTTCTTTTTATTCTGGGATTTATTTACCTTCTATAGCTATCACTGGAGTTGAGAGCTGGCTCCAGATCTGAGGCCCGGCTCCAGCTCTGAGGCCCGGCTGGCTGAAAGCAAGTATCTGGGATTTGTTTGGCTTCTATAATTGAAACATTGTTGCTGTTGGAGCTGTTACTTCAGGAGCTCAGAGCCGGGCCGCGGCAGGCGGGGAACCTTGACTTCTTCCTTCACTGGTGCAAGTAAACCTCCTGCTCGCTTCAGCTGCGTGGCTGCTGGCTGCCATCTTGGTTGGCAATTAATTTGCATGTTGCCCTGATTAGCCAATGGGAAGTGTAGCAGATATATGGTTAATTACCCTATTTGTCTATTATTAGATAGGATGAGTGGGTTACCAAAGAGAACAATGAAGGAGAAAAAAAGGAAAAACCTCCTGAAAACATGAACATGAGCACACAAAAACCCAAAATCTCTGGGACATAGCAGTCATTCATAGCACTACAAGCCTACCTGAAAAAAAAAATAATAATAAAAGAAAGAAAGAAAGAAAGAAAGAAAGAGAGAGAGAGAGAGAGAGAGAGAGAGAGAGAGAGAAAGAAAGAAAGAAAGAAAGAAAGAAAGAAAGAAAGAAAGAAAGAAAATAAAGAAAAACTGGTAATATGTTATTTAACACTACAACTTAAAGAATCAGAAAGAGAATAACAGGAAAATCCCAGAGTAAGTAGAAGGAAGGAAATAAAAAAAAAATCAGGGCATGAATAAATGACATAGAGACAAAACAAACAAACAAAAAATACGAAAGATTAATAAAATCAAAAGCTGGTTCTTTGAAAGGATAAACATGATTGATGTATCTTTCTCCAAACTCACCCGAAAACAGAGAGGACCCAACTAAATAAAATCAGAAATGAAAGAGATGAAGTAACAACTGATCCATGGAAATACAAAGGATTGTAAAAAAAAATACTATAAGTGACTTTATTCCAACGAATGGGACAAGCTAGACAAAATGGACATATTCCTGAAAAATACAACCTTCCAAAGTTCAATCATGAAGAATCAGAAAACCTGAATAGACTGATAACTACAGATGAAATTGAAACATTAAAAAACAAAAACAACAACAAAACAAACAAACAAAAATAAAACGTCCAGCAAACAAAAGCCCTGGTTCAGATAGTTTCACAGGGGAGTTTTTACCAAATACTCAAAGAAGAACTAACACCTATCCTCCTCAAACTATTCCAAAAAATTCAAGAGGAAGGAACACTTCCAAGCTCTTTCTATGAGGCCAACATTACTCTCATTCCAAAACCAGATAAAGACACTAAAAAGAAAGAGAACTACACACCAATATTCTTGATAAACATAAATGTCATTATTGAAAACAGTATGGAGTTTCCTCAAAAAATTAAAAATCAAACTCCCATTTGAACCAGTGATCCTACTTTTAGGAATATACCCTAAGAATCCTGGAACACTTATCAGAAAGGATATATGCACCCCTATGTTCACAGCAATGCAATTTACAATAGCTAAGATTTGGAAACAGCCTAATGCCTTTCAGCAGATGAGTAGATAAAAAAACTGTGGTCTATTTACACAATTGGATATTACACAGCAATAAAAAAAGAAGTAACTCTCACCATTTTCATGGATAGACCTGTAGAGTATTATGCTAAGTGAAGTAAGCCAGTCAGAGAAAGATAATTATCACATTACCTAATCCGTATGTGGAATCTAATGAACAAAATAAACGGATGAACAAAAATAGGCCCAGAGACATAGAAGCATGGAACGGACTTTTAAACCTCAGAGGAAAAGTAGGGGAGGGTGGGCAGGAAGAGGTCAACCAATGAATTTTATGCATCTGTGCATAACCCATGGACACAGACAATGGGGTTGCGAAGGCCTGGTGGCTGGAGGGAGCTGGAAGAGATCAATGGGGGAAAAAGTCAGACTTATGTAATACTTTCAACACTAAAGGCTTTAAAAAAAGAAACAGACTCATAGATACAGAGAACATTTTGATGGTTGCCAGATGGGAGTGGAGTTGGGAGGATGGGTGAAAAAGGTGAAGAGATTTAGAAGTACAAATTAGTTGTAGCCCATGACAATAGGCAGGTGAAGGCCTGAGATGAGGTGGGAGATGGATGAATGGGGGGTAAATGGGAGAAATGGAGGACATCTGTAATACTCTTAACAATAAAATAAATTTAAAAGAATACCATGGGAAAATAGCTATAATGTTCTAAAAGACAGTATGATCTGAGAATATTATCCAAGTTTTAGATCAAATGTAAATTTAAGAAACATATATTCTAAAGCATAAAATAACTCAATATATAATGAGCATAAAAACTTTTTTGAGGGGAACTACTAAATGTTAAAATATTTTAATAAAAAAAAAGCACTGAATGATGTATGGATGGCCAACTGGAGGAAGAATGGAGAAGTTGTAGAAAAAGAACTAATACTGAACATTTATTTCACTTAATCATAGATATAGGAATAAATTGTGGGGTTATTGTTATAGAATAGATTGTGTCACAAAGTCTGGTTAAGTTATAAATGTCATAGGCACTGATTATTTTATATACACTATATGCATGTAGTATAACTGTATAAATTGTATATATAATCAGAAAAATCAGGGAGTGGTGGAGGGGAGCATAGGAAATATATATATATGCTAAAAAGTCCCAGTTAAAATGCAAGCTGTATTTACTGGGATGGAAATGCCTTAGTTCATTAGCATTTATTAACACCTTAGAGAGAGAGATTACTTATTAAGGAGCCAAGTGACCTTATGGACTGGGTCATAAGCACAGGACCAAGCAATATTGGTTAGGAAGGTAAAGGGAATAAACTAAGTTCTGAGAACAAGTTGTACTGGAATGTATATTGCGAGGAGGCCCTGAACATATGGAAGGCAGCAGAAGAGCAGCACAGGCCTGTGTGGTGGTAAGAAAAAAGGGCACTGAGAGTTGGGGTGCCAGGCTAGGTCTTGGCTCCAAGTATAGTGATCTGAAGAGAGTTTCTGGCCCAGAAACAGCAGTCTTTTCTGCTAGCTGGAAATCATTCCATGAGAGATTTTATCTTTACGATCTGGAAAAGTATTTATTTTATGATACCTTGAGAACTCTAAGAAAACTCAAACACCTAATGCATTTTTATTGGGCTCTATTTTCTTCACTTTGCATAATATCCTTTTCACACCTGTTAAATGGGGATAATGCTTGTTTTGCCTAATTTATAAACTCTAGGTGAAAGAATTGGGGGGAGGGGGTCAGATGAAATGATAGATGTTACAGAATTCTGTAAATGATAAAATGTAAGACCGGTATATGGAAAAGTGAATATTATTACAGTTTTCCTTTTTCCCTACAGTACTAGGCAGAGAGCTGGGTATTCTCATATGTACTTACCAAACTAATATCTAATGAATTGCTACAGTATTATATGGAGCTAAAAATCTCTAACAACAACAAAAAGACAAAAAAAAAAGTCCTTCTTATAGAAAAGTAGTCTATGATCAAGGTAACATAGATTCCAGAAGATATATAGAAACTTGAAAGAGAGCAATTATTTACCTTTACTTTTTCTATAGCCTCTGCAAGATTTATGTCTAGACTGCTGATGTCCTAATTTGTTACAATCACCATTTTCTAATTAAATGCAGCTTTAGAATACTGCTCTATGCGATTTAACTTTAAAAAAAAACTATCTAGCACAATTCATTTATTGAAGCAATTTCTTGTTTTTTCATATAAGAAAATAGCTAATTATTTTGTTCTAAATGCTTTATGTTAGTGGTTATGAAACAGAGGGTCCTCGTACTTCTGGTTTGATTTAAACTGTGGTTTTAAAACAATAATTTTTTCCTTCTCTCTTTCCCAGCACAGTTCACTGACCTGACCTTATTCTCTCACCAAGATGATTTTTGACCTCCCCGCAGGCAACAGAGGACAATAGCCCTATTCTGACTAATGGTTACAAAGTTTAAGCAAGTCAGGCTAAAGATAACTAAATTATGTTTCAGCTCCAGAGCCTTAAGGCCTTGAGCCCCTTAGCTATCTCTCCTTGAAACAGGGTTTTGGACTCTGGAACTGACCTCAGAATTGTCCTCAAGACCCTTATCTCATTTCTGACCAATCAGCTTTTAACACAACCCCAACCCCTAGTCCAAGGTGTCTTGTGATTATACCCTACATAATCTGAGTTACAGGCCATGGAGGAGTCAGGTCATTCAGAGCACAAGTTTGCTGTCTCTGGATTGGCAAATCCTAATAAATTAATTCCTTTCTTTACTGTAAACCCCTGCTCCTGAATTTTTTGGCCAGAGTTCACAAGCAGATCAAACTTAATTTGGGGATTATGGTAATAGTTATTAGGCTCACCTTATCTAGATATATTCTTACTGAAGCCTTTTGAACATCCAAGACTTTATTTAAACTCAAAGGGGGGAATGTTAAAGTCTTTAAATGGAGGCATGCATTCTTCCGATCTTTAGTTCATGGTCTATCTTGTAGGGCCTAGGTCCAGGTATTTCAAAGCCCCTGAAGATCATTGTGGGACAATGGGTTTGAAATAGTTTTAGATATTCATTTTTCTTCTGATTCTCTGCTTCTTTAACTATATCCCAACTTGGCTGGACACACCTAACAGAAGTGAATTCTATATTGATATATGTCAGTGAATGGATATAAGTTTAAGGGAAAATATAACATTTACCTATGGAAAGCTCAGTTTTCAGAAGAGCAAATGATAAAATTTGAGTTAGCATATTTGAATTTATGTCCAGGGCCAGATATTTACTACCTTAGACCAGTCACTTTCTCATTTAGGACCATGGTTTCTCTATCTGTAAAATGAACTACTAGACTAGAGGGGATCTATGGTCCCTTCTACCTCCATCAACTGAATCTCCATGCCTAAGAATGTAAGGATACAATTCTGCCCATTGAACTAGGTGAGTGATGTCAAAAGACATGCATATGCATATGTGGTGGTGTCATGCCTCATTATTTATTCTCTCACCGTATTCTCTCACCAAGATGATTTTTGACCTCCCTGCAGGCAACAGAGGACAATAGCCCTATTCTGACTAATGGTTACAAAGTTTAAGCAAGTCAGGCTAAAGATAACTAAATTATGTTTCAGCTCCAGAACCTTAAGGCCTTGAGCCCCTTGGCTATCTCTCCTTGAAACAGGATTATTTGAGTCTCTTAGCAAAATATCATGGAACACCACTGCCTAAGTGCTGTCCTGGGTGTCAGCCTTAGGCACAGCACAAGGCCTTTCTAATGTAGATCATCACCCACACAGCAAGATCTCAAAAAGTGTAACCTGAGATCATCCTCATTAGAATTATTCAGAATGTATACACCAGGGCTCCATTCCAACCTTCTGAATAAAAATTAACTGGTATATGAGGATTGGGAATGCTCACATTATCAAGTTCTTCAGCTGATTCTAATGTCCACTGAAGTTCGGTGATCATGGAATACAAGGTTAGAGTCATTCAAGTATATGTCAAATACTGGGAGAAACAGGAAAATTGTGCCTTGAATACAGTGCTTGTTGGAGTGGGAAGAGTGTGGGTGAGGAAGTAGTCAGGGCAGTCAGTATGAGAAAAGCAAATCTCTGCTTACAGAAGAAAATATTTAAAAACCATTGAAGCCCTAGCTGGTTTGGCTCAGTGGATAGAGCATCAGCCTGCAGACTGAAGGGTCCCAGGTTCGATTCTAGTCAAGGGCATATGCCTGGGTTTTGGGCTTGGTACCTAGTGCGGGGCATACAGGAGGCAGCCGATCAATGATGCTCTCTCAACAGTAATGTTTCTATCTCTCTCTCCCTCTCCCTTCCTCTTTGAAATCAATACAAATATATTTTTTTAAAAAAGAAATAGTATGTTTCTCTTAAAAAAATTGAAGAACAAAGCAGGTTTGAAACTAAGCCCAAGATTACATGAGAATGAGTCCTCAGAGGATAAAACTGACAATGCAGATATTTGACATTTAAGGAATCACTTCTACATTAGCAATATTACACTTATATAGAGTGCAGATAGTAACATCTATAAGGTGTCTTCATTTTATTAGCAGGACTACTTACTATTTCCCCCAGGACTATGGCACTGTCTTACTAGAGGTTTCAGAATTTTTAGTTTGGAAAGAGGATTTTCCTGGAGGCTTTAATAGCCAAATCTTCAGGGGCTTCTCTACACTACAATATTACTGAAAGGCCCTTAGTGGGTCTGCCTGCCTAGGGCTGCCTGGTAGTGTGTGGGTAATTGACTTTGTGCAGAAAAGGTTTCACAGTGTGAGTCAAGGTGATTTGTGAAAAATAAGCTTATTAAAGCTGGAGACAGTAAAACAAGGAAATGCCTAGGATAGAAGAAACAACAGGAGAGGGACTAGGTGGGAAAATGAACCTAGGCTGAGCTGCTTTGGCTCACCAAGAAGAGAGAGAAAAGGGGCCTTGGGGACAGGGAGTTTGAGCTGATGAACTTTTACTACCCATTGCTGCCCTATTTGTAAGCCTCCTGGGGTCCCTTAGAGTTTAGGAGATGCATGCCTATGGGGGAAGTGTGGGGGAGGGAGGGGAAAGGTGTGGCCATGCTCCCTGGAGGGAGAGTACATGCTGCAACATCCCTTAGCATTGAGGGTTTTAAAGGCTGAGCACTTAGGGGGGGATCTTAAGGGAGGATCTCAATAGAACATTCATTAGTTTTATGCTGATGTGCCAAATGAGATTTATTCCCATAACTTCATCTGTCCTTGGGTGTGGTTGGCAAATGGCATTAATTGGATTTCTGCTGTCTATCTCCCTGAGTAGGGTAATTTTAGCTATTTACCCTCTAGTTGGGGAGAAGTGCAAACCATTTATTCTTTTTTAAAATTTTTGTCTTTATTGTTGGTAAAAATATTACAGATATCCCTTTTCCTCCTTTGACTCCCTTCATTCCACCCCCACCTCTCAGGCTTATTCCACTGTTGTCTATATCTATGGATTATGCATATATGCATAGAAATTCTTTGGTTAATGCATTCCTTACCCCTTTCCCCCTGCCCTTTGAGATTTATCAGTCTGTTCCATACTTCTATATCTCTGGTTCTATTTTCCTCAGTTTATTTTGTTCATTAGATTATACATATAAGTGAGATCATGTGATATCCATCTTTCTCTGACTGGCTTATTTCACTTAGCATAATACTCCACAGGTCCCTCCATGTTGTCTCAAAGGGTAGGAGATCCTTCTTTTTTACAGTGGTATAGTATTCCATTGTGTAAATGTACCACAGCTTTTAAAAATATATTTATTTTTGTTGATTTCAGAGAGGAAAGGAGAGGAGAGAGAGATAAAAACATCAATGATTTCCACAGCTTTGTTTATCCACTCATCTACTGGTGGGCACTTGGGCTGTTTCCAGAGCTTAACTATTATAAATTCTGTTGCTATGAACATAGGGGTGCATATATTCTTTCCGATTGGTGTTTCAGGATCCTTAGAATATATTCCTAGAAGTGAGATCATTGAGTCAAATGGAAGTTACATTCTTAATTTTTTGAGGAAACTCCATACTGTTTTCCATAGTGGCCTCACTAGTCTGCAAACCATTTACTCTTAAGTGTCCTTGGTTTAGGAAAGATAGGATTTACTAGATAGCAGCAAACTGCTGTTTAAATATCTGTCTCAGTTTCCCTATTCTGCTTGTCCTGGCTTACTAGCCTGACTCAAAAGCTGGCAGGAGAAATAATGGAAAGAGAGAAAGAGGAAAAGGAAAATGTGAGAAAGAATATGGAAAATGACAGATGAGTCAAGGGAAGGAACTAATCTGAAAGAGGGAGATGAGAGAGAGAGAGAGACGAAAGAGAGAGAGGATTATAGGAAATAAAGAGAAGGTAAAACTAAGACGTGTAAAATATCACAGAAACTGGGAGACAAAGCTGGGCATGAGAAAGAAGAAAACTAAGTAAATAATTTACTAAGTAAAACTGATTTGTCACATGAAAGGAAAATTTGTTTGATTCTGTATCTAATCTGCAGTAGGGTCCATTGAAGGTCTTTGTGCCCCCATAAATGACTTCCTCTTGAAGTTGTGAACAGTTTTCAAGGTTGTTCCTGCCTTTAAACATCTTTAAAGAGCAGTTTTCTCTTTTTAAAAAAGAGAAACATTCAAATCTCTTTGCACATAGTTGTATACAAATTTGCCAGACAGATCCTTAGAGGTGGATAACAATGTTAGCCTGAGGTACAGTGATAAAGTCTCTACCTTGTGACTTGAGGTTAAAGAGTTCCAGCTCAGTACCTTATCCCCCACTAGGTTGGTCTGAAATTCTCAGGAAAGAGTCACTGGAGTTCTTTGTCTCAACAGCCTCTTTTAAAATGTAAATATAATTCCTAGAAGTGGTAACACATTAACCAGTTCACACCATTAACATTCATTTGTTTCTCAGATTAGCAAGTTTACTTAGAGCAAGACCCTGAGGGGATGGGATAAATCCCCAGAAGTTTAGATATTTTTGGTGGAAAGGTGGTCAGGAGGGCATGATTTTACTGGAAAAAAAAAAAAAAAAAGACAACCCCCAGGGCAAGGCGCTGCTAGGATTCTGATTCCATTTAAGGTTGACCTTGGAAGGGGTGATGAGGGCCAGGAGAAACTGTAGAAGGTATGAGATGGTTCCTTAGAAGCCAGTATTCATGGACTGAACATCTAGGGTGTAAGAAAGTTTTGGGAAAAGATATAGACATAAGATATTTGGGGATAGGAAGACAGTGTGGAGAGAGGAAAAGCTCTGAAGATCAACTTCTTCAATAACACTTAGTATGATCTCTCTAAAGCTCAGTTTTCTCATCTTTTAACATAAGGGGAAAGGACTATAGATAATATCAAAACTACTTCAGGGGCTAACATTCTGGGATTTTTTGCTTCACCGGTATTGTGATCAAGGGTCTTTAGTTCCTGTGAAAGTTGAATTCTTAGTGTACTTACTATTAACAAGCACTCTGCTTGGGAGTGTGAGACAAGGGAAATAATTAGATAATAACTTGCTGTCTGTCCTATCTGCTGGTGAAAGTCCAATAAATCACACATTGGTTTTGAATTAGAGAATGAACTGCATTCTCAGAAGGTCTAAATGCCTATATATGGGGTTGAATAGCTAGAAAGAAAGTATAAAGAGTATTTGCTGTTTCAACTTTCTTTCAGAGAATGGTGTTGATGAGCAGTAATGTCTCTCCCTGGGCAAGAAAAGAAAGGAAAAGATTCACACATTTTTAGTCTGTTGGTGATTCACCAAGATTCATTAAACTTAGAAGAAATGGCTTGGTCATTATATGAAAGAGGTATCATAGGATAGATAACATACTTGTAGTGTGCAGTAGAACCCTCCCAACTCTTAAGGTAACTTATCCAAAAACAATGTGTTTTTAATATTTAATGGTACTTAAATAAAATGTTCTTCCTTGAGTTCATAGTTAAGCAGAAGTTTGGTAACCTCAATTCTCTGTTTCAGTATGGAGGCAAAGACTTATTGCACAGAGAGATGATAAAATCCCAAAGTTGGAAGGTTACCAGACATCATTTAGCCCAACCCTCTCATTTTGAAGATGTCAAGGGAACTTAATGAGGGTACCACAGTGATTTATGACAAAATCTAGATGCAAAGCAAGTCTACTTACTTCCCATAGAGGCAGTGTGCCATCATGGTAAAATGTGAACTTTTGAACTTTAAGTATGTGTTAAAACATGAAACTACCACTCCCTACCTATATAACTTTAAATTAGTTACTAAAGCTATCTAAGCCTTGTTTTTGTCATATGTAAAATGGGGATTAAAATATCTAACTTGTGGAGCTTTCATGAGGATGATTATATATATAATCTCTAATTCAAATGTCAAGAAACAGTACAACACTGTGGTTAAGAGCATATGTTTTGGAGCCAGATTGCCTTTGTTTGAATTATGGCCTCTCTATTTCACATGGAGAGCCAGGTCTCAGTACCAACAATAGAATCATAGAGGTTTCAGAAGGGGAAGAAAGAAAGAGAGAGATAGAGAATGCACTTGAAGAAATAATGGCAGAAAACTTCCCTAATGTGGTGAAGGAAAAAGCCACATAAGTTCAGGAGGCACAGAAACACCCAAGAAAGAAGAACCCAAAGAGGCCCACACCTAGACAAAGAATAATTAAAATGCCAAAAATTAAGAACAAAGAATCTTAAAGGCAGCCAGAGAAAAGCAATTTGTAATCTACAAAGGAGCTCCCATAAGGCTGTCAGCATATTTCTCATCAAAAATTCTACAGGCCAGAAGTATTCAAGGTAATGAAAAACAAGGATCTGAAACCAAGATTATTTTATCCAGAAAGACTATCATTCAAAATGATGGTGAAATAAAGAGCTTCCCAGACAAAGTAAGTAAGTAAATAAATAAATAAATACGGAGTGAATAAATAAATAAATGGCAAAAGAAGTTTATCAACACCAAACCAGCACTGCAAGCAATGGTAATGAGACTGCTGTGATGAGTAGAAGAAATACAGAGAGAAATATAGGCATAAAGAGTTAAAATGGCAATAAATAAGTACCTATGAATAATAACCTTAAATGTAAATGCATTAAATGCTCCAATGAAAATACATATGGTAGCTGAATGGATACAAAAACATGACCCAATTATATGCTGTCTATAAGAGATCAGTCTCAGGACAAAAGACTCACATAGGATGAGAGTGAAGGGATGGAAAAAAATTGTTCATGCAAATGGGAACAAAACAAACAAACAAACAAACAAACACCTGGGGTAGCAATACTCATATCTGACAAAATTCACTGCAAAATGAATGCCATCACAAGAGACAATGAGGTCACTACATAATTCTAAAGGGATGGATCCTACACCAGGATATAACCCTGGTAAATATATATGCACCCAAATATAGGGGCATCTCAATATACAAAAGACTTCTACAGGACTTTAAGGGAGAGATTGGCAGCAATATAGTCATATTAGGAGACGTTAAAACCCTGCTGATTTCACTTGATAGATCTTCCAGGCAAAAAAATTAACAAGGAAACAGTGACTCTAAATGACCCACTGGATCAGATGGATTTAATTTAATTTATAGAACATTTCACCACACTACTGGTGGGAATGTAGACTGGTGCAGCCATTATTGAAAACAGTATGGAGTTTCCACACAAAAATTAAATATGGACCTGACATTTGACTCGGTGACCCCACTTCTAGGAATATATCCTAAGAGACCTGAGACACCAATCAGAAAGAATGTGTGCACCTCTATGTTCATAATAGTGCAATTTACAATAGCTAAGATCTAGAAACAGCCTAAGGGTGCATCAGTAGATGTGTGGATACAAAAGCTGTGGTGCATTGTGACCATGGAATACTATGCAACAGTAAAAAAAGAAGGATCTCCTACCCTTTGATGCACCATAGAGTAACCTGGAGAGTATTATGCTAAGGGAAATAAGCCTGTCAGAGAAAGACAAGTATCACATAATCACACTCATAAGAAAACAAAGTAATGAACAAAATAGATCCAGAGACTTAGAAGCATGGAACAGACTGTGGTATCCCATTTGGAATGCTGGAGAGGGTGGGTGGGAAGAGATCAACCTAAGAACTTTTATGCATATATGCATAACCCATGGACACAGACAATATGGTGGTGAAGGCCTGGGGCAGTAGGGTGAATGTGAACTAGAAGAGGTCAATGGAGGAGAAAAAGGGGGACATATTTAATACTTTTAACAATAAAGGTTTTTTAAAAATGTGGGTTATATAGATTGCCACTTTTACTACTTCTACTAGCCCAGGGGTGTGAAATGTCTGGCCCTCATGCTGTATAGGCCCATGAAATAATTTGTTCTGTCCCTGCCAAGGCAACCGCAGGTGGGACTCAAAATTTAATAAATCTATGAGCTTTTGTCATAGCCATGTAGATTTATGTTAAGTGGATTATATTAAGGGAATAATGTTATAAATATCTAAATAGCCCTTGGCAGAAAAAAAGTTCCCCACCCCTGCCCTAGCCAATTCATGCTGCTTCTATTATTTATTTTATTTTTTGTAAATCCTCACCAGAGAATATTTTTCCATTAATCTTTTAGAGAGAGTGGAAGAGAGAGGGAAAGACAGAGAGAAAGATTGATGTGAGAGAAGCACATCTATTGGTTGCCTCCTGCACATGCCCCGACCATGGCCTGTGCCAGGGAGGAGCCTGCAACAAGGTATGTGCTCTTGACCGGAATCAAATCCGGGATCCTTTGGTCCTCAGGCTGACACTGTATCCACTGAGCCAAACTGGCTAGGACTCATGCTGCTTTTAATATCAAGTACCCTCTGGGCATTAGCAAAACAATACTCATAAGGTCTTGGTGGCTTAATGTGTTACTCTTCCAAGGAGTATAAACATAACTTTTGAAAAAAATTATATTCTGTAAGTTTTTTTTTTTTTAAATAACCAAAAGGACCTTGGTACTATCTCAAAATGAATTAGAATAAGTCAACTGGAATTCTCTGGAAAATCTAGGTAGGGGTAGTAGTAAAAGTCAGGGGGAGTTCTAACCTCCAGTTTGTCTAATTCTGAGGTAGAAATGGAAGCTGAGTAGGAGAAGCACCACCACCAGGAAGTAGAGTATAGGGAAAACCACTTGGGGAAAGAGAGAACATGCCTGTGGGCCTCAAGCCAGTCATTTGGGTCTCTTAATTGAAATGAGATTCCCTCTGGGATTTCCATGTTCTGTAAGACACCTTTTTTCTTCCTTGTCATGAAGTTGCTGATTTCTAGGTAGGATATTAGAATTTTTTTTTCATTTTTAGAGATAACAATATTCCCATAAAAAAGAATGGACCTTCCCTGAATCTTTCAAATGATATCACTTACACTGTATGGGTTGCATACAGATGTGGAAGAGCCCTGCATAGAACATTTCTTCACCTGATCAGCCAAATATTTAACCTAAAGTATTAAACTATAAGATTCTCCCTTCCAACTCCTCCAAAGAGAGCAACAGTCATTTTGAGAAGTGTTTGTGCTTGCAGATTCAAGGTGGCTCACCTTCAACCATTTCATTTATTTTCAAATGGCTTACCTTAAAATGGCTCTTTGAACTAAAGAAAATATATCAAGGGTACTCATATCCTCCCTCCATTATGATGTGTTAGTCACTGGCTTCCAATTGCTAGTTCCCAAGGCACCCCAAGTCTGTTTGCCTCTCTCTCACTGCTTTACTCATTATAGCAAGGTGTGACTTCCCTTGAGAGTTAGAAATTACAGTTCTTGGTATAACTGTCAGATTTGTCAAATGGATTTGTATCACAAGTCTTTCCCTGTCCTGATTCAGGCTGGCACAACAATAAACTAGGCCAGTGGAATGGACCCTCCAGCAAATGGACTTTGAGACAATGAAAAAGTACCAATATCTATTTAATATGCCATCATTCTTTCAAAATAAGTTTGATTTTGCATCTGGCCCAAGAACCAAAACCAGCAATGTATCCTTTCCCTCCACAAAACCATCTGTCATCTAGTCTGTGGTCTGAAAGGAAACTAACCATTGGAAATTAAAAATTAAATTAAGGAAACTTAAATCCATTTAGGGTTCTTCTAATTTAGGAACTGTACTAATACAAAGATAACTGCACTAATACTAATACATATAATGTGATTTCAAGGTACAGTGGGAAAGCACCATTTACCCCAAAACATCTTCCGCTATTAAACTGCTAATACTTCAATATCTGGCATTCATTCATTAAATACACACTTACAGTGTCTACCATGTGCCAAGCAACAAAAATAAGGTGTAGGGAATCTTTAAATGGGCAAAGAGAGGCAATGCAAAAAGCACTTGGAAGCTGACCTGTGGGTAATGTGGGGAGGGAGAAAAAAAGGGATAATCACCAAGAGAATAAAAAAGTTAAGAAAGGAGAGATAGACAAATTTTTCTGATTTCTTAATTGTCGTCCCAAGGTCACTTCAATTGGTTCAATTGGTGATCATAGCTTTTAACCAGATAGTACCCTTCTTAGTTGTGGGAGACAATGATCTGGCAAAAAAGTTATACATTTATATTTTCTTTATTTATGTTTAGCGTTTTGAAATGATTGTTTAATAGTCAATTTATTAATTTAACTAATCTAAGATAAAATTTAATTAAGTAATTAAATATTCACCCATGTTGTTTGCATGTTACTGATTCAGGATTCTTGTTTTGGTCATGAAAGAATAGGTAAGTATTTTGGAATAGCTTATTTAGAGGTTTCTCTCCTTAGTGTCATTTGTTTCTAAATCCAAACATTGCTCTAGTGCAGTGATGGTGAACCTATGACACGCGTGTGAGAGGTGACACGCAAACTCATTTTTTGGTTGATTTTTCTTTGTTAAATGGCATTTAAATATATAAAATAAATATCAAAAATAAAAGTCTTTGTTTTACTATGGTTGCAAATATCAAAAAATTTCTATATGTGACACGGCACCAGAGTTAAGTTA
The DNA here is from genome assembly GCA_036010255.1 of Myotis pilosus. Taxonomy (NCBI): domain Eukaryota; kingdom Metazoa; phylum Chordata; class Mammalia; order Chiroptera; family Vespertilionidae; genus Myotis; species Myotis pilosus. Next base: position 4,417,419 of record JASKON010000009.1, on the reverse strand, counting down.
GGGTTTTTCCAAATGCTGACACACAGAGCGCAAAAGGTTCCCCATCACTGCTCTAGTGTATATTTTTTTGTGAACCAATTTTGAATATGTTCAGAGATCACTGCTTACAGATTGTTGGCATTGAGAGTTTGCCACAAGTACAAACATTGGTTTACCAGAATTTTTTTATGTGATTCCTGAGACCAGTATGCAATGATACCAATAATATCCCTGGGCCATGTCAGTAAATAAGACCTACTCTGCAGCAGAAATCTCACAGCCTGAGATGGCTGACATTCAAAGATTAGAAATTTCCCTTCTCAGTCTTGACTCTCAACTTAAGTAGACAATCAATTGATTCTGTCTCCTTAAACATAAACAATTCATCCCTTAGACCTGATACCATAAAAACACAAAAAATATTAAAAGCATAATCACACAAAAAATTCCTCTAGATTGCAAAATAATTCCTTGGTTTATGTGCAGTGTACTATTGATGCTTAACATAACATCAAAATCCTAGTGGTGGTCCATTTTACTTTATTTTATCCCTCCCCCAAATGGTGGTTCATTTTATATTAATTTTAAGTGATGTAAAATTTATAAATTTCTATACAAGAAAAATATTCTTGGGGCCAGATCAACATATTAGACTAAGTTTTAGTCTTTAGAGTTCTCAATCAGTAATTCTTCAAAATAATTACCTGTTGAAATAATATGTCATTGAAAATGTTTATACTGTGTAAGGGAAGAAATCTGTTTAATTACTGAATTTTAAATGGAGAATAAATAGGGAACTAAGCAAATGGTTTTGATTTCTATTGAATGTGTGGTATTTTTTTAGTGAAACTAAGAAATTAACATGGATACAATATTATTCACTAATTTATCAACCTTAGTTTAACTTCACCAGTTTTCAAAGGAATACACATTTTTCTTCCACAGGATCCCACATTCCATTTAATTACCATGTATTCTGTGTCTCCTCTGGTCTGTGACAGTTCCTAAGTCTTACTTTGTTTTTCCTGGCATGGTTATGATTAAATTGAGAGTCTATATTTTTGTATGAATACCACAGAAGTGACACATTCTTATTATTTCATCATATATAGGTCTTAGCACTGACTTTGTTTGATTAAAGTGGTGTAAACAGATTTCGACACTGTACAGTAACTATTTCGCCCTTTGTAATTAATGCATATCTTGTGGAATACTTTAAACTTATTCAAATATCTGATTTCTCACCACATTTTTGCTTACTAATTTTAATATCAATATGATTCTTGCTTGCAACAATTATTACTGTGGTGTCTGCCTAATGACAATTTTCTATTTCCCTCATTTCTTCTGCATGTATTCACTAAAATTCTTCTGAAAGAAAGAGTTGTTTCTTCTTTCTCATTTATTTATTTATCCAATCATTTAAGTATGGACAGAGGAATATTTATGATATTCTATAGGTTATAATCCATTACTATCATTATTTACGCTGTTGCTAACATTGTCCAGGTTTTGGTCTTTGGAATCTCCTTCAGGCTGGCTTCTCTGTCTCTTTAACATGTCTTTTTTTTAGCACTTCATTTAGCACTTTCTGATTGAACAAGATATTCCAGGCTCATCTTTTTTGTTTGTTAGTTAATCCTCACCTAAAGATATTTTTCCATTGATTTTTATGGAGAGTGTAAGAGAGGGTGAAAGACAGAGAGAAACATCGATGTGAGAGAAACACATCGATTGATTGCCTCCTACATGAGCCCTGACCAGGGAGGGCATGGGCCAGGGAGAAGCCTGCAACCGAGGTACGTGCCCCTGAATGGAATCAAATCCTTTGGTCTGCAGGCCGACACTCTATCCACTGAGCCAAACTGGCAAGGGAAAGGCTCATATTTTATATTCTCTGTCCCAGGACAAAAATTAGTTATTTCTCCATGGAGTCTTGGTTCCTTTTATGGAAGAACAGTTACTAGTAACCAAGATTTGGAAACTAGGTATACTCATTGTTACTGGGACTTACTGCTTCTAAGCTCTCTTTGTGGACAGAAATAGAAAGTATATGTATATGTGCTATCTCACATATATGAACACAAATCTATTATTATTTCTGTATCCATTCATCTGCGTATATACTAAACAAACATAAATTCATACTGATGTCTCTGACTTTCATCAATTCTAATCCAATGCAATGGGGTTCATTCTAGCCCTCCCATTTTTACTATTTGTAATTTCTTTCTCTTACAGTGAGAAACCTGGCTGTCATTATCCATAATCCTATATTCCATAATCCTATATACACATAAAGTTCTTTCAGCTTATTTATGGACTTTTTATTTTATTGTGTAGATTATTTTTAAAATTGATAACATAAGAAAAGGAATGATTTACTTTAGGATAAAATTAGTGTAGGGAAATAAGATTGAGAGTAAAGCTTCCATCTTGAGTGCTTGAATGACATAGACAAACACCCCATGTGTTATGGACTCTATTCTCTCATTTAGATGCAGTGGGACAATTGTTAAATCTCTTTCTGGATTCACAGGAAGGCAGTATGTGGGGTTTCCTTGATCTCCTACTCATCTATATGGTAATCAGCCTACCAGCGAGATTGAGGATAAATAATTGTAATAATAGCAATAACAACTAATAAATAAACACATGATAGATTTTCCATGCAAGGCACTATGCTGATATGTATTAGCTAATTTAATCTTCACAGCAGTTCACAGTAACACAAGATTATACGTCCTTTCTGATTTCTTCACAAAGACAGTGAGACTCAGTTAATGTGTTCAAGGTCACACAGCAGGAATGACCACACAGATCATTTTGATTCCACTGTCAACACTCAACCACTATTTTACATTGTCTCACTACAGTAAAGCATACTGGCTAGAAAAAGTTCAGCAGCAATGGAGAGGATGTTACTTATGGCAAACAAACTTTCCATAGACCAATTTTAAGGTTGTCAATAGCTTTAGCTAGCATTTTGCATACTGTCGTTTAAGGACCACTTGTACCAGAATAACCCAAGATATTTACAAAAAAAAAAAAATTCCTGGGCCCCCACACCAGAACCCCCACACCAGTATGTCAATAGTGGTATCTGTAAATTAGTAGTTTACTAAGTATTTCAAGTGATTTTTCAGTTTGAGAACCACTGGTTTAAACTACGTGATCCTTGGTAGCTTGAGTGTATTTGGACATAGTCTGGTCACACACATACACACTTATTATTTCTGTATCCATTCATCTGCATATATATTAAACAAACAAAATTTCTAGAGTGTAACATTGCACCCTTTAGTTTCTTAAATATATAAAAATATCTGGTTCACAGGTTTATCAACCCATATCTACAAACCAGGCAGAATCAGATTATATAAGAAATACCCATTGCCTCTCATAAAGTAATTAAAAGTCTAGTCACTTATTTTTCCCAAGCTCTTGCAACATTTAAATGAAGTAAAATAAAATGCTCTTGCTCCTATTATTTTATAAGGGCTGTGAGTAGCTGAAAAAATGCTAACAATCAGTTAAAATTAATACAGGAGTTTATACCCTAACTTTTAGAATTTTTCCAAAAAGCTTATAAAGGATTTTTACTGACAGGTGTTTTAAAGAAGCATAAAACCTCAGGCATATAAAGACAGAAAGAGATGATTTGTCAGGGTTAAGGTTCAGAAATTTTGACTTGCACAATTATCTTAACTTTTTAGTTCCATTTATGAATAGAATCTTAGATTACTTTTTAATATAGAGATGATATTGTTTTTATGTAATTATTTTATAATAGCCCACCATTCTGAACTCTTACTAGCTCCATATTTTTTTCAATTTAACTTTTTGGATTTTCCAGATTGATAATAACATCATTTGCAATCATTGTGTTTTTTTTTTTTTTATTGCATAGGTCAGTAGTTTTAAAACAGTTATTTAGCTAAGAGTGCCTCAAACATTTCACCATTAAGTATATTGTTAGTAGTTAGGTTCAGATATAGTTACTTTTTCTGTTAAAAAAACACTTCTTGATGTTTTACTAAGAATATATATATATATATATATATATATTCAAATCAGGAATGAATGCTGAACTTAGCCTTTAGGACTTTTAATATATTGAAATATTAATATTTTTCATCTTTACCTCTTTGTATAATTAATTATTTTTAAAATGCCCAATACCAGGCTATCCTTTTTTTTAATTGTTTTATTGCTTAAAGTATTACAAAGGGTATCCTACCTGTTCATGGCAAAATTAATTGTGAGATGCATTTCTTTGTTGTTAAATATTCACATAGCTAATTCCATAAACTCACAAACCACAAAGTTATATATTTGTTAGTGCACCTTTAAATATAATACATTCATATCATTTACTTATCCACCTTTTTCTCATCCACCACTCTTTAAACAAGGGAAATCTGCCACATCATATCATTGGAGCAGTAGTTTCCACAGTGTAGTCAGCTTTTACAAAAGCCATTCAGTAGTCCTGTAATCCCAACAGAAACAATATAGCCTCTTCTCAGCATCTCTAGATCTGGTTACAACTATGACAATCAAGCCTATAGCCTTGCAGCAGGCTTGAATAGTTATTAGAGTCTCATATCAGGTTGGTCTTATAGTCCATGTTATGGATTCCACCAAAGGCAGATAGATTTACTGTGCAGTTAATAAAGTTGAAGCTTCAGGGGCTTCACTTGCGTACATTCCTTCCAAGGCTCTCTAGAGGCACACTAGCAATGTATTCACATGCTCACATGCTTGTGTAAAATTTGAAAAAGTGAACTGTTTATATTATTTTTTCTTAAATAGGGTATGGCATATTATACATACCGTAGGTTCTACAAAACCTAGATCCAGTTGCGTTTCTACCATATCACAAGCATTTTCTAGTTGCTAAGTAGTTAGGACCCTATGGACTAGGTTCCTAATAGACACATATTCTTTACCATATTTTGCTTAGAGTGAATAACTTTACCTGAAGTGCGACTCCCAAGCTTGTAGTTCTAAGATCAGCCAGAATATACAGAAAAGACGCTATCTTCTTCCTTCTTTTAATGAATGATTTTCTTCACTCTCTTCTTTGAAGGCGACTGTGGGTTGTTTTCTGCCCTTTGGAGTCACAGAGAGAGAATTACCTCATGCAAACGGCACTCACTCTGTTTCACCATACTCCCTATTTCTAAGCTCCCTTCCTACAAAGAGTAAGGGTCATGACCCTGGCCCAAGCTCTGTTTTCTTTTCTGTCCTAGTTATCAGTATTTAATCAGGATCTACATTGCATTTAGTAGCCTTCAAGGCTGAATTTAACACAGTTACACACACCGGTGTTCCAGTCTCATTTTATAATGATGCCATCATTATTTACCTTCTTGATCTGTGTGCAGTGCCTCTAGACAGTTTTCACATGCAAAGAACTTGATTCAGATCTCAATATAATGACTCACAGAATGGTGACTGAACATAAGCCTTAAAGCAGAATTATTTATAATAAATAGAAGTTTGGGCTTTCATTCTGTAAAGGCTTCAGAGCTACCTGCTTCAGTAAGAAAAAATACAGAGCTACCTGCTTCAGTAAGACAAAAACATTTCTTGAATATTAACTGGATAAATGGTATGATACTAGGTGATCACAAGATTTGATGCTGTTTAGGGGGAAATGGGCCTCCTGTTCTTTGGGTAGTTCTAATTCAGAGTGAAGAATCACATAGCTACTCCTAGGTCAGAAAACAGAACAGAAAAAAAATCAGAATTAAAATTTCTAACTTAAAAGTTGGCTAAAACAAAATAAAAAAATGAAGGTGTTGAATTATAACCACTTGTATATATACGAAACAATAATTTATCAGCTCATATTGATATAAAAATATTGAATAAGTGAAAAATGGGAAAGAAATTCATAAATTATAATAGAATTTCAGCTGGTAAATGCAGAAAGATGATAAAAATAGAAAACTACTATTTGTCAAACACCACAATAATAACATACTCTCAGAGTGCCCCCCCCAAGATAAGTATTAATTAGTAATGGGACAAATCTACATCAGATTGTTACTGGATGGGAACCTGCCAGGAACAGTTCTGTCTAGGGCTGGCCAGTAGTCTGTGAGTTCTTGACTTTCTGCAGGAAAGATTTCACAATACAAGTCCAGGTGATTTTGAGATACATTTATTAAAATCGAGGACAGTGAAATAAGCAAGGGCTTAGGATAGAAGAGGCAACAGAAGAAAGCCAAGGTATGGCTGCCTTTGGCTTAATGATAAGTTAGAGAAAAGGGGGCCTTGGTGACAGGTTCAGGGGACAAGCTGCTGCTGCCTATTGCTTCCCTGGTTGCAAGTCTGCTGAAGTCCCTTAGAATTTGGGATAAAGAAAACTCACTGCAAAAGGAGATTCAAGTGGGTGTGCCCCAAGGGGGGTGCACACTGGCTTCTTTGTCTTCAAGGTTTTAGAGGTTAGGAGTTTAGGGGAGATCTTAGGGGAGGATCTCAATTGAATAGTCATCAGCTTTCTGCTGATGTGCCTAAATGAGATTTAGTCCCTTAACTTCATTCATCCTTGGGTATGTTTGGAACAAATGGCACTAATTGGATTTCTACTATATATTTCCATGAGTAGGATGATTGGTTATTTATCCCTTGGTTGGGGAGTAAAATATAAACCATTTACTCTTAAGTGTTCTTGGTTAAGGAAGGTAGAATTTTGTGATTTACTAAATGGCTATAAACTGCTTGGCCATTTTAACCATCTGTCTCAGCTTCCCCATTCCACTTTTTTCGCTTACTGGCTTGTCTTAATATCATTCCTGGCATCAGCAGATGAATGGATTAGAAAACTGTGGTACATCTACACAATAGAATACTATGCTGCTGTAAAAAAGAAGGAATTCTTACCATTTGCAACAGCATGGAAGGAACTGGAGAGCATAATGCTAAGTGAAATAAACCAGTCAATGAAAGAAAAATACCACATGATCTCACTCATTTATGGATAATTAAGACCATTATAAACTGATGAACAAAAATAGGTACAGAGGCAGAGCAATTTGCTCTTCGTTGTAAAACCCTTCCCCTTATTATTCTCAATATACTAGTATCATTCTCTTATTTGTATGGATGTAGGCAAAATTTAAGAACACAGCATGGACAATTGTGAGAGGGAGATAATGGGGGACTTTGGCATTTTCTCACCTCACTGCTTACTAGGCCTACAGGGTCAACAAGAGGTTTAGAGACCTTTTTGGAATTCTAAGCAGCTTTCAAGTAAATCTTAAGATTCAAATTTGAGTGGAACTAGCCCCTGACATGCCCCAAACCAAGTTTAAATCCATTTAAATTTAAACCCAAGTAACCAGGCTGGCCATGAATAACAATTAGAAAAGCACGAAACACAAAAAGAAGATAGGGATGAAAGCAAACTCTGTGGCTGCTCAGAGGAAGAAACACTGAGGTTTTTATTGTTAATAGGTTATTAAATGAAGAAAAAAGTAGCTAGCTTTGTAACTCTCCCATTTAGAAACAGCTGCTTTTATGATCAGGCTCACAGCCAGAGAATAAGAAATTCCTGACTTCTAGGCTGATGTGCATGTATATCTAACATTAGTATGTCCAAGTAGGTAAGTTGGGGACTGATATGGTGAAGGGGGTTAAGATTAAAGTCTTATGTTATTTTTCTTGGTTTGAACAAATCTCCAAATTTTCCATTCCCCCTACTTCAGTTCTTCCTTATTGGTAGAAATACCAATTAAAGATACTATTTTTTAAAAATATATATATATATATGTTTTTTAATGGATTTTAGAGAGAAGAGATGGGAAAGGGAGAGAGGGGGAGAGAAATATCTATGTGAGAAACATCTATCAGCTGCCTCCTGCACGCCCTTTACTGGGGATGGAGCCCACAACCTGGGCATGTATGTGCCTTCACCAGAAATTGAACTGGCAAACTTTTAGTGAATGGGACCATGCCTAATCAACTGAGCCTCACCGGCCAGGGCAAGAAAAATACTCTTGTTTTTAATATTATCTCCCTACTTACCACTACTGTCTGTTCTTTCTTCTCCTACCATTAAAATTTGCCTTATCTCTGTCTTATTTATAAGCCCCTATATTTATTTATTTCTGACTTAGTGGAAAATCAGGACAATCTTGTCATTTGTTTGATTTTTAGAACCCTGCTCAAGTAAGAACTAGTATAGATGGTTGAAAATGATGATTGTAATATGTTCTCCATTTCAGATAACATTTATATGATAATAATAAGGGTGACCCTTTGGTGATTGGATGCCTTTTATTGCTCTTCGTATTACTCCATGGAGCCAGCCATCCACTTCATCCTATGGATATGGCTGGCCTAGTATAGTAAAGAGCTATCTGGATAGTGCTAGCAGCAAAGACTCTACAACCAGTTTCCTAATTCTATATTATGTGGGTATATTCCTAATGAGTTAATAGTATATGGTATAAACATATAAACTGAGGTTCTAATACGTGGCTAAATTCAGTTAAGAGAAGAGTTACTAATTTGAGTTTTTCTTGAATTCTCCCCATCAATCCCATCCATATATCTCCCTTCTATCTCCCCTAGGTCAACTCAAATAACTTCCAGTATAGCATTTATTATCTTTATATATTGGCTACAGAACAGTTTATAATATAGTAAATCAGAAATTGGAAGCCACTTCAAATAAATTAAACAGCATCATAGTTAATACGTTATTCATCGCATTCCACTGTTCCTGTGATAGATTCAAAAGCACAGAGTTAGATGGATCAACCATGGGGAAGCAAATTATCTCCAGGGGCAGCATGACATTCTCCAAAAGGAAATTATCTTTTAACTCTTTACTGAAAGAAAAAATATATAACCCAGAGAAGCATTTTTAGAAAACAGGTGAGGTCTTGAACACAATAAAATCAAACAGTTGACAAAGTTTTCCTGATTCCTCCAAATCAGAAATAAATATAGGAGTGTATATATAAAGTGTACAACTAGTAAGAAAGCTGAGAACACAGTATTCTCACCTGAGACTCTCGATACACCAGTTTTAGGCAAAAGCTACATTGAAATATATGTTTTACATAATCCCCTAAAGACAAAGTCCCAGGCTAAAAAAGTCATTTTTTGAGCAGAAAATTCTAAAGGCAGATGAGCTATTTTGACTCAAGAAACTAGTGGGGCACTGCTGCACAAACACGACTGGATTTTTTTGCCCTGAGAAAGTGCGGAACTAGCAAAGTGCTGCAATGTGTGCACACGGGACTGCCCTGTCTGGAGAAAGTGTGGAATTAGTAGGGTGATGCAGTACCTGCACAGGTCAGGCTGCCCCACCCCAACATTTTTCTTACCTTGGACAACCATAAAAATAGGAGTCTAGTGCACAAGCATGAACATATGGCTGCCCAGCCTATACCCCACTTCTTGTCAGGTGCCACACCAGGCACTGCACAAGCTGGCCCTAACTACAGCCATCCTGCCAAAACCAAACAGTGGCAAATAGTCTACACAGGGTCCACTTTTTCAAAATCGAGAGAGATATCTATATAATCTAACATATAGAACAAACACAGAAAGTCAAGCAAAATGAGGAGAAAGAAGAATGTTTGACAAATGAAGACACAAAGAAAACTCCCAGAGACAAACTCCAATGAAATAGAAATAAGTAACTTACCCAATAAAAATTCAAATAAACAGACTGTCAAATTATAGTAGGAAGGCTGGGGACTGTTGGGGAGTGGGGGAGGTAAGAGATCAACCGAAGGACTTGTATGCATGTATAACCAATGGACACAAGACACTGGGGGGGGCATGTGCCGGGGGTAGGAGAGGCTGGGGAAGGGCAATGGGGGAGAAAAAGGAGACATATGTACTACTATCTGTAATACTTTAAACAAGAAAATAAAATTTAAAAAATAAATAAATAAAAATAAAACTATTATGATGACAAAAAATTCAAATAAACAGTCATAAAGATGTTCAAAAAACAGGAAAATAAAATAGACAAACTAAAAGAATTTCAAAAGAGTAAGACAAATGGTAAACAAACACAGATGAAGAGTATAATAACTGACATGAAAAATACATTAGAAAGAATCAATGTCAAATGAGTTAATACAGAAAAACTGATTAGCAACCTGGAAGATAGTATAGTTGAAATCACCCAATCAGAACTGCAGAAAGAAAAAGAAAATATTTTAAAAAAATTATGGTAAGCGAAATAAGCCAGTCAAAGAGAGACAAATATCACATGATCTCAGTTATATGTGGAATCTAATGAACAAAATAAACTGATGAACAAAATAGGTCCAGAGGCATGGATGTATGGAACAGACGGACAGATCTCAGATAGGAGGGGTGGGTAAGGACATGAAGAGATTAACTAAAGAACTTATATACCTACAAGTGGCCCAGTGAATGAAATTTGTGCACATTAAAAGGGAATTAATTAGAGGAAATATTTTAATATTGCTATTTGCCCTTTCTCTATAATAGAAGTGTCAGAGATGAAAGAAAATTAGTAAAATGTATATGAAAATCTTCATTCTGTCAGAGTCTGGGCCATGCTGCAAGACCCAAGGTCAAGTTGCTGCCCACTGTGTGCACCTCAAAATTGGGCGAGACCCAGATCCAGCCAGCCTCACCCTTGTCAAGCCCCACTGGGTGGGGAGCACAGCCTCAGGTCCCCCATCAAACCCCGCTGGGTGCGGGGAGCAGCCTCAGGTCCCATGGCCTGGTGCCAGGCAATGGGCGCAGCTTCATTTTCCCTGGCACACCGTCAGGCCCCCCCGCCCGGGGTGAGGGGTGCAGCCTGAGGTCCCCTGTCAAGCCCTGCTGGGCAGAGGGCACGGCCTGAGGTTCCCCATCAAACCCTATTGGGCTGGGGCACAGCCTCAGGTCCCCTGGCCCAATGCTAGGGCCGGGGCTGCAGCCAGAGGTCTGCCAGACCAGTGCTAAGGCAGGGGCATGGCCTGAGGTCCTCCATGAAGCCCCACTGGGTAGGAGGCACAGCCTCAGGTCCCTGTTGATCTCTCATTATGGCTCATTACAGGAACCCGCTCATTACGGGTCATTACAGGAACCCCGCCTCCACTGTAGGAGCAGCCATTTTGTGCCAGCATGACAGAATGAGGGTCAATTTGCATATTACCTGTTTATTATATAGGATATGCACAGCCCAGGGACACGGACAATAATGTGGTAAAGACCTGGGATGGAGTGCAGGAAGGGTGGAGTGGGGCAAAGGGGTGGTAAGGGGGATATCTGTAATACTATCAATAATGAAAAAAATATATATTTTAAAATGAGTATTGTATAAGGGCCCTCAGGGATAACTGCAAAGATTCAAACAGTCATTATATGGGGATTCCATAAGGAGAAGAGAGAGAAAGAGAAAGGGGCTAAAAGTATATTTGAAGAAATAATGGCTGAAAAATTTCTCAGTCTAGGAGAGGAAATAGATATCCAGGTTCAGGAAGCACAGAGAGATCTAAACAAAAAGAGCCCAAATAGGCTCACACCAAAACATATTGTAATGAAATGACAAAAGTTAAAGAGACAATCTCCAAGGCAGAAAAAGGAACACAAGTCACATACAGGAAAAACTCCATAAGGTTTTCAGCTGATTTCTCAGCAGAAACTCTTCAAAAAGAAGGGAGTGGCAGATATTTAATGTGCTGAAAGAAAAGAACCTACAACTTAGAATATTATACCCAGAAAAGTTATTCATATTTGAAAAAAAATCAAGAGTTTCCCTGACAAAAACTAAAAGAGTTCAGCACCAGTAAACTGGCTTTATAAGAAATGTCAAAGGGTTTTCTTTATGCAGAAAAGTAAAAGCCATAACTAGAAAAGAGAAAATATAGAAAAGAAAAAATATCTCTGGTAAAGGCAAATATATAATAAGCACAGTAAATCAACCAATTAAAAAGCAAATATGATGGTTAAAAAGAAAAATAGCAAAATTAATTATCTACATTAATAAAAGAGAAACATGGTAATTAGTGTCACTCTGCTACCCTTCCCATTGGCTATTCCCCCTGTCACTCACAGAGTAGGGCCGAGATATGCAAATTAACTGGCAGCCAAGATGGCGGCCGGCAGCCAGGCAGCTGATGCAAACAGGGAAGCTTGTTTGCTTCAGTGACAGAGAACTCCAACGTTCCCCGCCTGACTTGCCGGCCTCTCAGCTGCAACTCTCAGGAACTATGTTGCGAATAAAGAAGCTAAAAAAACCCCAGAAACATGCTTTACGCAGCGGAGCTTCAGCCAGCCGGACCGCAACATTGTATCAAATACAGACGGTAAACAAAGGCCAGAAACCTGTTTTCAGCAGCCGAGGCCTCAGAGCTAAAGCTGGCCCAGAATAAAAAAAAGAAAAGAAAAAATGGAGCGGTTGGGAGCTTCAGTCCCAGCCTGAAAACAGCCCTCAGCCCCTCACCCAGACTGGCCAGGACCCCAGTGGGGACCCCCACCCTGAAGGGTGTGTGACCAGCTGCAAACAGCCATCATCCCCTCACCCAGGCTGGCCAGGCACCCCAGTGGGGACCCCCACCCTGATCCAGGACACCTTTCAGGGCAAACCAGCCAGCCCCACCCATGCACCAGGCCTCTATTCTATATAGTAAAAGGGTAATAGGCCTCCCAGCACCAGGATCAGCAGAGCCGCGAGGCCTCCCGGCACCGGGATCAGCGTGACGGGGGCAGCGCCCAAACCCCCTGATCACCCTGCAGCTCTGTGTGACAGGGGCGGGGCCCCAACCCCCCCGGCCCCCATGGGCCCTGCTCTGTGTGTGACAGGGTAGAGCCATAACCTCCCCATCGGCCCTGCCCTGAGTATGAGAGTGGTGGTGCCCCAGTCCCCTGATTGGCCCTGCTCTGTGGGTGTTAGAGGGCGGCGCCCCAATCCCCCCCACGGGCCCTGCTCTGTGTGTGATGGGGTAGAGTCATAACCTCCCCATCTTCCCTGCCCTGAGTGTGACAGTGGCGGTGCCCCAACCCCCTGATTGGCCCTGCTCTGTGGGTGATAGAGCGCGGCACCCTAACCCCCTGATCCGCCCTGCCCTGAGTGTGACAAGGGGCGGTGCGCCAACTCCCCTATCGGCCCTACTCTGTGAGTGACAGGGGGGAGCTCCACAACCCCCTGATTGGTCCTGCTCTGTGCATGACAGGGTATGAAGCCCCAACCCCTCTGATGGGCCCTGCTCTGTGTGTGACAGGGGGTGGCACCGCAACCTCCCCATCGACCCTGCCTTGAGTGTGACAGGGGGCGGTGCCCCAACCCCCCAATCGGCCCTACCCTGAGCATGACTGAGGGTGGCATTGCAACCTCCCAATCTGCCCTGCTTTGTGCATGATAGGGGGCGGCGCCCCAACTACCCAATCGGCCCTGCTCTGAGCCCGACCAGGGGCTGCACCTAGGGATTGCGCCTGCCCTCTGCCACCCGGGAGCAGGCCTAAGCCAGCAGGTCGTTATCTCCCGAGGGGTCCCAGACTGCAAGAGGGCTCAAGCCGGTCTGAGGGACCCCCCCTTCCCCTGAGTGCACAAATTTTTGTGCACCAGGCCTCTAGTCTACACTAATAAAAAAGAAACATGCAAATTGGTGTCACTCCACTACGCTCACCAGCCAATTGGATGAGTATGCAAATTAACCCAACAAAGTTGGCGGTTAATTTGCATACATAGGTGCCCTGTGGCCTGGGTCCCAGGAACATCATCAGCACTCAGGTCACTCTGAGGTAGGCCCCATGTGGGCCCTGAGCAGTGTAGGAAGGGCCTGTGCCAGGGAGCTCCTGGACAGGGCCGTAGCCAGCCATTGGAACTGTGGGGGGCCCTGCCCAAGCCTAAAGCCTCTTCCAGAAGCATTAGACCTGGGTGGGGGGAATATCCGGCCATCAGGGATTGATGGGGGTCCCCTGCCCAGGCCTGAAGCCTGGACCAGAGGCGTCAGGCCTGGGCAGGGGGTGGAGCCAGCGATCAGAGGGGTCTGGGGGTCCCATGCCAAGGCCTGATGCCTCGGCCAGAGGTGTCAGGCCTGGGCAGGGGGCCGAGCCGGAGATAGGTGTGAATTACAGAGGAAACTCCTTTTCTGACTGCTCATTGGCTAAGCTCCCTGTATGCCACTGGTAATATTCTTAGTAACTTGGGTAATAAGAATCCAAAAAGGTGATCTAGAGTTTTTCACCACACCCCTGGCGAAAAAAATGAAGGTTGGCTGCTGGAGAGCTAAGAAATGTCATATCCTGCCTTAGCTGGTTTAGCTCAGTGGATAATGCCTCAGCCTGCCGACCTCAGGGTCTGGGTCAATTCTGACCAAGGGCATGTACCTAGGTTGCAGGCTCCTCCCTGGCCGGAGCCCAGGTCAGAGCACATGCAGGAGGCAACCAATCAAAGTGTTCCTCTCACTTTGATGTTTCTCGCTGCCTTTCCCTTTCTCTCTTCCACATTCTCTAAAAATCAATGGAAACATATCCTCAGGTGAAGATAAAAAAATAATTAAAAAATTTCATATACTATGAAAGACACATCTTGAAAATGCCTAAAGAAAGTTGTCATTTTTTCATGGTGAAGTGACTAGAGTCCATGTTGATGAAAAACCTTGGTGGCTATGCTGACTGGTATTGGCTGCAGCAGCGGGGTGATGGGGCTGGTGCCTTCCCCTGATCAGCTTGATCACCTCCCATAAAGGGAGGCCAGACTATGGCTTAGGCCCTCTCCCCAAGGGGAGCAGAGATTGAGTTTAAGCCTTGAGTAGAACATTCCCTGAGGGCTCCCAGTATGTGAGGGGGGCAAGGCTGGGCTGAGGGACCCCCTGGTACATGAATTTCGTGCACTGGGCCCCTAGTCCTATATAATAAAAAGGTAATATGCAAATTGACCCTAATAGCAGAATGACTGGGAATGACTGGTCACTATGATACACACTGACCACCAGGGGGTAGATGCTCAATGCAGGAGCTCCCCCCTGGTGGTCAGTGCACTCCCACAGGGGGAGCTCTGCTCAGCCACTAGGCAGGCTGAAGGTTGCCAGCACAGTGGTGTTGGTGGGAGCCTCTCCCGCCTCCTCAGCAGCACTAAGGATGTCTGACTGCAGCTTAGGCCTGCTTCCCACTGGCAAGAGGACATCCCCCAAGGGTCCCAGACTGTGAGAGGGCACAGGCTGGGCTGAGGGACCCCCCCAAGTGCACAAATTTTTGTGCATCTGGCCTCTAGTTTACACTAATAAAAGAGAAACATGCAAATTGGTATCACTCTGCTACGCCCACCAGCCAATCAGAGCGACTATGCAAATTAACCCAACAAAGATGATGGTTAATTTGCATATACAGGCGAGGAGCGAAGACTGAAGGCTCTGGTCAGAGTGAAGACTGAAAACTGAAGACTGAAGAGGCTTGGCTTCTCCACTGAGGCCAGACCAAAGGCCTGGGTTCCGGGTGCCAGAGGAAAACCAGTGCCAGCAGCCAGGGGAAGGAAGGCCTACTGCACAAATCTTCATGCAATGGGCTTCTAGTAACTACAATAAATAGCCAAGGGCCCAGCTAGTATACCTTAGAGAGTGAACATTGTCCCAGGAATCAAGTGGTCACTGGTTTGATTCTTGGGTATGGTACATACCCAGGTTGCAGGTTAGATTCCCAATAGGAAAAATACAAGAGGAAGCCAATCAATAATGTTCCTCTATCATCAACAACTAAGCCACATCAGCCTAACAAGAGGCTCAATTTAGATAAAAAGACACATACAGACTGAAATTGAAGGGATGTAAAAGATATTGCATGCAAATAGAAACAAAAATAAAGTTCAGACAACAATACAGACATCAGAAAAATTAGACTTTAAAACAAAGAATGCAAAAAGAATAAAGTTCATCACAGAATGATGAAGGGGCAATCCAAGAAGAAGACATAACAATTATAATATCTATACACCCAATATAGGAGCACTTAATATTAATGAACATAAAGGTAGAAATTAGCAGTACTATAATAATTGTTGGGAACTTTAATACCCTACTGACTTCAATAGATCATCCAGACAGAAAATTAATAAGGAAATACTGGCCTTAAATATCACATTAGACTAGATTGCCTTAATAGAAATTTATAGAACATTTTATCACAAACTTTAGAATATACATTTTTAAAAGTGAACATGGAATGTTTTCTAGGGTAGATTACATTTTAATCCACAAAATAAGCCTCAGCAAATTCAAGATCATAGAAATTATATCAATCACATTTTCCAACCTCAATGGCATGAAACAAAAAATAAACTACAAAGAAAACTGAAAATAAGCAAACAAACAAATGTGGAGGCTAAACAACATGCTAAGAAAACATCAATGGATCAAAGAGGAAATAAAACAAGAAGTCAAAATTCTTATTGTGACAAAAATAAAATGAAAACACAACTTCCTGAAATTTATGAGGTACAGCAAAAGCAGTTCTAAAAAGGAATTTCATAGCCATACGACATACCTCAAGAAACAGGAAAAACAACAAATACACAATATCACTTTATACTTACAGGAACTAGAAAAAGAACACAAAACCCCAAAGTAAGCAGAAGGAAGAAGTTAATAAAAATCCTAGCAGAAAAAAATAGCTAGTCTATAAAATAAAAGATCAATATGACTAAAAACTGCTTATTTAAAAGGATAATAAAATTGAGAAACCTTCAAACACACTCTCAAAATAAAAAAAAAAAGAGCCCCAATAAAATCAGAAAAGAAAGAGGAAAGATTATATCAGACACCACAAATATACAAAGGATCATTAAAGAATACTATGACAAATTGTTTGCCAACAAATTGGAATACCTAGAATATATAGATAAGTTATTTAAAACATATAACATTCCAAGACTAAACCAGGAAAAGAAAATCTGAATAGACTGATTATCAGTAATGAAATTGAAGCAGTAATGAAAAAACCTTCCAACAGACAAGTCTTGGACCAGATGGCTTCACAGGTGAATTCTACCAAACATTTAAAGAAGTAATACCTATTCTTTTCAAACTGTTTCAAAAAATTGGAAAGGAAGGAACACTTCCAATCTCATAATATGAGGTCAAACTTAACCTGATACCAAAACCAGCAAAGTGACTACAAAAGAAGAAAATTACAGGCCAATATTCCTGATGAACATAGATGTAAAAATTCTTGGCAAAACATTAGCAAACTGTATTCAATAATGCAGTAAAAAGACTATACATCATGACAAAGTGCAATTTACCAGGGATTCAAAAATTGTTCAATATTTGCAAAACAACGAAACATCACATCAACAAAATCGAGGATAAAAATCATCTCAATAGGTGCAGAAAAATCATTTGTCAAAATTCAACATCCATTTATGATTTTAAAAAATTCTCAAGAAAGTGGATATAGAAGGTATAAAATAAACTTACATCAGAATGACAAAGGCATTATTATATGACAAGCCCACAGTTAACATCATACACATTAGAAAAAAAAAAACACAAAAAAAACCCTGAAATATTTTCCTCTAAAATCAGTGTCAAGACAAGGATGCTAACTCTCATCACTATTTTTAATGTAGTATTCAAAAGTCCTAGCCACAGAAATTAGATGAGAAAAAGAAAACACATCCAAATTGGAAATGAAGGCATACAACTATCACTGGGAAAATAGCTCTTGACATTAATTGAATTTGGTTTTATGAACAATTCAGCTTGTCTTTATATTTCTTGTGGAAAATTCTCATAGATTAAACAAGTCTCATCTTTGGTAATTACTTGACTGGATGCTCTTAAAAAGTCACATCTAACACTAATATTATACTCAGAGGGGCCATTTAAAACTTTAAAAATAACTAATTGATAATATAATACATTAGACTTCATTGGGTCTTCATAACATTTACCAGTATTATTAATTCAAGTAACTTATGACAATAGTGAGAAAACTTCAAACCAATTTTTTATTCTCCCTTCCAAATTCTAGCAGATTGTTCACCCAAAGCTTATTCTTTCATGCCTTCTCACTAATTCTTGATAATGCTTTATATCATTAAAATGTTAGTGCTTCCATTCAGGCAAGGATGTTGACCAGTCTGTTTAAGTGAAGCTCCTTAAATATGCATATCTTGGGTCAGAGGTAAGGGTGGAGGGTAGTCTGTTTAAGGCTTGATTCACAAAGTTACTTGGGTGAATGTCTGTCTGTATATTATCACAATAGTATAAGTAAGAGGCTGAAAAAAAACTATGAAATTTAAATATTAGAGTAAAAATCTACTTTCTTTTGTGAGTTCTACAATATCTTACTGCACAAAGTATTTTTTCATAGAAAGTTAGTACTAACAGTCAATGTGGTCTTGCTCCTAATTCTTCCTTACATGAACCTCCTGTTTTGGCAAAATTGACATCTTAATGTTGCATATGCTTTCATTCTTGGCTGATGCCATACCTTCTCTTTGGAAAGCACCATATCCCATCAGTTTCCATTTCTGTCAATTAGAATTTGATTAATTTTTCTATGTCTATCATAATATCCATCCTTTCCATGAAGCCGCTCTTAATTCCTCCTAAATGCATATGATAGCCTCCTTCTTTGAGTCTCCATAATACTCTTCCATGGTATTTCTCTTACATCCCTTAGTAGTATAATTGTTGGTGTCTTTGACTTAATCCCTCTACTTATCCAAAAGTGCCCTGAAGACAGACTATGTCTTATTTATTTACTAGAGGCTTGGTGCATGAAATTTGTGCACAGGGTGTGTGTGTCCCTCAGCCCAGCTTGTACCCTCTCCAATCTGGGACCCCTAGAGGGATGAGACCTAAACGGGCAGTCGGACATCCCTCTCACAATCCAGGACTGCTGGCTCCCAACCACTCGCCTGTCTGCCTGCCTGATTGGCCCAAACCACTTCTGCCTGCCAGCCTGATCACCCCCTAACCACTGCCGTGCCAGCCTGATCAATGCCTAACTGCTCCCTTGTCTGCCCGATTGCCCCTAACTGCCCTCCCATGCTGGCCTGGTCACTCATAACTGCCCTCCCCTGCAGGCTGGGTTCCCCCCAACTGTGCTCCCCTGTTTGACTGATCACCCCCAACTGCCCTCCCCTGCAGGCCTGATCCCTCCCAACTGCCATCCTTTGCAGGCCTGGTTCCCCCCAACTGCCCTCTCTCATAGGCCTGGTCCTTCCCAACTCCCCTCTCCTGCTGGCCATCTTGTATCCACATGGGGGTGGCCATCTTTGACCACATGGGGGTGGCCATCCTGTGTGTTGGAATGATAGTCAATTTGCATATTACTTTTTTATTAGATAGGATTTATTTATTTATTTATTTATTTATTTATTACCCAGAGCACCAGGCTTCATACATACAGAAAAAGAAATTATTTATGAATTGATTCTTGAGCTGAATTCAGGAAAAAGATAGGCCATTTGTGGCAAATGTATATTTCATTAGAGCTAAATCAGTTTGGGGGTCATGACTTACTGGAACCACAAAGGTAACAATGGCTTTATATAAATCAGTATGTCCCCCCAAAAGCTTAGTTGCTTCATATCATCTAATTTAAAAAAAGAGAAACATGCAAATTGACCATACCTCTGCTACACCCACAAGCCACTCCCACAAGCCATGCCCACAAGCCAATCAGGAGCAAATATGCAACTTAACCCAACTAAGATGGCGGTGGCCACAGAGCTGGAGTGAGCAGGAAGCTTAGGCTACCCCCGGCAATGGAGAAAGCCAAGCTTTCCGCCTCCTCAGCAGCACCAAGGATGTCTGACTGCAGTTTAGGCCTGCTCCCCACTGGCAATAGGACATCCCCCAAGGGCTCCTGGGCTGCCAGAGGGCCTCTAGTATATAATAGAGACAGAACACATGTCTGAATACTTTTACCAAGATAGCCTGTCTGGCATGCCAGCTAACTAAGGTTTCTTAATATGTTCCTGGAAAATAAATATTATACACAGCTTCAAGCCCAATAATTCTATATTGAAGTGATTACACCTTTGCCAAATAAGGAATAATATTGACTTCCTCAAGTGTTACACTGGCTGACTGGGTCGAGCAGGTTACTGATAATAAACTACTTGAGGGGATTATCTTCATTTCTGACAATCCCTTAACAACAGATAGTGCTTTGCAAGGCTCTTCACATCATGGCACCCATAGAAATACTCTGTATAGCATAATGGAGTAAATAGATGAGGCTGAGAGGGGTCAATGGTAACCTTGGCTCAGGATATCCAGTTACCATGGGCTGTGCCTGGCCACACCAAGGACTGAGGGAAAATCAATATATCAACACACTTGAAACTTATTCCCAGTTATGTGTGGCTTGGTATAACAGTTGAGAAACTCTCTCACACAACATAGAATGGTGGCATGGAGACAGTATCCAGCTTGAATTTGGTAAAGCAAATTGTCAACTTCTTGGAGATGCTGGTTCTAGGAAGTGGTATATTATGAAGGAGGAAGGTTGAAGGTGCAACAAGGGAAAAGGTCTGGTGATGAATGAAATTTCTAGTGAGTTTCTAAATCCCAAGGAGTCATGTGAGCTTCTATGGCTACCTCTCTCAAATGCATACAGGGTTAAAACCAGTAAAATTGATTGATGCGACACAATTCCTATTCAGGCCATTGCAAACATTCCAGGTGGATAGTGAAATAAGTAAGCTAAGAAAGCCAAAGGCTATGCAAGAGTGAGTGAAGAAGCAAAATGAACCCTAGAGTTATCAGAGTTATCTGTACCCAATAAAAATCCAAACCAAGTTCTTTAGTTTACCACAATAACATTACATTATAAGTCATACAATCATCATGAGGGGACAGAAATAAAAATGGAGTACAAATTTCTTGTCATAAAGAGAATAGTCAGCAATGAGAAAGCTAAGGCTGTGATTGTTAGTTGTGTGATTCACCTTTGCTTAGCAGTAGATTATTAGTTCAAATACCAGTACGAGACGTCTGACCATGAGAAATTGCCTCTGCTTGGACCTTCTCTGAGCCCTTCCACCCCGCCCACACTATAACCTTACTTTTAAGAAAATGCAATTTTCTAAGAGTTCTCAGAAAGTCACATCATCTTTGCACAGAAGGTCAGGATGAAAGTCATCCTAAAAATGTGCTTGATCTTTTCACACCTAGCTCAATTGCAAGTAGAAATTTTACATGTCCATGAAGTGAAATCCCAGAGCAAGTTTTAAGACACATGACCTTGAATGTTTATGAACTCTTGAGAAGCAATGTGAGTACATCTGTATTGCTCTGCTGCCCCCTTGTAGTGAATACAGATAAGAAAGCTGCTTAATGCCTAAGTCGGTTTGGCTCAGTGGATGGAGCGTCGGCCTGCGGACTGAAGGGTCCCAGGTTCGATTCCGGTCAAGGGCATGTACCTGCGTTGCGGGCACATCCCTGGTGGGAGATGTGCAGGAGGCAGCTGATCAATGTTTCTCTCTCATTGATGTTTCTAACTCTCTATCTCTCTCCCTTCTTCTCTGTAAAAAAAATCAATAAAATATATTTAAAAAAAAAAAAGAAAGCTGCTTAAGGAAAACAGCTGTACCATCTCTTTCATTTCAGAAATATCAAGCCTCATCCAATGCCTGAGATGAATGGGATGTAAGAATCCAGGCTTCCAAAAATAGAAAAAAAATGATCAATTACTCACCATCATCTTGCTGGCCTTTTTAAAGGTTGCAGGTACATGGGGCTCTCATTGGCAACTTTGCCTAAGTTGATTGATCAATTGAGTCATACAGCCAACTAGTTTGACAGATTCTTTTCGTCTAGCTGATAGAATTGATTGATTATTTTTATATCAAGTAGGCTCAGCCTCAATATATTCAGGGAATCATTGTAGTGGGCATCTTGCAGATAAATTATTTCATTATAGGCAGAGAAAAAACTTTTTATTTTGTCATATTTGTTTTTTATTAATAAAGCATTACAAATATAGTTGGTACTATCTACATAGTCCTTTTCTGAGGGTAGCAGAATGGAAAGGGGGATAAATAATGATGGAAGGAGACTTGACTTGGGGTGATAAACATAGAATACAATGTACAAGATGATGCATTATAGAACCATATACTTAAAACCTACATAATTTTATTAAGCAATGTCACCACAATAAATTCAATAAAAAAGAGGCAAAAATCTTTTAGAGAATTAATAGCTGCTGTTTATATCATGGAATTAGGAATTAATAGCTGCTGTTTATATCATGGAATTAGGAATTAATAGCTGCTGTTTATATCATGGAATTATATCATGGAATTGATTTCAGAGAGGAAAGGAGAGGGAGAGATAGAAATATCAATGAGAGAGAGAATCATTGATAGGCTGCCTCCTGCAAACCTCCACACTGGGGATCACACCCACAACCTGGGCATGTTCCCTGACTGGGAATCAGACTGTAACCTCCTAGTTCATAGGTCAACGCTCAACCACTGAAGCAAGGCAGGAAGTTCCACTTTTATTCCAAGTGCAGCTTTCCTTTTTTGTTGTTGTTGTTACCTCACTGGATATTTTTTTTCCCCATTGAGTTTTAGAAAGAAGTTTAGAGGATATTTTTAGAAAGAATGGAAGGGGAGAGAGAGAGAGATGAGAGAGACACATTGATGTGAGAGAAACATATTGAACTGGGGCTGGGGTTCAAACCTGAAACCCAGGTACATGCCCTTGACCAGGAATTGAACCTGTGACCCTTTGGTGCATGAGCCAACTCTGAAACACCAGCCAGGGCCAGTGAAACACCAGCCAGGGCCAGCTCTCAATTTTTAACATAACCTTGAGTAAGTCATATAACCTCTTACAGGCTTTAATATTCTTCATTTACAAAATATAAAATCATATAAGTACCTTAATATGATGTCAAATGGTATTCTATGGTTGCATTTTTCAATATCTGCTAAGTATCCATATCAATTCAAGCATCAAATCTTTAAAATGGTCACTTGCAACTAGGCCAATAATTCCCTGAGATTATACTATTGAAGTAGCTGGTGATCTATACTAACAAAAGCCTAGGTAGTCCTCGCACCCTCTTGCAAGACATTGTCACAAGATAGCCACCACAAGATGGCTGCCACATGATGGCCGCATGCACAGTGGAGGCGGCCAATCCACAGAGTGAGGCCTGGGGTTCCCACGGCTCTGTGCAGTGCGGAGGAGGTTGGTCTCGGTGGAGGAGGCAGGTCGCAGCAGGGGAGGGCAGTTGGGGGCAATCAGGTCAGCAGGGGAGGGCAGTTGCGGGCAATCAGGCTGGCAGGGGAGCAGTTAGGGGGCTATCAGATAGGCAGGCAGGTAAGAGGTTAGGAGCCAGTGGTCCCAGATTGCTGGTTTTGGCCCGGGCTTAAACAGGCAGTCAGACATTCCCAGAGGGGTCCCAGATTAGAAATGATGCAGGACAGGCTAAGAGAACCCCGCCCCCCATGCACGAATTTCATGCACCAGGCCTCTAGTCTACACTAATAAAAGAGAAACATGCAAATTGACCGTCCCTCTGCTATGCCCACCAGCCAATCAGAGTGATATGCAAATTAAACCAACAAAGATGGTAGTTAATTTGCATACACAGGCCCGGAGAGAAGACTGAAGGTAGCATAGAAGGAAGCCAAGCACTGCAGAAGGGAGCAAAGCAGCAGAGAAGGGGACGGAGCCAAGGCAGCGGAGAAGGGAGCGGAGCTGAGGCAGTGGACATGGGAGGGAGCGAGACAGCAGAGACAGGAGGGAGCAAAGTGGCAGAGAAGGGAGGGAGCGAGGCAGCAGAGAAGGGAGGGAGGGAGGCAGTGAAGAAGAGAGGAAGCGAAGCGGAGGAGATGGAAGGGAATGAGGCGGTGAAGACGGGAGGGAGCAAGGTGGCGGACACAGGAGGGAACAAGGCAGCGGAGATGTGAGCGAAGCCCACCTCGGCGGGCTTCGCTCCCTTTTCTGCTTTGCTCTGGCCTCAGGAAGCCCTATTCTTGCAGGCATAGGCCCGGAGAAGCCCTATTATTGCAGGAATCTTCCTTCATTGGACCTCTAGTCCTATCTAATAAAAGAGAAACATGGTAATTAGCCATACCTCTGCTACCCTTCCCATTGGCTAATCAGGGCGATATGCAAATTAACTGCCAGCCAAGATGGCGGCCAGCAGCCAGGCAGCTTGAAGCAAACATGAGGCTTGCTTGCTTCAGTGACGGAGGACTCCAAAGTTCCCCGCCTGCTGCTGCCGGCCTCTGAGCTTGCAGTTTGAAACATTGTTACAAATATAGAAGCTAAACAAAACCCCAGAAACCTGCTTTCAGCCAGCTGGGATCTCAGAGCTGGAGTTGAAACAGTGTTTCGATTGTAGAACCCAAACAAACCAGATACCTGCTTTCAGCAGCGAAGGCCCCAAGCTGGAGCCAAGCCTCAGAGCTAAAGCTGGCCCAGAATTTAAAAAAAAAGAAAAAAAGGAGAGGGTGGGAGCTTCCATCACCTGCCAGCCTGAAAACAGCCCTCAGCCCCTCACCCAGACTGGCCAGGCACCCCAGTGGGGACCCCCACCCTGAAGGGAGTGTGACCAGCTGCAAACAGCCATCAGCGCCTCACCCAGGCTGGCCAGGCACCCAAGCGGACCCCCACCCTGATCCAGGACACCCTTCAGAGCAAACCAGCTGGCCCCCATCCATGCACCAGGCCTCTATCCTATATAGTAAAAGGGTAATATGCCTCCCAGCACCGGGATCAGTGGAGCCGCAAGGCCTCCCAGCACCGGGATCAGCGGGACAGGGGGCAGCGCCCAAACCCCCTGATCGCCCTGTGGCTCTGTGTGTGACAGGGGGCGGGGCCAAAACCTCCCTATCCACCTTGCTCTGTTCATGACAGGGGAAGGTGCCCCAACCCCCTGATCAGCCCTGCTCTGTGCCTGATAAGGGGGAGCTCCCCAACCCCCTGATCACCCTGTGGCTCTGTGTGTGACAGGGTGTGTCGCCCCAACCCCCCTCCCCCAATGGGCCCTGCTGTGTGTGTGACGTGGTAAAGCCATAACCTCCCCATCGGCCCTGCCCTGAGTGTGACAGTGGCTGTGCCCCAACCTCCTGATCCGCACTGCTCTGTGGGTGATAGGGGGTGGCACCCCCCCGACGGGCCCTGCTCTGTTTGTGACGGGGTAGAGCCATAACCTCCCCATCAGCCCTGCCCTGATTGTGACAGGGTGCGGCGCCCCAACCCCCTGATCCGCCCTGCTCTGTGTGTGACAGGAGGTGGTGCCCTAACTCCCCTATCGGCCCTACTCTGTGAGTGACAGGGGGGAGCTCCCCAACCCCCTGATTGATCCTGCTCTGTGCGTGACAGGGTACAGAACCCCAATCCCCCTGATCCGCCCTGCTTTGTGAGTGACAGGGGGCAGCGCCCAAACCCCCGGATTGGCCCTGCTCTGTGCGTGAGAGGGTGTGGCACCGCAACCTCCCCTTCAACCCTGCCTTGAGTGTGACAGGGGGTGGTGCCCCAACCCCCCAATTGGCCCTACCCTGAGCGTGACTGAGGGTGGCATCGCACCCTCCCGATCCACCCTGCTCTGTGCATGACAGAGGGCGGTGCCCCAACTCCCCAATCAGCCCTGCTCTGAGCCCTACCAGGGGCTGCACCTAGGGATTGGGCCTGCCCTCTGCCACCCAGGAGCAGGCCTAAGCCAGCAGGTCATTATCTCCTGAGGGGTCCCAGACTGCAAGAGGGCACAGGCCGGGCTGAGGCATCCTCCTCCCCCCACAGTGCACAAATTTTTGTGCACCGGGCCTCTAGTATATATATATAAAGAAACATCAATTAGTTGCCTCCTGCACTCACCCCAACCGAGGATCAAAACTGAAATGTAGGTATGTTCCCTGACAGGGAATAGAACCCACACCTTCTGGTGCATGGACAACACCCAACCAACTGAACCCCACCAGCCATGGGTAGATTGTCTTCTTAAGGAGTGATGTGCCCATCACCAGAAGAGTTCAACTAGATGCTGGAGGTGTATGTATCAGTGATATTTGAAAGGATTTCTTTGTTGGCCTGCAAACAGCCATCAGCCCCTCACCCAGGTTGGCCAGGCACCCCAGGGGGACCCTCACTATGAAGGGGCTGTGGCCAGGCTGCAAACAGCCATCAGCCCCTCACCCAGGCTGGCCAGGCACTCCTATATAGTAAAAGGGTAATATACAAACTGACCCTAACAGCAGAAGGACTGGGAATGACTGGTCACTATGATACACACTGACCACCAGGGGCAGATGGTCAATGAAGGAGCTGCCCTCTGGTGGTCAGTCACTCTCACAGTGGGGAGCTCTGCTCATCCACAAGCCAGGCTGATGCCTGCCAGTACAGCGGTGGTGGTGGGAGCCTCTCCTGCCTCCTCAGTAGCGCTAAGGATGTCCCACTGCAGCTTAGGCCTGCTCCCCGCTGGCAAGCGGACATCCCCCAAGGGCTCCCTGGCTGCCAGAGGGATGTCTGACTGCCAGCTTAGGCCCAGTCCCCCAGGGAGCAGGCTTAAGCTAGCAGATGGTCATCCCCTGAGGGGTCCCAGACCGTGAGAGGACACAGGCCGGGCTGAGGGACCTCCCCACCCCACCCCCCAAGTGCACAAATTTTTGTGCACCAGGCCTCTAGTAAATTTAATAAATATTAATTATGTGAATGCAGACAGAAACTGTAAACATGTTTACCAGGAACTAAATCGGTTCTTAGGTGATTGATATGCAATGGGCAATGCATTAAGGAAAGCTAGGAAAATATTTGGTAGATATATTTAAAACTGTGATTTAAAAATATATTATTTCATATATTTTTCCACACACTGTCACTTGATGGCCTTCAGGGGTGAATGCTTGGCTGGATTCAACCAACTTAAACTTATTCTTTTACACAAAATTTCTTTTGACAACTAGTCTTTATTTAGGTCCCCTCCAAGTAACTCTCCACCAACCTCTTAACAACAACACCATAACATTTAACACTCAATTATATGTTGTCTTGTAGGTTACATGTAATCTGTTTAAGCCTAATTTTTCAAAGTACACGAAGCTCCTGGAAGCCAGGGAAAATACTCCTTCCCAAATATCTCCCAGAGTGTAAATAGTGTTGAACACATAGGCAATCAATAAGTACTTTATAAATTGGATGTTAAACTTTTGCATGTCTGTAGTGCTTTGTAAGTTGTAAAGTGCTTTTATAACTAGTTATTTTGATTCTCACAAACACTGTGAGAAGCAATCAGAGCAGGTATTGTTATTTCTATTTCCTTGATGGAGAAACTGAGCTTAAAGAATTCACAGCTTGAGCAAAATCACATAGCCAGTGCTCCTTCTTCCGACCACACTACATTGTACCTTACTGAGGAAAGGAAAGGCTGAGAAATAGATTTTAGGACAAAGAGACTTTTCATGTCAAGAATTTCAGCTCTTCAGGTCCTGGCAAGTTGGCTCAGTTTGTTAGAGCTTCATCCCTATAAACCAAGGCACTTAAAAAAAAAACCAAAAAAATAAAAATGAATTTTAGCCCCTTTAAATAAAAATGTTTGTACTGGAAAAAGCCAAAAGAAATATTGTGTGTTTCTAATTAGGATGAGGAGAAGCATTAGTTATTGAATAAGTAGCTTTATTACATTTTTTCTTTACTTTGACAGTGTTTTGGTTTTTAAGATTTCTAAATTCCTGTACCTAAGCTCCCTTTTTTTTCCTTCCTGGTTTCTAGCAAATATTTGTATCTGAATTGTTCAATGTTTCTCTTCTGAGTGAATCTGAGGTCTCTTGCTTTTAATGCTTTAAACTTTTGTTAGTCTTGTCGCTGTTATTCCAGTTATCGTGTGTGCTAATGTTTTGAAAATGAAAAATGAACACAAAAAATATATGAGGCCATGTAGGAAATAAATCCATTTAAATCTTTATCTAATTTATCAGCACCTATATTAGCAGATTAAGAAAAATAACCTTGCATGTAGTAAGAAGCCTTAGCTAGTGTAAACAGACTTTTCCTTGGGCCCAGTGTGCATGAACTAATTGAAATGGCATAATGTAAAAGAATGTAAGGGGGCTAGCAGCCTGACTCTGTACCTAGTTAATCAGTATCCTATTTCACATTCTTGATAGCCTATATTTAAGTCACTGCCCCTTCCTTAATAATCTGGTCTTGTAAGACCTGTTTTCTTAATTAATCCCAATTTCTAAAGGGCCGTAAACAAAGAATGTAACAGCTTAGCTAGAGGAGAGGTCACTGGTGCCACCCAGACCAGGCATTTAGATACAATCTAACTGACTCAGGAGGGGCTGTGAAAGCCCACCACAAAAGCCCGGTAGTTATGAAACAGGAAAAAAAGAAGCTTAGGAGTACATAAAGGGTGATCTCATTGTATTAGCTGTTTGGGCTTTGGAACTTTGACACCCCTGAGCCAACAGTGCTGCTTTGATTAAAGGCTTCTTTCCTGATACCTCCAAGTGCTCAACTGTTCCTTCTTTTTGTGCTAATTCCACAACATTTTTGGAGCATTGGTCATGAAGTGTTGATTGCGCTGGCTCTTGGGGCCACCACTGACAAGAGCAGACTCCGGGGCACTCGGCCCGGGCTCTGTGACCCTGGGAAGGCACCCCGGGCACATTCCCTGGTTCCTGGACTCAAGGGGCCTGGGGAAACTGCTGCATTTCTGTGCTCCAGCAGAAAACACCTTTCTGGACCAGAAGTCTGAGTGCCTCTGAGGAATCATTTCTATGTCAGGCCTAAATCATTTCTTGTCTTTCAGACAAGAGAGGCAGCTGATCACCATCTAGACAAATATTTGCCTCAGATCAGGGACTTTCCGTGGGTGGAAATCAAAACTCAGACTGACTGTTGTGTGAATGAGAGTGTGAAAGCCCGTGTTCCAAGGCAAAAAGCTACGGAGTTTGTGTGAACCCCAACCTATGGTTCCATGGTGATCCTCATATGGCTAAGGCAGGCATTGTCACCTGGGGGACTGAGGCAACTTGGTCCCTCCTGCAGTGGTGATCTGGGTCCGGGGTTTATACGGATTCTCCATCAAAGCTAAGAGGCACCTAAATCCAGGCGACCAGAGCGGCCGGGTGGGTGAAGCAAAAGTTACCTCCTGTTTGTCTGGTGTCTCCATTCATTGGGTGGAGCAACATGGGAAATAGCTTCTCAACACCCACTGTCTTAGAATATATGTTAAGGAATTTTAAGAAAGGATTTTCTGGGGACTATGGGATAAAATTGGTCCCTTGGAAGTTAAAAAGAATGTGTGAAATAGACTGGCTGTCTTTTGGAGTAGGTTGGCCATCAGAGGGCACATTGGGTGTTCCCACAATCAGGAATGTTCACAGAATTATAACAGGAGACGCAGGTCATCCTGATCTGTTCCCTTATATTGATCAGTGGCTAGAAATAGTTAGGCACAAGCCTCCTTGGATCCAAATCTGCCTGTGTACGAAGGGACAGAGTAAGGTTTTAGTGGCAGGAGGAAAGAAACAGACAAGAGAACAGAAGCAGGCAAGAGAAAAGCAACAGGTCCCTTAGAAGGAAGCTCAGCCACCTGTTCTACAGGAACCCCCGAGGAAGCCCCGTCAGTTTTACCACCTCCATATGTGCCTCAAGTGGCACCCAGAGCTCTCTTGCCTCGCCACAGAAGTTTAGATACACAACCTCCTTTCTCGCTCTCTCTCTCTCTCTCTCTCTCTCTCCAACCGGACTCTCCAGAGACAGTTGGATGGCATTTGCACTCAGCTGGGGGAACTAGGCCACATCCAGCCTTCCAGATGTCTCTCCGCAAAACTTGGGGTCCCCCAGTATTGAGAGAAGACGGGACCCTACAAGAGGGGCGGTCGGTCTTTTACTACCAGCCTTTTACTACTACCAATCTCCTGAATTGGAAACATCACACTCCTGCTTATTCTGAAAAACCTAAGGTCATGGTAGACCTCTTTGAGTATATTTTCCAGACCCATAAGCCCACCTGGGTAGATTGTAAGCAGATCCTCCTCACACTCTTTAACACTGAGCAGCACATGAGAATAGTAACAGAGGCTCAGGAATGGCTCCAGACCCAGGCCCCGCCAGGGACATTAGACACAGACAGATGGGCTAGGGAGGGCCTCCCAGATGAGGAACCCAGATGGGACTTGAACCCAGAAGACGGAAGGGCCAGGCTAAAAAGATATCGGCTGGCCTTTTTACAGGGGCTCAGGGTCAGGGCCAAGAAGCTCACCGATATGGCTAAGACCTCCGAGATCTTCAAGAAGCCTGACAAAAGTCCAGCAGTTTTCTATGAGAGGCTATGTGAGGCACACCAGGTCTACACTTCTTTTGGTCCTAAAGCCCCAGAATATCAAACTATAGTTAATGCAGCCTTCCAAGTTCAAGCACAGCCCAACATAAGGAGAAAGGTGCAGAAGCTTGAAGGATTTTCGGGGGGAAAAAACGCAACCAAGATGCTAGAAATAGCAAACAAGGTTTTCATCAACTGAGACAGGGAAGCTAAGAAGGAAGTGGAGGAGAGCCAAAAAAAAGAATAAAAAAAAAGAAAAAGAAAAAAAAAGCAACCTTAATAGTGGCAGATATTAAGGAATCAAGCTCCCAGACTGATAAGAAAGGGTATAAGGATCCAGGCCAAGGGGAAGGAGGACAAACCTGAAGCGAGACCAGTGTGCTTATTGTAAGGAATCTGCACACTGGAAGAATGAATGTCCAAAACGTCAGAAAGGGAAATCAGGGTTGTCTAACCCACCCAGCCATTACTGACCAGAACTGCCTGAGGCAGACTGTATTGGGCTGATAGCAGCTGACTCCGACTAGGACAGACCAGTCTCTTTCCAGCTGGGACCCCAAGAGCCCATGATCAGAATGAAAACTGGTGGCCAGACTGTGGACTTTATGGTCGATACAGGGCTGAGCACTCAGTAGTTACTCAGAAAGTAGTGCCTCTCTCAGGAAAGGAGGTCGCCATTATCAGAGCTAGTAGGGACCAGACCCAGAGACAGTTCTGCTGCCCTCCCTGATGCCAACTTGGCGACCACCAAGTAATCCACGAATTCCTGTACTTGCCAGATTGTCCAGTGCCTCTAATGGGTAGAGACCTTCTAGCCAAGATGGGAGTGGAGATTACCTTTGCCCCAGATGGCTCAGCACAGCTGCGCCTAGGTGAGGAGACTTCTCCAGTGATCCTGTCCCTAGCAGTGCCCAGGGAGGAGGAATGGAGACTTTATACCTCCCATTCGAAGGACTCACCATTAGAGCCCGAATTAGAGGAAGAATTCCCAATGGTCTGGGCAGAAGGAAATCCCCCTGGCCTGGCCAAGGGCCACACCTGGGTACTAATTGACTTAAAACCTGGGGCACAGCTTGTCAAAATCCATCAATATCTGATTTCAAGGGATGCACGCCTAGGAATCCAGGTCCATTTAGACTGGCTGCTTCAGTGGGGACTTTTTAAATGGTATCAGTCTCCATGGAACACCCCTCTCTTGCGCGTCAAAAAGCCTGTGACTGATTACTGCCTGTAGCAGGAACTGTGGGCTGTTAATGAGGTTGTTATAACCCTGCATTCAGCACTGCTGAACCCCTACACACTTCTTGGACTCATTCCATCAGAGGCGGAATGGTTTACATATCTAGATCTGAAAGATGCCTTTTTCTGCCTTCAGTTAGCATCCCCTAGTCAGCCCCTGTTCACCTTTGAATGGGAAAACTCAACTACAGGGCCAAGGAGCAGTTCACCTGGACCAGACTGCCACAAGGGTTCAAGAACTCCCTGGCTCTTTTTAGTGGAGCACTAGCATCTGATCCGTCCAAGTTCCCAGGACAGGACTTGGGGTGCATTCTACTCTAATATGTAGATGTCCTCCTACTGGCTAGCTCCACAGGAGTTCAGTGCAGTGAAGGTATGCAAGCCCTTCTGAAACTCCTAACTGAAACAGATTACCAGGTGTCCAAGAGAAAGGCACAAATCTGTCAGAGAGAAGTCAAGTACCTAGGTTTCCAAATCACCCGAGGGAAACGAAGACTGAGGACTGAAAAGAAGGAGGCAGTATGTGCTATCCCACTCCCTAGCACCCAGCAACAGATTCAGGAATTCCTGGGAGCAGCAGGGTTCTGTCAAATTTGGACCCCAGGGTTTTCAGATCTGGCTAAGCCTCTCTATGAAGCTATCAAAGGGGAAGAGAAGGCACCCATCGACTGGGGTCCTGAGCAGGAAAAGGCCTTCATCACCATAAAGGCAAAGCTCACGGAGGCCCCAGTACTAGGGCTACCAGATGTGACTTAAAACTTCAACCTCTTCATTCACGAGAACAATGGGGTAGCCCTAGGAGTTCTAACCCAGGAGTTTGGACCCTGGCAAAGACCAGTAGCCTATCCCTCCAAGCAGATTTTCCTGGTTGCCTCCGGGTGGCCCCCATGTTTCAGGGACCTTCCAGCCACGATATTATTAGTCAAAGAAGCAGATAAGCTTACCCTGGGACAAAACTTAAATGTAAAAGTACCTCATGCTGTTGTCACCCTAATGGAAGCTAGGGGGCAGCACTGGCTAACTCATGCTCAAATGACTCACTATCAAGGGCTTCTTTGTGGAAATCCCTGAGTACAATTAGAAGCAGTGAGAGCTCTTAATCCTGCCATCTTCTTAACCATCGCTGAGGGAGCCCCTGAGCATAATTGCCTAGAAGTTCTAGAGGAGGGTTAATTCAGCCAGCCAGATCTAAGAGAGGGCCTCTGCAGAATCTGGATATGATATTTTAAAGGGAGCAGTTTTCTATATGAAGGGAAAAGATGAGCCGGATATGCAGTGGTATCATACTTTGAGACAGTAGAGGCACAGGCTCTGTCTGAAGGATGGTCAGCTCAGAGGGCAGAACTTTGGGCCCTGATCAGAGCTTTAGAACTCAGCAAGGAAAAGCACGATAACATTTATATCGACTCGTGCCATGCCTTTGCCACCCTGCATAGCCATGGGGCTATATACAAGGAAAGAGGACTCCTGACTGCTGGAGGGAAAGGAATAGAAAACCAGAATGAAATCCTAAAATTACTAGAAGTATGGGAGCCCAAGGAAATAGCCATCATGCATTGTAAGGGTCACCAGAAGAGGAAAGACTCAGTGTTACAAGGAAACCGACGTTCTGACACTGCAGCCAAGCTGGCTGTTAAAGAACAAGTAGCCTCTTCACTGATCATGTTGGCCCCCGAATTACCTGAACCTCCAAAATACACTCCTCAGGCGGAGGAACAGGCCCAGCAAGAAGGGGGCAAGAGCATGAAGGAAGGTTGGTGGATACTCCCAGATCATAAGGTCTATGTCCCAGAACAGTTAGCCCATAAGCTAGTCCTCCAGCAGCATGAACTTAATCATTTAGGGAAGACTGCCCTAGAAGCTTTGTTAGGCAGATACTACCTAATTGCCCATCTTCCCTCCTTATGTGCCTCAGTTTCTTAGCGTTGCCTCCTCTGTGTGCAGAGCAATGCCAAACTGGGTCCTATAGGACCAATAGGAGTTCAGCACTGCGAGCAAGTTCCTTTTGAAGACTTAGAGGTAGATTTTACAGAAATAGGGCCCAACACAGTGAATATATATCTACTGGTCTTTGTTTGCACCTTTTCAGGCTGGGTCAAGGCACATCCCACTCACACAGAAGAGGCAAGAGAAGTCACTAAGGCATTGCTGAAGGATGTGATTTCGCGGTATGGAATGCCTACAACCATAGCGTTGGATAATGGCCAGCCTTTGTAGCAGATATAGTACAACAGGTATCTAAGTCTTTAGGAATTAAGTGGAACCTACATACAGCTTACAGGCCCCAGAGCTCAAAGAAAGTAGAGCGCATGAACCGACTCTCAAGCAAGCTATGCCTAAACTATGCCAAGAGACAACCTTACCTTGGAGAGATATCTTGCCTCTTGTACTCCTGCGGGTGTGCTGTGCCCCAAGAGTGAGGGTAGGTTTATCTCACTTTGAAGTTCTATATGGCAGATCCCCTCCCTTAATTCAGCTGAAGGGATATTTAAGGGAAATAGGGAACTTAGGAATTCAGAAGCAATTACAAAAACTAGGGAAAACTGTCTTTGAGGTCCACAGATGGGTTATTGACTGATTACCCATCTCTCTAGGAACAGCTGTACACCCTTATAAACCTGGAGACCAGGTTTGGGTAAAAGGTTGGAAAAAGGAGCCCTTAAACCAAGTTGGAAGGGACCCTATCCAGTCATACTAACCACCCCCACAGCTCTCAAGGTTGTAGGACTGAACACCTGGATCCACCACTCCCCCGTGAAAGCAGCCCACCAGCTGAGTGAAGCCCAGACTAAGTGGAAGGTGACCTCTGACCAGAAACATCCCCTACGGGTCACCCTCAAGAAGATGGTAGACTTGGCTGACGACCTATTCCAAGGAATTTAGATAACATCCTGCTGAATTCTTCCTTACACTAATATTTCTTTTTTTAAAATATTTTCCCTTTATTGAATAAGATATTACAAATGTGTTTTTATCCCCCTGATGTCCCCTCATCCCCCAAATCCTGCCCTCACCCTCACCCCCTGTTGTCCACATCCATCACTTATGCTTGTATGCATGTATACAAGTCCTTTGGTTGATCTTTCCCCCTCATCCCCACCTTCCCTTGCCTTCCCTCTGAGTTTTGAGCATCTGATCAATGCTTCTCTGTCTCTACATCTATTTTGTTCATCTGTTTGTGTTGTTCATTATAATCCACAAATAAGTAAGAGCATGTGATATTTATCTTTCTCTGACTGACTTACTTCACTTAGCATAATGCTCTCCAGCTCTATCCATGCTGTTGCAAATGGTAGGAGTTCCTTCCTTTTTACAGCAGCATAGTATTCCATCGTGTACATGTACCAAAGTTTTTTAATGCATTCATCTGCTGATGGGCACTTAGGCTGATTCCAAATCTTAGCTATTGTAAATCGTGCTGCTATGAACATAGGGATGCATATATCCTTTCTGATTGGTGTTTCTGGTTTCTTGGGATATATTCCTAGAAGTGGGAAAACTGGGTCAAATGGAAGTTCCATTTTTAGTTTTTTGAGGAAACGCCATACTGTTCTCCACAGTGGCTGCACCAGTTTGCATTCCCACCAGCAGTGAACGAGAGTTCCTTTTTCTTCGCATCCTAGCCAGCACTTGTCCTTTGTTGATTTGTTGATGATAGCCATTCTGACAGGTGTGAGATGATAACTCATTGTTGTTTTGATTTGCATCTCTCAGGTGATTAGTGACTTTGAGCATGTTTTCATGTGTCTCTCAGACTTATGCATGTCCTCTTTCAAAAAATGTCTATTTAGGTCCACTGCCCATTTTTTTATTGGGTTGTTTATCTTCCTTTTGTTAAGTTGTATGAGTTCCCTATAAATGTTGGCGATTAAACCTTTATCAGAGATATCATTGGCAAATATGTTCTCCCAGGCAGTGGGTTTTCTTGTTGTTTTGTTGGTGGTTTCTTTTGCTATGCAGAAGCTTTTTATTTTGATATAGTCCCATTTGTTTATTTTCCCTTTTGTTTCCATTGCCCTAGGAGCTGTGTCAGTGAAGAAATTCCTTCGGCATATATCTGAGATTTTGCTACCTGGGGATTCCTCTAATAATCTTATGGTTTCCTGTCTTATGTTTAAGTCCTTTATCCATTTTGAGTTTATTTTTGTGTATGGTGTAAGTTGGTGGTCTAGTTTAATTTTTTTGCATGTGTCTGACCAAATTTCCCAGCACCATTTATTGAAAAGACTGTCTTTACTCCATTGTATGTTTTTGCCTCCTTTGTCAAATATTAATTGAACATAGTGGTTTGGGTCGATTTCTGGGTTCTCTATTCTATTCCATTGGTCTATATGTCTGTTCTTGTACCAGTACCAGGCAGTTTTGAGAACAGTGGCTTTGTAATACAGTTTGATATCTGGTATTAAGGTCCCTCTTACTTTGTTCTTCTTTCTCAGGATCACATCAGCTATTCAGGTTTTTTTTTAATTCCAGATGAATTTTTGGAGAGTTCATTCTAGATCTCTGAAATATGCTGTTGGTATTTTAATGGGGAGTGCATTGAATCTATAGATTGCTTTGGGTAGTATGGACATTTTGATGATGTTGATTCTACCAATCCATGAACATGGTATTTTCTTCCATCTGTTTATGTCTTCCTTTATCTCTTTTTTCAATGTCCTGTAGTTTTCTGGGTAAAGGTCTTTTACCTCTTTAGTTAAGTTTATTCCTAGGTATCTTAATTTTTTTGGTGCAATGGTAAATGGGATTTTTTTTTAAATTTCTCTTTCTGTAAGTTCACTATTGGTGTATAAAAATGCCATAGATTTCTTGGCGTTAATTTTGTATCCTGCAACATTGCCAAATTCCTTTATTAGGTCTAATAGTTTTTTTATGGAGTCTTTAGGGTTTTCTAAGTACAGTATCATGTCATCTGCAAATAATGACAATTTTACTTCTTCTTTTCCAATTTGGATGCCTTTTATTTCTTTTTCTTGTCTGCTCACTTTGGCTAGCACTTCCAGTACTATGTCAAACAGGAGTGGTGAAAGCAGGCATCCCTGTCTTGTTCATGTTCTTAAAGGAAATGGTTTTAGTTTTTGCCCATTGAGTATGATGTTATCTTTAGGTTTGTCATATAAGACTTTTATTATGTTGAAGTATGATCTCTCTATTCCCACTTTGCTGAGCGTTTTTTATCAGAAAAGTGTGTTGGACTTTGTCAAATACCTTTTCTACATCAATCGATATGATTTTTGTCTCTCAATTTGTTTATGTGATGTATCAGGTTTATTGATTTGCAGATATTGTACCAGCCTTGCATTCCTGGAATAAATCTCACTTGGTCATGGTGTATGATCTTTCTAATGTAATGCTGGATCCAGTTTGCTAGAATTTTGTTGAGGATTTTAGCATCTATGTTCAGCAAGGATGTTGGCCTGTAATTCTTTCTTTGTGGTATCTTTATCTGGTTTGGGGATTAGGGTAATGCTGGCTTCATAGAAAGAGCTTGGAAGTGTGCCTTCCTCTTGAACTTTTTGGAATGAGAAGGATTGGCTTTAGTTCTTCCCTGAATGTTCGGTAAAACTCCCCTGTGAAGCCATCTGGTCCAGGGCTTTTGTTTGCTGGAAGCATTTTGATGACTGTTTCAATTTCATCAGTAGTTATTGGCCTATTCATGTTTTTTGATTCTTCCTGATTGAGTTTTGAAAGTTTGTATTTTTCTAGGAATGTGTCTATTTCGTAGAGGTTGTCCAGTTTGTTGGAGTAGAGTTGTTCGTAGTATTTTTTGACAATCCTTTGTATATCAGTAGGATCAGTTGTTACTTCACCTCTTTCATTGATGATTTTGTTTATTTGGGTCCTCTCTCTTTGTTTCTTTGTGAGCCTGGTGAGAGGTTCATCAATCTTGTTAATCCTTTCAAAGAAAAAGCTCTTGGTTTTATTGATCTTTTGTATTATTTTTTTTGGTCTCTATGTTTTTTATTTCTTCACTGATCTTTATTATTTCCTTCCTTCTTGATACTGTGGGCTTTTCTTGTTGCTTTCTTTCTAACTCTTTGAGTTGTAGGGTTAGATAATTTATTGCCAGTTTTTCTTGTTTTTTGAGGTAGGCCCGTAGAGCTATGAACTTCCCTCTCAGGACTGCTTTCATTGTGTCCCATAGATTTTGGATTGTAGTGTTTGCATTGTCATTTGTTTCCAGGATGCTTTTTATTTCTTCTTTGATCTCTCTGGTAACCCAGTCATTGTTTAATAGCATGCTATTTAGCCTCCAAGTGTTTGATATTTTTCCCAATGTTTTTATTGTAGTTGATTTATAATTTTATGCCATTGTGATCTGAGAAGATGCTTGTTATGATTTCTATTTTCTTGAATTTGAAGAGACTTTGCCGGTGTCATAATATATGGTCTATCTTTGAAAATGTCCCATGTGCACTGGAGAAGAATGTATATTCTGTAGCTTTGGGGTGAAATATTCTGAAGATATCAATTAAGTCCATCTAATCTAGTGAGTCATTTAGGATTGCTGTTTCTTTGCTGATTTTTTGTTTAGAGGATTTATCCAGTGGTGTCAGTGGGGTATTGAAGTCTCCTACTATGACTGTATTGCTACTGATCTCTTCCTTGATATCTTCCAGAAGTTGTTTTATGTATTTGGGTGCTCCTGAATAGGATGCATATATGTTTACCAGAGTTATATCTTCTTGTTGAATTGCACCCTTTAGTATTATGTAGTGGCCTTCCTTACCTCTTGTTATGGCCTTTATCTTGAGGTCTATTTTGTCAGATATAAATATCACAACCCCACCTTTTTTCTCATTTCCGTTTGCCTGAAATTTTTTTTCCATCCCTTCACTCTCAATCTGTGTGAATCTTTTGTTCTGAGGTGGGTCTCTTGCAGACAGAAAATATATGGGTCATGTTTCCTTTTTTAAAATATATTTTATTGATTTTTTTTACAGAGAGGAAGGGAGAGGGATAGAGAGAAACATCGATCAGCTGCCTCCTGCACACTCCCTACTGGGGATGTGCCCGCAACCAAGGTACATGCCCTTGACCGTAATCGAACCTGGGACCTTTGAGTCTGCAGGCTGACTCTCTATCCACTGAGCCAAACCGTTCAGGGCCATGTTTTCTTATCCATCCCACTACCCTGTTTCTTTTGATTGGAGCATTTAATCCATTTACATTTAATGTTATTGAAAAGTACTTGTTTGTGGTCATTTTTATTCTTAATGTTTGTGTTTCTTCTTGTCTTTCTGTTTCTTCTTTTTACAGCAGTCCCTTTAGCATTTCTTGCATTGCTGGCTTGGTGGTAATAAACTCTCTTAGCCCTTTTTTTGTCTGTGAAGCTCTTGATTCCACCTTCAATTTTGAATGATAGCCTTGCTGGGTATAGTATTCTTGGATTCATTCCCTTGCTTTGCATCACTTTGTATATTTCATTCCATTCCCTTCTTGCCTGGTGTGTTTCTTTTGAGAAGTTAGCTGATATTCTCATAGGAGATCCCTTGTAGGTAACTTTCTGTCTCTTTCTGGCAGCCTTTAAGATTCCTTCTTTGTGGTTGGTGTTTGCCAATTTAATTATGATGTGTCTTGGTGTTGGTCTTTTGGGGTTCATCTTGTTTGGCACTCTATGTGCTTCTTGGACTTGTGTAGTTTTTTTCTTGCCAGTATCAGGGAAGTTTTCTGTCATTATTTCGTCAAACAGGTTTTCTATTCCTTGCTTCTCCTTCTCTCCTTCTGGTACCCCTATTAAGTGAATGTTATTTCATTTTGCGTTGTCCCAAAGCTCCCTTAGGCTCTCCTCTTGCTTTTTAAGTTTTTTTTTTTTTTCCAGTTGCTCCTGTGTTTGTGTGTTTTTTCCTACCTTGTCTTCTAATTCACTGATGCGGTCCTCAGCCTCTTCTAGTCTGCTGTTTAAGCCTTCCATTGTGTTCTTTATTGCCACTATGTCATTCTTCATTTCCTCTTGGTTCCTTTTCATGTTGGTGACATTCTCATTCAGCTCCTTATAATTCTCATTGAGTTTGTGTATTTGTCATCCAGCCATTAGAGCATCCTTATAACCATTACTCTGACTTCTTTCTCTGATAAGTTAGTAGCCTCAATTTCATTTAACTCCCTTTCTGGTGATTTCTCTTTTTCTTTCCTTTGTGGATTGCTTTTTTTTGTCTTCCTATGTTTTGCTGTAATGTTTTAATTGTAGTTCCGTTTGCTTTGCTACCCAGTTTCTTTAGGTTGTGGTGCTACTGGTGTGACCTCTCAGGTCTCCTGGGCTTGGTAGTCTAGTGTAGCTCCTTACTTGGGCTATTTGGGTTCTCTTGATGTAGTCCTACAAGCTGGAAAGGCACAACTGCGGTGTCTAGAAGTCAGCAGCTGTGCAGGGGGTGTTCCAATTTTTGCTGTTTTATGCTCTTGGTTGAAATCACGAGTGCCCTGAAGGGACTCACAGTGGCACCCAGGAACTGTCTATTGGGGTGGTGGGGCTCAGGAGGCCTGCGTTCTGGCAAAGTGTGACTGTGGTGTCCAGAGTTCTGTAGTTGTGGGGTGGGCAGACTCAGCTTTTGCTGCTGCCTCCGTGGTTGGATACATGTAATCCCAGCAGCAGCTCACAAGGCACCTGTGGTGCATTTGGCAGCAGGGTGTACTGACACACTCTGAAGGGCCATGGCACTGAAGCCACTGGATTACAGTGTCTGTGGGCAGGTGTCCCAGAAGAGGGAATTCAGCATTTCTACAGCCCAGCAGGGCTCACAGCGGGGCCCCAGGGCTGCCTGTGGAGCGGTGGTCTTGGGAGACCTGCAGGCTGGAAAAGCATGCAACTGTAGTGTCCAGAGTTCTGCAGCTGTGGGGTGGGGAAACTCAATATTTGCTGATGCACCTGTGGTGGATAGGCTCATGTTCCCAGTGGCGGCACACAGGAGCACCCGCAGTGAATTTGCTAGTGCAGGCGCACTAAAGCACTATGAAGGGCCCTGGCATGCTTAATCGAGGCATCTTTGGGCCAGTATCCAGGATGGGTGAATTCAGAATTTCTACTGCCCAGGGGAGTGCGTCCCTATTAGTCCAAGATCGGACCCAACAGAGGCTCACTGCGGCTTCCCAAAGTATGCTGTGGATAGATGGGCTCAGGAGGAGTGAGCAACTATGGCAGTCTAGGTCACCAATGCTGAGCTCTGACGCACTCTGAGGGGCCCTGGTGCTGAGTGGCCCTGGCGCTGAAATTGCGCAGCTGGGTGTGTGTGGGCAGTTATTCAGGCAGAAGGAATTCAGAATTTCTACTGGGGGGGGGGGGAGCAATGCACATGTGTCTGTACAAAATCACACCCAGCTGAGGCTCACAGTGACTCCTAAGAGAAGTCTATGGAGTGGTATGCCTTGGAGACCTGTGGGCTGGAGATGCTCGAATGCGATGTTGGAGTTCTGCAGCTGGCGAGGGGGAGGCTGCACTTACTGCTGCAGGCAGCGCGGTGCTCCTTTGGTGGTGGAGGTCCCAGGGTCTGTGAATCTGCGGGTGTGGCTGCAGGATTTTGGCTGGAGTGGCTGCCTGGTCACAGGCGGACAGTATCCCAGGCCTGTCTGGGTGGTGGTGCTGCTGAGTTCCTAGAAGAGGCTGCTCTCCCCTTTAAGATGGCGTGGGCTCCGTGCCCGAGTCCCGCAGTCTGGGGAGTGCCTCAGCGGTGGTAGTCTCTCCCTGTCCCAGAGAGCCTGGTCTGCCAACCTCTTCTGCTCCTGCCGGATTTAACTGTCCCTCACTCACACACACAACACACACACATCCACCCACTCTCCTTTCATCCCTTCACTCACTCACTTCCTATCCCTCACCTCCCTCCTGCCAGCCGCCATCATTTTTCTCCTCTTAATATTTCTTTCTTATCTCCCCTTAAAAGTTATATGCTCTGGTATTTTTGGATAATCATTGTTTTTATCTTTCTAACTAGAGGCCCAATGCACCAAATTCATGCATGCATAGGGTTCCTAGGCCTGGCCGGAGATCAGGGCCAATCTGTGGGGCGACTGGGGAGGGTCCCCTCTGGCACCTACTTTGGCTGGCCTGGGACATGTGAGCTGGGGGCAGCTCCTGCATTAAGCATCTGTCCCCTGGTGGTCAGTGCGTGTCATAGCGACTGGTCGTTCCACTGGTCATTCTGCCATTTGGTCAATTTGCATATTAGGCTTTTATTGTATAGGGCTAGAGGCCCGGTGCATAAAATTCGCTCACTGGGGATGGGTAGGGGGTCCCTTAGCCCAGCCTGTGCCCTCTCACAGTCCGGGACCCCTCCCTCCTTACCGCCCACCTGCTTGTTGCTTCCTACCACTCAGCTTGCTGTTCCTTAGTGCTGCTGTGAAGGCCTTGGGTCTTCTGGGTGCTGGGCCTGTGGGTTTGTGTCTCTGATACCCCCAGCAGCCCCAGCACCTTAATGGCTGGGTTTGGGGCTGCTGGGTGCTGGGGCTGCAGATCTGTGTCTTCGATCAGGGCCCCAGCAGCCCCAACACCAAGGTGGTGGGCCTTGGGGCTGCTGGGTACAGGCCCCCCTTGCATGTTTGTGTCTTCTATCAGGCCCTCAGAAGCCCCAGCACTGAGGTGGTGGGCTTTGGGGCTGCTGGGTGCAGAGCCTGCAGGTTTGTGTCTCCGATCAAGCCCCCAGCAGCCCTAACACTGCCTCAGCTGGGCTTGGGGCTGCTGGGTGCCGGGATCCCCTGCGTGTTTGTGTCTGTAATCCAGCTCCCAGCAGCCCCAGCAGGCCCAGCACTGCCTAAATAACTTAAGGGAAACCACTTAGTCTTCTTTTAAAAGCAATCTAGTTTAAAAATGAGTTGCAGTTAAGAGAGAACAAAGAACATGGTACCTAAGAGTGAGATAGACAGAGGAGAGGCTGGGCACCGGTCAGGGGCTTACATGCCAACTGTTCTCCACCTGGGAAATGATGTAAAATTGGTTTCTTTAGTTTTCTGCTCAATGGTCTTCTCCAGCGAGTGGAGTGGCATCTGCTCGCTTCTCCCTGGGGCCTGGCATGGTGGTCGCCTTGGGGTCTGGCTGCGCTCCAGCGGGATCTGCACAGGCCTGCCTGCTCCGCCTGGCCCTGTCCACACGTTGCTTCCTCCGAGTCTTCCTTGGGTGCAGCCCCGGTCCATCACCTCCTCCTGTGTCTGCACCACTTACACAGGCAGAGAAAGAGGCCCACACGGAGTTCAGGTCTGCAGGGAGCTGGTCCTCTGCTTTCAGAACCTTCAGGATCTCTGCTTATAATTGATCCCTTCCATGACCTTCCTTCCCTACCTCCGGCCTCTTCCCAGAGCACCACATGCCTGCCCTCCAGCAGCAGGTTGTCTTTGTATGGCTTTCAGGGCAGCCTTCAGGGCCTGGTGGCCGCACTGTGGCCCTTCCACTTTGGGCGCCGGGCCTGAGGCCCTCCCGGGAAGGCGGTCAGCTCCCCAGCAAGTCCTGCTGCACCAGGCGCATGTGCGCCCGCTCCCCACCTCCCCCACTGCACCCTCCAGGCATGGCTGCTCCACGCTGTGCTCAGGGCCTGGGAGTTAACAGCAGGATGGT
Source organism: Myotis pilosus (assembly GCA_036010255.1). NCBI lineage: Eukaryota > Metazoa > Chordata > Mammalia > Chiroptera > Vespertilionidae > Myotis > Myotis pilosus. The sequence goes on along the minus strand of JASKON010000009.1, from coordinate 4,374,425 downwards.
CCTGATGCAGTAGAGCTGGGCCAGCTGGGTCAGCTTCTTGTGGTGGGCAGAGATGCGGGGGGGTGGCTCAGGCTGGACCCTGGGGGAGGTTTTGAGGGCAGCTCCCTGAGGGCAGCTCTCTGCCCCTCCTGGCGGGCCCATTGGGCTCCCCCGCCAGGCAGGTGGTCCTGCCTTCCATCTCTGATAGCTGGGAGCCACTGCCAGGGCTTGGTGCACCCTAATTCCAGCAGGGCCCAGCTTCCTGAGGGGAGCCCCGGGTCCTAGTGCCGGTGGCTGTGGCAGCCAAGCAGAGTTCCGACAGGCTGCGGCTGGGGGCTGGGGGCTGGGGGCGTCCCCTGGGTGGTGGCCCCTGCCAGCAGCTGGACAGGGGTGCGGCAGTGGAGGCGGGGTGAGGGCGGGGGTGAAGGGGCCTGTTGTAAATCTAGGGGCCGGGGCGCTGGCTCCATCACAGGGGCTGGGGTCGCAAAGTCTTGCAAGGAGGTGGGGGAAAGGGTGCCGTAGGCAGAGTCCATGGAGCAGGAGCTGCCCTCCATGGGGCCCAGGGCCAGCAGTTCGCTGGTCGGTGTGACAGATAAGGCAGTGGTACTGAGGGACATCTCGTCCGACTGGGAGCTGAAGAGGCCGCCCTCAAACTCGGGAGAGGAGAGCGTCTCCCCGGGCTCTGGGCTCTAGCACCACCAAGGCCAGGGTCTCCGTGGAGCTGTCCGAGGCGCAGTGCTGGGAGTCCAGGCTGTTGCTGCTTTTGTGCAGGATGGTGGGGGAGTTGGCAGCAGAAGTGCTACTCTCCCCACCCTCCTCTTCCTCTTCCTCCTCCAGGCTCTGCAGGTGCTGCTGGCTGCCCCTTGCTCCTATGCATGCAGCTGCTGCAACTGGTTCTGGGCATTGTAAATGGAGTCCCTTCAGCCCTGGCACATAGCCTGCCTGCTGGCCTGGAACGTGTAGGCCCCCACGGCGCTGTGGAACTCGTTCAGGTAGATGAGGAGGAAGGAGCCAGGGTCCCGCAGCTCCCGGCACAACATCTTGTCCACCAGCAGTGGTGGCCTGATGACCCTGGTCCTCTCAGCCTTCTTCACTGCCTTGGTCACTAAGAGTAGGTCCGTAAAGAGGAAGCAGTACACATCCATCTTGCTGTCCTTTCCCTCCTTCATCCTCAGGCTGCCCTCCAACAGCAGCTGACGTGTCTCCTCTGGGGAGGCACCAGGGATGGGCGCGGTCAGGTCCAGGTGCAGAAATTCCTTCAGGAGCTTGTTCACCTCATCGTTGCTACCCTCCACCACCTCCTAGGCATCCATGCGGCTCACCATGGCCGCCAGCTGCTGCCGCATGCATGCGTTCACGTGGTGGATGAAGCACTCCACGGAGCTGATCATGATGATGAAGGCCTCCTTGGCACGCGGCTCATCTGTCTTCCTCAGCACCAACTTGAGCAGCAGCGGGTACTTGGTGAGCTGCCAGTGGGGCTTGGCGAGCATGTCGCTCAGCTTCAGCCGCTGGCACTGCTGGTGCTTCTCAGCCCACGTCACCTAGGCCGGGAAGAGATTGTTGTCGCGCAGCAGGCTGCGCATGTACTCCATGCAGCCCTCCTCCTCCATGCAGTACTGGATGTAGGGTTTGAAGAGGGAGCCGAACATCTTGAAGCCTTTGAGGAGGTCCCAGGCTGCAGCAGCCCCCGTGTGCGCAGCACCTTCTCCACCATCAGTGCCATCACGCTGCCCCACAGCCCACGGTGCAGATGTGGGATCTTGGGGGTGTGGCTGAACAGGAGCGGGGTGTGGAGGTGTCCAGACTCCTCCCCAGGGTGACCCATCACCCGGGAGTCCCTGCCACTCCATTCACCCCCTCGGCCAGCGGGGACCGCCCTCAGTGGGTCCACTGCTCTGGGTGCTAAGGAGGAGGAGGCCGAGGAAGGCAGGCAAGGAGCCCAGGACTCACGGCGCCCCCGCCACCACCCCACATCCCGCTGGGGCCTTCAACCAGGAGTGCCATGGCTGTGGCAGGGCCACTGGCTGGGCTTGGAGGTGAGTCCTCCAAGCACAGTCTCAGCAGCCTGCCTGTGTGGGTGGGGATTTCGGGTCACCTTGAGGGAGGCTCCGGCCTTTCTCTGCTCCTCTCCTGGTGGAGTGGCAGGACTCTAGCACTGAGGTCAGAGGAGCCGCCTTCCAGCCCCAGGCCACTTCTCAGAGTCGGAAGTTGCGCCATCAGCCTCTGCCTAGGACAGGACCTCTGCACCCCCAGGGTGCATAAACACACAGGGCTTCCATCAGGCTTCGCTGATCCCAGGGCAGGAGGCCTCTCTGCACAGCATATGTTTCAAGGGGCCTGGTGTATATGACATACTGTTCTTAATGTTTGCTCACCTTCTTGGCGCTATGTGTTTTAACCAAGGTCACCTCTCTGAGAAAGGTTGTTTTCCCAGGTAGGGATTTTTCCCTGAAGTCAGGGAGGGAATAAAACCCCTTAACTAAGTGCCAGGCAGGTAGTTAATCACTTTAACTACGAACAATCATGCTTAAGCTACATAATCTTTACTCCCTGGAATGGAGATAAGAAACGCCCTAACCTTTGGAATAGAGATTGATAGGATTGGAATCAACTGGTATAAATACAGATGTAACAAGACAACAGGACACAGAACCTAGACACAGAACCTAGAGACAGAACCTAGAGAGAGAACATGGTAAAAGATCCTGGACAGAAACTGCCCACAGAACCTAGAGATAGACCCTAGTGAGAGAACATGACAAAAGATCCTGGACAGAACCTGGCTACAGAACTGGATAGAACATGGCAAGAGAACCTGACTAGAACCTGGTGACTGAACCTGGCTGGAGAACCTGGAGAACCTGGCTTGAGAACCTAGCAATAGAACATGGACACAGAACCTGGCTGGAGATCCTAACCAGAACTTCGCTGGAGATCCTGACCAGAACTTGGCTAAAGATCCTGCCTAGGCTGCTGATCAACTGAACGCTGTCTCTGTGTCATTCCTTCTTCGCCAACTCCGTCCACATCTTTGAGGACCCCTGGACCTGCTGGGGTTGGACCCCAGCACCGAGGCCTCACAGCTCTGCTGATTCTGGGCCCGGGAGGCCTCTCCGCTCTGCTGATTCCGGGGCCCTGAGGCCTCGCTGCTCTGCGGCTTCAGGGCTGTTTGGCTTCGCTCCACCGCTTGGAGCTTGCATATGCAAATTAACCACCATCTTTTAGCTTCTATAATTGAAACATTAGAGCTGTTTCTTCAGGAGCTCAGAGCCAGGTGGTGGCAGGTGGGGAACCTTGGCTTCCTCCATCGCTGAGGCAACCAAGCCTCCTGTTCGCTTCAGCTGCTTGGCTGCCGGCTGCCATCTTGGTTGGCAGTTAATTTGCATATCGCCCTGATTAGCCAATGGGAAGGGTAGCGAAGTTACAGTTAATTACCATGTTTCTCTATTATTAGATAGGATAATTCTTATTTTGTCTTTTTGTGAATTTCGCCAGGACCCTAGACTAGACCCAGGAGGAGAACTTTTCTGCCCTTGCTGGGACACAGAAACACTTTAATTTACTACCTCCTACAAAGCAAAGGAATTTATCATTTTCCCCAGATAAAATGAGGCTGGTTCTCTTACTGTTACTAACCTCTCTTATTCTTGACTACTCTCAAGTCTTCACTCTGCCTCTCAAGGATTTTCTAAGCCCTCACTATCTCTCTTAAACCCTCCATTTAACTCCTCAACCTGACCAACTCTGGGCTGAATAAGGACTGCTGGCTCTGTCTCCCCCTCTCATCAACAAGATACATGGCAGCCCCCACCTCCCTGCCTGCATGGTCTGATTCCAGACTGCCCTTGCATTATAAGGAGCGTTTAAGTTTCAAATGGTACTATAAGCCAGGACCTCGCACTACTATGACCCTCTTGGGGAAAATAATGAAGATGATGAAGACTCAGCATGCTGAACCCCCTTTATCTCAATGCCCTCCTTCAGCTGGAAGCAGCTAGAGTGGTCGTCATTCCTATCCCCAATCTCTGAGTCTTCTATAATCCCCCAGGCTAAGGCTAGTTTGTGGATTAAGAGGGGGAAATGTGAAAGGATGTAGGGGGACTAGCAGCCTGACTCTGTACCTAGTTAATCAGTGTCCTATTACACATTCTTGATAGTCTATAATTAAGTCACTGCCCCTTTCTTAATAATCTGGTCTTGCAAGACCTATTTTCCTAATTAATCCCAATTTCTTTTTTTCTTTTCTTTTCTTTATTTATTTTTTATTTTTTATTACAAAGGGTATTACATATGTGTCCATTTCGCCCCCCCCCCGGCCCTAGACAGTCCCCTAGCCTCCCCTATCCCCCAGTATCTTATGTCCATTGGTTATGCTTATATGCATGCATACAAGTCCTTTGGTTCTAAAGGGCCATAAACCAAGAATGTAACAGCTTAGCTAGAGGGGAAGTCACTGGTGCCACCCAGACCAGGCATTTAGATACAGTCTAACTTCCCTATTCTAACTGACTCAGGAGGGGCTGTGAAAGCCCACCACAGAAGCCCAGTAATTAGGAAACAGTTAGGAAACAAAGAAATTTAGGAATATATAAGTGGTGATCTCATTGTATTAGCTGTTTGGGCTTTGGATCTTTGAATCCCCTGAACCAGCAGTGCTGCTTGGATTAAAGGCTTCTTTCCTGATACCTCCAAGCGCTCAGCTGTTCCTTGTGCCAATTCCACAACAGTATGATTAGAAAAAATAATCCTTAGAAAGCAAACCATGTACCAATGAATATACTGGAAGGAAAACCACATGTAAATATAAAATGTGCATTTAGAAAGGCCATAATGCAGTTTCAAATGATAAATAACACACACATGTTTGAACAAATAGTTTAATTTATGTATTCCAAAATCACTAATAACTGGCTAGAATTCATTTCTTTTACCTATTGCTCTAAAAAGTTTCCTTGTGCCAGCCTGCAGTCTATTCCCTGTCCCTATCCCAATCCTTGACAACCACTGATCTGATCTCTGTTCCTAAAGGTTTGCCTTTCCCAAAATTTCATATAAATAGAAATATACAGTGTGTAGGCTTCTGTGCCTGTCTGTTTTTTTAATTTTTTTTTTTTTACTTAGCATAATATCTTTTAGGTTCATTGAAGTTGGTGTATGTACCAGTAATTTATTCCTTGATTCACTTGATTAGAAACTAATGGCAAGCCAAAACAAAGCAGCTAATACAAAATTCCTGCAGATAATTTCAAAGATCCGTGTAATAAATTCACCTGTATGTGCACACATATTAAATTGGAGGCAGCATTTGATATATAAAAAGTCAAATAAATGTTTAAAGAAATATCTTTTTCCACAATGAATTTTGTTCATAACAATAGTATAAAACTGTATACATACAGATAACACATCAATAAAAGTAGGTGGAATATCTTATACAGTATAGATATTTTTTCAGTGCAAGATAATGAGTCTGATTCACCCAGATCTCATAGCAGCTCTTTGACCAAGAAGAATGACTATTAACTTTCTAAGGCAGTTAGAAGATAATTGAGGACACTACTGATAAAATTGTGCTGCCCTTTGAATGTGACAACCCTGCTAGTAAGATACAAAATGTATGTGAAATTGTTTCAAGTTGTGTTTTGAAAATGTTTGCATTGAGCCATTTTTGCACAGAACAAAATTGGTAGGTTGAAATTGTCTTTGAATCTCTTCAATATCTTTTTCTGTAAGTAATAATAATAGCATTGGCTAACATTTACTGAGTACTTTACTGTGTGCTAGACACTGTGCTAAGTATTTTATGATAGATTGTCATACTTCTTACAACTTTGAGATAAGTGCTGTCATTATCACAGTTTTCAAAGAAACTTAAACACAGAATTCAAATAACTTGTCCAAGATCATACAGTCAATGTTAAAACTGAGATTTGAAACCAAGACTTAACTGCTATAGTATTCTACCCTAATCCTTGCATTATACTATTATACATACATTTAACCTTCTAGAATTTAGAGTCTAGAATTCCCTTTCTCCTGCCCACCAGCCACTGTAGTGCTCTTCATTGTTATGCTTCCCTCAAGACTTATATTTATTCTTTTCCAATTTTAATGGCCCACCTTCTTAACTATCTTTCTCTCCATGCCCTGCTCTTCACCCAATGTTGAAAATAATGCATCTGATTAAGCAAATGCCACTATGGTATGAAAACTTTATGGTCCCCCTTATCTTTGTCAGGGATGGTTGCATTTTATACAAAATTATTTACAATTAATTACTACTAATACACTTCTAACAGATGCATGGAAAATGGGTGTGAATGAACAGGAGAACCTTCCCAGAATCCATTATTTTAAACCATATAATCAATCATAAGGTTGACTATCCACCCACATATTCCCCATGGTCCTATGTGACTTGAGACAGACTATAAGACAAGTTAAGAAATACAGGTATATGGAGGTTCTGTAGCAGAGGATTTTTCCCCCTTGTCTAAACTAAAAATCTGAATGGAAATTCAACCTGTGACCAGTTTCAGAACTGTGCTGTATCCAATTTAAGCTAACAAGCATTATTGATACCAGTTCCAACGTTATTGAAACAGTGTATTGAATGGTCTCCTAACAGCTTGAGAAAAACATTAATAAGTCTCCCTGAAGATCTAATTTTTAATTATAGAGTTACCAGAGTATTGGGAAAGATTAGCGCTTCATGTGGCTTAGATCACAACGGAGTTACTTGAATATATTAATCTTAGTATATATTATATTACATGGTAAAATGTTGTCATTTCACAGCAAAATCCAGAATTGGCAAAAATTTACCAAACTTCCAAACTGACTGAAACAGAACACTATAATGAAAAGAAATAATCATATTCTTCAGGAAAAATTAGAAAATGTGTTCTGACTTCAAAACAGTTACTATTGCAAGTATGTATTGGTGTACCTAATATGAGAACTTTCATACCTAAAAATGACTTTTGTTTTAATTTTAACGTTTATAATAGTTTACTCGTACAGGTAATAAAAATGGTACTTGGATAAAAATATTAAGGAAAGCTATCTTGTAACTTGCACCCAAACTAGAGGAACTTTATTTTTGTGACGGTAAATAAATAACATCATTTGTTTTAAATATAAGGTAAGAAATTTAGTTTTTATGTAATGCAGGCAGTTATTTGTTAATCTTCTAGAACAAATTTATTTTCATCATTAGAAAGTTTGCTTTTTTTCTTGTAAATTACAAAAAAAAAAAAAAAAAACAACACACACACCTTTAGGTCCAAATGCAATTGAGAGTAAAATACCTTGGTGACAAATCCTTACATGAGAAAATGCTCTGATACATCATTAAGAGAAAAAGCTGGACATATAACTGCATATTCAGTATAATTCTGGTTTTGCTGAATATATCTAATATGCACATGAAATGACTAGAATGTAATATACTAAGATGTTAATGATTATTATTGGGTGATGGGATTACAAGTGGTTTTGTTTTTCTTTTTTAAAAATTATTTTTGTTGATTTAGAGAGGAAGGGAGAGGGAGAGAGATAAAAACATCAATGATGATAGAGAATCATTGATTGGCTGCCTCTGCAAGCCCTCTACTGGGGATTGAGCAACAGCCAGGCATATGCCCTTGACCAGAATCGAACCTGGGACCCTTCAGTCCTCAGGCTGACGCTTATCCACTGAGCCAACCAGCTAGGGCTTGTTTTTCTTTATATGATCTACATTTTCTTAAATGTCTAAAATGAACATTTATTACTTTTATAATACGATGAAATGTAAACAAGAATTATAAAAAATAGTCTTAAAGGATGTGAAAACTTCATTTAATCTTATCATACTCATCCACTGACTTGTCTTTTAAATAGATTTATAAAGATTTCCACTCATTTTTTAAAACAAATGATTTCACCACTTTGTCGATGTTTTTACAGATCTGAAAAAAACTTGGATCATTGTAAGTGTATGTTTATATGTATCTCTTCATGCAACATTCTTGAAAATTTATCAACTGGGAAGGAAAACTTCTGATGTGCTATTTGATACCCCATAACTTCCTCCATTAGTTAAGTAATATGAAGACTTTTAATTGGTATAAAACTTTGAGAAAAAAAGGATGGGTGTATTTTATCCCAATTAAAAGCCTGTTCAACTGGTGTCAAAGACAGCTAAAAGATAGATCCTACACCATTTAAAAAATCTGTTGTAAAATATCATTCTTTGTTTATACTGTGGCAACTTACTTGCTGATTTAACCATTTAAGTATAATACTATGAACAAATTTGTTACAGAATGTTTACTCTATTCCATTGGTGGTGGAGTAATTCATTGGTAAGTAAAGCCAATAAAAGATTATGTACATGTCAGTTTGGAAATCAACCAAATTTCCAATTGAGTACTCCATATTCTCCCTTTTTGAACGCCCTGATACTTTATTATTCTCAGCATTCTTTGTCTTGTTACAGAACCTTATTTCTGTGAGGAAAAAATTATCTTTAAAAGGGATACAGTGCTCATAACACAAAAACTTTGGAAAATAGACATTACAATAAAGAAATAGATGGCTGTTAGTTGGAAATCATTTATTGCCTCTATAAAAGTAAAAAAAAAATCCTACAAAAGTTCACATTAGAGTCTGATATGGTTTTAAGGTGTTAGTATGTTTCAGAGGTAGTACCAGTAAAATGGGATGCATGATTTCTAAAATTAATTACTTAACAAGTTAATGCAACATAAACTTTCAATGTGGAACAATATACTTAGTATATACTTTAATGGAACAATCATAATTATATTCCATGAAAATATCATTTTTTTTCTCTTTTACCCCTTAGCAAACCTGTTATTAATAAAGATTTGTTTTGGGCAATGGTATTTTGACTGTAGACTCAAAAGTTAATAGGCTCCTCCATTATATCATCAACAGAACATAGCTTGTGAAGAGCATGATACAGTACTATCCGCCAAGGATAACACCAACTTCAAAGATAAGCCTATTTACTCATTGTTTAGACACTATGGTTCTTAGAACTCCTTTAAAAGGCAAACGTATCAGAATTTGGCATTTGGGGGATATGAATGATAATCTAATATATATTTTAAAATAAACATTATTCCTGTTATACCATTACTGCAACATGTAGGAAGGGCAGCAGTTAATGTCTCTTAAAAATGATCATAAACTATCAGGCTAAGATGAGGAAACTATTCCTTGGAAACGGGCTAAATGCTCCTTTCCCTCAAAAAAGGCAACAAAGTCTATTTTAGAGTCTAGAATTCTTTTAAATAGACATCTTACGTTTTATCCTACAAACTTACAGATTGTTGACTATGAAAGTGCCTTGAAATAGATGGTGCTGTCTTAGGAAAAAAGACTTCTTGGACATCTTTTGAAGTGTTGGTAGTATACAGAGCACAGAATGTGATTTGGTTGCAGACTATTCTTCTCCAACAATCACAAATATTTCTATCACATGATTGCAATGGTAGCATAAAAGTCTCGCTGTTGCCCTAGCTGGTTTTGCTCAGTGGATAGAGCGTCGGCTTGTGGACCAAAGGGTCCCAGGTTCGTTTCAGGTCAAGGGCACATACATTGGTTGCAGGCTCCTCCCTGGCCTGGCCATGGTCGGGGCTCCTGCAGGAGGCAACCAATCCTTGTGTTTCTCTCACATCAATGTTTCTTTCTGTCTTTCCCCCCTCTTCTATTCTCCCCAAAAATATCCTTGAGTGAGGATTAACAACAAAAACAACAAAGTCCTGTTGTTATAACTGATCTCACAACAAAACATTCCCGGGTTCCATAAAAAGGCCAATTTTCTTTTAAGTTTTCTTTACATGTGTTAATGTTCCTATTCACCAGAGTAACTGTAGTTCTGTTTTTCTTGTGAATAATTTGAGCTTGACTGAGATGAGAAAGGTATATTCATTTTTTGTTTATTTTATATTTTAATACATAGTTTGGAAAGTAAGTGCTCTTAGATGAATATTTCCTGCTTAGAAACTGGTTGGCTACCCTAAGCTGAAAGCAAACATCAAAGTTAGGTAAAAGGGAAACATAAGGGCTTTTCACATTAACATTTATTTTTGTGAGAGATGGTTCAGATAGTGTGGTCTGTTTCACTATTGAGTCACAGCTCTATAAAAAGAAACACTAGTGGGTTTTTTTCCTCCTCTGAGTCATGAAGATGTTCACAAAAGAAATCATGAACTGATGTTTTTCCTCCACTAAAATGTCTCAAAAGCAATTCCAATCTGTAAGAAACAAATTTTCTTCATAATAGATTTTTCAGTACTTGACACCTTGGCATCACCTTGCCTATTATTATTTTTCTTTCTGGATACAGCTATTTGCTTTGGTCTCTCTTTAGAATAACCATATTTCATTTTAGAAATGTTTTAAGTCCAGCGATGGTAAAATAAATAAATCTGGTGCTGAAGCATGCATGCCAAAGCAAAAGCATCCCTAAACGCAGTTTCTATTTTAATGGAACTTTAAATAGGGACAAGGAAATCATCTATGCTTTCTCTCAAAATTATGGACTAGGATTCTTCTAGGAATCACAACTAGCAGAATCAAATCTATCCAACCTTCTAATTAAATAAACTGTATTAATATACCTGAAAAGGTGATAAGAAATCATTTGTTTTGAAGTTTATGGCTTGTTGAGGAATTGAAATCCAATGTCCTTAAAGCAGGAAGTCAAATAATATTTTAGTGACTAAATGCTGAGATATGACAAATAGAATCCATTTAGTTGAAAGATGTAGGAAAGAATCATCTTTCCTTATTTGTAACAAGAACCAAATAAGAAGGGACATAAATTGAAGCAGAAAAAAAATAGAGTTTAAAATTAAACTCAGTGACTAGGAAGGAGATCTTAGGGGAGGCTTAAAGGTCTGGAATTTGTTCATGCTACATTAAGAAATGATTTATATATTTGCTGTATATAGTAGGAACTCTTTATCTCATGGAAGAATTGGTGAGACAGATAAATGTAATCATAATATCTGAAGTTCAATTGTTACTCAGCACTCTTTTTTTCTGAATAAAATTTGATTTGTCATCAAGGAGTACTAAACATTGTTTGCAATGAACCATATGGCTGTCAGCTAAACAGGAGCATAGCTAACCACTGATCTATTTCTGCTAACAAAAGAACCATAATAAGATGGCAGTAACATTAAATCAATAGGTGACAAAAGGACGTATTATCAATAAACCTTACTTATTTGTGTCTGTGGTGAGGAGACATTTCAAGGTCAAATACATTCGTGACTGCCTTTCTGTATTCATAAATTGGTATCTGTGAATTCCAAGATCAAAATTGGTTTTTCTTACAAATTACAAAATTATCTGATGTAGAAATTTGATGGCCAAGAGTCATGTAAGCTACTTTTTTAACATTTTTATGTGTAGATAGTAATTTATCCATGCACATGATTCCACACAGTCAATCTACAAATATATGATACTGTATGCTCAGGGAGAAACTGGCATTTTCCCTTTTATAGGCTCTGGTGATGCCATCTGGTACCCAGAATGAAAGCTCTGAAAATTGTCTAGTGTGTTGCCATCTGGTACCTGCTAATAGAACAAAGGGGTAACGTGCTCATAGAAGAGTGTCCAGGGAAATCCAGAACACTGGATTTACAACCAAAGTAGTATAACTCTATTTTTAATATTATCCTTGGCTGATGGTTCTGTACAAGCTTCACATGGAAATGAGGTAAATTTTATGGCAAAGCTGAATGATTTAATTAAACACAATCTTGCCCAGCCGGCATGGCTCAGTGGTTAAGCGTAGACCTATGAACCAGGAGGTCACGTTTCAATTCCTGGTCAGGGCACATTTCCAGGTTGCAGGCTCGATCCCCAGTAGGGGGCACGTATGAGGCAGCCAATCCATGATTCTCTCTCTCCCTCTCTGAAATCAATAAAAACATATATTAAAATAATAATAATCTTAGTGGCCAACCTTGACTTTGGGTCTCATAAAATATTTAAGAAATCAAAAATATTATGAAGATGATGATAAACTTGTAAGATTTGTGCAACATTTCATGTATTACTCAATTTTACTAGTAAAATGTGAATCATATCAATATTTTTCATTTTCAGCAATGAAGAATTTCTATTGACTAATCTTTTACAACATTTTGTTTCTGTACACTTAATTTATTTAACTTCATGTTGGTGAATTACTTTTCTATAGTGCTTCCCCCCTCCCCCTGAAATATTTGGGTTAGATAATGGAAGAATACCAACAATTTACAATTATATACTAGTAATCACTTCAATTTTCAATCATTAAGTCAAATTCTCAGAGTTTGCAAAATAAATCCCAAGACTAATACAGGTTAATTCCCTTTCAAAGTTTCATTTCAATTTTCAGTCCACTTTCCTGAGTAAAAGTGTATATTAGGAAAAAGAGAGAGAAAGAAGGAAGATGTAATGGCTACAAAGACAATAATCAAGCTTCAGTAATTTGATAAAGCAATGTTGAAATACTTTTATTTTTGTGTCTCTGGCCAAAGCTATTATTGAAACTAAAATTTTTTTATAAAATCAAACAAAAAATTTCAAAAATTATACATTATGCATTTCATAGCTAAGTTGTTCAAAATTAAATATTTTCCCACATTTCTATCAATTTGGGAAAAACTCTCAAAATATGCTTTTAAATTTTACAAACAATTTTTTGTACTGTAGCCATTATATCTTGTCCATTCTTAACAGAATATATTGGTTTCAACAATATGTTTTTCCAATTGAAGAATTTCAGGGCAACAGAATGCAGTTATCGGAATGCATGCCTGTTAGGCAGCGTAAAGGCTGTATCATATACCACCCCCCTCAAATCACAAACAGTCTGAGGCATTTTTCTCTGATAAAGAAGATACACTGAATGAGGTATCATCAGTCTCCAGCGAGGTATGATTGAAATCCATCTCTTCTAATTCAGGAGGTAAATCTGACAGCAGTGCCTGAGTTGGAAAATCAATTATTTTGAATTAGTATGTGGACAGATTTCCCCTCAATTTTATGTTAATAGTTGCAGTTCTCTCATGTTGATTTATTCTTATGGATTTAAAGAAAGGAGCATTTCTCTTTCTGGACTTTGTATGATATCTTACCTAAAAGATAAATTTTTAATACACTAGTACTTGATAGTGTGGATTAATGTAAAGTAGAACCTCGGACAAAAGGGAAATCAGGAGAGAGATGAACAACTATTCTGTATCAAGTGCTTTGAAGTGTTTCAGATAACGTAATTTTCATACTAGTTTTTAGTGTTCACTGATCACTGTTAAAGGGCTTTAAAATTACATTCCTTATTAAAATACCTCTAGTTATGCTGTCTTTTAGAGAAAAACACATTTCACAAAAACGTCTTTTGTACTTCAGTGGGACAAAACTTAACCATTAAGAAAGAAGTTCAGCTTTTTTACTTTAGACTAAACTTTAACAACTTTAAAATATTAAGTATTTTTTTTCTTTTCTTTCCTTAGGCTATGCCCATCTATCCACAGATGACCAAACACCCACTGCGGCACAGCTGAACCGGTGAATCTAGCTGTGTAATGATGCATCTAGAGGGATGGTCATTTCTTTACTGGGAGTAATTAGGATAAGTCAAGAGCCATGAACTAAGCTTTGCCATGGGGTAATTTTTTCTACTAGGGTTGCAGAACATGCATCCATATATTAGAGGAATAAATGATCAATTAAGATTTATATAGCTGACAGTGCTGATGCCCAATTGACCGTAAGAATTTATGAAGAAAATGACTGATTTGCTGCTCCCAATACTAAAAATAATGTAGCATATCTGAGAAATTTTTAGTCAGCATTACTTGAAATGTGGGCTTTGAATGTAGTGGTAAAGAAGGCCCAAGGGAACCAAAACAAATGCAAGCTTGCCACGACCTAATTAAGGAACAGAAAGATGGGGCATGTTGGAGAACATATGAAATCCACTGTTGAAATAAGATAGTATTCTCCTACTCTCCTTATTAAAGGAAATGAGATCTAAAAATCCTATGCTTTTTATCTTGTAGCAGAGAGGCAAGATTAGAAACGTTCTCCTTTTTGTCAGGCAGCATAAAGAAAAACTAACTCATGTCTGAAAAACATTATATTTTATATTATTAAATATTTCTCAGCCCTGGCCAGGTAGCTCAGTTGGTTAGAGTATCATCCTGATATGCCATGTTTGTGGATTCGATCCTAGTCAGAGTACATACAAAAATCAAACGATGAATGCATAAATAAGTGGAACAACAAATCTCTCTCTCTCTCTCTCTTTCTCTCTCTCTCTCTTTCTCTCTCTCTCTCTCTCTCTCTCTCTCCCTCCCTCTGTCTCTCTCTCCCTTACTCCCCCCTTTCTTCCTCTCTGTCTAAAATTTAAAAAGAGTTCTTGAATTTCCTGCTGAAATTGAGAGTATTTACAAAGCAGTCACCTAAAAGTACTACATGATTTTTAAGGTGTTAGGTTACAGTAATAGGACACCATGCCATTTTCTTCTATAACATTTGTTTACCACTAACCCAGTCCAAGTAAAACAAAGTCTTTGCTGACACTGGCTGATAATAGTTTATGAGAAATATATCATTGTATTTAGTTCAATCTGTAATTGTGAAGGAGCTATATAAGGGAGGGCAAAGTGTTACATTTAACATTCACTGAACATGTGCTTAGAGTATTGAAAAGTCAAGTGTCTGAGCAGACTTGACATTCCAAATTCTAGTGGGCAGACCTTAAAATCAAAGAAGCACTATTATTTATTTCTTTGTCATTGCATTTCACAAAGTTGACTGACAAAATGAGTGTAGTATGAAATAGAAAAACTTTAATATATGAGGCAATATACAGCACTACTACTGCATAAAAAACACTTCAAGAAATGTTTTTCAGTGTGTTACTAGGTTGCAACACAAGCACACTGAACAAATCTTTGGGATGTGCCAATTGCTAGAACTGCTTTTTTTCTTAGATTCTAACACAATTAACGTGTTTTTTTGTTTGTTTGTTTTGTTTTGTTTTGTTTTGTTTTGTTTTTTACTATAGGCTCTTCATCAATCTGTCTTCAGAGTTTGACCTAGGACCACTCTTCCCAAAAGATTAAAACATTTCCCAAATATATCATCAATCTCTATAACACTTATTCTAGGACCTAGGGTGTTAATGCCAAGTTGCATGATACTAATCATTCTGATATTACTTGCAAAGTAGAGAAATTGAAGTTCAAGAAATGCAATTGACCTGGTTAGGCTTACATAGTGAATTATCAGGGGAAGAAAGACTGTACAGGGCTGACAATATTATTTTTTATCATAAAATGGCCATTTATTTTAAAAAAGCTTTTTAGCAGTATAATATTTCAGTCAGACTGTATCATATAAGCCTGGACTGCTTCATTAGGGCAAAATTCTCTGTACCACTCATCTCAATTTACCCAAATCAAGATTAATGGAAAAACACTTAGAATTTTTTAAATGATAAATCAATAAAACAAATTCCTTCTAGAAATAAATCTCTAAGAATTTCAAAGTTTTAAATCAGTAATTTAAGATATCACTTGAATAACTTTTATGGGTAAAATTAGTGTCTCCTGTAATTTTAAACTATATTTTAAGATCCATTATACCTGATATCAACTATGAAAATTAGTAGTCTCTATTTGGGTGCTTATTATATAAACTATGACTTTCAGTAAAATTTTTGTATAGCATTTTCTGTTTCTCAGCCAACATTTTTTTCCATATCTTAGTTCAGTAGTCTTTATCAGAAGAAAGTATAAGAGAAGGAGAAATGTAAAATGTAAAGAAGTTACTTTTCTTATTTGTTGGTTGTTTTAGGGAAAGAAGCAAGCTGGGGATAAGGTTAGAATTAACAAAGAAAATGCAATCTGTATGCTATTCCTAGATAACAAGAGATCTGGAAACTGCTAATTAGTTGGCTGTACAACTCTGAATTCAAAATCATACTATGACTTTGGGGACCAGGACCATACTCCAAGTTATTCTTATGGTTAGACTAATTTTTTTTACAGTTATTTAGAATTAAAGTTCCCATAGGACCACGTTCAATATTAGCACCTTATTCTATAAAATCTTTAGTTTAAGTTGCTAAAAAACAAACAAATGTTCAGTATTCCATGGGACATGCATAACTCACACAATAAAGCAATAGGCTTAAATAAAATTGGCTAAGGGAGCAACTGAAGATTACTATCTTAGAATTTCTGTGTGTGGCACGGGGGAAGCAAATTTCATGAAAATGAACACATAATATACATGCTGGTTTGAACCTCATTAGTAAATTCTTTTAGTTTAAATTTTGTGGTTTCAGTACTTTAGTGAAACATATAAAGATTTTTTAAGGGAGAATTGTGAGATGCAAAGACTCTAATCTCTTCCCCTGGAAATTTCTGGAATTGGATTACATGCAATCTTGTCAGTATATAAGGAATACGTTTTTTGTACTCTTGAGATTCCTTACTGAATAAAAACCTCTGAGATTGCTTCTTAATCAACGGTTACTTTTCTGATAAGGAATCAACATGGGAGTATACAACTCAGAGATAAATTTGGTATCACTTAGTATTTTTTCTTCTTTTCTTCCTTTTAAAAATGTATCTTTATTGACAAAAGTATCACAAATGACCCATTTCCCACTCTTCACCCTCTTTGAGCCTGTACCCATCCTCCCTCCACCCAGGCCTTCACCAAACTATTGTCTGTGTCCAAGGGTTTTACATATATGAATATTAGTTCTTTGGTTAATCTTTTTCCACCCACCCACTCTGAGATTCATCAGTCTGTTTCATGCTTCTATGTCTCTGGATCTACTTTGTTCATCAGTTTATTTTGCTCATTAGATTCCACATATGAGTGAAATCATGTGATACTTGTTTTTCTCTGACTGCCTTATTTAATTTAGCATAATACTCTCCAGGACCCTACATGCTGTTGCAAATGGTAAGTTCTTTCTTTTTCACAGCTGTGTAGTATTCCATTATGTAAATGTACTACTGCTTTTTTATCCACACATTTACTGATGGACACTTGGGGCTGTTTCCAGATCTTAGCTATTATAAATTGTGCTGCTATGAAAGTAGGGGTGTATACATCCTTTCTTATTGGAGTTTCAGATTTCTCAGGATGTATTCCTGGAAGTGGGATGACTGGGTCAAATGGGAGTTCCATATTAAATTTTTTGAGGCAACTCCATAGTGTTTTCTATAGTGGCTGCAACAATGTGCATTTCCACCAGCAGTGTATTACATTTCCCTTTTCTTGACATCCTGGCCATCATTTGTCATTTGTTGATTTGTTGATGATAGCCATTCTGACAGGTGTTAGGTGGTATCTCATTGTCATTTTAATTTGTCTCTCTCTGATGACCAGTGACTTTGAGCATTTTTATATATGTTTCTTGGCCATTTGTATGTTCACTTTAAAGAAGCATCTACTTAAGTTCTATGCCCATTTTTGTTTTTTGTTAATCCTCCCCCTAGGGTATGTTTCCATTGATTTTTAGAGAGAGTGGAAGGGAGGGGGAGAGACAGAAAGAGAGAAACAACAATACAAAAGGGACACATCAATTGGTTGCCTCCCATATGGGCCCTGACCAGGGGACAAGCTTAGAGCCTGCAACTGAGGTACATGCCCTTGATCTGAAACAAACCCAAATCCCTTCAGTCCGCAGGCCGATGCTCTATCCACTGAGCAAACCAGCTAGGGCAGTCATTTGTCCATTTTTTTAATCTTTCTTGTTCAGATTATTACATTTGTTCCTCTTCCCCACCCCCATAATTCCCCTTCACCCAGTTCCCACCCCACCCTCTGCCCTCACTCCCCACTCACTGTCCTCATCCATAGGTGCACGATTTTTGTCCAGTCTCTTCCCCCATCCCCACACCCCTTTCCCCCCAAGAATAGTCAGTCCATTCCCTTTCTATGCCCCTGATTCCATTATAATCAACAGTTCATTATGTTCATCAGATTATTTATTCACTTGATTTTTAGATTCACTTGTTGATAGATATGCATTTTGTTCTTCATAATTTGTATCTTTACCTTTTTCTTCTTCTTCCCCTTCTTAAAGGATACCTTTCGGCATTTCATATAATATTGGTTTGGTGGTGATGAACTCCTTTAGCTTTTTCTTATCTGTGAAGCTCTTTATCTGACCTTCAATTCTGAATGACAGCTTTGCTGGATAAAGTAATCTTGGTTGTAGGTACTTGGCATTCATCACTTTGAATATTTCTTGCCACTCCCTTCTGGCCTGCATAGTTTCTGTTGAGAAATCAGCTGACAGTCATATGAGTACTCCCTTGTAGGTAACTGACTGTCTTTCTCTTGTTGCTTTTAAGATTCTCTCTTTGTCTTGTGCTCTTGGCATTTTAATTATGATGTGTCTTGGTGTGGTCCTCTTTGGATTCCTTTTATTTGGGGTTCTCTGCACTTTCTGGACTTGTAAGTCTATTTCTTTCACCAGGTAGGGGAATTTTTCTGTCATTATTTCTTCTAATAGGTTTTCAATATCTTGCTCTTTCTCTTCTTCTGGCACCCCTATAACTCGGATGTCAGTATGCTTGAAGCTGTCCCAGAGGCTCCTTACACTATCTTCGTATTTTTGGATTCTTTTTTCATTTTGCTTTTCTGGTTGGGTGTTCTTTGCTTCTTCATATTTCAAATCTTTGACTTGATTCTTTCGATCCTCTGGTCTGCTGTTGGGAGTCTATATAATATTCTTTATTTCAGTCAGTGTATGTTTAATTTCTAGTTGATCCTATATCACAACATCAAGGGTCTCACTAGATTTCTTGAGGGTCTCATTAAGTTTATTGGCGGTTTCTAGAGAATTCTTGAAAAACCTTAAACGTGTGGTTTTGAACTCTATATCCAGTAGTTTGCTTTCCTCCATTTCTGTCGTTTGTGTCCTGTTTCTTTGTCTCGGCATTTTTTATGCTTTGCTTTATCGATAGAGTGGCTTTCTGTGCTAAGTGTCCTATAGGGCCCAGTGGCTCAGCCTCCTCAATTACCTGAGGTAGATACTCTTGGTACACCCCCTTGTGGGCTTTGTGCACAGTTTTGTTGTAGTTAAGCCTTGATTGTTGTAGATAACACTGGGAGGAATTGACCTCCAGACCAATTGGCTGTGAGAATCAGATGTGTCTACAGTGGGAGGACTTCTGTGCTGAAGACACCCTTATGGAGCAAAACTTGCTTCAGTGGGGCTTTGGTGCTCACTGAGTCTGCCCCCTGAGTGTGTCCCTTATGGATCTGAGGAGTTGTAATTGGATGGTCCCACTCTGACCACTGGGTACACTTGCTCTTGGGTCTATGGAGGTGCTAATCTAGCCTCTTCCTGAGGCTACCCAGCAGAAGCCAGTTGTAAAGCAATGCAAGTTACTGTGGGGCCTTGGGCCAGCTGCAGTTTGTTAAATAATTTTCAGATTACAAAGGGCCGGGCCTTTCATATGCAAAGGCCTCTATGCACGGCTTGGACGGGGCCCGGTCCCAGGGGATCAACAGGGCAGGTGGAGCAAGCAGTATGGCTGCTCTCAGTCCTGCCCTCAGAGGCCCTGGCAAACGGAAAGCACTGCAAGCACCTCGAAGCGAAAGCTGCCCTCGAGTTCTGACCAATGCCAGACAGTCCCGTTTCTCCCATATGAGTCTGAGTCCCCAGAGACTCACCCGGAACTGGAGCTCAGAGCTTGAGGCTCCCTCCTGATTGAAAAAGACAATCGTGTCCTCAGCTGCCAGCCCTCTCCACATGTACCTCACACCTTTGTATTTTACTTCTGCACCACACCTCCTCTGAGTCTCGGTATGCTTTTCTCTTTCCTTCTAGTTGTAAAATTTCCACTCAGCAAGCCTTCCTTTGGTTCTGTATGATGTCCGTTCCATCTTTTAGTTGTATTTTTGAAGTGGTTGTGCGAGGCAGCAATCTCAGGTGTTTACCTATACCGCCATCTTGGTTTCTCTCCCATTTGTCCATTTCTTAATTGGATTGTTTGTCTTCCTTTTGTTAAGTTTTAGGAGTTCTTTATATATTTGTGATATTAATCCCTTATCAGATATATCATTGGCAAATATGTTCTCCCATACAGTGGGCTCCCTTTTCATTTTGTTGATGGTTTCTTTTGCTCTGTAGAAGGTTTTATTTTGATGTAGTCCCATTTTTTTATTTATTCATTTGTTTTTCCTGCCCTAGGAGATGTATCAGCAAACATATTGTTATGAGAGATATCTGAGATTTTGCTGCCTATGGCTTCTTCTGGGATTTTTATGGTTTCACGACTTACACTTAAGTATTGTATGCATTTTGAGTTTACATTTGTGTATGGTGTAAGTTGGTGGTCAAGTTTCATTTTTTTACATGTACCTGTCCAATTTTCCCCAAACCATTTATTGAAGAGATTGTCTCTGCTTCATTATATTCTCTTGCCTCCTTTGTTAAATATTAATTGAGAATAATGGCTTGGGTCAATTTTGGGGTTCTCTGTTCTGATACATTGATCTAAGTGCCTGTTATTGTGCCAATACCAGACTGTTTTATATACAGCGCCTTTGTAGTATAACTTGATATCTGGTATTATGATTCCTCAAAATTTGTTCTTCTTAAGATAGCTGCAGCTATTTGGGGTCTTTGTTGGTTCCATATACATTTTTGGAGTATTTGTTATAGATCTCTGAAATATTACATTGATATTTTAATAAGGATTGCATTGAATCAATACATTGCTTTGGGTAGTATGGACATTCTAATGATGTCATTTCTACCAATTCATGAACACTGCTTCCACTTGTTTATAACTTTCTCTATCTCTTTTTTTCAACATCCTGTAGTTTTCCAAATAGAGGTCTTTTATGTCCTTGGTTAAATTTATTGATAAGTTTCTTATTATTTTGTTGCTATTGTTGTTGCAAGGGTAAATAGGATTGCTTTTATAGCTTTTCTTTCAGAGAATTCATTATTGGCATATAAAAATGCCATTTGATTTCTGGGTGTTAATTTTGTATCCTGCTACATTCCCAAATTTCTGTATGAACTCTAATAGTTTTTTGGTGGTGTCTTTAGGGTTTCTAAGCACAATATCATGCCATCTGCAAATAAGAGTTTTCCTTCCTCCTTTTCAACTTGGATGCCTTTTATGTTTTCTACTTGTCCAATTACTGTGGCTAGCACTTCCAGTAATATGTTGAGTAAGAGTGGTCAAAGCAGACATCCCTGTCTTCTTCCTGTTCTTTGGGGAAATGGTTTTAGTTTTTGCCCATTGAGTATGATGTTGGCAGTTGGTTTGTCATATATGGCCTCATTATGTTGAGGCCCTCTGTTTCCACTTTGCTGAGAGTTTTTATCAAAAAATGGGTGCTGGATTTTGTGAAATGTTTTTCATGCTTCTATTGATATGATCATGTGATTTTTATCTTTCAATTTGTTTATGTGATGTATCACATTTATTGATTTGCAAATATTGTACCAGCCTTGCATCCCCAGAATAAATGCCACCTGGCCATAGTGTATAATTTTTGCAATATATTGCTGGATCTGATTTGTTAATATATTGTTGAGGATTTTAGCATCTATGTTCATCAGGGATATTGGCCTGTAGTTCTCTTTCTTTTTAACATCATTATCTGGTTTAGGAACTAAGATAATGCTGGCCTCATAAAAAGAGGTTGAAAGTGTTCCTTCCTCTTGGAATATTTGGAATAGTTTAAGGAGGATAGGTGTTAGTTCTTCTTTGAATGTTTGCTAAACTCACCTGTGAAAGCATCAGTTCCAGGGATTTTGTTTTCTGGGAGTATTTCTATTATAGCTTGAATTTCATAAGTAGGTACCAGCTTATTTAGGTTTTCAGATTTTTCCTAATTCAGTTTTAGAAAATTGTATTTTTATAGGAATTTCTCAATTTCTTCCAGGTTTTCCAGTTTATTAGCATAAAGCTGTTTTTAATATTTTCTTATAATCCTATGTATTTCTGCAGTGTCAGTTGTTACTTCACCTCTTTGTTTCTTGATGAGTCTGGCTAAAGGTTAATCAGTTTTATTTATCTTTTCGAAGAACCAGCTCTTGGTTTCATTGATCTGGTATATTTTTTTAGTCTCTATGTTATATATTTCCACTCTGATCTTTACTATTTCCTTCCTTGTAATTACACTGGGCTTTCTTTATTGTTCTGTATCTAATTCTTTAAATTGTAGGGTTAGAAAATTTATTAGAAATTGTTCTTTTTTTTCTTTTTTTTTTTTTTTTGAGGTATGCCTGTAGTCCTATTAACTTCCCAGTTAGGACTGCTTTTGCTCTTTCACATAGATTTTGGGTTGTTGTGTTTTCAGTTTCATTTATTTCCATGAAGGTTATGTATTTCTTCCTTGGTCTTTTTTGTAACCCATTCATCCTATCTAATAAAAGACAAAAAGGGTAATTAACCGTACCACCGCTACGCTTCCCATTGGCTAATCAGGGCAATATGCAAATTAACTGCCAACAAAGATGGTGGCCGGCAGCCGCGCAGCTGAAGCAAGCATGAGGCTTGCTTGCTCCAGTGATGGAGGAAGCCAAGGTTCCCAGCCTGCCGCGGGCCAGCTCTGAGCCTGAAAGCAACAATGTTTCAATTATAGAAGCTATATGCTTTCAGATGTCCACGGCCTCAGAGCTGGGAGCGCCAGTGATGGCAACAATGTCTCAATTATAGAAGGTAAATAAATCCCAGGAAAAAAAAAGAAAAGAAAAAAAGGAGAGGCTGGGAGCTTCAGTCCCAGCCAGCCTGAAAACGGCCCTCAGCCCCTCACCCAGACTGGCCAGGCACCCCAGTGGGGACCCCCACCCTAAAGGGGGTGTGGCCAGCTGCAAACAGCCATCAGCCCCTCACCCAGGCTGGCCAGGCACCCAAGCAGTACCTCCACCCTGATCCAGGACACCCTTCAAGGCAAACCAGCCGGCCCCCACCGGTGCACCAGGTCTCTATCCTATATAGTGAAAGGGTAATATGCAAACTGACCCTAACAGCAGAAAGACTGGGAATGACTGCTCACTATGACACACACTGACCACCAGGGGGCAGATGCTCAATGCATCTGGTGGTAAGTCGCTTCCACATGGGGGAGCTCTGCTCAGCCACAAGCCAGGCTGATGGCTGCCAGTACAACAGTGGTGGTGGGAGCCTCTCCTGCCTCCTCAGCAGTGCTAAGGATGTCTGACTGCAGCTTAGGTCTGCTCCCCACTGGCAATTGGACAACCCCCAAGGGCTGCCAGGCTGCCAGAGGGATGTCTGACTGCCATCTTAAGCCCAATCTCCCGGGGAGCAGGCCTAAGCCAGCAGGTGGTCATCCCCTGAGGGGTCCCAGACTGCGAGAGGCCACAGGCCAGGCTGAGGGACCCCTCCACCAAGTGCACAAATTTTTGTGCACCAGGCCTCTAGTTGTTTGATAACATTCTATTTAGCCTCCATATGTTTGCATATTTTGAGTGTTTTTACTGTAGTTGATTTCTAATTTCATGCCATTGTGATCTGAGAAGATGCTTGATATGATTTCATTCTTCTTCAAATTGTAAAGGTTTGTTTTGTGTCCTATCATGTGGTCTATCTTTGAGAATGTCCCATGTGCACTGAGAAGAATGTATAACCTGCAGCTATGGGTTGAAATGCTTTGTAAATGTCAATTAAATCCATCAGACCTAGTGTGTCATTTAGAGTTACAGTTTCCCCCTTGTTGACTCTTTTCTGGAAGATCTATCCAGTGAAGTCAGTGTGGTTTTAAAGTCCCCTACTATAAATGTATTGTTAATCTTTTCCTTAAAGAGCTCCAGAAACTTTTTTAATAAATATATTAAGTGTTCTTATATTGGGTGCATATATGTTTACCAGAGTTTTAGCCTCTTGTCTGATCAATCCCTTTAGTATTATGTAATGATCTTTACTGTCTCTTATTATGGCCTTCAATTTGGAGTCTACTTTTTTCTGATGTAATTGTACCCCGCTTTTTTTTTTCACTTTGATTTGCCTGGAAATTTTTTTTCCCATCACTTCACTCTCACCCTATGTGAGTCTTTTGATCTGAGGTGGGTCTCTTGTAGACAGGATATATTTGCGTTATGTGTTCTTATTCTTTCAGCTTGCCTATGTATTTTTTAATAAATCTTTATTGTTCAGATTATTACAGTTGTTCCTCTTCCCCCCCATAGCTCCCCTCCACCCAGTTCTCACCCCACCCTCTGCCCTTACCCCCCCCCCGTCCTCATCCATAGGTGTATGATTTTTGTCCAGTCTCTTCCTGCACCCCCCACATCCCTTTCCCCCCTGAGAATTGTCAGTCCACGTCCTTTCTATGCCCCTGATTATTTTGATTGGAGCCTTTAATCCATTTCCATTTAAGGTTATTATTGATAGTTCCTTATTAATTGCCATTTTAATTAAGCCATGCTTCTCTCTAGATATACACAGTTCTTATTATTACAGCAGCCTTTTTAATGTTTCTTGTAATGCTGGTTTGGTGGTAAATTCCTTTAGCCTTTTTTTTTTGGGGGGGGGGGGAGAAGCTCTTTATTTCACCATCTATTTTGAATGATAGCCTTGCTGGTTGGGTATAGTTGTCTTGTTTTCAGATCCTTGCTTTTTCTTACCTTGTATACTATATGCCATTCCCTTCTGGCCTGTAGAATTTCTGATGAGAAATCAGTGGAAAGCCTTATGGGAGCTCTTTGTAGGTAACAAATTGCTTTTCTCTTACTGCTTTTAAGATTCACCCTTTTTCTTTAATTTTTAGCATTTAATTATGATGTGTCTGGGCATGGGTCTCTTTGGGGTCTTCTTCCTTGGGACTCTCCCTGCTCCCTGAATTTGTTTAACTTTTTCCTTCATCATATTAGGGAAGTTTTGTGCTGTTATTTCTTCAAACAGGTTCTCTATCCCTTGTTCTGTTTCTTCACATTCTGGGACTCCTGTAATGCATTTCATGGTGTCCCACAGCTCCCTTAAACTTTCCTCTTTTTTAGTTTTTCTATTTCACCATTGCTTTTTATTTATTTTTATCACTATTGCTATTTATTTATTTATTCTTTATTATTGAAAGTATTACATATGTCCCCTTTTCCCCCCATTGTCCTCTCTAAACCTGCCCCCATACCCCAGCCCCAGTCTTCACCCCTCTCATTGTCTATGTCCATTGGTTATGCTTATATGCATACAAGTTCTTTGTGTTTTCTTTTTGGTTCTCTGATTGAGTGATTTTAATTCTACCCTGTCTTCTAATTTGCTCATATAATCCTTTGTTTCCTGCAATCTCCTGTTTATTCCTTCCAATGCATTCTTTATTACTGCTATGTCATTCTTCATTTCTCACTGGTAGTTTTTCATAGTTTCTATACCTTTTCTCATGCTGTTGAACATCCTTGTAATCATCATTCTAAACTCTATATCTGATAAATTTCTCATCTCCATTTCATTATATCTTCTGGAGAATATTTTTCTTCTTTAATTTTGGGCTTTTTTAAAATCTCCCCATGTTGACTGACTCTTTGGGTTTGTTTCTAGGTATTAGGTAGACCTGCTACAACTCCTGGTCTTTTTGTAGGGTGTCTATTGCAGGATAATGTCAGAAACTGTTTGTGACTCGGTCTGAGTACCCTGTTTTGGAGCTATCAGTAATCCACAGCTTTTGGCTCCCAGTGCTGGGTTTGGGTGTGTTTGGACAGGACCAAGATGCACACTAACTTCTGCTTTTCCTATCCCTGGGTCCAGAAGCAGATCAGGCACACTCAAAGCACCCAGAGATCCACCTTTTCCTGCAGGCTGATTGTTATTCTTGGTCTCTAAATGAGACTCAAGTTGTAGCCCACAGCAAGGTGTAAACTCCACAGGGTGGGGAGAGAGGTTTTCCAACAGAGAGGGGCAGCTGCTTCCCCTGCCCTCCCCCTGAGAAAAAAGCTGCCTGGATAGTAAAGGTCTGCCTGAGAAAGATGTCCTCTACTATATAGGGGAATGACTCAGCATAGGAAACCAGGCAACTGCCCTCCAAGCTCTATCTCCAGGAGCCCTAATCTTGGATTCTCCTCACACAGCTTTAGTCCACTCTGCTCTCCTTCTGCAGGAACCCAAGGTGAGTGGCTGCACACAACTTTTTTTGCATTGGCTCTTTAGAAGGGTGCTTGCATTTCCAGCCATATCTCCCTGGCAGACAGAAACCTCACTGCTTTTCACAGCTAGATGTCATATGGTCATCTTTCTCAGTTCTGTTGCTCTTGGCTGGGTACCAGTGTTGGGTTTAAAACCCAGAATTCTCAGTGGGATCCTCCCACAGCTGAGATATCCCTCTGGATCTTCAGCTGCTGTCTGTGGGGGCCTGAAAAGCCATCTCGTGCTTTTGTACTTTTTACTAGTCTCTATGTGGTCTTCATTTTCCATCCTTGGTTATCAGGGTTCTCTCCAGCTAGTGTTCAGATGATTAATCAGGATGGTTTTTCTATATTTTCATTGTAACTCCAGTTTGGTCCTGGGAGTCAGTGTAGCTCCAATTTAATCTGCCACCATTTGTAATCCTGTATTTTCTTCCTTAATGAACATAAATCTTTCTTCTGGATGCTAGAAGCCCAAGATCAAGGTGAAGGCAGGATTAATTTCTTCTGAAGCTTGTCTCTCTGGCTTATATATGTCTACCTTCTTGCTGCATCCTCACATGATCTTTCCTCTCAGTGTGTCTAGATCTCTTCTTCTAAAGACCTGGCATCATGACACAGGACTTGAGGTGGGAAAATAATACAAACATGTCCCAAGACTCGTAGCATCAGAAGTATATAGACAATGGAAGAAAAATAGGTATAAAATGTGTGGGGGTAGAAGCTCATCTGTGGAAACTTCTTACAATTAGCAGACATGTAAATGCACCTTCTGCATGTGAGCCGCTCTCATAGCACATTTATGTGTTTACCAAATAGGAAGCACTCACACCCCCGGTATCACATTTAGTATTAAATGGAACATTATAATTCTATGATTTTTGTTAACAAGCTTAATAGTTATAAAATTTCACATAAAATGAGACTGAAATGTCTTTTGAGAAGAATTTGTAAATGAAAACCCACAGCAACAAAAAAGACATTAATTTCATCTTTTGGGTAGGGGACTCAAACACTTTAGTTGAATTGGGATAAGTAAATGATGCACTGTGGTCATAAAGAATTTCACAAAGTAATTTAATATTTTTTAATTGTGAGCAATGTATTATGAAATATAAGGTACTCAAACATTTGTGAACGTTAGTGTAGGCTAGAAGGCAACTGAAATTCAGAAGAGAAGTAAATGTTTCATGACTTCCGTTCACCAAAGTTCTCCAAGTATGTGCCTCTCCAATTAAGGTAGCTACCATTACAAACATTTTGAGATTTTTAAAAAAAATATTATTATTTTTTAATTTCCAATTTAACTTGTAATAAAATATGTTAATTAGTATATTGCTTTTCCACTAAAGCAGCACACAAAAATCTGAATATGTAATTTCAAGGAATCTGTGCTGAAAAATGTCATAATTAACAAATCCTTCCTTGATGGAAAGCAGGAATGTAGTATAAAATATATGAAAAACCCAAGTGTTACATGCCATTTACAGCTTACTATTCTCTTCTGGCACCTACCTGCTGTTGTTTCTTATCCTCAGCTTTCATAGCTAGTATCAGGCTTCTAACAAATGTCTGAAGTTTAAAGTATTTTTGCTTTTGAATCTCTAGCTCATTTTCAATGAATCTGACTTCTTCATTCTAAAGGAGAAAACATCAAATGATATAATTACCCTATGCAAGCTGGGACTGTACATAGCTGATGCACAACAAAATTATTAAAAACAATCAAATTAGAGAGACAATGAAGAAGATAAAATTTTAGCATAAAGGAATATAAAGCACAGAAGGAAATCGTCCTTTTATTCAACGGCTGTTTTTTAAGCAAACCACTAACAGAAAACAATTTGGAAGGTCAAAAATCCAATGAAATCAATCCAGTAAGAGGAAAATCAAGAAACAGTTCCCTTATTAGAAAGACTCCTCCTATATCAAACCTAATTAGCATTTGGATTAGGATTAAGAATAGAGAGTCCAATTAACTCCAAGTAAAAAGCAATTGCAGATCCAGTAACACAGAATGCACCATTCACAAAACCAAATACTGAGAACTAGAAAGGTTAATATATATATATAATTTTACCAAGGAGAGACTTTAATTATTACGAAAACTTTCTTAAGTAGTTTGCTGAGTCCCCTGTCTTTATGTAAGAGTCTGTTACTCAGAAAATATCTCCAAATATAGCACTGTATCCTACTAATTTGAGACCAATTATCTCTTCACTGTTTTTGCTAGTTGTGTAGGACAAAAGCAATAGACTAGGACTTGGGAGGATTTTAGTGCCATGTTTATTGATAATTGTGTAAACTTGGGAAGGCTATTCTCTGTGACTTTGTTTATTCATCAGTAAAATAAATATAATATTAATACTATTTGGATATTTTAGGTTTGAGGATAAATTTCAAACAAGAAAATGGGCATTAAATGCTCTGAATATATTTAATATTAAAGCTACAGTAATCAAGAAATCAAGAATATGTGGTAATGGCAAAAGGGTAAACATAAAGGTCAGTGGAACAGAACAGAGTGTCCAGAAATACATATGCTGAAAAAGGTAAATATATTTGGTTGATTTTCAAAAAACATGCTGAAGTAACTCAATGGACAAAGAAAGGGTACTATTTCAAAGAACAGTGGTTGAACAATTGTAAATGTATATTTAAAAAAAGATATCAACCCTGACCTCATATCATAAACAAAATTTAATAAGAAATGAATTATATACTGAAAAGTAAATCCAAAAACTCTAAAACTAGATTTTTAAAAAAGAATATAAGATCTTTGTGACCTTGTGTTAGACAAAGATTCCTCAAGGGGATACAAAAAGCATAAAACCTAAAAGAAAGACTTCATCAAAGTTTTAAAAAGAGTTTGACCTTCAAAACATAATGTTAATAATATAAAAATACAAGCTACATATTTGTAAATCAAATATCTGTTAAGGACCTGCATTCAGAACACATAAAGAACTTTTGCAACACAATTATAAGACCAGAAACAAATAAAGAGCAGGCAAAGTCTTTGAACACATACTTTATCAAAGAAGATATGTGAATGACCAATAAACACATTAAAGTACTTAATATCATTTGTCATTAAAGAAATTAAAATTAAATCTGATATTAGATTGTACTACTAACATACTACAAAGGGTAAAGTTAAAGAGACTGACAATAGTACATGCTGATAGCAATGTGGAACAATTAGAGGTCTCATATATTGCTAGTATGAGTGTAAAAGGATACATCCACTTTGAAAAATGTTTTGGCAGTTTCTTATAAAATTAAATCTACTCTTTCCTATCATCTCACTCAACAATCCTACACTTACCCAAATGAAATAAAAACACATGTCCACAAAAGACATGTATATATATATATATATATATCTACACTAATAAAAGAGAAAAATGGTAATTGGCGTACGACGCTACCTTTTTCATTGGCTAATCAGGGCTATATGCAAATTAACTGTCAACTAAGATTGGCAGTTAACTGCCAACAAGATGGCGGCTAAATTGCATATGTAGGCACAATGCAGGGAGGCGAAAGGGAAAGCAGGAAGAAACCCCCTGCCACTGACAGTGATCAGAAACCCAGGGGGGAGCTAAGAGCTGGGGGGCAGGGCAAAGGCGGCCCTGGGGGCCGCCTTTGCCCTGCCCCCCAGCCATGATCGGAGAATCAGGTGCCTTTTCCGCCCTGGCCAGTGATAGCAGGAAGTAGGGGTGGAGCCAGTGATGGGAGCTGGGCACGGTCGAAGCTGGCAGTCCCAGGAGCTAGGAGTCCCTTGCCTGGGCCTAAAGCGAAGCCCACTATCGCGGGGCTGCTGCAGCTGTGGGTCCCCGCTGCCAGGGCCAGACGCCTCAACCAGAGGCGTCCTGCAGGGGCAGGGGCAGAGCCCGCACGATCACAGCACCCCCTGCTGCCACTGCAGGTCCCCGCTGCCGGGGCCGGACGCCTAGGCCAGAGGCGTTAGGCCTGGGCAGGGGCGGAGTCTGCAACCTCGGGGAGCTGGGGCCCCCTGCCCAGGCCTGACACCTCTGCCAGAGGCCTCAGGCCTGGTCAAGGGGCCAATCCGGTGATTAGTGATCAGAGGGTGATGAGGGTCAACTCCTCTGGCCGAGGCATCAGGCCTTGGGGGGGGTCTGGGGGTCCCCTGCCCAGGCCTGATGCCTGGGCCAGAGGCATCAGGCCTGGGTGGGGGGCGGAGCCGGGAATTGGGGGGATATGATGGTCCACTTGCCCAGGCCTGAAGCCTGGGTCAGAGGCGTCAGGCTTGGGCAGGGGGTGGAGCAAGCGATCAGAGGGAGATGGGGGTCCCCTGCCCAGGCATGATTCCTGGGCCAGAGGCCTCAGGCCTGGGCGGGAGTCAGAGCCAGTGATCGGGGGGAGATGGGGGCCCCCTGTCCAAGTCTGACACCTCTGGCGGAGGCGTCAGGCCTGGGTAAGGGGCCGATCAGGCGATCGGAGGGTGATGGGGGTCTACGCCTCTGGCCGAGGCATCAGGCCTGGGCAAGGGGCAGAGCCAGCAATCGGAGAGGTCTGGGGGTCCCCTGCCTAGGCCTGATGCCTGGGCCAGAGGCATCAGGCCTGGGCTTGGGGCAGAACCAGTGATGGGGGGAAATGAGGGTCCCCTGCCCATGCCTGACGCCTCTGTCAGAGGCGTCAGGCCTGGGCAAGGGGTCGATCCTGCGATTGGAGGGTGATGGGGGTCAACGCCTGAGTTCTCCCAGTATGTGAGAGGGGGCAGGCTGGGCTGAGGGACACTCCCCCCCCACACACACACCCAGTGCACGAATTTTGTGCACCAGGCCCCTAGTATATATATATATATTCATAGCAGCTTTATTCACAATAGCCAAATACTAGAAACAACACAAGTGATCATCAGTAGACGAATAAACAGATTGTACTTATGGTTACATGACTGTGCCCATTTGTCAAAACTTATATAACTGTATAAGGAAGTGAATTTTATTTTATGGAAATTAAAAAAAAATGATTAAAAAAATTTTTAGCCAGCCTCTTTGCCAAAACACATGGAAATGATCTATAAGTATTCTTTGCAGCTGGAGAATATGTTTCAAAGTACACAGCAAGACCTTTAACAGCATTTTTTTCAAAAGTTTCATAAAATACATTAAAATAAGTTAATTCTATGGGCGTTTTTATTTTTTAATATATATATTTTATTGATTTCAGAGAGGAAGGAAGAGGTAGAGAGAGATAGAAACATCAATGATGAGATAGAATCATTGATTGGCTGTCTCCTGCACGCCCCCTACTGGGGATTGATTCCACGACCGGACATGTGCCCTGACCGGGAATTGAACTGTTACCTCCTGGTTCATAAGTCAGTGCTCAATCACTGAGCCACACTATCCGGGCTGGGCATTCTTATTGTTTCAGATGAAGGGACACAGTTGTATTAATCACATTCAATATATGAACATGTTTATTACATCAATTTCATCAGCTCAGTTTAGAACTTATTTTACTTAGTAAAACCGCTTCCTTTTCAGACCATTTAATATCAAGTTAATCATCTGCAAATGGTGATTCAATTTAAATTCCTTATCCAAAGGCACTCTACAGCAATCAAATTTACAAGCATTAAAATAAAGTTCAACATGCTCCTGTCATAATACATTTGATTAATTCTAAATTTTGGGGTTTTTAGTATTCATTGTCAGAACTATAGTATGAGTAAAGTGCTGACCAGGAAGTCTTTTTGAATACAGGAGATATCTATCATCATTATCTTAGTATCTCCAATGAATATACAGTCCTTTTAAGCTGCATTTATAGTCCATTAAAAAATTAAAAACAGTAATTCACATTTGCAAAAGTCATGAAACATCTATTGATATGCAGATCTCTAATTTCTAATGTGAACACTGCTCTTCCTCAGTATGTATGCAATGTTTGATAAACATAAACAACTTTAAGATAATATTGCAGACATTTTTTCTTAGAGCTGCAATTTGCAAGTCTATTAAAAACTTCCAAGACTAGAAGCAGTAATGAATGTGTACTTTAGAGATTTTCCTAAGTAAATGGAGTGTTTGTGAAAAGAACTAGTAAGGTAACATCAGCCACTGACTTTCAGAAAACAATATCTAGCTCATTTGTATCATTAAAATCTTCTCTACATTCCAGTAAAGTTTGTCAATTCTTCTCCAAGATGATTGTAGGGAACATTCACGGTATTATTTTATGATATAGTACTCATGCCTCAGAGATCACTAATTTGTCTCATAAGCATTTAGGTTAGTTAGAACTCCTAGCAATATGGATTTTTAGGAATATATTTCAATCAGAAACTCCAGTACACCCAAACTGAGCGCTAATAGTTACACAGTAACAATTATCAAATGCACATCAGAAATATTCATTCATTCTGCTGCAATGAATCCCAAGAATAATGGGAGACTGTTTAATTTAGTGTAGGAAAAAGTTATTATGATCCAGCTTCTTGTCTTAATTGATTTCATAGAAATGAGTACTTGCATAATAGTATTAAAAATATTTCCAAGGATACTTTAATGTATTCACTCACTCAGGAACTAGTTACTGGACACCTATGTGCTAAGCACTAGACCAGATAACACATAGATAAATATATCTTTTCTTTCAAGAAGCTTAAAAGGAATTATACTTAAGAAACCTACAAAGTAATTTTGATTCCAAAACAAGAGGTACTAACGTGTATGCAAATAAAATGCAAATATGCTCTGAAGAAAGATTAAATTTCCGAACTGATGAGGCTGTTTTAAATCATCATCCTGAAATCAGCGATGAGAACTGTTACATGAGGTTTCACTTACCCTTACTTTAAGGTAACAAATTCACAGATGAAGTGAACTGAAATGTTTTTAATATTGATTATAAAAATATATGTTTCTATACAGGGGCTGATGTTTGAGAGTTAAAGAAGTTTATGTAGGATGGTGATGTGTTATAAAAGTTATCCTTAATAGGGTAGTGAATGGCCCCTTGTTCCCACAGCATTTACCACAATGGAAAACCCTGGATCATTAAATGTCTTTTAGAGTTCAATGAAAATTTTAAATAAGATTTCTGGACTGGACATACTGCCTTGCCTTGGCCTTTAGCTCCAAAATTTCTCAAGTCTCTTGGAAGGAACACCAGAGGGGAAAGCTCCTAGAAAGAATCCTCAGAGTTCTGGACACAACCCTATCTGAACTGCTTGAAAGTGCTAAGAGGAGCACACTTAACAGCTGTGCAAACCAGTCATCTTTCTGTAGTTTCCATAACCCGTGCCAAGCAGTGGCTTGCAGAGCCATTTTAATCCTGTTCCGGGTATTTAGAAATATAAGCTCATGTAGGAGAGATTAGAATGCTCTCTAGTACTTCAGAACTGAAAACTTTATAATTTTGTTAGTTGGAAATACAGTTTAAATACAGGATTGTATTGTGCTTTTTGACTTAGAAAACAAATTTCAAAAGATAATTTCCTTCTGTGTTTACACTATTTAATATTTTAAAATCTGACATGTTATGCACATTTGGAAAACAAAATCTGTTGAATGACATAACTTTGAATTATAGTAAAAGTGAAAAAAATTTGAGAAAATGACACCTGTTGTCTTTTTCTGATTAGAGTTATGTTATTTTCTGTTAATATCTAAGTACTAGTCTCTGTTTTGAACTCTTAGGATATTTCAACAAAATAATTTTGTGTATGGAAAAATTATTGTGTGACCAAAATTTCAGAAGACCCCAAAGTTAACTTGTAAGATGTGATACTGATTAACAAAGGGAAAACAATTATACATATATGCAGAAAATGTATTAACATATGGACTGATAGCTTAATTCAGAATTGAATAAAAACAATTGTGTATGCCATGCTGTCAAAATAAGTCTTTCAATTTAGTAATAAGTGATATTCAGAAAGGGTAATTTCTATTTATATTCATTTGGTATTTGCATTAGGGATTGTTTTTAAACTTCTCCTAAAACAGATATACTATTGTATATTTTAAAAATGGTCTTCAGAAGTTATAATTTAAGATGAAATTAGCAAAGGAAAAATCTGGAAAAAATCCCTTTTATTACCACTTAAAAATCAATATTAAGTTTTAAAAAAGCATTGCCATAAATTTCACATTAATCATCACTATGCACAGCATCACCTTGTACCTCATCAATACCTACTCCTATTGAGAAAACCCTGTGCTTATAACTATAACCACTGAGCCAGCCAGTATTAATTAAAATGACCTGCACCCTGACTGATATCGAAGTTATCTGAGAGAGTCAGTGTGGAGCCCAGCATGTTTAACTTATCAAGTGGAAGTGAAACAGACTGATACATAAGTACTGTAGAAGTATGCCTTATCTAATACCTTCTCTTAATGAATTCACAATTTGAAATTGCTTTTACCTTATAATCCAAGAAAGAATTCACTTGTTCTACTTCAGAATTACTTATCATGTCACTTTCTTCATCGTCAATAATTTCTATTTTCTGTAACACAGGTAGAGAAGTTTTCATAAATATAGATTTTATCATCATCACTACACTCAACAATGTACAGAGTGTATACATTCAATGTTCAGCTTTAGCTAAGGGATTATCTAGTCTAGGATATCCGGAATAAACACAGGTCCCCTAGTGTTAACACCCAGTGTTGAGTCTAAGCCCCTTCCCTCGATCTTCACTTGATTACTGCTTAGAAAATAGAAAATTACTGAAGGGAGGATAAGGGGGAAATTTATAATAGTGTCAACAATAAATAAATTTAATTTAATTTAAAACAAAATCACTGCTATACTATTTAAAATAGAAAAACAAAACAAAACAAACAAACAAACAGCAACAAAAAAAAACCCTTTCACAATATCCCTTAAAAAACAGGCATTCAAATTCTGCTTAAATAGTGCCCTCCAGTGACAGGGAAGTGTTTTCCTATAAGGGCAGTGTATCTAAAGGTAACCATACTTAACTGGTTTAAATATTTTTTAAGTCCTCACACATCTCTGCAATTTCTAATGTAAAATTTCAACATAAGACATGAATTGCAAAGTCAAATACATTTTTTAAACAATTCACTTATTTACTTCACTCCATTAGCTAAACAATTGAAAGCAGACATGTATGATGTAATGATCAAAATAGCGTGGGTATGTGTTTCCTTCACTGGACAGTAAGAAGGAAGAGTGAGAGAGATGCTAAACTGCCCTTAGTTTTAGAGTTAAGGTACAGAATAGTTTGTACAGTATCTTGTACACAGAAGGCACTCATTAAATATCTGTCAAAAGAATAAATAAAACAACTTAGCACTAATGAAAAGAATGATCAATAAGCTTCAACCCTGGGGCAAGGCAAGTTCTCTAATCCTGGAACATTTTTCCAAAAGCAAAACCAAAACATAAAACCAGCTCTAATTTTTACTTTTGCATATGAAAAACAGAGTTAAGGAAAAACAATTTTAAATGTTTAAGCCCAGCCAACCCAAAAGAATTTTTTAACAGAAAAAAGTTAAGCTAGAATTAGTCACTGGGCAGTCTTTTTAGAAGGAGCACATTAATAGAAACATATTGTAGGCAGAATTTGAAAACAAGATCCTACCCAGCAATATATATATAAGATTAAAAGTCACAAACAATCTTGGAATGATCATATTTGACATATTTTCTATGAGAGTACAATACCATAACAGGGGTTGTGACCTGTAGGCTTCTGAGTCAGAGGACAGCTGCAATTAAATTGCTTTCTAACGCTGCCTGGAGATGAATCTAATGTTTTGTTTTTGATTATAATCACTATAAATTCAGGACTTAATTCTGTCAGCTCTCAGCAGACCTCTGATTTGATCATTTTTATGTTATTTTTAAGATTCTCAATATATTTTGATTGGTTCTGGAATAAAGTAGCTAAGTAATCTAGGGAGGAAGGCACCAAAGGCCACTGTATAGATTTGTGCATATAAATAGATCTTATATGTCTTTGTGACTTGGTATGCATGAATAATTGGGGACACTCCAAAGCTACAGGCAGAGCATATCAACCTTTGAAAGTCTGGACTTTTGTCTCTGAAAATCAATTGCTCTTGAAAAATTAAGTGCCTAAGTGACTGTGGGTCACCCCATGCCATTTCTTCATTCATTATCTTCAAATGTCTGCTGCAGGGGAGATCCAGTTCAGAGAAATTCAGGCTAAAATGAGTATGTCTTTAGGGGAAAAGAGGTTCAATATGTAACTTGTATAATGTAGCTCAAATCTGGAGCAGAGAAGATTATTACTTGGTGGGATTTAAGAATACTAGCACAATTAATAATCGTGGGAAGCAATTATAACTACCTATATAATAAAAACATGATTCTGTCTCAAAATAAAAACTTGTTTTCCTATGCTCCCATCGAATGTAGTGTTAGAAGGGTCAAACATCAACTTAAGTCAGTACTAAAATCAACAAAATGCAATCCTAAACAATATTGTTCATGTAGAAAACATATATTGTTGATGTTTAATAAAAAAGAACAAAACTGTATTTTATGTGCTTAGCTTTTATTAAGGAGATGTGGCAAGATTACAGTGTTTGATAAACAATGTTTGTAATTAAAACCAGGGTAAATCTTGAAGTTACAGTCATTTTGTAACAGAAAAATCCATTATAGGGACCATTTTTTTTTCACATGTAGGGTGCTTATTCATAGTAAGGCCACAGGTTTTGTTCTCCTTGTCACAATGACCCCAAATTCCTGTTGACTCTGTTGTGAACTAAAGAACCATTTCCTCAGGTCCTCTGTTCTGAGCATGCCCCATAGGGGCCATTTTTAAAAAGTTGCAGTTAGGCACAAAACACTTATTCAAAAGCAAAAGCAAAGCACAATGACATTTGCCTTTATGTCTGACTTTAATACCATCTTGATATCTGTATTACTTGAAAGACTCAGAATATAAACAGATATTGCTAATAGAGATCCTTAGAGGACAGCTCTATATACCAATAATGCTTATATTTGTACAAAACCCAGTTTAATCCACACATAGCTTGTCTCTGCCTGCTATTCAATTGCTTAATACTGTTTTTCCTCCATTGATGCAATTTTTAAGCTAACTAACAGAGTCCAATTAAGTAGAAAGAAGAAAAGATTTCAAGCACACTATATAAGATAGATATGGTCTGAACAGAGACCTTGGAGTAAGGAATCCTTGGATACAAGTCCCAGAATCAACAAAGGCTTCCTTCATAATCTCAGGCTAAACTCTATTTTAATTCTGCCATCTATGAAATGAGAAGAAATCTGGTTTTTGCTAAATGTGTTGAAGAAAATAACTTGTTATGTATAAAATGTCCTATGTGTAGTAAGCATTAGATTTTTATATTTGCAATCTCTTAAATTGAAAAATCTCGGGTTAAATTGACAGTGCTTTAAATTTCATTTATTAAACTGTCAAAGATATAGAATTCCCTGGTAACGGTTCTGTTTTAGTTTGTAAAGTGGAGCTAGACTTTATTCTGAAAATACTAATATCATCACCAACAAGGAGCATATCCTTGAAATCCATCATGTAATGAGAAAATAATTTCAAAATATACATACCACATTATCTTCGGATACTGCATGGTGGTCCTCCTCCTTATCAGCCCTTGTCTCATTAGGAACAACTTCATTGGACTCTTCCATAGACAAAAAGGCCATGATTTCATTTTACATTCCTCAAAACTTTATTGAGAATGTTTTAGTCAAGATCAATTAAATAATCTATTTTAAAAGACACATATGGCAAATTCACTTCATATATGCTTTGTTGAGCCACTCTGCTTCTTAAATATGGATAGGTAAAAATACAAAGATGGTCACCATTGTGTTATTTATAACTGAAAAAAATGGAAGCAACCTATATGCTTAACCATGAGAATTGGAGAAGTCATTTTGGGCCTATCCCTACAATAAAAGCAATGAAGCTACTGAAAATGAAGTAGAAAAATAGTTGATAATTAATAAAATATTCATGATATGTTGGAAAGTGAATAAATAAAAGTGACAAAATCTACTATGTAGGCACACTAAAAAATGTGTACATATTCCTGGAGAAAGAAAACTAACACTATTTACATAAAAACATTGCCATTATTATTTCTGGATAAAATTACAGGCAATTTTTATTTTTCTTCCTTTTGTCTAATTTTACTTATTTTCTTCCATTTGCTTTCATAATTAAACATTTTTAAATGAACATGCATTACTCATTGCAATAAGAGAGAAGTGATAATTTTCAAATACATGATATGATATAAAGCTATAAATATAGCATGTTTCCAATTTTTTTTAAAAAAAGCAGGTGTTTGTGAATGCACACACACACACACTTGTACATATGTAGAGAAAACACTGTCAAAAACTTCCCCCACCTCCATTTTTAAAATGGTTATCACTGAGGGGTAGGGTTATTTCCAAAATTCTTATTGTATTTTCCAATGTTTTCTATAATGAAAATATATTCCTTTTATGATCAAAATTCAGTATTTAAAAACAAAGAGAAATAAAAGAAAAATTAATCCAGAGAAACCAGTCTACTAAAAGGTTCTCTGTGTTGAGGTAGAGGAAGTGGTTCGTTCACAGCATAGGATATCTACAATATAACCGCCTGTTTTAGATTACCCCTAACTCTACTTAGGAAAACAGGGAAGCAATGTTTCTCTCTGGTCTTCCTGCACAGCCATATTATGGAGATTATTTGCATAAATACTAGTGGAAGTCTTTAGCCCCTTGGTGACTGACATTTTATTTCACCATATAAAGCAGAACAAAAATATTTATCAGCCCTTGAGGTTTTTTCCAAATCCATTCCTTTCCGTGGAAAGACATATAGGTGTGCTCTGTATGAACATGGGGATGATTAGGAGAAAAACATGGTTGATCTAGGAACTCACGTATGAATACATAGATAATTAGTGTTTAAGCATCCAGGGAAATTTTACTGGAATTTTAATGCAAAGTTCAATTTATTTTTTAAAATATATTTTTATTGAGTTTAAAAGGAGGTTTGGGGTGGGAGAGAGAAATAGAAACATCAATGAAAGAGAAACATCAATTGGCTGCCTCCTGTATGCCCTCTACTGGGGATTGAGCCCTCAACCCACTGACCGGAATCCTGGTTCATGGGCTGATGCTCAACCACTAAGCCACACCTGTTGGGCTATTTTTAAAAAATAAAATAATGGAGAGAAACCAAGATGGCGGCATAGGTAAACACCGAAATTGCTGCCTCCTACAACAACTTCAAAAATATAACAAAAAGACAAAATGGACATCATCCAGAACTACAGGAAGGCTGGCTGAGTGGAAATTCTACAACTAAAAGGAAAGAGAAAAGCAATCTGAGACTCAGGAGCTGCAGAAGTAAAGTGCAAAGGTACGGAGGCTTGAGTGCGTGCGGAAAGGGGCTGGTACCTGAGGATGCGGCTGTCTTTATGAATCAGGAGGGAGTCACAAGCTCCCGACTGCTCTGAACTCTGGTTCCAGGAAGTCTCTGGGGACCCAGGACTCATACTGGGAGAAACTGGACTGTCTGGCAGCAGGCAGAACTCGGAACTTGAGGGCAGCTTTCCCTCAGAGGTGCTTGCAGCAATTAAATTACCGGGACACTGAGACACTCGGCCCCTTAGGGTAGGGCCAAGGACCAGCCATAGCTGCTTGCTCCGCCCTGTTGATTCCCTGAGACCCCACCCCACCCAGGCTGCGGCAGAGGCTTTTGCATATGAATACCCTGGCCCTTTGCAACCTGAAAATTACCTAACAAATTACAGCTGGGCCAGACAGACCCAGAACTTCCAAAAGAAAGCCCAAGGCCCCACAGGAGCTTGCATTGCTTCACAGCTGGGCCTCATCTGGGCACCTCCAAACTCCAAAAAAGGAAGGGGAATCTGCAGATATTTTCGTAGTTCCTGCTAGGTAACCTCAGGCAGAGACTAAATTAGCACCTCCTTAGATCCAAGAGCCAGTGTACCCAGTGGTCAGAGTGGGACCATCCAGATTACAACTCCTCAGATCCATAAGGGACACACTCAGGGGGCAGACTCAGTGAGCACCAAAGCCCCACTGAAGCAAGTCTTGCCCCAGAAGGGTGTCTCCAGCACAGAAGTTCTCCAACTGCAGACACAGCTGATTCTCACTGCCAATTGGACTGGAGGTCAATTCCTCCCAGTGATACCTACAACAATCAAGGCATAACTACAACAAGACTGTGCACAAAGCCCACAAGGGGGTGCACCAAGAGTGTCCACCTCAGGAAACTGGGGAGACTGAGCCACTGGGCCCTATAGGACACCTAGCACACAAAACCACTCTACCAACACAGGGAAGCATAAAAAATGCGGAGACAAAGAAACAGGTCACAAATGACAGAAATGGAGGAAAGCAAACAACTGGATATAGAGTTCAAAACCACATTTATAAGGTTTTTCAAGAATTTTATGGAAACCGCTGATAAATTTAGTGAGACCCTGGGGGATATGAAAAAAGACCAACTAGAAATTAAGCATACACTGACTGAAATAAAGAATAATATACAGAGATCCAACAGCAAAGAGGATCCCAAGAATCAAGTCAAAGATTTGAAATAAGAAGAAACAAAAAAAACCCAACGGAAGAAGCAAAAAAAAAAAAAAGAATCCAAAAAATATGAAGATAGTGTAAGGAGACTCTGGGACAACTTCAAGCGTACCAACATCAGAATTATAGGGGTGCCAGAAGAAGAGAGAGGGCAAGATATTGAAAACCTATTTGAAGAAATAATGACAGAAAACTTCCCCTACCTGGTGAAAGAAATAGACTTACAAGTCCAGGAAGTGCAGAGAACCCCAAACAAAAGGAATCCAAAGAGGACCACACCAAGACACATCATAATTAAAATGCCAAGAGCAAAAGACAAAGAGAGAATCTTAAAAGCAGCAAGAGAAAACCATTTAGTTACCTACAAGGGAGTACTCATATGACTGTCAGCTGATTTCTCAACAGAAACTATGCAGGCCAGAAGGGAGTGGCAAGAAATATTCAAAGTGATGAATGCCAAGAACCTACAACCAAGATTACTCTACCCAGCAAAGCTATCATGTAGAATTGAAGGTCAGATAAAGAGCTTCACAGACAAGAAAAAGCTAAAGGAGTTCATCACCACCAAACCAGCATTATATGAAATGCTGAAAGGTATTCTTTAAGAAGAGGAAGAAGAAAAAGGAACTCTTACCATTTGCCACAGCATGGATGGAACTGGAGAGCATTATGCTAAGTGAAATATGCCAGTCAGAAAAGGATAAATACCACATGATCTCACTCATTTGTGGAATATAATGAACAACATAAACTGATGAACAAGGATGGATCCAGTGACGAAGAGGCATTGATTGGACTGTCGGGCCTTGGAGGGAAGGTAGGGGAGGGTGGGGGTAAGGGGGAAAGATCAACCAAAGGACTTATATGCAAGCATATAGGCCTAACCAATGGACACGGACAATGGGGTGGTGAGGGCATGAGCGGGTGGGTGGGGGGAGTAGGGGGTAACATGGGGATGAGGACACATATGTAATATCTTAATCAATAAAAAATATATTAAAAAAGCGAAAAAATTTAAAAAAAATAAAAAATAAAATAAAATAATGGTTCCTAGACAGAAGAAGCTATTGTCTATTTGTTATTTAGAGATTTCAAATCACAGGCTTTTCAATTCCTACATAATCGGCAACTAAATGAAATGAAGGGAAGGAAAATTGTCATCAAGTTTAGTTTCATAGCTGGTATTAGTACTGGAACCCTCAGAATAAGGGTTATTTTGTTCATCAACAACGTCCTTACTGGAATCACTTCCTCATATTTTTTTACTCAGTTCTGCTTTACCAGAAACATGCTCATTCATGGTTAATTATAAAATGTAAACAAAAACTGTTTTGAGGATCCCTAAAATAAAAAGTTGTGAAGTGATACAGCTGTATAAGGCATGTTTTCTTTAACTTACAGATAGCTTCTACGTTAGTGAAAGCTTGAAAGTTAAACATTGCCAATGTTTCTGGTTATTGCCCCCCAAAATCAACCTTGCCAATTGGAAACTAAACAAGTAAGTGGAATTATTAATCAGTGAAAACTCTAGAGAGTATTCTATGTGGTGTCCATAGTAACTTTATGTAGATTTATTTTTCATGTGCACACCCACATAATAGATAAAGCTAAAAAAAGATTTCGTTATGAAATTTTTTTTAATATATTTTATTGATTTTTTACATAGAGGAAGGGAGAGAGATAGAGAGTTAGAAACATCGATGAGAGAGAAACATCGATCAGCTGCCTCCTGTACATCTCCTACTGGGGATGTGCCCGCAACCCAGGTACATGCCCTTGACCGGAATC
Source organism: Myotis pilosus (assembly GCA_036010255.1). Classification (NCBI taxonomy): domain Eukaryota; kingdom Metazoa; phylum Chordata; class Mammalia; order Chiroptera; family Vespertilionidae; genus Myotis; species Myotis pilosus. The sequence continues at coordinate 4,331,914 of JASKON010000009.1, read as the reverse complement.
GAACCTGGGACCTTTCAGTCCGCAAGCCGACGCTCTATCCACTGAGCCAAACCGGTTTTGGCTTCGTTATGAAATTTAACATTATAGATATTCATTTTGCCATACTTTAAACAATTTGTTTCTCAAAGTAGTAGAAATCTTGAAAATTGCTCAACCATAAATATATTTGGTGGACACAGAACTTGAAATTAAGAAATTGAGTCATCTATTACTTCTGTAACATTTGCAGTTAGGTGAGGGATAAAGCCAGGTAGCTAGGATTTTTATTGTTGTTGTTGTTTGTTTGTTTTTAATCAATATCAACCACAACTTCTCTTTCCTCCATACAGGAAAAGAAAATGGAATAAGTTAAGGAGAGGTAAAAAGTGAAAGTTAGAGGTAAGTCAGAAGTTCTTTATCAGGGAAGTACCTATTCTATCAGAAGCAAAATAATGAAATTGAAACTGCTGAAGACCAACAGCATCTTTTGGTGACTTTGGCTAAACCTGCCTTTTATTGTATTTTGAAAATGGTCCTTGTTTTTGCTTGTAGAAATTTTTTCTAGAAACGTTTTTTCATCCTTACTTGAGGATATGTTTATTGATATTTTGAGAGAAAAGGAAAGAGAGAGGGAGAGAGAGAGAGGGAGAGAGAGAGAGAGAGAGAGAGAGAGAGAGAGAGAGAGAGAGAGAGAGAGATGAGAGAGAAACATCCATAAATTGCCTCCTGTAAGACCCCAATCAGGTATCAAACCTGAAACCTAGGAATGTGACCCAACCAGGAATGACACTCAAACCAACTGGGTCACCCGGCCAGGGCTTTTAGTGTGATTTTTAATTGATTTTAACAGGTAAAACGTAAGACCTGATTTAAAAACACTTTTCTTTTCTTCTTGGACATTTGGAAGAGATTATCAATGGCCATATTATAAAGGACCCTGAATTTCAAGTTGTTACATTTTTTGAATTGTGTGGTCAGGTACTCTTTATTCTGTCTCTCTATAACTATAATGTCATGCAGTTAATGAAAATCTCAAAGTAAACAAAAATTTAACTACATTCTCATAACTGGAAAGTAATATGTTTAATGTATTTTAAAGGTATGATATTAGTCTAGGCCAGATGAATCAATTCACTTAATTATCATAAAAAGATCACCCAATTAAGCCACTCAGATTACTATTCTGCATCAGCAAAATGAGGAAGCAAATAGGACAGTATTTAAAAAAAGGGTCTTTTCAGTACTTGAACATTCTTTTATGATTTTATGGTGCAATTTCTGATGAAAATGAAAAGCTTACCATGCAGTTGTAAAAAATAAACCACCAAGAGGAATTCTAGGCAATCTTACTTCCCATAAAGTATTTTTTGATCCATGCCTTCAATTCTCTCTCCTTTTTCACATTAGATCTTGATTACTCTGCCAGCTCTCTAGAGAACACACTATTAAATGACAAAGGTTGCCAGTGTAGAAGCAGTGGTACATTAGCAACATTAAAATTTGCTCACTTTTTTCCCCCATTAATTCCTTATTTTTTAAAATTCCTTCTTGGATGGCGGGGAGTGGGAGATGGGAAATTAAACTCTCCTTAGGGGTTTATGTAATTTTGTTTTATCATATTTATTTCCTCACAGCTTTCCCATCCACCCATAGAAACACACAGTCATTCTCTAAACATCTGTTTATGAATCAGTGAAAATACTCAAGTACTCCCAGGCATAGTAAATACAACTATTAGGCAAAAATGGTTTAATGGACACCTAGATTAGAAATAAGGGGCTTGAAAATAATAATGGCTTCTCTTTTTTTTCTGATTCACAGCTTTTCCATACACTAAATTCTCTGTTATGATCTTCATCAATATCTATAACAAATGTTGGTAAGAAAGAAAATACATGGCCCTCTCAATATTAACAGCTTTTATATCCCTTTCATTACTCAACCTACTGCAATCTGGTTGTCTATCTCACCCATGCAATTGCTTTTTCAAAGAATTCCTTAAACACTGAATCCAATGGCTTCTCATTCATTTTTTTGTAAATTTTATTTTCCCCGCTTTATTGAGGTATAATTGGTATACAAAATTGCACCTAATAAATGTATACAGTTTGGTGGCCTGGTGCATGAAATTCATGCACAGGGTGGGGGGTGTCCCTCAGCCCAGCCTGCACCCTCTTCAATCTGGGATCCCTCTCACAATCCGGGATGACTGGCTCCGAATCACTCACCTGCCTGCCTGCCCAAACACCCCTAACCACTCTGCCTGCAGGCCCACTTGCCCCCAACTGCCCCCAACTGGCCTTCTTACCCCAACTGCCCCTCCAGTGGGCCTCATGGCCCCCAACTGACCTCCCCAGCCAGCCTCATGGCCCCCAACTGCCCTACCTAGCTAGCCTCATGGCCCCTGACTGCCCCCCCCCTTGCTGGCCTGTTCACCCCCAACTGCCCCTCGCCAGCCTGCTCACCTCCAATTGCCCCCCCCCCATTGCCAGCCTGCTCTCCCCTAACTGCCCTCCCCTACCGGCCTAATCACCACTAACCACTTCTGCCTCAGCCCCACCACCATGGCTTTGTCCAGAAGGATGTCTGAAAGGTCTCTTGGTCTATTAACATATTACCATTTTATTTTATTAGTATATATACACATACATACATACATACATACATATTCCTGTTACTATCACTACAGTCTAGGAAATAAACATATTCATCAGCTTCAAAAAAGTCCTTGTTCCTTTTTTGGTGTTCAGAACACAACATGAATTATCCTCTTAAGTTTTTAAGTATACAATTCTTTATTGCTAACTATAGGCACTATGTTGTTCAGCAGATCTCTGGAACTTACTCCTCTTGTATAATTGTAACTTTATACCCCTTGAACAACAACTCCCTATACCCCTCTGCCCAATTCCCAGGTACCACGATTCTATTGTCCACTTGTATACCTTGGACCATTTTATTTTTTTTAAATATATTTTATTGATTTTTTTACAAAGAGGAAGGGAGAGAGATAGAGAGTTAGAAACATCGATGAGAGAGAAACATCGATCAGCTGCCTCCTGCACATCTCCTACTGGGGATGTGCCCGCAACCCAGGTACGTGCCCTTGACCGGAATCGAACCTGGGACCTTTTAGTCCGCAAGCCGACGCTCTATCCACTGAGCCAAACCGGTGTTGGCTACCTTGGACCATTTTAGATACCTCATATGAGAGGAATTTCTACTCAACCTATATGAGATAGTTGAGAGAATAACCCCTCTTCCTCATGAAATCTCTCTCTTTCTTTGGTTTTATAAATAATATAATATCCTGATCCTTTTGTGCCTGAATGTTCTTTCAATGGCACCCTTTTATACTCCAGTTCCCAAATATAGATTGTTCTTAACACACAGTCCTTGTCTATCGTACTCTCTTGTTTTCCATTTTCTCACTTAACTATATTTTCTATATCTATGGTTAGATATTATTTTGGCCTCACGGTGGGTTACTCCCAGATATCTTCTCATGTTTCAATTCCTCTTCTGATTTCCATACCCAAATTATTGAAGGGTATGCTGTAAAGCTCCACATGGATGTCCTGCCATCATCTAAAATGCAACACATGCAAAACCGAATTCTGAATTTATCTTTACACATCATGCTATCCATTTAATGCAGTGCCAATAAAAATATTAAATGAATTATGGGGAGGGGACTTGTGGAAAGAAATTTTAAAGTTCATCTAGAAGAATCAGTGTGTTTTTGTTACAAGAGCTAAGAATAATGAGAACCCTACGAAATATTTACAGATTTTATAAAGCCACAGTTATAATCAGATCAATGTAACATAAGAAATTCAGAATTTGACCCACATGATATGTATGTACACATATATGAATGTGCATGTACATTTATATGTATACCAGAGGCCCGGTGCATGAAAATTTGTGCACTCAGGGCGTCCCTCAGCCTGGCCTGTGACCTCTTGCAGTCCAGGACCCCTTGGGGGATGTCCACCTCCCTGGGGAGTGGGCCTAAGCTGGCAGTCAGACATCCCTCTGGCATCCCAGGAGCCCTTGGGAGATGTCTGACTAATGGCCTAGGCCCACTCCCCAGGGGAATGAGCCTAAGATGGCAGTCAGACATCCCTCTGACAGCCTGGGAGCCCATGGAGGAACAGGCCTAAGCCATTAGTTGGACATCCTTAGCACTGCCATGGAGGCAGGAGAGGCTCAGACCACTGCCACTGTGCTGGCCAGCCATGAGCTGGTTTCTGGCTGAGCGGCATTCCCCCTATGGAAGCACACAGACCATCAGGGAGCAGCTTCTGCATTGAGTGTCTGCCCCCTGGTGGTCAGTGCACATTATAGCTACCAGTCATTCCTGGTCATTCTGCCATTAGGGTCAATTTTCATATTTCCCTTTTATTATATAGGATTTATTATATAGGATATATACTAGCCTGACTATTATCATACTGTCTTTTAAAATATATATGCTTTACATAAACTCACTGGAAAATGATTAATTGTTTAATAATGAGTATAGGAGGAATTTGTTAATAATTTGGAAAAACAAAATTGGGTATTTTCCTCACACATTTTAAAGCAAAATAAATTCAAATGTAATAAGTATCAAGTTGTAAAAATGAAATCATAAAGATATAAGTAAATATAGAGGTATGTTTACATAATTGTAGTACAAAGAAAGAATTTGTAATTATGACACCAAAGTCAGAAACCATAAAGGAAGGTATTGGTATATCTGACAATATAAAAATTAAAGGGTAGTGGAGGCCAGGGGATTGTCAAGGGCGGGGGAAAAAAAGGAGACATAAAATACTTCCATTGACTTATGTATTAGAAATATGTATGATTTAACTAGCTTTCCGAGATTAATAATGAAGAAATTATTATTTGAAATATTTGCTTCAAATAAAAATTGTTTACTCATCTGAAAAAAAAATTAAAGTAAAACAATCCAAAGTCTATGGGACACAGTGAAAGCAGTCCTGAGAGGTAAATTCATAGCTCTACAGGCCTACATCAAAAAACAAAACAAAACAAAACAAAAACCAAGAAAAATGGTAATAAATTACCTAACTCTAGAACTTAAAGAATTAGACAGAGAGAAACCAGGAAAGCCCAGGGTGAATAGAAGGAAGGAGATAATAAAGATCAGAGCAGAAATAAATGACCAAAAAAAACAATATAAAGATCAATGAAACCAAGAGCAGGTTAACTGAAATGATAAACAAGATTGATGAACCTCCAGCCAGGCTCACCAAGAAGCAAAGAGAGAGGACCCAAATAAACAAAATCAGAAATGAAAGAGGCAAAAGAACACAGACCACACAGAAATACAAAGGGTTGTAAAAAAATACTATGAACAACTCTATTCCAACAAACTAAGCAACCTGGAGGAAATAGACATAGTCCTAGAAAACTACAACCCTGCAAAACTCAATTGAGAATCAAAAATCTGAATAGGCCAATAACTAAGGAGAAAATTGAAGCAGTCATCAAAAAACTTCCAGCAAGCAAAAGCCTGGGGCCAGATGGCTTCACAGGGAAATTTTACCAAACATTCAAAGAAGAATTAAAACCTATCCTTATAAGGCTATTCTAAAAAATTAAAAAGGAAGGCACATTTCCAAGCTCTTTCTATGAAACCAGCATTACCCTAATCCCCAAACCAGATAAAGACAGCAAAAAGAAAGAGAATTACAGGCCAATATCCCTAATGCACATAGATGCTAAAATCCTCAACAAAATGCTAGCAAATCGGATCCAGCATTACATTGGAAAGATCATACACCATGACCATGTGGGATTTATTCCAGGGATGCAAGGATGGTACAATATCTGCAAATCAATAAACATGATACATCACATAAACAAATTGAGAGACAAAAAAATCACATAATCTTATCAATCTATGCAGAAAAGGCATCTGACAAACCCAACACCCTTTCCTGATAAAAACTATTAGCAAAGTGGGAATAGAGGGACCATATCTCAACATAATAAAAGCCTTATATGACAAATCTACAACCAACATCATACTTAATGGGCAAAACTAAAACCATTTCCCCTAAAAACAGGAGCAAGACAGGGATGCCTACTTTAACCATTACTGGTCGACATGGTACTGGAAGTGCTAGCCATAGCGATCAGACAAGAAGAAGAAATAAAAGGCATCCAAATTGGAAAAGAAGTAAAACTGTCATTATTCACAGGTGACATGATACTGTACATAGAAAACCCCAAGGACTATCAAAAATCTACTAGACTTTATAAATAAATTTGGCAATGTAGCAGGATACAAAATTAACACCAAGAAATCTATGGCTTTTTTATACACAAATAATAAAATGTCAGAAAGAGAAACTAAAAAAAAAAAAAATCCCATTTATCACTACACAAAAAAAATTAAGATACCTAGGAATAAATTTAACCAAGGAAGTAAAGGACCTGTACTCATAAAATTACAGGATGCTGAAAAAAGAGATAGGGGAAAACATAAACAAATGGAAGAATATACCATGTTCATGGGTTGGTAGAATCGACATCATTATAATGTCCATATTACCCAAAGCAATCTATAGATTCAGTGCAATCCCCATTAAAATACCAACAGCAAACTTCAAAGACCTAGAACAAACTATCCAAAAATTCATATGGAATAAAAAATGACCCTGAATAGCTGCAGCAATCTTGAGAAAGAAGAACAAAGGAGGCAAGAGCATACAATGGAATCAAGACAGTCTCTTCAATAAATGGTGTTGGAAAAATTGGACAGATACATGGAAAAAATGAAACTGGACCACCAACTTATGCCATACAAAAAAAATAATCTCAAAATTGATAAAGAACTTAAACATAAGATGGGAAACCATAAAAATCTTAGAAGAAGCCATAGGCAACAAAATAGTAGTCATTTGTCGGAGCAATATCTTTACTGGCACAACTGCTAGGGCAATGGAAGCTAAGGAGAAAATAAACAAATGGGACTACATTAAAATAAAAAGCTTCCACACAGCAAAAGAAACCATCAACAAAACAACAGGAAAGCCCACTGCATGGGAGAACATATTTGCCAATGTTATCTTTGATAAGTGTTTAATCTTAAAAATTTATAGATAACTCATACAACTTAACAAAAGGAAGACAAACAATCCAATCAAAAAATGGGTAAAGGGCAAGCCCTCCCCCCCACACAAAAAAAATAAAGGAAAAAAAAAATGGGCACAGGACCTAAATAGACACTTTTCAAACGAGGACATACAGAAGGCCCAGAGACATATGAAAACATGCTCAAAGTCACTAATCATCCGAGAGATTCAAATCAAAACAACAATGAGGTACCATCTCACACCTGTCAGAATGGCTATCATCAACACATCAACAAATGACAAGTGCTGGAGAGGATGTGGAGAAAAAGGAACTCTCGTGCACTGCTGGTTGGTATGCAGACTCCTGCAGGCACTGTGGAAAACAATATGGCATTTACTTACAAAATTAAAAATGGAACTGCCATTTGACCCAGTAATCCCACTTCTAGGAATATATTCCAAGAAACCAGAAACACCAATCAGAAAGGATATATGCATCCCTTTGTTCATAGCAGCACAATTTACAATGGTTAAGATTAGGAAACTGCCTAAGTGCCCATCAGCAGATGAGTGGATTAAAAAGCTGTCGTACATCTACACAATGGAATACTATGCTGCTGTAAAAAGGAAGGAACTCTTACCATTTGCAACAGCATGGATAGAACTGGAGAGCATTATGCTAAGCGAAATAAGCCAGTAGGAGAAAGATAAATATCATATGATCTCACTCATTTGTGGAGTCTAATGAACAACATAAACTGATGAACAAAAGTAGAACCAGAGGCATAGAAGCATCAAACAGAATGTCAAACCTATGAAGAAAGGAGGGGGTGCTGAGGGGGGTAAGAGATCAACAAAGGACTTGTATGCATGCATTTAAGCATAACCAATGGACACAGATTAGGGGTGAGCTGGGGGTGGGGGCGATCAGGGAGAGGTCAATGGGAGAAAAAGGAGCCTTATGTAATATTTTAAATAATAAAGAATTTATTTTTGTTTTTTTTTTAAAAAAGGACTACAAATGTTGGTGCAGATATTGAGAAAAGGAACCCTTGTACACTCTTGGTGGAAATGTAAATTTGTACAACCATTATGAAAAAATAGTATGGAGATTCCTCAAAACATTAGCAATCCCTCTTCTGATTATGTAACCAAAGATATTAGATCAGTACCTCAAAAAGGTATTTTCACTTCCATGTTCATTGCAGCAATATTTACATTGGCTAAGATATGAAAATAACCTAAGTGTCTGTTGACAGATGAATAGGTAAATAAATTTATATATTTTTATACATTTATGCATAAATTTATATATAATCTATAATAATGAAAGCATAATATGTCAATTAGACTGGATGTCTTTCCAGATGAAGCTGGGGCTGCAAGGGCTGAGCCCCTTGCATGAATTTCATGCATTGGGCCTTCCCCTGGCTGCCAACACCAGCTTCCCTCTGGCACCTGGGACCCAGTGTTCTCTTTGGCCGCCGGCAGGCACCTGGGACCCGGGCTTCCCTCACAGCCCTAGATTCATCTGGAAGGACATCCAGTCTAATTAGTATATTGAGCTTTTATTATTATAGACTAGAGACCTGTTGCATGAAAAGATTCATGCAATAGGCCTTCCTTTCCCCTGGCTGCCTGCACTGGTTTTCCTTCAGCACCGGGGACCCAGGCCTTCGCTCCAGCCAGAGCCGCCTTCAAAGCCTTTGCTGCTCTGGCCAGGCCGCTTTGATCGCTGCTCCAGTCGGAGCAGCTTTGATCATTGCTCCAGCCGGAGCAGCCTTCAAAGCCTTTTCTGCTCGAGCCAGAGCCGCTATGATCGCTGTTCCCGCCGGAGCCACCTTCAGTCTTCGCTCTGCTGCCTCCGGCCTACATATGCAAGTTAACCGCCATCTTTGTTGGTGGTTAATTTGCATATCTCACTGATTAGCCAATGGGAAGTGTAGCAAAGGTATGGTCAATTACCTTGTTTGTCTATTATTAGATAGGATAATAGAATATTATTCAACTGTAAAAAAGAGATCCTGCCATTTGTAAAGACACAAATGAAACTGGGGACATTATGCTAATTGAAATAGACACAGAAAAAATAGTACTGCATGATCTCACTTATATGTGGGATTTTAAAAAGTCAGATACATACAAGCAAAGAGTAGGATGATAGTTACCAGGGTGGGGAGGTGGGGAAAATGGGAGATAATTATTAAAGGGTGTAAAGTTTCAATTACATAAGATGAATAAGTTTAGAGATTTAAAGTACAACACAATTATAATTAGCAATACTATACTGATTACTAGAAATTTGCTAATCGATTAAATTTCAGTGTTCTTATCATACACAACAAAAAGGTAACTATTTGAGGATATGTGAATTAGCTTATTTTAGTAATCATTTTACTATGTATATGTATAGAAAAGCATATACTTTAAATATATATGTATCATTGAAACATAGAAGAAAATAAATCCATTTCTTTTAATATGTTTGACCAAATATTTTGAGTTTAGATTTAAAGTCCAGTAAGCTGAAAATAAACTAATAATGCATCAAATTTACAAAAGCTATAATTAGGATGTGCAGCATATAAAATACCTTGAGAGCTTCCTTCAGACAAACAGATGGATGCTTCATCATTTCTGTCATTATCTTCTTCTACTTCAGGACCGGCTTCCTCTCTTGTTGTGATTGCAGACAAAGAACCGGACTCTGGATGCTCAGAAAAATCAGCAGGGCCTCCCCTTGGAGGTGGAACTTCAATCCCCATTAAACGATACTTTCTTCTTCGATTCCCAATCCAAGTCTTTATAAGAGAAATACAAGAGGAAGCTTTGTAAACATGGAAACTTAGCAGTCTAATCATTAAAATAATGAATGGATGCTGCATAAAACATGATTAAAAGGATTAAATAGGTACCTAGAATAATCAAATTTTATTATTAATCAATTAGTTAAAATAAAATAATTGTTTTCAATTTTTACATATCTCATTAGCAAAAAGATGGCATTCATTTAAATATTCAGACTTTCAAGAAACATGTTGAAGAATGCATTTTGATTTATATATTTATTTCTGTAGAAAATAATCCACCAAATCTTTCAAAAGGAACTTTAATTGGTTCCTTCTCTAAAGGGACCACACATATAGCTGAAATCACAATTCAGCTCCCATTTTGAATCTTGCTCTTTATAGGTGAAAATGTGGTTTCTGTTAACTTTGGCTCCATGATGGTTACTTGGGTATTTCATGTATTCTAAATTTTCATTTTATTGGATTTAGAACCAGTTAAAAAATGTTTACATTAAAATAAGTTTGTCCTAACTGGTTTGGCTCAATGGGAGCATCGGCCTGCGGACTAAAAGGTCCCAGGTTCGATTCTGGTCAAGGGCATGTACCTCGGATGCAGGCACATCCCCAATAGGGGGTGTCAGGAGGCCGCTGATTGATGTTTCTCTCTCATTGATGTTTCTAACTCTCTATCCCTCACTTTTCTTCTCTGTAAACAATCAATAAAATATATTTTAAAAAATAAAATAAGTTTAAAGTCACAGGAAGTTGAAGAGATAGGTCTTCATTCAGTTGCCTCCAGTTAGCATTTTACATAATTATAGCATAAAAACAAAAACAGGAAACATATTACAAAATATGTGTATACAATTCCATGTTTCCTTATCACACCATTGTTCTTCCCTTCCCTCCTACCATTTCCAACACCTGACAAATAATAATCTATATTTTTGAGAATGTTATATAAATGGAGCCATATAGCATGTGACTGTTAATTTTTAATTTATATATTTACTAGAGACTCAGTGCACAAAATTTATGCACTGGAGGGAGGGTCCCTCAGCCTGGCCTCCTCCCTCTCGCAGTCTGGAAGCCCTCAGAGGATGTCTGCCTGCCAGCTTGTGGCTGGATGGCCTTCTGCTGCTGCACAGCTTGCTGCTTGAGCTTCAGCAGCTGCTGCACATGCTCAGGCTGTGACACCATGGCCTGTCCTGTGAACACCATCGAATGGGTGAGTCAAGCATGGAGGCAGGCTCACCCTGAGTTCCCTGCACTTCCTTGAGTCACTGAGTTGTTCAGACTGCCTGCCTTCTTAAGAGAACAGCACCAGAATCTGGCCTAAGACGGCAGTTGGACATCCATCTCTCAGTCCAGGCCCCTCAGGGGATGTAGCAGTGTGCCAAGCATCAGGTGGCCAGGGAGAAGCCCGAATTGGGGCCGGACGCCAAGCTGCTGGCACTCATCCTGGCTTGATGCGCCCACTGCCCCTGCTCAATAGTATTGCCGCGGAGTTGGGAGAGGCTCCCCCCATGGCAACTGTGCTCACCAGCTGTGAGCCTGGCTTCTGGTTGAGCAGTGCTCCCTGGGTCGGGGCGCACTGACCACCAGGGGGCAGCTCCTGCATTGAGCGTCTGCCCCCTGGTGGTCAGTGAACATCATAGTGACTGGTCGTTCCAACAGGCATTCCACAATTCAGTCGATTTGCATGTCAGGGTTTTATTACATAGAATTTTGCATGTTACATTTTTATTGTCTTAAGTTTTACATATGTCTCCTTTTTCCCTGATTAACGCCCCCACCCATTCCCACACCCAAGGGCAAGCCCCCAGCGCCCCAGTGTCTATGTCCATTGGTTATGCTAATATGCATGCATACAAGTCCTTTGGTTGAGTTCTAAACACCCCTACTTCCCCTGTAATTTGTCTCTGGATTTATTTTTGCTCAACAGTTTATGTTGGTCATTATATCCCACATATGAGTGATATCATGTGATGTTTATCTTTCTCTGACTGGCTTATTTTGCTTAGCATAATGCTCTCCAGTTCCATCCATGCTGTTGCAAATGGTAAAAGTTGCTTTTTATAGCAGTGTAGTATTCCATTGTATAGATGTACCACAGTTGTTTTTTTTTTAATTTTTTTTATTGATTTAAGGTATTACATATGTGATCTTACCACCACATTGCTCCCCACTTCACCCCCCCCACTCATAGCCTCAACCCCTATTGTCTGTGTCCAAGGGTTAGGCTTATATGAATGCATACAAATACTTTGGTTAATCTCTGCCCCTTACCTCCACCCTTCCCTACCTTCCCTTTGAGGTTTGACAGTCTGATCGATGCTGCTCTGTCTCTGGCTCTGTTTCTGTTCATCAGTTTATGTTGTTCATTATATTCCATAAATGAATGAGATCATCTGATATTTATCTTTCTCCTACTGGCTTATTTCGCTTAACACAATGCTCTTCAGTTCCATCCATGCTGCTGCAAATGGTAAGAATTCCTTCGTTTTTACCACAGCATAGTATTCCATTGTGTAGATGTACCATTGTTTTTTAACTCACTCATCTGCTGATGGGCACTTAGGCTGTTTCCAAATCTTAGCTATGGTGAATTGTGCTGCTATGAACATAGGGGTGCATATGTCTTTTCTGACTGGTGTTTCTGATTTCTTGGGATACAGTCCTAGAAGTGGGATTACTGGGTCAAATGGAAATTCCATTTTTAATTTTTTGAGGAAACTCCACACTGTCTTGCACAGTGGCTGCCCCAGTCTGCATTCCCACCAGCAGTGCAAGAGGGTTCCTTTTTCTCCACAACCTTGCCAGCACTTGTCATATGTTGATTTGTTGATGATAGCCATTCTGACAGTGTGGATGGTATCTCATTGTTGCTTTGATTTGCATCTCTCAGATGATTAGTGACTGAGCATATTTTCATATGTCTCTCAGCCTTCTGTATGTCCTCTTTCGAAAAGTGTCTATATAGGTCCTTTGCCGATTTTTTGATTGGGTTTTTTATCTTCCTTTTGTTAAGTTGTATGAGTTCTCTGTAAATTTTGGAAATTAAATCCTTATCTGATATAGCATTGGCAAATATGATCTCCCATGCAGTGGGATTTCTTGTTGTTTTATTGATGGTTTGTTTTGCTGTGCAGAAGCTTTTGATTTTGATGTAGTCCCATTTGTTTACTTTCTCCTTAGTCTCCATTGCTTAAGGAGTTGTATCAGTAAAGATATTGTTATGACATATGTCAATATTTTGCTGTCTATGGAGTCTTGTAGAATTTTGGGGTTTCCCATCTTAGATTTACTAGCATGTACTTTAGCCATTTTGACTTTGTTTTTTGTATGGTTTAAGTTGGTGATTTAGTTTCATTTTTTTTGCATGTATCTCACCAAATTCCCAGCACCATTTATTGAAGATACTGTCTTGACCCCATTGTATGCTTTTGCCTTCTTTGTCAAATATTAATCGAGCATAATGACCTGGGTCAATTTCTGGCTTCTCTGTTCTGTTCCATTGGTCTATATGTCTGTTCTGTGCCAGTACCAGGCAGTTTGGAGACCGTGGTTTGGTAATATAGCTTAATATTTTGTATTGCGATCCCTCCAATTTTGGTCTTCTCTCTCAGTATTGCTGTGGCTATTCTGGGTATTTTTTTTTATTCCAGATGAATTATTGGAGAGTTTGTTCTAGATCTTTGAAATATGCCTATGGTATTTTAATGGGAATTGAATTGAATCTATAGATTGCTTTGGGTTGTAAGGACATTTTACTGATGTTGATTCTATGAACATGGTATGTTCTTCCATTTGTTTATGTCTTCTTCTATCTCTTTTTTTTTTCAGTGTGCTATAATTTTCTGAGTATAGATCCTTTACTTCCTTGGTTCAATTTATTCCTAGGCATCTTCATTTTTTTTGTTGTTGTTGTTGCAATGGTAAATGTTATTTATTTTAGTTTCTCTTACTGTGAGTTCATTATTGTATAAAAAAGCCATAGATTTCTGGGTGTTAATTTTGTGCCCTGCTACACTGCTGAATTTATTTATTAATTCTAGTAGTTTTTGATGGAACACAGTGAAAGCACTACTGAGAGGGAAGTTCATAGTGTTACAGGAGTACTTCAAATAAACAAGAAAAACTGGTAATAAATCATCTAACTCTGTAACTTGAAAAATTAGAAAGAGAGCAACAAAAAAGTTGAGAGTGAGCAGAAAGAAGGAAATAATAAAGATCTGAGCAGAAATAAATGACATAGAGCCAAAAAAAATTACAAAAGATTAATGAAAACAAAAGCTGGTTCCTTGAAAGGATTAGAAATATTGATAAACCTCTAGCCAGGCTCACAAAGAAGCAAAGAGAGAGGACCAATATAAACAAAATTAGAAATGAAAGAGGCAAAATAACAACAGACCCCACAGAAATACAAAGAATTATAAAAAACAAAAATACTGTGATCAACTCTATTCCAACAAACTGGTCAACCTAAAAGAAGTGGACATATTCCTAAAAATCTACAACCTTCCAAAACTCAATCAGGAAAAATAAAAAAAATCTAAATAGACCAATAATTATGGAGGAAATTGAAGCAGTCATCAAAAAACTTCCAACAAACAAAAGCCTTGTACCATATGGCTTCACAAGGGAGTTTTATCAAATATTCAAAGAAGAACTAAAACTTATTCTCCTCAGACTATTCCAAAAATTTCAAGAGGAAGGCACAGTTCCAAGCTCTTTCTATGAAGTCAGCATTACCCTAATCCCAAAACCAGATAAAGAGAATACAAAGAAAGATACAAGCTTCCTAATGCACTGAACTCATTTGTGGCGAGACTCTGGGGTCCCAGACTTCTATGGGGAGAAACTGAACTGTCTTGCAGTGGGTTGGAAAGCTAGGGTGGCTTTCTTGCAGAGCTGCTAGCAGGGATCATTGTTGCTGTGGGGGCACGGGAGTCCTGGATGCAGAGGGACTGGGGGACGCAGAGACGTGGAGTCACGGAGAGGCTGACGAGAGCCATTGTTGTTTGCTCTGCCCTGGTGACTCTCTGAGATCCTGCCCCACTCAGTTTACATCCCCGTCCAAGCTGTGCACAGTGGCACGAAGGAACCACCTGCGCTTTTGCAGCATAACCTAACAAACTGCAGCTGGGTCAGAGAGCTCCAAAACTTCCAAACCCCAAACAAAGAGGAGAAATCTGCTGGGTGGACTCACACAGTGGTTGACTTGGAGATCCAGAAGCCAGGGTACACCTGGCCAGATACCAGATTTCAACTCCCCACATCCATAAGGGACACACTCAAGAAGCAGACTCAGTGAGCACCAAAGCCCCATTGAAGTAAGTCCTACCCCATAAGGGTGTCTCCAGCACAGCAGTTCTTCCACTGTAGACACAGTGGATCCTCACAGTCAGCCAAAAATGCAGAGACAAAGAAACATATCACAAATGAAAGAAATGGAGGAAAACAAACTAATGGAGGACATAGAGTTCAAAACCACGGTTATAAGGCTACTAAAGAACCTTCTACGGGCCTCTGAGAAACTTAGTGAGACCTTTGAGGATCTTAATGAGGATGCCAAAAAAATGGAAAAGGACCAGTCAGAAATTAAATATACACTGACTTAAATTAAAAATAATATACAGAGATCCAATAGCAGACTTGAGGATCCCAAGAATCAAGTCAAAGATTTGAAATACAAAGAAGCAAAAAACACCCATCTGGAAAAGAAAAAAGAAAAAAGAATGCAAAAATATGAAGATAGTGTAAAGAGCCTTTGGGACAACTTCAAACGTACCAACATCCAAATTATCGGGGTGCCAGAAGAAGAGAGAAAGCAAGATACTGAAAGCCTATTAGAAGAAATCATGACAGAAAACTTCCCCTACTTGATGAAAGAAATAGACTTACAAGTCCAGGAAGCGCAGAGAACCTCAAATAAGAGGAATCCAAAGAGGACCACACCAAGACACATCATAATTAAAATGCCAAGGGCTAAAGACAAAGAGAGAATCTTAAAAGCAGCAAGAGAAAAACATTTAGTTACCTACAAGGGAGTACTCATATGACTGTCAGCTGATTTCTCAACAGAAACCATGCAGGCCAGAAGGGAGTGGCAAGAAATATTCAAAGTGATGAATGCCAAGAACCTACAACCAAGATTACTCTACCCAGCAAAGCTATCATGTAGAATTGAAGGTCAGATAAAGAGCTTCACAGACAAGAAAAAGCTAAAGGAGTTCATCACCACCAAACCAGCATTATATGACATGCTGATGGATATTCTTTAAGAAGAGGAGGAAGAAGAAAAAAGTAAAGATAAAAATTATGAACAACAAATAAATATCTATCAACAAGTGAACCTAAAAATTAAGTCAGAATAAACTGGTGAATAGAATAGAATCAGGGGGATAGAAAGGGATTGGACTGACAATTCTTGCGGGGAAGGAGGTGTGAGGGGTGCAGGAAGAGACTGGACAAAAATATTACACCTATGGATGAGGACAGTGGCAGTGGGTGAGGGCATGGGGTGGGGTGGGAACCAGGTGGAGGGGAGCTATGGGGGGAAAAAAGAGGAACATTTGTAATAATCTGAACAATAAAGATTTATTAATTAAAAAAAGAAAGAAAATTATAGGCCAATATTCCTGATGAACATAGATAGCAAAATTCTCAACAAAATTCTAGCAAATTTGATCCAGCATTACATTAGAAAGATCATACACTATGAACAAGTGGGATTTATTCCAAGGATGCAAGGATAGTATAATATCCACAAATCAAATAATGTGATAGATCTCATAAAAATTGAGAGATAAAAACCATATAATCATATCAAGTGATACAGAAAAAACATTTGAAAAAATCCAGCACCCTTTCTTGATAAAACCTCTCAGTAAGATGGGAATAGAAGAAGAACCAAGATGGCAGCATAGGGAGTAGACCTGTGCATGCTGCCTCCCACAACATCATTGAAACCACCAACTATAAGACAAACAACCACCATTCAGAACCATGGGAAGTTGGCCCAGTGGAAGCTCTACAACTGGAAGGAAAGAAAGAAGCACAGTGAGACTGAGTAGGAGCTACAGAGGTGCCAAAAACAGAGGTACAGAGTAGCACGCCAGGCGGGCTGCAACTGGATGTGTGGTTTCTTTTCAATCGGAAGGGGTTACGGACTCTTGAATCCTCTGGGCTTGCTTGGGGCAGGTCTCTGAGGCCCCAGACCCCACGGGGAGAGGTGGCATGGCCTTGCAGCGGTCAGAAAGTGAGGGAGGCTCTGGTGTGCAGCTCCTCTCTGGCACTGGGGGACGCGAAGTCCCAGAGTCCCGGAGAGGCAAGGAGCCACGGAGACTCCACCATTGCTATTTGCCCCGCCCTGGCGACTCCCAGAGACCCTGCCCTACTCAATTTACATCCCCATCCAAGCTGTGCCAGAGGCACAAGAGGAAACGCCTGTGTTTTACAAACTCTTGAATCCACTGAGCTGGTTCAGGCAAGATCATGAGGCCCCAGATGCTACGGGTAGAGGTGGCACAGCCTTGCAGAGGTCGGAAAGCAAGGGAGGCTCTGTTGCGCAGCTGCTCGCCAGTACTACAGGACTCGAAGTCCCAGAGCCCCAGAGAGGCAAGGAGCCGCAGAGATGCCATTGCTATTTTCTCCACCTCAGTGACTCCCTGAGACCCAGCCCCAATCAATTTACATCCCCATCCAAGCTGTGCCAGTGGCACAAAAAGACCCACCTGCAGTTTTGCAACCTAACCCAACAAACTGCAGACTTCAACTGCTCGCACCCATGGAAGACACTCTCAAGAAAAGACCCAGGAGAACCAAGATGGCAGCGTAAGGTACAGACCTGTGCGTGCTGCCTCCCACAACAACATTGAAACTATCAACTATAGGACAAACAGCTATCATACGGAACCATGGGAAAGCTGGCCCAGTGGAAGCTCTACAGCTGGAAGGAAAGAAAGAAGAGCATTGAGACTGAATAGGATGTGCAGAGGCACCAAGTACAGAGCCCAACCCAGCAGGCTGCAGATTTCAGCTCCTTGCATAGGGGAGGGACGTGCTCGGGGGGGGGGGGGGGGGCGGAGTCAGGTTCATGGGAGGCTGGGGCCAGGCCCGGCTGGGCCAGCTATGTGGAACCGCTGTACCAGCACGCGCACAAGCACGTCCACTGGTTCCAGTCTCGTGTGGGACGCTGGGGGACGGCAGATGGGCAGTCTGTGCACTTGGTGGAGGGCAAAGTCCGAGCAGGCGTGCCAGATGTTCAGCCACCAGGAATGCCTGGAGATTTTGTCTGGCGGGGAGCTGCCTGGCAGGGAACAGAGTGCCAAACTTCCTGTTGTCCCAGTGAGGTCAGGACGGCCCCAGTGAGGTTGAAACAGCCCCGGTGAGGTCAGGGTGGCCCCAGTGAGGTTGGGATAGCCCCGGTGAGGTCAAGACGGCACTGGTGAGGTCGGGATGACCCCGGTGAGGTTGGGACGGCCCCAGTGAGGTATGGCACCGGTGAGGTCAAGATGGCCCCAGTGAGGTCAAGACGGCCCTGATGAGGTTGGGACGGCCCCAGTGAGGTTGAAACAGCCCCGGTGAGGTCAGGGTGGCCCCAGTGAGGTTGGGATAGCCCCGGTGAGGTCAAGACGGCACTGGTGAGGTCGGGATGACCCCGGTGAGGTTGGGACGGCCCCAGTGAGGTATGGCACCGGTGAGGTCAAGATGGCCCCAGTGAGGTCAAGACGGCCCTGATGAGGTTGGGATGGCCCCGGTGAGGTTGAAATGGCCCGGTGAGGCCGAGATGGCCCCAATGAGGTTGAGATGGCCCCGGTGAGGTTGGCACGGCCCTGGTGAGGCCGAAACAGCTCCAGTAAGGTTGGAATGGCTCTGGTGAGGTTGAGACAGCACTGGTGAGGTCGAGAGGGCCCCGGTGAGGTCAGGATGGCCCGGATGAGGCCGAAGCGGCCCCGGTGAGGTTGGGACGGCCCTGGTGAGGCCGGGGCAGCCCCAGTGAGGCCAGGACAGCCCCAATTAGGCCGGGACAGCCCCAGTGAGGCCAAAACAGCCCCGGTGAGGTCGAGACAGCCCTGGTGAGGCCTAGACGGCCCCAGTGAGGTTGGGATGGCCCCAGTGAGGTCAAGATAGTCCTGGTGAGGTCGGGACGGCCCCAGTGAGGTCAGCACGGCCCGGTGAGGCAGAAATGTCCCCAGTGTGGTAGGGATAGCCCCGGTGCGGTCGGGACGGCCCTGGTGAGGTTGGGACAGCCCTTGTGAGGTTGAAACAAATAATGGGGACCAGTATAGACTGATGAACATGGGTAGATGCAGAGGCAGAGCAACATTGAACAGACTGTCAAACTACAGTGGGAAGCCTGGGGTGTGTTTGGGGGGTTGGTTAAGAGATCAACCGAAGGACTTATATGCATGCATATAAGAATAACCAATGTACACAAGACACTAGGGCAGCCGTGGGCAAACTACGGCCCGCGGGCCGGATCCGGCCCGTTTGAAATGAATAAAACTATTGAAAAAAAAAGACCGTACCCTTTTATGTAATGATGTTTACTTTGAATTTATATTAGTTCACACAAACACTCCATCCATGCTTTTGTTCCAGCCCTCCGGTCCAGTTTAAGAACCCATTGTGGCCCTCGAGTCAAAAAGTTTGCCCACTCCTGTACTAGGGGGTAGGGGAGGCCGGGGGAATGTCAAGGGGGGGGGAGGATACATATGTAATACTCTTTATAATACTTCAAGAAATAAAAATTATTAATAAAAAAGAAGCAAAATAAATAAATAAAAAATAACCTTTTAAAAAAAGAAGATGGGAATAAAAGGATCATACCTCAACATAATAAAAGCCATATATGACAAAACTACAGACAACATCATACTCAATGGGCAAAAACTAAAACTATTTTTTCTCAGAATAGAACAGCACAGGGATGATCACTCTCACCACTCCTGTTTGACATAGTACTGGAAGCGTTAATCATGGTGATCAGACAAGAAGAAGAAATAAAAGGCATCCAAATTGGAAAAAAAGAAGTAAAATTTTCATTATTCGCAGATGGCATGGTATTGTACATAATAAATCCTAGTATTACATTTTGGTTTATCTATAGAGTTTTTTTCTGTGTCTCTTTGCATAACATTTTTAGAGGTTGCTCTAGGATTTAATTATATAGATATCTATCTAAACATCATGTAGCTATTTTATGACAGACTTTCAGAAGGTTGTGGAATTCCAGGTTCTATACTTGGCTTACATTGACACCAGACAAAGGAAGATATTCTTTGTATTGTTGGAAGGATTTAGGCTACCAATATTTCCATAGACATCCTCTAACATTATCTCAATAAAAAGTGAAATGGGAGATCCTCAATATCTCTAGGTGGAGATGGAGTTGAAAGTAATCTATTGACATGGCTGGGGAAGGAGAGATTTTAAATGCACCGCTCTGCACTTTTTCTTTGACACCACTCTTTTTGTGTTTGGAGCATCTAGTGGTAGCTTGGTAAGGGAACAATAGGCCCTCAACTTGGCCTTTTCAGGTAGGGGTGTGGTGTGGCTGAAGTTTTGTTTCTGTGCTGTTTGGCTACAGTAGAGAGGTTATTGTCTAAAGATTTTCTTTGTTGCCTAGCTGCCCTTTTCCTGGTTCTGTGGCAAGAGAGAACTGACTTTCCTTGGATCTTTTGGTTTATTTGTTTGCACACATTTATGTTCCTGGGTTGCCAACTTTTCTAATATCCAATATGAGGTATGTGGGGAAAAGAAAACTCAAGGAATTCAACACTGTGTCATTCCTTGGGTCCTGTGTTCCCTAACGGGTGAGATTTATGTGATTTCTTAGTTCCAATCTCAACAGTCTTCTTATTTTTTTAATAGATAATGTCCAAGGTTTTAGTTTTCGTTAGTGGGAAGTATACGGAAAAGTATGTTTACTTCATCTTTTTGGAAGCAGCAGTCTCAAACCAATTTTATTCTGAAGTTTCTCATGTAATTTTCAAAAACCTCATCTGACATGACAAGAGTTTCTAACTATGATAGCTTTGTCATGCCAATTTATAAAGTACAAGGATTCTTTTTTCATGCAAGAAGAATTCTTAAAACCTGTATTTTCTCTTTTAGTGTAGAAAGCCACTCAAAAACATTTCATAATTTCAGCACTAAATTTGATTATGGTATAAGCTTTTTTAATATACCAAGTAGGATTTCTTCTATACAATAAGATCCTATAACTACAAAGCCACCTTACATATCCTCTAATGTAAATTTAAAAA
The DNA here is from genome assembly GCA_036010255.1 of Myotis pilosus. NCBI lineage: Eukaryota > Metazoa > Chordata > Mammalia > Chiroptera > Vespertilionidae > Myotis > Myotis pilosus. The sequence goes on along the minus strand of JASKON010000009.1, from coordinate 4,310,776 downwards.
AAAAAAACATGAGTAAAGTTTACTTTATTACTTTGTAAGATTTTTCAAAAAGATTGCTGGTCAAAACAGAAGAACTATTCAGTTAGTCAAAGAATAATATATATTTTTTTATATTTTTTGGTGGTATTTCCACTTCAAATGCAGGAAATTTAATACCTTGGATGTAGGTAGCTAAATGTGAAACCTGCAAAACAGACAGAAGAATGTCTGTGTTGGGCTTTGGATGTGATAAATCTCATTACACTTAGGGTGCCCAAGAACATAGTCTCCACCCATGAGCATTAAAGAAAATGACTTAGCACCAAAGGAATCAAGTTAATAGCAATATTTCTAAGCGCAGGGCCCATCAGGGGGTTGGGGAGCTCCCCTCTATCAGGCACAGAGCAGGGCTGATCAGGCGGTTGGGGCGCCTTCCCTTGTCACGAAGAGAGCAGGGCAGATAGGGAGGTTGTGGCCCCACCCTTGTTAAACACAGAGCCACAGGGCGATCAGGGAGTTTGGGCACTGCCCCCTGTCACGCTAATCCCTGTGCCGGGAGGCCTCACAGCTCTGCTGATCCCAGTGCTGGGAGGCATATTACCCTTTTACTATATAGGATAGAGGCCTGGTGCATGGGTGGGGGCCGGCTGGTTTGCCCTGAAGGGTGTCCTAGATCAGGGTGGGGGTCCCCACTGGGGTGCCTGGCCAGTCTGGGTGAGGGGCTGAGGGCTGTTTTCAGGCTGGCAGGTGACTGAAGCTCCCAACCGCTCCTTTTTTTCTTTTTTATTCTGGGCCAGCTTTAGCTCTGAGGCTTGGCTCCAGCTCTTAGGCCTCGGCTGCTGAAAGCAGGTATCTGGTTTGTTTGGGTTCTATCATCAAAACACTGTTTCAACTCGAGCTCTGAGATCCCGGCTGGCTGAAAGCAGGTTTCTGGGGTTTTGTTTAGCTTCTATATTTGTAACAATGTTTCAAACTGCAAGCTCAGAGGCCGGCATTGGCAGGTGAGGAACGTTGGAGTCCTCCGTCACTGAATCAAGCAAGCCTCATGTTTGCGTCAAGCTGCCTGGCTGCCGGCCGCCATCTTGGCTGGACATTAATTTGCATATCGCCCTGATTAGCCAATGGGAAGGGTAGCGGATGTATGACTAATTAGCATGTTTCTCTTTTATTAGATAGGATATATATATATAACAAAACACAAAACAACAACAACAAAAAAACTTTCAGCAAACAAAAGCCCTGGTCCCGATGGCTTCACAGGGGAGTTTTACTAAACATTCAAAGAAGAACTAACACCTATCCTCCTTAAACTATTTCAAAAATTTCAAGAGGAAGAGACACTTCCAAGCTCTTTCTATGAGCCAGCATTACCCTAATCCCAAAACCAGATAAAGACACTACAAAGAAAGACAATTACAGGATAATATTGCTGATGGACATAGATGCTAAAATCCTCAACAAAATATTAGCAAATCACATACAGCAATGCATTAGAAAGATCATACACCATGACCAAGTGGTATTTATTCCAGGATGCAAGGCTGGTACAATATCTGCAAATGAACAAATGTAATACAGCACATTAACAGACTGCAAGACAAAAAGCAAATGATTATATCAATTGATGCAGAAAAGGCATTCAACAAAATCCAACACCCTTTTTTTAAAAAATATATTTTATTGATTTTTTACAGAGGGGAAGGGAAAGAGATAGAGAGTCAGAAACATCGATGAGCGAGAAACATCGATCAGCCGCCTCCTGCACATCCCCCACCAGGGATGGGCCCGCAACCCAGGTACACGCCCTTGACCGGAATCGAACCTGGGACCTTTCAGTCCGCAGGCCGACGCTCTATCCACTGAGCCAAACCGGTTTTGGCCAACACCTTTTTTGATAAAAACTCACAGCAAAGTGGGAATAGAAGGACCATACCTCAGCACAATAAAAGCTTTATATGACAAAATTACAGCCAACATCATACTGGATGGGTGAAAACTAAAACTATTTCCCCTAAGAATAGGAACAAGACAGGGATGCCCACTTTCAACACTCCTGTTCAACATAGTACTGGGAGTGCAAGGCATAGCGATCAGAAAAGAAGAAGAAATAAAAGGCATTCAAATTGGAAAAGAAGAAGTAAAATTGTCATTATTCGCAGATGACATGTTATTGTACATAGAAAACCCTAAAGACTCCATAAAAAAAAAAAAAAAAAACTACAAGATTTAACAAATGAATTTGGAAACCTAGCAGGATACAAAATTAACACCCAGAAATCTATGACATTTTTTATACACCAATAATGAACTAACAGAAAGAATTCCATTACAATCCCATTTATCAATGCAACAACTACAACAACATAAGTTATCTAGGATTAAACAACCAAGGAGGAAAAAGACCTGTACTTGGAAAACCATGGGGCATTGAAAAAAGAGATAGAGTAAGATATAAACAAGTGGATGAAAATTCTGTGTTCATGAACTGGTAGAATCAACATCAATAAAATGTCCATACTGACCAAAGCAATCTATAGATTCAATGTAATCGCCATTAAAATACCAACTGCATATTTCAAAGACCTAGAACAAACTCTCCAAAAATTTATATGTAATTAAAAAAGACCCCGGTAGCCACACCAAACCTGAGAAAAAAGAACAAAATTGTAGGGATCACAATACCAGATATCAAGTTATACTATAAAGCTACTGTAAACAAAACATCCTGGTACTGACACGGGAACTGACATATAGCCCAATGGAACAGAACAGAGAACCCAAAAATTGACCCAAGCCATTATGTTCAATTAATATTTGACAAAGGAGGCAAGAGCATACAATGGGGTCAAGACACTCTCTTCAATAAATCGTGTTGTGAAAATTGAACAAATATATGCCCTTAAAATTGAAACTAGACCACCAACTTACACCTTATACAAAAATAAACTCAAAATGGATAAAAGACATAAATGTAAGATGGGAAAACATAAAAATCTTAGAATGGTCCATAGGCAGCTAAATATCAGACATCTCTCATAGCAATATGTTTACCAATACATCTCCTAGGACTATGGATACTAAGTTGAAAATAAACAAACAGGACTATATCAAAATAAAAAGCTTCTGCACTGCAAAAGTAACCATCAGCAAAATAACAAGAGAGCCCACTGCATGGGAGAATATATTTGCCAATGATACATCTGATAAGGATTTAATCTCTAAAATGTATAGGAAACTCATACAACTTAACAAAGGAAGATAAACAATCCAATTAAAAAATGGGCAAAGGAACTAAATATACACTTCTCAAAAGAGGACATACAGAAGGCCAAGAGGCATATAAAAAATGGTCAAAGTGATTAATCATCCGAGGAATGCAAATCAAAATGATAATAAGGTACCATCTCACACTTGTCAGAATGGTTATCATCAACAAATCAACAAAGGACAAGTGCTAGTGACGATGTGGAGGGAAGGGAACCCTTGTACACTGCTGGTGGCAATGCAGACTGGTACAGCCTCTCTGGAAAAGTATGGAGTTTCCTCAAAAATTTAAAAATGGAACTCCCATTTGACCCAGTATTCCCACCTCTAGGAACATATCCCAAGAAACACCAAACAGGAAGAATATATGCACCCCTATCTTCATAGCAGGGCAATTCACCATAGCTAAGATTTGGAAACAGATTAAGTGCCCATCAGCCGATGAGTGGATTAAAAAACTGTGGTACAACTACACAATGGAATACTACACAGCTGTAAAAATGAAAGAACTCTTACCATTTGCAACAGCATGAATGGACCTGGAGAGTATTATGCTAAGCAAAATAAGCCAGTCAGAGAAAGATAAGTATCACATGATCTTGCTCATTTGTGGAATGTAATGAACAACATACTGGTAAATTTATTAAGAGAAATAGATCCAAAGACTTAGAAGCTTTGAACAAACTGTCAAACCTCAGAGGGAAGGCAGGGGCGGGTTGGTGGGTGATAGAGATCAACCAATGAACTTGCATACATATAAGCATAACCTATGGACACAGACAATAGGGGGATGAAGACCTGAACTGGGAGGTGGAGGCCAGCTGGGTGAGGTCAATGGGAGAAAAAGGAGACATATGTAATAGTTTCAACAATAAAGATTTAAGAGTAACAAAAAGTAAAATAAAAAAAGCCAGGAAATATACTTCAGAATTAAAAGAACACCTGAGTGTACCTTTTGCAACAGCACAGGATACCGTGAGAATTATTCAAAGAAGATGTATGGAATCTAATAAACAAAATGAACTAAGCCTGAATGTGGAGGTATTGAGCATAAAATCATAAAATAAAAACAAAATAAAACTCATGGACACACATAACAGTGTGGTGATTACCAAGAGGGGTAGTAGGGGGGGAGTGGGGAAGGTATTGGGGGGAGGATAACTGGTTATGGAGACATTGTTGGGGATGGTGAACACATAAAACAGTGTACAGATGGTGTGCTGTGGAACTGTACACCTGAAATCTGTAGAATGATATTAAATAGTGTTGCCCCAATAAATTCAATATAAAGGAAAAAAATGGGGACATTTTACTGAAAGTAAATCAATTGGACTAAAATATTAAAAATGGAAATCTCAAGGTAACTGTTATGCTCCAGGTGCAGAGTAACTAATCCAGATTGGAGGAGACTATAATATTCCAGGAGAAGATTCTTCAAGATGATAAAATTGTTACACTGCCACATGTGTATAAATGTATTGAGAGGAGATATATACAACTGTGGAAGGGTTTGAGGATAAATTAATAGTAAGTACATAGAAAATCAAGCAAGCAAACTTACAAAAACTAAGTAAATAATGAACTCCGAGGAAACAATACAATATTATGCAGAAAAGGACAAATAACATTATACTACACTAGAGGCCCGGTGCACAAAAATTTGTGCACTTGGGGGGGAGGGGGGTCCCTCAGCCTGGCCTATGCCCTCTCCCAGTCTGGGACCCCTCGGGAGATAACGACCTGCTGGCTTAGGCCTGCTCCCAGGTGGCAGAGGGCAGGCCGAATCCCTAGGTGCAGTCCCTAGTCGGGCTCAGAGCAGGGCTGATTGGGGAGTTGGGGCACTGCCCCCTGTCATGCACAGAGCAGGGCGATTGGGGAGTTGTGATGCCACCCTCAGTCACGGTCAGTGTAGGGCCGATTAGGGGGTTGGGGCACTGTCCCCTGTCACACTCAAGGCAGGGTCCATGAGGAGGTTGTGGCACCACCCCCTGTCACTCACAGAGCAGGGTCCATCAGGGGGTTGGGGCGCTTCCCCCTGTCACACATAGAGCAGGGCCCATCAGGGGGTTGGGGTGCCACCCTCTATCACCCACAGAGCAGGGCCGATAAGGGGGTTGGGGCACCGCCACTCTCACACTCAGGGCAGGGCCGATGGGGAGGCTATGGCTCTACCCTGTCACACACAGAGCAGGGCCCGTGGGGGGGGAGAATTGGGGCGCTGCACTCTGTCACACACAGGGCAGGGCCGATCAGGGGGTTGGGGCGCCACACTCTGTCACACACAGAGCAGGGCTGATCAGGGGGTTGGGGCGCCTTCCCTTGTCAAGAACAGAGCAGGGTGGATAGGGAGGTTGTGGCCCCGCCCCCTGTCACACACAGAGCTGCAGGGCGATCAGGGGGTTTGGGCGCTGCCCCCTGTCACGCTGATCCCGGTGCTGGGAGGCCTCGTGGCTCCGCTGATCCCGGTGCTGGGAGGCATATTACCATTTTACTATATAGGGTAGAGGCCTGGTGCATGGGTGGGTGCCAGCTGGTTTTCCCTGCAGGGTGTCCTGGATCAGGGTGGGGGTCCCCACTGGGGTGCCTGGCCAGCCTGGGTGAGGGGATGATGGCTTTTTGCAGCTGGTAATGCACCCTTCAGGTTGGGGGTCTCCACTGGGGTGCCTGGCCAGTCTGGGTGAGGGGCTGAGGGCTGTTTTCAGGCTGGGGGTGACTGAAGCTCCCAACCAATCTTTTTTTTTTTTTTTATTCTGGGCCAGCTTTAGCTTTGAGGCTTGGCTCCAGCTCTTAGGCCTCCACTGCTGAAAGTAGGTTTCTGGCCTTGGCTTACAATGTTGTGATCCTGCTGGCTGAAGCCCAGCGGACTAAAGCAGGTTTCTGGGGTTTTGTTTAGCTTCTATATTTGTTACATAGTTGCTTAGAGTTGCAGCTCAGAGGCCTGCAGCAGCAGGTGGGGAATGTTGGAGTCCTCCGACACTGAAGCAAGCAAGCCTCATGTTAGTTTCAAGCTGCCTGGCTGCCGGCCGCCATCTTGGCTCGCAGTTAATTTGCATATCTCCCTGATTAGCCAATGGGAAGGGTAGCGGTCATACGCTAATTACCATGTTTCTCTTTTATTAGATAGGATAATTCAAATATGGAAAACATTTACATAAACATTGAATATTAAACTAATCAAAATTATAAAATAATTATACTGGGAAGATAAGAAGTATACATGTAGGTGAAACACTTGGTAATTAATAACATATTTGAAATATATTTTTAAAAACCTCACATTTCATTGTAGGAAATCAATCAACAATGCTTAGCACTAAAAAAAAAGAAAAAAGTAGTGATAAAAACAGATATGAGAGAGACTGCTGGTTTTTCTCCAATATCTGCCTTCTCTCTCTTCCAGAATAAAAGAACTTATATTGGCTTCCCTCAACATAATTGCATTTGTAGCTTCCCTTGCAATTAGGTATAACCAAGTCATTAGCCAATGGTAGGTAATTGTGACAATTTCTGGGAATCCCCTTTCTGGTACATTCATTGCCCCTTTTTTTCTCTAAAATTTTGTCATGCTGCCTGTACCATACATGCCATAATTTTGGACCTTGAGGACAAGGAATATATTGTAGAGATGGCATATTGGAAGATAGAAGGTACCGAAGTCTTTGAGGATTTCACAGGACAGAACTGCTATGTCAGTTCTAAATTGAATATCCCTGAATTTGTACATGGAATTGAAATATCTTGTGTAAGCAACTGTTATTCTGAGTCCTTTTGTTACTCACAAACAAGTCTACTACTAATTAATATAGCACATTATTTATAGATGGGGGTATATACCAAAAACATCACCTAAAAGAATGGGAAGTGGTTGACTCTGGCTATTGGAAAATGGTAGGAGGGAAGGAGTGAGAAATGTTGTGGTTTTTTTGTTGTTGTTGTTTTGGGGTTTTTTTGGTAGCAAGTTCTATAGAATTTGACTCCTGAAGTTATGTGCATGCATAACTTTGAGTTAAAAAATAAAAATAAGTGACAATTACAACAAAAACATGTGTTCTTCACTTTTTTGTCTTTGTGTTTGGCTTTTACTTTGACTCCTCATACCAAAGTTCTATTCCATTTTCTCTTCAGTCATTTGTATTCTCATGTTATCCCTCTAGCTAGAGTTTGAGCACCTTAAAAACAGAAAATGTGGATCCAAGATGACTGCTGACAGGACGGTAGGTTCAAGATAGTGTGTGAGTGAGAGAACAAAAGCAGAGTGCGTGGATGTGTAGGGGGTGTCTGTATTTGTGAGAGAGCAACAGCCATATTCCATAGGACTGTAGGGGGATGGCAGACCAGGATCCCCTAGCCGGGCAGCCTCTACTACTACTGAAAACTCTCCCTGAGCAGCTGACTCTGCTGTAGGGACTGTGCTATCTTGAAGGGGAGACCAGCTGTGATCGGAATTCTGGCTTACCTTCAACAGGGGAGACCTCAGATACCTCCCAGGGACCTACAACCACAATGCCCAGGGGCCAGATGCCTCAGCTGTGAACCCAAGATCACCAAGACTCCAGTCTCCCTGACTACGGGCATCTAAAAAGTCTGTCCAGTGGGAGGCAAAGCAGCACTGAATATGCGAACAGGCCCTGCCAGGGCCTTCTCACAGAGCAGATAGAAGGAACAGCTGAATTGAAAAACACCCACCCAGAATTGGCAAATTAAACACAGCTGGTGAGACAATCCATGGATGGAAAGGTCAGATATCACCTGGAGAAAGTCAACATGCAGGAGAGAGAGAGCTACATAACCAGACACCCTGAAAGGAGAAATCATGGGGAAACAAAGTAACAGCCCACATTAAAAAAAAGGAGGAATCGCCAGAAAAGGAAGTAAATGAAATTGAGGTAAGCAAAATGTCAGAGAAAGAATTCAGAACAATGGTCATAAGGACACTGAAAAGGTTGTAAGACAAATTTAACAATATGTGTAAGAACCAAGAAGAAATGAAGAAGAACCAAAAAGAAATGAAAAATGACATCGGTGTAATAAAGAATTCAATAGAAAGCATCAACAGTAGACTAGAAGAAGTGGAGGACCGCATCAGAGAGCTAGAAGACAAGGTAGGAAAAAATACCCAAACAGAGCAGTGACTAGAAAAAAAAAAATTAAAACAAAACAAAACAGGAGGAGAGTCTAAGGGAACTTTGGGACAACACAGAATGAAACACATCTGCATAATAGGGGTACCAGAAGGAGAGGAAACTGAGAAAGGAACATAAAACCAGTTTGAAGCTATGTTGACAGAAAACTTCCCTGACATTGGGAAGAAAAAACTCACACAAATTCAAGAGGCTGACAGAGTACTAAACAAGATGAATGCCAAAAGACTGACACCAAGACACATTATAATTAAATTGGCAAAAACCAATGGAAAAGTAAGAATCTTAAAGCCTGCCAGAGAAAGACAGAAAGTTACCTACAAAGGATCTCCCATCAGACTATCAACTGATTTTTAAACAGAAACACATCAGGCCAGAAGGGAATGGGATGAAATATACAAAGTCATGCAAAGCAATTGAGCATTTGTGGGACAAAGTTAAAACAGCCATCAGGCAGCTGGTTCCACAACCATCAAATTTCACAGAACTGGACAGTGCTATTCAGCAGGCACGGCATCAGATTTCTCGCATCATCAATTTTCATCATCTCGTGGAGTCAATGCCAGGAAGAATTGCCACAGTATTGAAGGCAAAAGGTGGCCCAACGAAGTACTGATGGGGTGATCATAATAATCTATCTGGTCATAGTAATCTGGCCATTCAGTGTATATTTCAGATCACCTCATGCAATTTTTACACAATGTACATGAGATATATTTAAAATACCATAAGATTGACTCATTTAAAGTATGCAATAAAATGTTTTAATATATTCAAAGAGTTGTGCAACAATCACCACTGTTTAATTCCAAAATATTTTTATCATGAAAAAAGGAAAACCTTTGCCCTTTAGCAGTCACTCCCCATTCTTCCATACACCCAGCTGCTGGCAACCACTAAGTTGTCTCTGTAGATGTGCCAATTCTGGACATTTCATACAAAAATAATTATACTAGGGGCTTGGTGCACGAAATACATGCATGGGGGTAGGGGGGGTCCCACAGCCCGACCTGCACCTTCTCCGATCCAGGACCCCTTAGGGGATGTCCGATTACCTCTCACAATCTGCGACCGCTGGCTCCTAAACACTTGCCTGCCTGCCTGCCAGCCTACCTGATCGTCTCTTACTGTTCCCTTGCTGGCCTGATTGCCCCTAACCACCTCTGCCTCACCACACACCCAGAATCCAGGATTCCCTCCTCCAGCCAGTCACAGGCACCCGGGACCCTGCTTCCCTCCCTCTGGCTGGCCGCAGGCACCCAGTACCCGGGCTGGCTTCACCTGGGCCAGCCGCAGCCACAGGTGACCATGGGTAGGCGGCTTAACCTGGGCCGCAGCAGCTGGTGCCCAGGACTGTGGGGCAGGTGGCTTGTCCCTCTCCTGGGCCGCAGGTACTAATGCAGCCACTGGCACCCAGGACCACAAGAGCCATGGGGTGTGTGACTTGTCCCTCTCCTGGGCTGCAAGTACAGATGCAGCCACTGGCGACCGGGACCACAAGGACTGTGGGGCGTGTGCATTGTCCCTCTCCCGGGCCACAGGTGCAGGCGCAGCAGCTGGCTCCCAGGACAATGGGGTGGGTGGCTTGTTCTCCCAGGCCGCAGGTGCAGATGCAGCCGCTGACGCCCAGGACCGCGAGGACAGTGGGGCGTGTGGATTGTCCCTATCCCGGGCCACAGGCACACGTCCAGCAGCTGGTGCCTGGGGACACAGGATGGGTGGCTTGTCTGTCTCCCGGGCCACAGGCGCAGACGTAGTCACTGGCACCCAGGACCACAGAGCAGGCGGCTTGACCCTCTCCTGGGCCGCAGCCTGGTTGGTCCCCATTCCTCTATCATGTGCTCATTTGTGCCTGGCTGGTCCCCATTCCTCTCTCCTCAGTGTTGAGTGTCTGAGCTGTTAAGGTGTGATGGCGTGACAACCATTGCATATTAGCTCTTTACTATATAGGATATGTGGGTCCTTTGTCACTAGCTTCTTTCACTTAGCATAATGTTGTCAAGATTTATCTATTTTGTAGCATATTTCAGTATTTAATTCCTTCATACAGCTCTATAATAGTCCATTATAAGCATATGTCACCTTTTGTTTACCCATTAACTTGATGAACATTTTTTTCTACTCTTTCTTATTATGAATAACACTGTTAAGAAAATCCATATGTAAGTTTTTAAGTTGACACGTGATTCATTTCTTTGGGTTATATGCATGAGAGTGTAATTTCTCGGTTATATAATTAATTTGTTAAAATTTTAGAGAATGGTTTTAAAAAGTGACTAAAACATTTTACATTTTCACCAGAAATGTATAATGGTTCCAATTTCTCTACCTCCTATGTAACGGTGGTTATCTGTCTTTTTTATTCCAGCTATCATAGTAGATACTAAGTGGTATCTGATTGTGGCTTTAATTTTCATAATTACAAGTAATGTTGAACATCTTTTTGTGTGTTTATTGACCATTTGTAAATCTTCTTTGGATAAATGTTTATTCAAATTCTTTGCTTATTTTAAAATTGCATCATTTGCCTTTTATTATTGAGATGTAAAAGTTCTTTATATAGTGTGGATATACGTTTCTTATCAGACATGATTTGAACATATTTCCTCCTATTATATGTTATTTTTAAAAATTTATTGATGCTATTATTTACATAACCGCATATATTTATTAAAGCTTTCATTTAAGATGCTCATCAACAATACCATGAAAATTACTGAAAATGTCTTACCCGAACAATTTCACAGTCAACATTTAATTCAGTTGCAACTGCTTCAATTTTCTCTCTACAGATAGATCCAAGGCTGGTCATGCCATTGTCCCAGTATTTCTTAAGAGTGGCTAAGTCTCTGTCACTGAACTGAGTGCGGTCTTGTAGCTGTAGAACAAATTTAAAAAATTAGAATAATCAAAGCAAAGACTATTATAAATAGGATCATCATGGTGAGATGTGCTAGGTTACTTTCAATATATACATTTGTTAAATTAATTATGCAATTCTTACTCTGTGTTCCCCCATTTTGCAATGGACATTTTCATGATATTTATAACATGAAAGTGTACTAGAATAAAAATTTTAGCTGATAGCAATTAAGTGATGTTTGTTGTAAAGTGTTTTAATCACACAAATAATCCATGTCATTGTGCAAAAAATAGATACATTTTAAAAAGAAGAGAATTTCAATTACACACAATCCTGGAAAAAACATTTGTTAACATTCTAATGGATATTCTTTCAACCTTTTTTCTATGATATATATACATTTACATTCACGCTACATATATTTAGAAATAATAGTGTCAGGCGCTGGCCAGGTTGCTCAGTTGGTTGGAGCATGGGCCTATGCACCAAAGGGATGTGGTTTGATTCCCAGTCAAGGTACATAACTAGGTTGCAGGTTTGATTCCCAGTTGGTGCACATTCAATGTATCTCTCTCACCTGGATTTTTCCCTCTCCATCTCCCTTCCTCTCTCTCTCAAATCAATAAAACTATATCTTGAAGCGAGGATTTAAAAAAAAGGGGGGCGGGGGGGGGAACCAGGGTCAGGATTATATCACTGTGCTGCCCTTTGATAATTTAATCTAAATTTCCATACACATAGCTCTCTTAAAAATTGTATAATTAATTAAAAAGGCATATAAAAATGTAAGAAGATAATGTAGCCCTAAGAAAGCAATCATATTTATGACTTTAGGGAGTTTCATAATTAGCCTATCCTTTTTGTTCTTAGGGTTTTTAAACCAATAAACTATGGACTTTATATATTGTTTTAATTCAATAAATCCTGGAGGCATCCTTAGGAAGTAAATTAGAAGCAAGATAGAATATTGATCTCCAATTTGCTGATAAGGAGTCAGAAAAAAGAAGGGCCAAAGGACACATTAAACAGGGCACAGCGAGTCCATGGCAGAGATAGAGATAGGAATATTCTTATTTTATTCTAGTAGCTTTATCCCTATGATGTCTCCAATTATCTCAAGAGGTGGTGAAAAAAAAAAACTAAAAATGAATTTTAATTAAAATATATCCTGTAAAGCCCTATATATGTAGATGTGTGTTTGTGATGAGAATGGGTGTGAGAGAGCTAGAGAGCAAGAGAATGCCTGTGAGAGTGAGTGAGCTGACAGCAAATGTTACAAATCATGGCATGAGGTATAAGACTGCCTTTGCATAAGAAAATATGGTCTGGTCACACATGGAAGCTAGACTTCAAATCCTTCCTATACATATACTGCTTTCAACATTTCCTTCCCAGCAGAAATTTAAAGTGAAACACTCTCTTAAATTGGATTTGGGTAACAATGGAAAATAATGTATATAATATATAAAATGTAAATTAAAAGTTATTACAGCCAAAACTCATGTAATACTTCACAATAGGAGCAAATTTGTTTTGAAGCTACATCCTTTTGAAAAGAAATTTTAGCTATCAGGAGGAAAACCAATATGTGAATTCCTAGTTTTCTACTGTAATAGTGAAGTTAGAGTACATAATTAATGTGTCTCTTCATAAGAAATATAGTACATTTTATGTTAATTTCCTCATTGTTAAATCTGCTCTTCCACTTCTTGAAAAACTCTAATAAGTAACATTTATTTCAAGTACTAGTACAAATGACATGTTCCCAATAAATAAATCAAAACATGCCATCCAAATTTTTAATCAAATGGAATAACCCGCAAGTTATTTACAACATAAAAATCTCATTAGGTACCCATCCTCTATTGATTGTTCAATACTTGTGGAGATAAACTTCTCAATATAAAACTGAGAGCAAAATAAATGGTAATAAGGTTGTAAGTAGATTCAAATAGTCCATCATAACAGTCAGCATAAATATTCCTATATTTTTCCATTGCTATTGCACCAAATTCTTCAGTGCAAGCTAGTCTAAATTACTGTCAGAAAGGAAGAAATAATGAACAGAAAACTGAAACACACTCAGCCAATTAATTTGTAATTCATTTAGAGGACATCCAAAGCTGATTCATCTCTTAAACTGAACTAAATAAAGCCCGATTCGATTTGTTAGAAACATGCTGGGATGTCATATTTAGCAATGCTGAAGGTGACTTATGACAATGCCTATGAAGTAGAAACTTATGGAGGAAGAATGGTTATTTTTAAAGCTCCTAAAACCTTTAAATAATAAAATAAAGTAATAAAAATCAAGTAGCATTATAACTGAATACCCATTTAGAATAAGAAGAAATGTTAAGTTCTTCCCTGAGGAAGTCTGAAGATTAAATCATTTTTTTCTTCCTATTAGACTTTAAAGCCACTTTCATTTTACAAGACATACCAGCCTAACCCTTGGCTCAAGTGAGGGAGACATATTAAATATATTGTTGATTTTGTGAAGAGTAATGTTCCAGTAACATTGAAAATCAAGGTGAAACCTTAGGGTTGATTCAAGTGACCAGGTAATTGTGTAAACTTCACTATTGCAACACAACAGAAACCTTTTGGCCTCTTTACCAGCCTCAAGGACATTTCCAGGGAATGAGTTCTTTGCTCCCCTTTTAAAATAAAATTAGGTGACAAAACTGATATTGGAGAGCAAAATTTCATGTTTTAATTATGTATTTCAGTTAAATGCAGAACTGAACTATATATATTTGTACTCAGAAACAATCCCTTCAAAATGAGAACTATTAAAATCCTTTTTAAAATCCATTTTTTTAAATTACAGTTGACATACAATATTACATTAGTTTCAGGTGGACAGAATAGTGATTAGACATTTAAATACCTTAAGAAGTAATCACCTCCAATAAGTATAGTACCTACTGACACTATACATAGTTCTTACAATATTAATTATATTCCCTATGCTATATTTACATCCTTCGGACTATTTTGTAACTACCAACTTGTATTTCTTAAACTCTTCACCCCTTTCATCAAGTTCTCCAAACACCCTCCATTCTGATAACATCAGTCTGTTTTCTTTATATATGAGTCTGTTTCTATTTTGTTCTTTTAGATTCCACATGTAAGTGAAATCATATGGCACCTATCTTTCTCTGACTGACTTATTTCACATAGCATAATATTCTCTAGGTCAGTGGTCAGCAAACTCATTAGTCAACAGAACCAAATATTAACAGTACAACGACTGAAATTTCTTTTGAGAGCCAAATTTTTTAAACTTAAACCATAAAGGTAGGTACATTGTTATTAACTTAATTAGGGTACTCCTAAGGCTTAGGAAGAGCCACACTCAAGGGGCCAAAGAGCCGCATGTGGCTCGCGAGCCGCAGTTTGCCGACCACTGCTCTAGGTCCATCCAAGCTGTCACAAATGGTACTATTTCATTCTATTTAATAGCTAAGTAATATCCCATGTATATTTGTACCAATACTTTCTTATCTATTCACTTAGTTACTTCCATATCTTGGCTATTGTAAATAACGCTGCAATGAATATAGGTGTGCATATATTCTTTTGAATTGGTGTTTTGGGTTTCTTTGGATAAATATCCAGAAACGGAATTGCTAGGTCATACGGCAGTTCCATTTTGATTTTTTTCAGGTAACAACATATTGTTTTCCATAGTGACTAAATCAATCTGTGTTCCTACCAACAGTGCACAAGGATTCCCTTTTCTCCACATCTAGATCAACACTTAATTGCTTGTTGATTGATTGAAGACAACCATTCTAACTGGTATGAGGTGACATTGTGATTTTAATTTGCATTTATCTGATAATTAGTGTTGTTGAGATCTTTCAGTATGTTTATTGGCCTTCTGAATGTCCTCTTTGGAGAAGTGTCTCTTCAGGTCCTCTTGATTTTTCAATTTGATTTTTTAGATTTTATTTAGTGTTGAGTTCTTCAAACTTTTTAGATATTAACTACCAAGGACATATCATAGCCAAATATTTTCTTCCATTCAGTAGATTGTCTTTTCATTTTGTTGATGATTTCCTTGCTTTACAAAAACTTTTTAGTTTGCTATAGTCTCAATTTGTTACTTTTTTTCTTTTTTTTTCCCTTGCAGAAAAAATATTGCTAGGAGAAATATTAGGTATTTTACTCCTTATGTTTTCTTCTAGGAGTTTTATGGTTTTGAGTCTTACATTAATGTCTTTAATCCATTTTGAGTTTATTTTTGTAAATGGTGTAATAAAATGGTCTAGTTTTATTTTTGCATGTATCTCTTCAGGTTGCCCAACACCATTTATTGAATAGACTGTATGTACACCATTGTATGTCCTTGCCTACTTTCTTACATGTTAATTGAGCATCTAGGTGTAGGTTTATTTCTGGGCTCTATTCTGTTCCATTGATCCATGATTCAGTTTTTATGCCAGTCCATTGTTGTTTTGAGTATTATAGTCTTGTACTATACTTTGATATTGGGTAACCTAATACCTCCAACTTTGTTCTTTCTTAAGATTGCTGTGGCTCTTCACGGTCTTTTGTGATTCCATACGATTTTTTGATTTGTTCTAGTTCTGTGAAAAATCTCAAGGGTATTTTGATGAGAATTGAGTTGAATCTACAGATTGTTTTGGGTAGTATGGGTATTTTAATGATTTCACTTCTTCCTACCAATAAGCAAGGTATATGCTTCAAATTATTTGTAGCTTCTTCAGTTTCTTTCTTCAGAGTCATATGATTTTCACAGGTTTTTTACCACTTTGGTAAAATTTATTCCTACACATTTTATTTTTTATGCAGTTGTTAGGTTAAGGGTCATGAGATGCATAGCCTGTGTCACCCTCTGCTATTATGTGGGGACAAAATACCATGTTAGTTCCTCCAAGTTTTGGAGTCCCTAACCAGTTGCTTTCTTTCCATCCTTCAGAATTCTCTTTTGGTGGCCTCCTGTATTACTTGCATGGTATATAGTTCTATTTTGTGGGGAAAAATAAAAAGGAGTCTACATAATCCTGTCCAGTACTACTGTCCTGGCTTCCATTTTATTATCCCCAAACCTATCTAACATACAATAACTTGAGTTATCTTTCTAAAAGCCTATTTATGTCTCTTGTATATTAAAATCTTTTAATAATTTCCCATGTATGGGCCAGTTATACCAAAATTTTCTGATGTACTTGTTAAATGCAGATTTATGGTCCTCTACAGACCAACTGAGCAGGATTTGTTGCGAAAATACAACTTCAGTGTAGTTCTCTTATATTCATATTATAAACATCACAAAAGTTATAGCATAAAAGCAAGATTGTTAAAATATTAGTTATTCATCACTGGTAAATACCAAAGTGCACTACTACTACTAATATGAATTATTTAATGTTGATTGAGATGTTTATATCAATCATAATTCAATTATATGATCAAATTAACTGGGTTCAATAGATGTAGAAAAAGTATGATGTTTTATTAAATATCTCGGAATGCTTTTTAAAACTGCAAAAACCTCCTCAAAGATTATCCAGTGTGCTGACTACTGCATTTTATTTGTTACTTTTGTAGTATATATAAATAATATAATCACAAAATATATCCTTTGAGATAACACAGTCTTATTGAGGTTCAGTTTTGCCAACTTTACAAATTTTATTATAATTTTCTCAATGACATTCCCACTAACAACACAGGGGAAAACACATTTATTCCTTTAAATGAAAGATTACTTACTGCTCTTTTTCTAGAACACCCTGTAATCCAAGGCACAGTTAGGTTTCCTGAAATCTGTGGAAACAACAAATGGAATCTCAGTAAGGTATGCATTCCTCCAACTTGGAAAGCTGATCAACACAAAAAAAATTCATATAAGACTTCAAGATAGATTTTTATTCAGAGCATATTCTCCAACTAGACAATCCTGTTTCCTTACTGAATGCAACAGATTGAAAGGGCCTTCTTTGGTGGGGAAATTTTAGAAGTAGTCCAAAGTACCCCTGAA
Organism: Myotis pilosus; assembly: GCA_036010255.1. Lineage (NCBI taxonomy): Eukaryota > Metazoa > Chordata > Mammalia > Chiroptera > Vespertilionidae > Myotis > Myotis pilosus. The sequence goes on along the minus strand of JASKON010000009.1, from coordinate 4,293,510 downwards.
AATTCAAGAAACATTATGGGACATTTTTGAGGCCTGGAAGTATGGTTTAGAAATCTATGGACAATAACATTTTTATAATAAAATTGCAGTGTTATGTGGGATTAGTTACACTAATTAAATTATTAACTGTAGTCATCATGTTGTATATTAGGTTTCAAGATTTATTCATCCTACATAAATTTAAGTTTATTTTTAAGCAGAAACTATAAGTCAAATAAATAGCTAGCAGCAGCTTACTACGTCAGCATTGCCACACAAGTAGATGCCATTCCAGTTGGATTTGGGGGATTGTTATAGAAACCAAGGTAATTCCATGACAGACAATGGTCAGACTGTACTTTGCCATACTTTTTTCCTGGGACATACAAAGATTTGGAGTACTTCAAATTCTCACTTGCCCTCTCCTTCCTTCTCAAACATGTACCTCCTGAGAAACTGATAAGGCAAATCAATCTTGCTAAGTTGTGGGAAAATGGTATTCAATCAAGCATTTGTTGTGTTTGATGAATTATATTGTCATAGCTTATGAATTACTATTATTCCTACTAATAAGAAGTGATGATCAGTCAATGTAATAGTAAAGTAATATTATCAATTATTTAAATTATTACCATACTTGGCCACTATACTTGCCATTTTACTTTGAGTTCAAAATACACCAATATGCTAAGGATAGGCTAAACTGATATAAATTCCAAGTTATACTTTTAAGAAAAATTTAAAAATATAGTTGCTCAAGTTAAAATACCACTATAGTAAAATGTCAATTAACTAGAATCCCTGAGAGTCATGAAGTTTGAATAATTTATTTTTAAAATAGTGAACTGAGAGTGATGACAAAATTTCTATGGAAATATTCTTCAAAATATATAGTTTCTTGTCTTCCACCAATAATTAGTATGTGATGTAACGTTTATAAAATAAATTGATTGCTAACCTCAATGAATGAGGTAATGCTGCTAAAATAATCATATAATATATTCTTGAAGTAATAGAGATATCCAACCATTTTGGACCATCTCTTCACATACTCCCATCTATTAGGATAATGTTTAAACTGACTATATAAAGTTGTTAGAGAAAACATGTTAAACCGAATGAATTACAAGAGACCCAGTAACTACTGAAAACTCACATATAAAATAATACATATAATAAAAATGGTTAATGTAATTTCTTTAAAGATGGACACTATAAATTTTAATAATATAAAAAGTGGTTTCCTGTTTAAGCCAATTGTATGCAATGAATAAAATTGAAAACTTCAATAAGCACATTAATATACCAATGCTATTAATTCCATGAGATTTGTGAAGAGATAACTTTCACTTTTTTGTTTTATAGCCCTCTATTGTTGGTGTTGAATCTGTTCTTTGGTTCTGTATGTTTCTGGTAAAACTCAGAACACCCAGGCATAGTAATTGAACTTGTAAGCTTTTTTGATTCAAAGTACTGTATAAATGTTTCCCATCAACTTGGGAAATTTTGTTTGGTGCGATAGTGATGGCAAAGTTTCTCCTTCACCAGAAACTATAAAATACAGTATTTCAAATTAGCAAGGAAATATACTTCTTGTTTAAGTAATATTTAAATTCCAAATACATTTTTAATATTCTAGTTTAGAAAACTGCAAAATTAATCTACAAAGAGTCAAGACGCATTTGACAAATATGTTATAACTCACACATCCAAATGAGTACTGTATGCTTCAAAGTAGAAAACTTAGGAAAGCATTTAGGGAACTTTCCTTTTGGAGTTTTTTGTTCATGACTCATCCAGAGATTCTGTCTCATTACTTCAGATTTCTTTTTCAATAACTGAAAATATAACAGCCCAGATTGAAAATTTATATTATTCACTAAACCTGACTAAGAATAAATTTTACTTTCCAAAATCAAATTTTCCCTCAAATGATGAGGATTTGTCACCACTGAAAGCTTTTTAAATAATCCCACAGGCCCTTAAAACAATTGTGAAAGACTTCAAAAACTTTTTGACAAATTGAACTTTATTGCAATAAGTATAGATAACTTCCAACGGTAACTTATTTGAATTCTGTTCAAATATTTATCAGGCATCTCTTCTGTACTAGGTGCTGTACATGAAATAAAACTAAGGTAAGTAAAACATAATTCCTTGGAGGGCAAGACCTATGATCTGAGAGAGAAAAATAAGACAACTACCTGAGTGACTTTAGTACAAAGAAAGCTATGATAAGTGTCTTAAGGAAGGTACAATAAATGAAGTGTTATAGAAAATCAAGATATGGAAAAATTGCATCAACTTGAGTATTTATATCTCAGCCAAATTTTAAACGATGAGAAGAATTTTGATAGGCAGAAATAAAAAAGCACTCTCGGGAAAAAGAGTAGTATGAGTCCAGCGGAGTAAAAGGATAAGGTATCTTTGGGAATTGTCAGTTCAACTAGAACTAGAAAGGGCGTTGGGGGTCACTTTGTTAAGGCCATGAATACCAAGTACATTTATATATAACTAAAGGCTCGGTGCAAGGATTAGTGCATTGGTCTGAGGCGTGGCTCATCCGGGTCAGCTGAGTGGCTGTGGACCCAACTTTTGAGTGGCTGCTGAATGAGGAAATTCGGCTGAGCTGATATTTTGGGGTAATGTCTTGGGTAAAGGCATGTTCTGTGTCCTGGAGAAACCTGGCGGAGAGCTTTGCACCCCAAAGCCACTCAGTGAATGTCCTTGATGTGTGACAGGTTGGTGACACCATCAGGGATATTCAGGGCAGCCATACACCAGGATCCTCAGCTATCAGGACAGCCTCCCCGGGGGGCCCACAGTCACGTCCCTTCTTGCCATCTGCCTATGCCAGCTCCCCGTGCTCTATCTAGAACACACATTAAAAGGCCTGCATCAGCTGATGGGGTCAGGCCAGAGTCTGAATTATCTCAAGTATTTATAGGTGCAGAGACTGGGCCTCATCCTGGGCTTGCTAGTGGCTGCTCCAACTGTGGGAGCAGCCGCTCATTCTAGTCAGCCAAGCAGTGCTCCCACTGTGGGAGCGCACTGACCACCAGGGATCAGCTCCTGCATTGAACATCTGCTCCCTGGTGGTCAGTGCACTTCATAGCAACTGGTCGACTGGCTGTTCTGGTCATTTCGCTGTTCAGTCGCTGGGCTTTTATATATATAGATTCTGTAGAATACAGGGAGCCATTGAAGGTTTTTTAATCAAATGGGTTGTATGATCAGAATTGTATTTTTATACACTTGGATGATTAATTTGACTAAATGTGTATATTGAATAAGTATAGAAACTTTAATAATATTTTAGTCAAGAGGTAGGTAATCCAAGTTTGGAAATAAATTAGGGGAGGTAGAAAATGAGAAGAGAAATATAAAACATATTTCTAAGGAAAAATCTTGTGCATGGGATAGAAGAAAACTAGACAGTCTGGTGATTACTGGAGTAGTCTTTTTATGGACATCATAAACTGAATGTAAATGCAAGAAAGTGCCTAATGGAGATCTGCTACTCTTGGCTAAGAGTAGATACACTTATTTGAATATAAGCTGGAATCACATTATGTGGATAGTTAAGGTTTGTGAATCCAATTATTATATGTTTATCTTTCTCATGAAAAATTATGTTTACAATAGATACCATAGATACCATAGATTACAATATTAATTACATATTATATATACACATTACTGTATATGGTTACATATTCATAGGAAGGCATCTATATAGTTACTTTGATAAATGATATAAAAATTTTAAAGGAATTTTACTATGTTTGTTTTTATAAAAGCTTATTAACGGCAAGATATCATGTTTAAAACAATTTAGTTTAACTGTTTTTATATAGTTAGAGTAAATATACACAAAAATGTATTTGTTTGATTTCAAAAATTTTTGTTATAAAGACAATTCTACAAATATGTTGGATATTCTATTTAAAACAATTAAGACCAGTTTATGGGGTTAGTAAAGTTCTTACGTGAAATAAATTTTATGTGAGTCAGGAAAACAAAATATATTATTATGTCATTAAATGAAATTTGATTTACTGAAACAATCAGACAATAGCTATGTCTTTCAGCAAAATTCAGCAGTAAGAGATTCATAAATCAATGTTTTAGCTTTCCGTCAGTTGTTTTGTTATCAGTTGAGCATTAAAACCTATCAATCATTCTGTTTTAATAAGCAGTGTTTCCTAGATGTTTTCAATTATGAGGTATAGTGCACAAAGGGCATGGCTGGGCATGTGGTAGGCAATCAATAACTATATAGGCTGATTGATTGGTTGAATTCACTTGAGCCTTCATTATTCACTAGCTTCACTTGCTGAAATTTAACAAAAGGCCAAGAGTGGAAAATACAAGGCACTTTTACCTGGAGTAGGTAGTGGGAGGAGGGGTTGAAAACAATGTGTTAGGAGCAAAGGAGAAAAGATGTAGTGCCTTATTTTAAAATATCCACCATCCTTCTTCTCTCTACCAACTCTGGAAAAGCTTTTAGAAGTAATAAGCCTTACAAATGGTAATTTCACTCTACAACTTTTGGCCAAGCATCTAACACTTTTTCTAAACACATGAAGTTTTCTTCTATTAAGTAATATGAAACTAGTGTTTAGAAAATTTTACTAGTCATAAAAGTTCTTATAGTTGACAACCAAAATGCTAATTGAGATTCTTTTCCTACATGATTTTAGTAGTTATACTTTATCAAACCACAAAAGATTCAGATCAGAAAACCTGGAATTCTAAGATGTTTCAAGTAAATGATAAAAAGTACTCAGATAACATAACAAACCTGATTTCAAGATGCTACTTCTAAAAATGCTAGCTGTTTTAAAAAAGTACAAAGATATAAGTAAAACAATATAAATTAATATGTGAAATGATTATCTTCTAATCCAAAGGTCCTAGGGAGTATATAAATACAAATCTTTATCTCCTAAAACTATACTTTCTAGCATTGTAAAATATTATCTTAATTCTACTCATGTAAAAATGACATTTGAGGATATATACAAACTATTTACCAACTTTAGAAAATAAATTGTTGAGTGTTAGGTTTAAGTCCTAAATATAAAATTGAAATGAAATGTCTTATTACATGTGTATTCAGAGTTCAGCTCCTTAAATAGCAAAATATTTATTGCTCATATCAAGCTACAGTCTTTTCTGGGCTGGGCTTGTATTCTTAACATAAATCATGGTTCCATGTCTTCTCTTTGCACATGTCTCCTTGTTGTACCAAAAGAGGCATTTAAATGAAATCAAACAGAAAATAAGGTAGTAATAGAGAAAATTAGGTACAAAAACATAAGGCATACAATAACAAATGTAATAGCAATAGTAAGTCCTTTGTTATCAGTTATTATTTTAAGTGTAATTGGATTGAATTCCCAAATTAAAGACAGATTAAAATAATGAATTAAAAAACAGGATTTAACTATAGTGTATTTATAACAGACCCACTTTAGATCTAAAGACGTCTACCTTATACCATATATAAAATTAGCTCAGGTGAAACAAAAGCCTAAACATAAAGGTTAAAACTATAAAATTATTAGAAAACGACAGAAAAATAGTTTCATTCAACTTGTCAATAATTTCTAAAATATGACACCATGGAATACTACTTGGCCATAAAAAGAAGAAATTCTTACCATTTGCAACAATATGGATGGACCTTGAGAACATTATGCTAAGTGAAATAAGCCAGTCAGACAAGTACCTTATTATTTCACTCAGATGTGGAATCTAATGAACAAAATAAACTGATGAACAAAATACAGACACATAGACTCATAGATAGAGTTCAGGCTGACTAGTTTTCTGGGGGTTGGCTGGGTCAGGGGTGGAGGGATTGAGCAAAAAAGAAAAAAAAAAAGAAAATATCTCATGGACAGGGACTACAGTTTGGCGACTGCTGCGGGAGGAGGATGGGGGTGGGTGGGAGGAGAGTAAAGAGTGGATAAATGGTGATGGACTGAGAGTTGATTTGGGGTGGTGAACACACAATACAGTGTACAGATGATGTGCTGTAGAAGTGTATACCTGAAACCTATATAATTTGTTAACCAGTGTCACCCCAATAAATTCCATAAAAAGGAAAATAAAATAAAACCCCAAAAGCATAGACAACAAAGGGAAAATAGATAAAATACATCAAAGTTTAAAACTTTTGTGCATCAAAAAACACAATCAATGGAACAAAAAAGCAACCCATGGAATGGCAGAATATATTTGTAAATTGTATATCTGATAAGGGGCTAATATCCATAATTTATAAAGAACCCTTGTAATTCAACAACAACAACAAACAGACAATCTGGTTTAAAAAATGGCAAAGGAAGATCAAATTAAAGGCATAAATGCATAGGGAGAGAATATAGAGAATGGAAGAAACTCAATAGAAAAATCAATGAAAACAAATGTTTCTTTTTTTAAAGAGCAACAAAATTTAGAAAACTTTAAGTAGATATACTGTAGTGTATTGAATGGTGACATCATCCCAGATTATTCAGATGGGACTCAAATCCAATGGTTAGTATCCTTACAAAAGAGAGAAGAGGTAAAAGGAGAAAGTCATGTGAAGAACAACTAACATCTATTCAAGAACGCGACGCTACTGGGAGAATACTTGAACGCAAAGGTGAGGCTAAAGTACCCCCTGTAGGTGAGGGCATTTGCTAGGGTGTGGGGGCGGCTGGGGAGAGGTCAATGGGGGGTAAAAGGAGACTTAGTAATACTTTAAACAATAAAGAATTAAAAAAAATAAAGTACCCTCTGTACCTCATAGACCAAAACAGACTGCATTAGAAAGGTAATAACTGTAGCTACACATTGACCACACTGCTTCTTCTCCAGGATAGAACAGCACCATAGAAGAAATCTCTACTGACCCTGTTTTCTCCAATAAAAAAAGATAAATTGGAGAGGGTAAATCAGCCTCCCTCAACACTGTAGGATGCTGTGTGGGAGCCCCTACTTTGATCTTTCATCATAGGGACTTCAGGGGAATCTGTGGGTATGGCCACTGGGAATCTGATTGTGATGGAGAAAGGAGTAGTGGTTTTCATCAACTAGCACATGGATCTTGGCAGACTGAGTTCATATATTCAGTGTCTCAATAATAATCTCATCCAGCAGCTTTGCTCATCTCTAGAACCAATTTGGATACACTCAGACCAGGGAACTCAACATGGTGAAGATCTGTTTGACTCAGATCCACAAAAGAAGAATTTTCTGACCCTAGAGCCGGGTTTTCCCATGCCAGACTAGGTGCTAAGTCACAGCTACACTCAATGTAGAAAGTGATTTCTAGTCCCACCTGACCAGAAAGGCGGTGACTATCCGGGAAGCTGAGTGAGTGGTGCTCAAGCCTATAGGTGGATGAGTAGATCAGATCATCCCCAGAACAAAGCTAGTACCAGGTATGGAGGCTTCCAGGGCCATAACAAAGCAGAATGACTAATTCATAGATAATCCTGAGGTTGGTTCCCAGCCCCATCTGACCACAGAACCTGTTTGAGAAATTGAGAGTCCCAGTCATTTAGTAAGTTTGATCAGAGAATCCAGGCACCCCCAGAATCCAAATTAAGGTCTCACTTGGGTTAGAAACCAAACCAGCAGTCTTATCCAAATGTTCCTCCATCTCCATCCTCGTAGCTGGAAGGGTAGGTAGATTTGCTCCTAAATAGAACACAAAAGCAGGTTCCACCTGCACGAAGACATCATCAGAAGACACAACCAGAAACTCAAACTGGGTTAACTGGTGAAGAACTGTCTGCCAAAGTGAACCTATAAAGTCTGTGAGAGGAGCCCATTATTCATAAGTGCATATACCAACATAAGGAATCAAGAATAATGAGGAATCAGGTAAATATGACATCACGAAAAGAAACAAATAAAGCTCCAATAATTTTTCCTAAAAATGGATATCTATGAACTGACAAAAAAATTCATAATAATTATCTAAAGGAATTTTTGTGAATATTAAGAAAACACAGACAGAAAACTAAACAAAATTAAGAAAACAATGCATGAACAAAGGGAAGATTGACAAGGAAATAGCAACTATCAAAACCCCCAGAAATCCTAGGGTTGAAAAATGCAATAAATTGAAGAATTCAATAAAGTTTCAAAAGTAGGCTTGAGCATTTTTAATTCATTGTTATGTATTTGCTTTATTTTTTTTATTTTAGTCTCTGTTGTTTCATTCAGACACAGAGTTCAGAGAAACGATGGCAAAGATGCCCAACAGCATGAGAAAAGACATACTAACTATGCAGTATGACACAATACTAATAAAGTACATAGTGGAAGAAACACACAGCAGATTAGGGAAAACCAAGGATCCAATCAGTGATTTAGAAGGCAGGGTAGAAAAATCATGGAGTCAGCGAACCAAAAAGAAAAAAAAAAAGCAATTAAAAAATAGGAAGACAGTTTACGGGAGCTGTGGGACAACATATAACATAACAATATTCACCTAATAGGTGTACCATAAGGCAAAGAAAGAGAACAAGGGATAGAGAACCTGTTTAAAGAAATAATGGTAGGGGCATGAGTGTGTGTGTGGGGGGTATTGTAGTAAAATATAGAAATGTTTAAAAATGCTTTCAAAATGCCTGAAAAACATTAAGAAGGTTTTATAATGTTTAAATTAACTTTCCTTGAAACTTAAAGTGTGATAATAAGAACACATTCCCCACTGCCCTGAAGCATGTGTCCCTCATAGATAAGGATTTGAACTTCAGTAAATAACTCAGAGTGACTTGTCAGGATAACCATTTGAGTGAGTGATGTACTCTCCCTAGATAACCACATGTAACCCCTCGCCCTGTTTGAGATAAACATGTGTGCATTGACATAATTCACTGATAGCCAACTTGACTGCTGCAAATGGGGTGCAGGCTTTAAAAGTGGGGATCCTGACCATCCCAGTGCTTGCCTGTTGAGACAGCCACAAAGGCACGTCCTCTTGTTAGTCCGGCAAGCGACGCCACTCCACGCTCCTCTCTCTGCCAGACGGCAGAAGAACGGCTAGTAACTCCTGATTGAGATGAAACTGAGCTCTCAGGTGAGGAACGCTGGCCCTCTGTATCCAGACCAGACCAGCCCAGCTGCCAGATACCAGAGGACAGCACCACTGGGATCCCCAATAAGCCTGTACCTACAACACCAGGAATTGTGTGAATAATACAGTGCTGTGTGATTTGCAACTGCATATGTTTCATGTGGTGTAATTCTTCCGGCAGTTACTTGAATTATTTTGCATACACTTAAAATTTAAATTAAAGCTTCTGGTCTCTTTTTGGTCCTAAGCCTTCCCTTTAGCCCTGCTTTCAATAGAGTAGCCTCTTTGCTAGCAACTACTTGGATGTCTCACACCTGCATGGTTAAAGTTTATCTCAGGGATGCCTTAGATAAACACCCCAGCAGCTTTCCCAGGATCTACTTGGGACAGGGGGGTAATGGAGGGTTAAGGACACATATGTAATACCTTAATCAATAAAGATAGAGAGAAAAAAGAAAAGAAATAATGGCAGAAAACTTCCCCAACCAGGTGAAGAAAAAAGTCACACAAGTTCAGGAGGCACAGAGAGTCCAAAGCAAGAAAAAAACAAACAGGTCCATGCCCAAACACATAATAATTAAAATGCCAAAATTTTAAGACAAAGAGAGAATCTTGAAGGCAAAAAGAAAAAAGCAATTTGTTACTTACAAAGGACCTCCCATAAGGCTTTTGGCTGATTTCTCATCAGAAACTCTACAGGCCAGAAGGAAATGGCATGAAGAATTCAAGGTAATGAAATACAGGATCTGAAACCAATATTACTATATTCAGCAAGGCTATCATTCAAAATGATGTTGAAATAAAGAGCTTATCAGGCAAAAAAAGTCTAAAGATGTTTATCACCACCAAACCAGCACTGCAAGAAATGTTAAAAGGACTACTGTAATGGGAAGAAATGGATAGAGAGAGAAACATAAGCATAAAGAATTAAAATGGCAATAAATAAGTACCTATTAATAATAACCTTAAGCCCTGGCTGGTTTGGCTTACTGAATGGAGCATCGGGCTGCGGACTGAAAGGTCTCGTCCCAGGTTCAATTCCGGTCAAGGGCATGTGCCTTGGTTGCAGGCACATCCTCACTGGGGAGTGTGCAGGAGGCAACTGAATTGATGTTTCTCTCTCATCAATGTTTCTAACTCTCTATCCCTCTCCCTTTCTCTCTGTAAAAAAAAATTAATAAAATATATTTAAAAAAATAATAACCTTAAATGCAAATGGATTAAATGTTCCAATAAAAAAATATAGTGTAGCTGAATGGATACAAAAACATAACCCCCCCAAAAAAAAAAAAAAAAACACACACAAAAAAAACAAAAAAAAACCATAACCCAATTATATGCAGTTTACAAGAGACCAACCTCAGAACAAAAGATTCACACAGGTTGAGAGTAAAGGATTAGAAAACTTTTCCATACAAACAAAAAGGAAAAGAAAAACCTGGGGTAGCAACACACACATATTCTGAGAAAATATACTTCAAAATGAAGGCAATCATAGGAGACAGTAAAGGTCCCTACATAATATTAAAGGAATCAACCTCACAAAAAGACATAACCCTGATAAACATATATGGACCCAATATAGGATCTCCAAAATATATAAAGAAAACCTCTAGAGGACTGTAAGAGAAAGATCAAAAGCAGTACAGTCATTATGGATGACTTTAATACTCTGCTGACTTCACTGGATGGATCTTCAAACACAAAAATTAACAAAGAAACAGAGACTCTAAATGACACACTGGATCAGGTGGACTTAATTGACATTTATAGAACATTTCATCCCAAAAGTGCAGAATATACATTCTTCTCAAGTGGACATGGCTCATTCTCAAAGATAGACCACATGTTAGGACTCAAAGTAAATCTCTACAAGTTCAAGAATGTTGAAATCACATCAAGCATCTTCTAAGATCACAATGGCATAAAATTAGAAATAAATTACAATAAAAAGATGAAAAAACATTTAAACACATGGAGACAAATATCATTACTAAGTAATGAATGTACTACCAAGAAGATCAAGAAAGAAATAAAGAACTTCCTGCAAACAAATGAAAATGAATACAAAACAACTTAAAACCTATGGGACACAGTGAAAGCAGTCCTGAGAGGGAAGTTCATAGAACTACAAGCTTACCTCAAAAAATAAGAAAAACTAGAGATATCATTGGCAAATATGGTCTCCCATGCAGTGGGTTTTGTTGTTGTTTTGTTTATGGTTTCTTTTGCTGTGCAGAAACTTTTTGTTTTGATATATTCTCATTTGTTTATGTTCCCTTTAGTTTCCATTGCCCTAGGACAGCCGTGGGCAAACTCCGGCCTGCGGGCCGGATCCGGCCTGTTCTGCTGTTCTATCCAGCCCGCGGAGCTGAAAGAGCAGAGGGTTCTCTTGTTCTCCCCTCAGCTCCTTCACCAACAGCAGTGTTAACATGTATTAGTTCACACAAACACCCCATCCATGCTTTTGTTCCAGCCCTCCGGTCCAGTTTAAGAACCCATTGTGGCCCTCAAGTCAAAAAGTTTGCCCACCCCTGCCCTAGGAGCTGTGTCAGTGAAGAAATTCCTTCGGCATATATCTGAGATTTTGCTACCCGTGGATTCCTATAATATTTTTATGGTTTCCCATCTTACATTTAAGTCCTTTATTCATTTTGAGTTTATTTTTGTGTATGGTGTAAGTTGCTGGTCTAGTTTCATTTTTTTGCATGTGTCTGACCAAATTTCCCAGCACCATTTATTGAAGAGACTGTCTTGACTCCATTATCTCTGATAAAAGCTTAATCTCCAACATTTACAGGGAACTCGTACAACTTAACAAAAGGAAGATAAACAACCCAATAAAAAAATGGGCAATGGACCTAGATAGACACTTTTTGAAAGAGGACATACATAAGGCTGAGAGACATATGAGAACATTCTCAAAGTCACTAATCATCTGAGAGATGCAAATCAAAATGACAATGAGGTACCATCTAACACCTGTCAGAATGGCTATCACCAACAAATCACCAAATGACAAATGCTGGCGAGGATGCGGAGAAAAAGGAACCCTCTTTCACTGCTGGTGGGAATGCAAACTGGTGCAGCCACTGTGGAGAACAGTATGGAGTTTCCTCAAAAAACTAAAAATGGAGCTTCCATTTGACCCAGTGATCCCACTTCTAGGAATATATCCCAAGAAACCAGAAACACCAATCAGAAAGGATATATGCATCCCTATGTTCATAGCAGCATAATATACAATAGCTAAGATTTGGAATCAGCCTAAGTGCTCATCAGCAGATGAATGGATTAAAAAAACTTTGGCACATCTACCAAATGGAATACTATGCTGCTGTAAAAAAGAAGGAACTCCTACCATTTGCAACAGCATGGATGGAGCTGAAGAGCATTATGCTAAGTGAAATAAGTCAGTCAGAGAAAGATAAATATCACATGCTCTCACTCATTTTTGGATTATAATGAACAACATAAACCGATGAACAACAACAGATGTAGAGACAGAGAAGCATTGATCAGATGCTCAAAACTCAGAGGGAAGATAGGGGAGGGGAGGGGTGAGGGGGAGAGATAAACCAAAGGACTTGTATGCATGCATATAAGCATAAGCGATGGATATGGACAACAGGGGGTGAGGGTGAGGGCAGGAGTGGGGGGATAAGGGGACATTGGGGGGATAAGGACACATTTGTAATACCTTAATCAATAAAGGGAAAAAAACAACAAGAAAAAATAATAATAAGTTATTTAATCTTACAACTTAAATAATTAGAAAGAGAACAATAAACACAGCCCAGAGTAACTAGAAGGAAGAAAATAAAGATCAGGGGAGAAATAAATGACATAGAGGCAAAAACAAGCAAACAACACACACACACACACACACACACACACACACACACACACACACACACAAATAAATGAAACTAAGAGCTGGTTCTTGGAAAAGATAAACAAGATTGATGAATCTTTACCCAGACTCATCAAGAAACAAAGAGAGAGGACATAAATAATTAAAATCAGAAACAAAAGCAGAGCAGTAACAACTGACACCACAAAAATCAAAAGGATTGTAAGAAAATACTATGAACAACTATATCCAACAAGCTGGACAATGCTGATGAAATGGAAAATTCCTAAAAAAAATACAATCTTCCAATATTGAATCAGGATGAATCAGAAAATCTGAATAGGTTGAAAATTCCTGATGAAATAGAAACAATAATCAAAAACCTCCCAGCAAATTAAAGCCCTGATCCAGACGACTTCACATGGGAATTTTACCAAACCTTCAAAGAACAACTATCACTTATCCTCCTCAAAATATTTCAAAATATCCAAGAGGAAGGGATACTTCCAAGCTCTTTTCTTGAGGCCAGCATTATCCTAATTCAAAAATCATATAAAGCCACCACAAAGATAGAGAATTTCAGGCCAATATCCCTGATGAACATAGAGGCTAAAATCCTCAACTAAGTATTAAGAAATCAGATCTAGCATCATATAAAAGATCATACAACATGACCAAGTAGGATTTATTCCAGGAATGCAAGGGTGGCATAACATTTGCAAATCAATAAATGTGATACATCACATAAACCAATTGAAAGGAAACAATCACACTATCATATCAGTAGATACAGAAAAAGCATTCAACAAAATCCAGCACCCATTTTGTTAAAATATTTTTTTTATTGATTTTTTACAGAGAGAAAGGGAGAGGGATAGAGAGTTAGAAATATCGATGGGAGAGAAACATCGATCAGCCGCCTCCTGCACATCTCTACTGGGGATATGCCTGCAACCCAGGCACATGCCCTTGACCGGAATGGAACCTGGGACCCTTCAGTCCACAGGCCGACGCTCTATCCACTGAGCCAAACTGGTTTCGGCCCATTTTTATAGAAATTCTCAGCAAAGTGGAAATAGAGGGATTATATCTCAACATAATAAAGTTTATATATGACAAACCTACAGCCAACATCATACACAAGGGGCAAAAATAAAAACCATTTCCCCTAAACACAGGACCAAGACAGGAATGTATACTTTCACCACTATTATTAAACACTGGTGGCCTAGTGCACAAATTCGTGCACATTGAAAGGAAATTAATTCTAAGAAATATTTTAATATCACTATTCGCCCTTTCTAATAGAAGTGTCAACCATATTCATGATCAACAATGACAGATCGAAACACATGCATGCAATTGGCGCCAGCGAGAGCTTTATACGTATCATGCATACACAAGTCAACTTAGCCTTTTATAGATATAGAATAAACTTGTTTAATTAGACCTGCTTTCTGATTTAGCTAAACTTTTTCCAGGCCACTTAAGCATCAACTTCTCTTTCAAGTAATTGTCAGCAACACAGCAGTAAATATAAACATGAAGAAGATTATTATTGTAGATCACGCAGGGAGAACAAAGGATAACATATTTGACTATATATTTGACTAAAGTGTTTGACTATATTCTGCACAGTGAGAAAACCTGAAGTCCATTTTCAAGGTCCACCATTTCTTACTTCTCTTCAGTAGGGTCAAGTTTTTAAACTTTCTAAATCTCTGTTTTCTAGCTAATGAAAAGAAAATAAGATTCTACCGAGTCTCCTATCTACCTACTCCAGGACTCTGTGAGGATCAAATGAGATGAGGCATGGGAAAATGTTTCACAGACATTTGGTTAAAGTGTGAAATGTTTCCACCTTACTATAAAGCAAGTCATGTTCCTGGGCTGAAGAAACTGCAAAGAGGCTAGTCATCACTAGGGAGAGGAAGCCTGGCATTGTTACATGATGTCATTATCCGGACGGACACTTAGCATATTGGCTACATATTTTTACTGGAAGTCCTAGCCATAAGACTAGGCAAGAAGATCAGGCAAGAAGAAATAAAAGGTATCCAAATTGGAAAGGAGGAATTAAAACTCTCATTATTTGCAAATGACATGATATTGTACATAGAAAACCCTAATGACTCCAACAAAAAGCTACTAGATTTAATAAAGGAATTTGACAATGTAGCAAGATACAAAATTAACACCCAGAAATTGAATGCATTTTATACACCAATAATGTATTGTCAGAAAGAGAAACTAAACAATCCCACTTACCATTGCAACAAAAAAAATTAAGATACTTCGGAATAAACTTAACCATGGAGGTAAAAGACCCAGGAAACTACAGGACATTGAAAAAAAGAGATAAAGGAAGGTATAAACAAGTGGAAGAATATACTGTGTTCATGGATTAGTAGAACTAACATCATTAAAATGTCCATACAACCCAAAGATTCAATGCAATCCCTATTAAAATACCAACAGCATATTTCACTGATTTAGAACAAATACTCCAATAATTTATATGGAACCAAAAAGGACCCCGAATAGCTAAAGCAACTTACACCTTACACATGAATAAATTCAAAATGGATAAAAGAATTAATGTCAGTTGTGAAATCATAAAAATCCTAGACGAAACCATAGGCAGCAAAATCTTAGACTTCTCTCATAGCAATATATTTATGAATACATCTCCTAGGGCAAAGGAAACTAGGGAGAAAATAAACCAATGGAACTACATAAAAATAAAAAGCTTCTGCATTGCAAAAGAAACCATCAACAAAACAAAAAGGGAACTCACTGTATGAGATAACATATTTGGCTATGATACATCTGATATACAGTTAATATTCAAAACATATAAGCAACTCATACAACTTTACAAAAGAAAGACAAACAATCCAATTAAAAAAATGGGCAAAGGACCTAAATAGACACTTCTCCAAAGCAAACATACAGATGACCAATAGACATATGAAAAAATGCTCAAAGTCACTGATCATCTGAGAGATGCAAATTAAAATGACAATGAGGTATCATCTCACACCTGTCAGGATGGCTACCATTAACAAATCAACAAATGACAAGTGCTGGCACGAATGTATGGAAATGGGAACCCTAGTACACTGTTGGTGGGAATGCAGACTCAGGAAGCCATTATGGAAAACAGTAAGAATTTTCCTCAAAAAATAAATATGGCACTGACATTTTTCCCAGTGATCCCATTCTAGGGATATATCTTAAGAAACCTGAAACACCAATCAGAAAGGATGTATGCACCCCTATGTTCATAGCGACACAATTTACAATAGCTAAGATCTGGAAACAGACCATGTGCCCATCAGTAAGTAAGTGGATAAAAAGTTGTGGTACATTTACATCATGCAATACTATGCAGCACTATAAAATCTCAGAAGGAAGTTGTTGGTGGGTGGGTGGGAAGAGATCTCACAAAGAACTTGTATGCATATCTGAATAACCCGTGGACACAGACAATAGGGTGGTGAAGGCCTGGGGTGGGGAATAGGGGCAGGCTGAAGGGGTCAATATGGGTACTAAGGGGAAATATGTAATACTTTCAACAATAAAACTTTAATTTGAAAAGAGACAATTAGGTATCACCTCAAACCTGTCAGAATGGCTACCATCAACAAATCAATATATGACAAGTGTTGGCAAGGATGTGGAGAAAAGGGAACCTTAGTACACTGCTGGTAGGAATGCAGACTGGTGGAAAACAGTATGGAGTTTCCTAAAAAATTTAAAAATGGAACTCCCATTTTACCCAATGATCTCACTTCTAGGAATATATCGTAAGAATCCTGAAACATCAGTCAGAAAGAATATATGCACCCTTATGTTCATAGCATCACAATTTACAATAGCTAAGATTTTGGAAACAACCAAAGTTCCCATCAGGAGATGAATGGATAAAAAAGCTGTGGTACATCTACACTAATGGAATACTACACAGCTGTAAAACAGAAAGAATTCTTACCTTTTACAACACTATGGATGTATTTGGAGAGTATTATGCTAAGCGAAATAAGCCAGTCAGAGAAAGATAAGTATCACAGGAGCTCACTCATTGATGGAGTCTAATGAACAAAATAAACTGATGGATTAAATAGATCCAGAGATTTAGAATTATGGAACAGCCTTAAAAATCTCATAGGAAATGTGGGGGTGGGATTGGGAGGGTAGTGATTAACTGGGGTACATATATGCATAATCCATGCATACAGATAATAGAATGGTGAAGGCCTGGGAGGGGCCGGTACAGGGTGGATGGGGTGATGGGGAAAAACACACAAACAAAGGTAACATTTGTAATACTTGCAACAATAAATATAAATTAATAAAATAGAAATAAACTTTAAAAATGAACATACTAAAAATGACAAATATACTAATTTGTTTTGTTACACAATATTATCAACACCCAGAAATTGAATGCATTTTATACACCAATAATGTATTGTCAGAAAGAGAAACTAAACAATCCCATTTACCATTGCAACAAAAAAAATTAAGATACTTCGGAATAAACTTAACCATGGAGGTAAAAGACCCAGGAAACTACAGGACATTGAAATAAAATCTAAAATATAACAATTTTGTTGAAGTTATGTTTTTATCACTTTAAAATATAAGTTTTACATATTTTATGTAAGCCTCATGGTAACTATAAAGGAAAATCTTTTAGGAATTACAAAATAATAACAGGATGAAGAAGTCACAACATACTGCTTATCAAAAGACATGTAAACAGAAAAAGACAGCTGGATAGAAAAAAAAAAGGAACAATGGATATATAAAACAACCAGAAAACAATGAACAAAATGTCAATAGAAATTTATTACTCATCAATAATTACTTTAAATGTAAATGGATTAAATTATCTAATAAAGAGACATATACTGGTTAAATAGATTAAAAACAAACAAACACCACAATATCCAACAATATGTTGCTTATAAAAGAGTAACTTTAGCTTGAAGATACATATAGACTGAGTTTGAAGAATGGAAAAAGACAGTTCAAGAAAATGGTGACCTTAAAAAGCCAGAGTAGCTACACTTACATCAGACAAATAGACATTAACCTATAAATAGTAAGAAACAAAAAATATTATATAAAATTAAAGGGTTTAATTTAACACTAAGATGTAATAATTATAAAGACGTATGTGCCCAATATTGGAGCATCTAAAGAAATAAAGCAAAAGGTAACAGCACTAAAAGGAGAAATGAACAGTAACACAATAATAATTGTGTACTTGAATATCACACTCTCAACATTGGATAGATCAACCAGATAGAGATTCAATGAGAAAACAGTGGATTTGAGCAACAGTAAATGATCTAACAGACATACAAAACATTCTATATAACAACAGCAGAATTCACATTCTCAAGTGCAGAATTCACATCTTCTAGGATAAACTATATGTTACAACATAAACAAGTTTTAGCAAATTCTAAAAGATTGAAATCATATCGAGTAACTTTTCTGAGAAAAATTGAATGCAAATAGAAATAAATAATAAAGCCAGAACAGAATACTACCTGATGAATTGAAATGCACAAATTTTCATGAAAATGCTAGCAAACTGAATTCAGCAGCACTTTAAAAAGGATAATTTATCATTGCCAAGTGGGATTTATCCCTGGAAGGCAAGGATGAACATTGATTTATTTTTAAATATTGAAGCATCCTTGATTCTAAGGGGGAGAGATCAACCAAAGGACTTGTATGCATGCATATAAGCATAACCAATGGATACAGACACAGGGGGGTGAGGGCATGAGTGGGGGGATGGGGGACTATAGGGGGATAAGGACACATGTGTAAACCTTAATCAATAAAGGAATAAATAAATAAATGTGATTCATCAACATTATTAGGAAAAGAGAAAAAATAATCTCATCATCTCAACAGATACAGACAAATAATTTGACAAGATTCAAAATCTGTTCATGAAAAAAGCTATTAAAATTAGATATATAAGTAATATACCTCAACAAAAAATGTCACATATGACAAGTCCACAGTTAACATCACACTCAATGGTGAAATGATAAAATGCCTTTCTCTAAGAGGAGGAAGACCATGATGCTCACTTTCACCACTCTTATTCAACCTGTTACTGGAACTCCCAGCTAGGGTAATCAGACAAGAAAAAGTTATAAAAGGCATCACAATTGGAAAGAAATAAATAGTAGTGTTTTATGACTCTCTATATAGAAAACCATAAAGGCTCCAGACACATACACACACACATAAACTGTTAGATCTAATAAACAAATTCAGTAAAGTTGCAGGATACAAAATCAACTTGCAAAAATCAGTAAAATTTCTTTTACTTTTAATGTTATTGTTGGGACTGTGACAAATTTTCCCTTGTCCCCCCCACCCCCATTGCCTCCCTTCACCTGGCTCCTGACCCCAATCCAGGGCTTCACCACCCTGTGTCTATAGGTAATCCATATATGTGTAGAAGATCTTTGGTTAATCTCTTCCCACTACACCCCCCCACTTCCCTCTGAGATTTGTCAGTCTGTTCCATGTTTCCATGCTTCTGGGTCTATTTTATTTATCAGTTTATTTTGTTCATTCAATTCTTTGTTTGGGTTATTTTGATTTTTAGATTAAATTGTTGATAGAAGAGTGTTTTTTGCCACGTTCTTCTTCTTCTTCTTCTTCTTCTTCTTCTTCTTCTTCTTCTTCTTCTTTTTCTTCTCCTTCTTCTTCTCCTTCTTCTTCTTCTTCTTCTTCTTCTTCTTCTTCTTCTTCTTCTTCTTCCTCTTCTTCTTCAAGAATACCTTTCAACCTTTCATGTAATACTGGTTTACTGGTGATGAACTAGTTTAGCTTTTTCTTGTCTGTGAAGCTCCTTATCTGACCTTCAATTCTAAATGATAGCTTTGTTGGGTAGAGTATTCTTGGTTGTTGGTTCTTGCTATTCATCACTTTGAATATGCCTTACCACTCCCTTCTGGCCTGCAAAGTTTCTGTTGAGAAATCAGCTGACAGCCATATGGGTGCGCCCTTCTAGGTAACTAACTGCTTTTCTCTTGCTGCTTTTAAGATTCTCCCTTTTTCTTTAACCTTTGGAATTTTAAGTACAATGTGTCTTGGTGTGGGCCTCTTTTGTGTTCCTCTTGTTTGGGATTATTTGCACTTCCTGGACTTGTAAGTCTATTTCTTTCACCAAATAGGGGAAGTTTTCTTTTGTTATTTCTTCAAATAGGTATTCAACAACTTTCTTTCCTTCTTCTCCTTCTGGCACACCCATAATGTGAATGTTGGTATGTTGAAAATAGTCCCAGAGGCTCCTTACACTATCTTCATCTTTTGGGGTTCTTTTTTCTTATTGCTCTACTGACTAGATGTTTTTTGCTCCCTCATATTCCAAATTGTTGATTTGATTTTCAGAATCCTATACTCTACTGTTGAATCCCTGTAAATTATTTTTTTATTTCAGCTAGTGTATGCTTAAGTTCTGACTGGTCCTTTTTCATGTCTTTGATGTTCTCAAAAAGGTTCTTGAAATTCTCACTAAGATCCTTGAAAGTCTCACTAAGTCCCTTAAAACTCTCATTAAGATTCTTGAGCAACCTTATAACCATTGTTTTGAACTCTGTATCTAGTAGCTTGCTTGCTTCTATTCCATTTATTTCTTTTTTTTGAGATTTCTTCTGTTCTTTCATTTGTGACATGTTTTTGTTTTGTTTTTTTTTTGTTTTTTTGTCTCTGTATTTTGACTGCTTCCCTGTGTTTCTTTCTATATATTAGGTAGAGCTGCTATGTCTCCTGGAATTGGTAGAGATGCCTTATGTAGTAGGTTTCCTGTAAGGCCCAACCTCCCCAGTCACCTGAGCTGGGCACTCCAGGTGTGCTCCTGTGTGAACTGTGTGCACTCTCTTATTGTAGTTGAGCCTTGATTGCTGTGGGCCACACTGGGAGAAATTGAATCCCAGTCCAATTGGATGTAAGGACCAGCTGTAAGAATAATGGAAGAGATGTTGTGCAGGAGACACCCCTATAGAGGAGGACTCGCTTCAATGAGTCTTTGGTGCTTACCGAGTCTACCCCTTGAGTGTGACACTTTGGATGTGTAGAGGTATAATCTGGTATAATCTGAATATGTCCACCAGGTACACTGGCTCTGAGGCCTCCTGGGAGGTGCAAAATCAACCACTGCCTGGGGCCACCTGGCAGGAGTTACAGAGCAATCTGCAAATGGCTGCTATTTACATTGGGCTTGGAAGTGCCCAGGTGAAGCCAAGCTGTCTTGGGCCTCTTAATTATAGGTATAGGGCACGCTGATGCCAGGTGATACTTGTTTAAGAGATTTTTAGAAAGTTTGAAGCCTGAACCAGGACAGGCCATTCATATGTCAAAGCCACTGCAAAGAGCTTGTGCGGGGCTGCAAATTGAATAGGGTGGTTTCTCAAGGAATCACCAGGGCAGAGCCAACAGTGTGAGTCAAGCTGATGGAAACTCAGATATGGCTGCCAGTCAGCTCTGCAGTGTGGGAGGTTCCAGCACTAGAACAATGATCCATGTGAACACCCCTGTCTGGGAGAAAATCACGTTCTTGACCTAATCTCAGGCAATCCAATTCTTCCCCCAAATGTCCCAGGTTCCTTTCAAGCTGCCATCCTAGCATTAGAGCCTAAAGGGATCGAGTGAGTCTGAGTAAGTCTGCATGTTGGCTCTCTAAGAGGAACTGCCTGGGTCTACAGTAGCCCCTGTGTCACTCGGCCACAATTCCCACTGGTTTTTACAGCCCAAAGTTATGTGGGCTTTTCTTTCTAGCTTTGGATCTCAGGACTGGGAGAATGGTGTGGGATTGGGACCCCTTATTCCTCACGAGAGGGCTCCACAGCCACAATATTCCCACATGAGTATGTCAGACCAGCCTGTTCTGTGCCTCCACCCCTCCTACCAATATCGATGTGCTTTCTTCTTTAATTGTCTAGTTGTAGTACTTCCATCCAGCCAGATTTCAGGTGGTTCTGACTGATGATTGTTCTGTATTGTGGCTGTAATTTTTTAAAAATATATTTTATTGATTTTTTACATTGAGGAAGGGAAAGGGATAGAGAGTTAGAAACATCGATAAGAGAGAAACATCGGCCCTGACTGGTTTAACCCAGTGGATAGAGCGTCGGCCTGCGGACTGAAGGGTCCCGGGTTCGATTCCGGTCAAGGGCATGTACCTTGGTTGCGGGCACATCCCCAGTAGGGGGTGTGCAGGAAGCAGCTGATCGATGTTTCTAACTCTCTATCCCTCTCCCTTCCTCTCTGTAAAAAGTCAATAAAATATATTTAAAAAATAAATAAATAAATAAATAAATAAATAAATAAATAAATAGAGAAACATCGATTAGCTGCATCCCACACGCCTCCTACTGGGGATGTGACTGCAACCAAGGTACATGCCCCTGACTGGAATAGAACCTGGGACCCTTCAGTCTGCAGGCTGACGCTCTATCTATCCACTGAGCCAAACCGGTTAGGGCATGTGGCTGTAATTTGATGTGGTTTTGAAAGGTGGTGAGTTCCAGTGTTTACCTACTCTGCCATCCAGTAACATTTCTTTACATTAACAATAAATTATTTGAAAAACCAGTAAAGAAAATAATCCAATTTAAAATAGCATTAAAAACAACAAAATAATCAGGAATAAATTCATCTAAGAAGTAAAAAATCTCTACTCTGAAAATTATAAGGCATTGATAAAAGAATTTGAAAAAGACACAAGTAAATGGAACAGCATCCTGTGTTCATGGATGGGAAAAACTAATATTATTAAAATGTCCATACAACCCAGACCATCTATAGATTCAATGCAATCCTTATCAAGATTCTTGTTGCATTTTTTAGTGACCTAGAAAATAATCCTAAAATTTGTATGGAACCATAAAAGACTCTAAATAGCCAAAGTAATCCTAAGAAGGACCAAAGCATGGGCATCACAATTCCTAATTTCAAGCTATATGAAAAAGCTATAGTAATCAAACAGTAAGGTACTGGCATAAAAAAGAATTCTTATTCATATATGCATAACCCATGGACACAGACAATAGTGTGGAAAAGACCTGGGGCAGAGGGTGGGGCATTCTAGAAGGGGTCAATGGGGAAAAATATGGAACATATGTAATACTTTCAACAATAAAGATTAGAAAAAAGATGCATAAGCCAACAGAACAAAATCAAGATCTCAGAAATATATCAGTGCATTTACTATAAACCAATATTTGATGAGGAAGCAAAGAAAACTCAATGGAGAAAATATTTTCTCTTCAATAAATGGTGCTGGGAAAATTGGATATTCGCATACAAAAAAAATGAAACTAGACTTCTATCTTACACCATTCACAAAAATTAACTCAAAATAGATTGGATACTTAAATGCAAGACTGGAAATCATAAAACTTCTCAAAGAAATCATAGGAAAAATCTCCTTGACATGGGTCTTAGCAATGATTTTTTTGGCATGTGACTATTAAAGCACAAGCAAGAAAAAAAATAAATAGTAATATATGTGGGACTACATCAAACTAAAAACTTTGCACAGAAATAAAAAAGATCAACAAAATGTAAAGACAACTTAAGGAATGGGAAAATATTTGAAAGCCATGTGTCTAATTATGGATTAATATCCAAAATATATAAAGGACTAATAGGTGCATGAAAATGTGCTCAACATCACTAATCAAAAAAGGAAAATGCAAATCAAAACCGCAGTGGGTGGGTGGAAGATAATCAACCAAAGACCTTGTATGTATGTATGCATAAACCATGGACACAGACAACAGAGTGCTGAAGGCCTCTATCCTTATTTTAAAAAGTCTAGTGGCACTATATTAATGGGGGGAAAAAGTGGAAATATGTAATAGTTTCAGCAATAAAGATTTATTTTTAAAAAACCATAGTGGGATATCACCTTAAGTCTGTTATGATAGCTATCATAAAATAGAGATAAAAAATAACGACAAGAATGTAGATAAAAGGCAACACTTGTGCATTGTTGGTGAGATTATAAATTGATGCAGCCACCATGGAAAACAGTACGGTGGTTCCACAAAATATTAAAAATAAAGCTATCACATGATCCAGCAATTCCACTTCTGGGAATATATCCAAAGTCACTGAAAACACTTTGTCAAAGAGATATCTCTATCCCCATAATCATAGCAGTATTATTTATAATAGCCAAGATATGGAAATGGCTTACGTCCATTCACTTAAGCTGTTTCCATTTATTGACTGTTGTAAATAATGCTGCTATAGTTATATGTGTATTAGAAAAACTACATATATGTGTTTGTATATATGTAGTTTTTACTATATATAGGGTGTTCCCAAAGTGTATACATATTTTAAAGCTGATAACTCACTTAATTTTCACTCCTTTTCAGGTTTAGCTGATTTAAAATAATGGGTGAAGCCAGACTAAGCTTTGAACAGAGAAAATATAGTGCCACTAGACTTTTTAAAATAAGGATACATAAAAGATAAGGTTTACTGTACAAAACTGGCAACAGTTGATGAATTGAGGGTGTACAAATGCCGAATGAAATGATTCTTGATGTGTGGGGTTCCATTGCTTCACATTATCAGCAGTGCCTGGACCAGAAAAGTCATCATTTTAAAAGCAGGCATTGACAAAAAAAGAAAATACTCATTTCTGTAGATTCTTTTAAATTTTAAAAATTAACTGTGTGTTAATAAACAGTGAGTTTATAATCATTCAAATCGTGTATACATTATTTTGGGACACCCTGTATGTGTAGGATAAATATTCATCTCTGAAAAAGAAGGAAACCTGGTATAGGTGACAACATGAATGGACCTTAGGGACACTATGCTAATTGAAATATGTCAGACAGAGAAAGACAGATACAGTATTATCTCATTTATATATGAAATATAAAAAAAATCTTATAGAAAAAGAGATCAGACTTGTGGGTACCAGCGTTTGGAGGGATTGGATGAAGGTGTTCAAAAGGTACACACTTTCAGTTATAAGATAAACTAGTAGCCTGGTGCAGGACATTCGTGCACATTAAAAGGGAAATAATTAGAGGAACTATTTTAATATTGCTATTTGCCCTTTCTTTATAATAGAAGTGTCAGAGATGAAAGAAAATTAGTAACATGTATATGAAAATCTTCCTCCTGTCAGAGTCTGGGGCATGCCGTGGGACCCAGAGTCAAGTCCCCGTCCACCCGTGTGCACCTCAAAATTGCACGAGACCCAGACATGGCCAGCCCCAGCCCCATTGGGCGAAATCCAAAATTGGCTGGCCCCACTCTCATCAAGCCCCGCTTGATGGGGGTGCAGCCTCAAGGCCCCCAGGGAAACCTCAGGTCCCCTGGCCCAGTGCCAGGGCACGGGGGCATGGCCTGAGGTCCCCCATCAAGCCCTGCTGGGCTGGGGGCATGGCCTGAGGTCCCCCAGCCCAGCCTCAGGGTAGGAGGTGCAGCCTAAGGTCCCCCAGCCTGGGGCAAGGGGTGCAGCCTGTGGTCACCTGTCAAGCCCTGTTGGGCTGGGGGCATGGGTTGAGGTCCTCCAGTCAGGCACCAGGGTAGGGAGTGCGGCCTCAGGTCCCCCAGCCTGGGGCAGGGAGCACAGCCTGAGGTCACCCAGCCCAGTGCTGGGCAGAGGGCACAGCCTGAGGTCCCCCGTCAAGCCCTGTTGCATAGGGAGGCATGGCCTGAGGTCTCCCATCAAGCCCTACCAAGCGGGGGGCGCAGCCTCAGGTCCCCCGCCCCAGCCTGGTGCCACATAGCCTCATGTCCCTGCTGATCACTCATTACAGCTCATTACAGGAACCCCACCTTCGATGTGAGTGCAGCCATCTTGTTTTATGGGAACCCTGCCTCTGCTGTGGATGCAGCCATCTTGTAACAATGTGACAGAGTGAGGGTCAATTGGCATATTACCTCTTTATTATATAGGATAAGTACTAGGAATGTAATGTACAATATAACTATAGTTAACATTGTTGAATGGTATATTTGAAAGTTGTTAAGAGAGAAGCTCCAAGAGTTCTCACCACAAGAAGAAAAACTGTTATTAACTAAAACACTGGATATTAACTACACTTATTGTGGTAACTTTACAATATAAGTAACTGAAATAATTATGGCTGTACAACTTAAGTTATACAGTGCTGTATGTCAATTATATCTTAAGTAATCTTAAAAAATATACAAAAATAATAACTAAAAAAGAAAAAGAGAAAGATGCAATACTCCATATTGATAAAATATAAAGAAATGCACAGAATTTCTCATTAGATACAGAAATAGCATTTGACAAAAATAAATATCCTTTCATGATAAAATCACTAAACATACCAGGAATAAAAGAGAACCTCCTCATCCTGACAAAGATCATCTATAAAATCCAACAGGTGACATCATATTTAACGTTTTCCACCTAAGACCAGTGGTTCTCAACCTTCCTAATGCTGCGATCCTTTAATATAGTTCCTCATGTTGTGGTGACCCTCAACCATAAAATTATTTTCGTTGCTACTTCATAACTGTAATTTTGCTACTGTTATGAATCATAATGTAAATATCTGATATGCAGGATGTATTTAGGCGACCCCTCTGAAAGGGTCGTTTGACCCCCAAAGGGATCACGACCCACAGGTTGAGAACCGCTGACCTAAGACCATCAGGAAGAGAAAAATATCTTGTACCACTTCTATTCAACACAGTACTAGAGTTACTAGCAATTAGTCAAGAAAAAGAAGTAAAATTTTACACAAGCAAAAGCTATCTGTGCTTGTCGATGGAATTCACTGTTGTCTACTATAAGTAATATACTAGTTTTCAGAATACAAGTTTGATATACAAAAATCAATGAGCAATCCAACAATTATATTAGGATAGAAATTTCATTTAAAATAGTATTAAAAGGAGTTATATACTTCAGAATAAATTTAACAGAATAAATGCAAGCATTATCTACTGAAAACTAGAACAAATTGTTTAAAATTTAAAAAGATGTAATAAGTGGAAAGGTATACATGGATCAGAAGACTCAATATAATTAATATGGCAATATTCCTAAATTTCTATACAATGGAACATAATTTCTATATATACTTCAGGTGGCTTTTTTTGCAGAAATTGACAAGGTGATCCTAAAAGTCATATGTAAATGAAGGTACCCAGAAGAGACAAAATGAATTTGAAAATAATTCAGTTGCAGGACTCGCTTCCCAATTTCAAAACTTATAACAAAGTTACAGTAATCAAAACAATGTTGTATTAGTGTAAAAATACACATATATAAATAGATACGCAAATGGACAGATTATATACCCAGAAATAAACTCTTACATATGATCAACTGATTTTGAGAAGAATAGCAAGAGCATTCATTGGGGAATGTATAGTGTTTTTAATAAATAGTGCTGTGACAACTGGATATACATATGCAAAAAAATCAAAGTGAAATCCTTCCTCATTCCATATGCAAAAACTATATCAAAACAGATGAAAGGCCTAGATATAAGATACACAAATATAAGATCCCTAGAAGAAAACATGTCAGTCTTCACTACTTTGCCTTAGATATTTTCTTTGATACAACACTGAAAGCATAAGTGACAATAGGTATATTGAACTTCATCAAAATTAAAAACATTCATGTATAAACATTACCCTCAAGAAAGTGAAAAGACAGCACATGGAGTGGGAGACAATATTTGCAAATCATAAATATAACAAGGACTAATATAGAGAATATATAATAAACTGAACACTTGCAACTCAAAAAGAAAAACAATTAAAAATGTGCCAATTATCTGAATAAAAATTTCTCCAAATAAAATATTCACATGGCTATTAAGCACATGAAAAGAAGTTAACATTATTAGCTATCAAAGCAATGCAAATCAAAACCTCTATGAGATATTTAACACCCATCAGAGCCACCATAATCAAAATGACTGATATAAATATTGGTTCGGATGTGGAGAGACTAGATCCCTTATATATTGATATGGGAGTGTAAAGTGGTACAGGCACTTTAGAAAAAGTTTTGTCAGTTTCTCAAAATGTTAAGCATAGATTTGCAATATGAACTAGAAATCCATTCTTAGATATATACACCGAAGATGTGAAAACATAGGCCCCTACAAAAATTTGTATGTGAATGTTCATGGCATTATTCACAATAGACAAATGTAGAAAAAATCCGATGTCCAGTAACTAATGAATGGCAAAATACATAAGGAGTAATATTGTAGAAAAATAAAATGAAGTATTGATACTACAACCTGGACAAACCTTGGAAACATTATGGTAACGGAAAGAAACCAGTTACAAAAGACCACAAGTTGTACAATTCCATTTGTAATCATATCTAAAATAGCTAATTCCACAGAGATAGAAAAAAATATTAGTGATTATCTACTGCTGGGATGGGGGATTTGGTGTGCTAATGGGTACATAGTTCATTTGTGAGTGATTAAATGTTCTAAAATTAGATTAGGGTGCTACTTGAACATCTCCCTGAATATATTTTAAAAAACTTAATTATAAACTTTTTTATTTATTGATTTGAGAGAGAGAGAAGAGAGAAGCATTGATTTGTTGTCCCACTTATTAATGCATTCATTAGTTGATTCTTGTATGTGCCCTGACTGGGTATCAAACCTGCAATCGTGGAATATCAGGATATTCTAACAAACTGAGCTACCTGGCCAGGCATATAGGTTAATAATGCCGATTTTCAATAGATGGATTTACACATATGTTCATATATATGCAACTTGATATGTATGCTATTTTGTTGTATTCACAGCAAGCTTCAAAACTTCATTTGTCAATTTTTTTTGAAGGTGTTAACATCATAGATATTTGTACACTTAAAAATGTTGAATTTGGTGCCAAAAAAAGAGCATTTGAGGGAAGTTTTAATTCATTATTTTGAAGTAAAGTGCTGCTGAAAGTTATCGTATGCTTTGGGAAGCTTATGGTGAACATATTCCATCTCAAGGTACTTGTGAACACTAGTTTAAATGCTTAAAAAATGATGATTTCAATGTGAAAGACAAAGAACGTCCAGGTCAACCAAAAAAGTTTGAAGACAAACAATTACAAGCATTATTGGATGAAGGTGCCTGTCAAACTCAAAAACAATTTGCAGAAACATTAAACATTGCTCAGCAAACTTGCAATGGGAAAGATTTTAAAGGAAGGAAAATGGGTGTCTCATCAACTGAACGAAAGACAAATGGAATACAGAAAAGTCCTCAGTAAAATGTTGCTTCAACAGCACGAAAGAAAGTCTTCTTTGCATCAAATTGGGACTGGCGATGAAAAGTGGATTTATTTTGAGAATCCCAAATGCACAAAATCATGGGTTGATCCAGGTCAACCATTAACACCGACTGCAAAGCCAAATCGCTTGGGAAAGAAGACAATGCTCTGCGTTTGGTGGGATCAGGAAGGTGTGGTGCATTATGAGCTTCTAAAACCAGGTGAAACCATTAATACTGATTGCTACCAACAACAAATAATCAATTTGAACCATACTGTGATCATAAAACGACCAGAATGGGTCAGAAGACACGACAAAGTAATTTTGCTTCATGATAACCCACTATCACATACTTCAAAACCAGTTAAAGACACGTTAAAAGATCTTGCCTGGGAAGTGTTAACCCACCCGCTGTATTCACCAGACTTTGCTTCTTCAGATTACCACTTGTTCTGATCGATGTCACACGCACTTTCTGAGCAGCACTTCAAAATGTACAAAGAAGTGGAAAATTGGTTCTCTGAATGGATTGCCTCAAAACAAGAAAAGTTCTATTGGGATGTTATTCACAAATTACCTGAAAGATGGGGGAAATATGTAGCTAGTGATGGACATTACTTTGAATAAAGCACTTTTGATGTTTCTCTTGAAATTATGGTGTTTTCTTTGATTACAACATTATTAATCAGTGCACTGGTATACACTTCTAATATGTAAATTCAAACTATGTGAATTTTAACGCAATAAAGTTCTGTAAAATTATACCTGCTAACTAAAGCCATTCAATACAGATGACTGTTACTTTTTTGAAGTTGCATATTTGCCTGATAATTATTTTAACAGTTACTGAATGTTACTGACCTTCACTTTCCTCAGAGCAAAATATCATTTGTACTGGTTCAGAATTCCATGATGTTTAAAGTTTTCACAACTATTAAACTTATATGTTTATTTTTTAAAAAATGCACCAAACCCCAGAAATACTGATGAAAGTTGGAAGGCACTACCAAAGCACTTTCACTAATAAGGATAAATACATTGAACTTATAAAGTATATTTTAAAAGAAGCTCAAAGTGTTCTACTTTTATTAACTCCTAAATCTTTATGAGGTTCATGAAGGATGGGAATGCAGTTAATTATTAAGCCATAATGATAATTGCAGCAAAAATTATTGTAGCACTTATCTTCCAAAATATTCCTATATCTTTACATAGATTCTTTTTAATTATTAATCTTTAATAATTAAAAACTAATGATACATAGTGGACTAACAGCAATGGCATGAAAAGTGAATGGCACTTTGGAGACCAATAGGCCTGCAATATGTCCTCAAAGGAGTGAGGTTAGCCTTGCGAGTTTTTGAAATGTAACTGGGCTATGATATCCTAGTACAGGGGGGCCTTCACTTACGAGTTTAATTCGTTCCGTGACGGAGCTCATAACTCAGATTACTCATATGTCAAATCAGCAGTGAACGAGTGAGACACGTGATGCTGGACTGATGTTGTGGCATTCACTGTGATGTTTGCTGCGCCAACTAGTGGTGGGGTATCTGAAGCTGGCTCGTAAACCGAATTTTAGCTCGCAACTCAAAACAAAAAATCGGCAGAGAGACGGCTCGTATCTCGAAAAACTCATTAGTCGGGACACTTATAAGTCAAGGCCCCACTGTATAAACACCTCCTGACAATTTCCTTACTGCAAATTTAACCTTATTATGATTCCCAAGGGGCTGCAAAACAAAGCTGATTTAAACTTTTTAGCATCCTTTAGGATTCCCTCAATTTGTACTCATTCTCTAAGATAGCTTGGAATTAGACTATCCTTCAGGACTAGGTTGAAGATACCAGGTGCAACAAAAAGAAGAGGCAAATATGTCTGTTACATATTCCCAGGATCAGAATTGTTGCTTATAGTTTCATAGCTAGAAAGCTGTCAAGATGGCCATACATTCTATTTTTCTAAGTCATGATGTTACAGTAATACAGCTTGGTAATGAATTTCATTAAAATCTTGGAGGATAACTAACATGGATTGAATGCTTGTGTCCCAGCTGAACTCACTTGTTGAAACCTAATGTGATGAAAAAAAAAAAAAAAAAGCCTAATGTGATGGTATTTTGAGGTTGAGCTTTTAGGAGATGGTTAGCTCATAAGAATGGAGCCCTCAAGAATGGGATTAGTGCTGTTACAAAAGATACTTCCTTACTCCACCTTATGAAGACAGTGAGAAGACGGTCTTCTATGCATTAGGAAGCAGGATCTTACCAGACAGAATCTGCCAGCACCTTGATCTTGAGCTACCTGGCCTCCAAAACTGGGAGAAATAAATATTTGTTGTTTAAGCTACCAGTCTATGGTATTTTTGCTATACCATAGCAACCCAAATAGACTAAGATGCTAAACCTGATTTACTACACTTCCCCAGGCTGCCTTGTTTTCCCCAACTATCAACTAATTAAAAGAAAGTGGGGAGGGGCAAATGATGCCCCAAGGGTTCTAGGCAAACAGTCTCTCCCATACTGTCTCAAGACAAGTTGGAGGAGGTCTGGCATAATATAAAGAGAAATACATGGGATATTAATCAATAGATGATGGTGAAGTTGATAGCTGATCTCCAGTCTTCTCTCAGCCAGCACTACAGCTATTATTTCCCCAAGTACAATATGATATTGCAATATTTTAATTGAAATAGAATATAAAGATCTAAACTAGCAATTTAATTGACTTTCTAACTGTGAGGTTGTAAGTATAAGAAAATTTATACCATAGAGCATGCAAGGAGCCTTGTACAGCTTGTGCCATTTCTTTTTTCTTTTGAATATATTTGTATTGATTTCAGAGAGGAAGGAAGAGGGAGAGAGAGATAGAAACATCAATGATGAGAGAGAATCATTGATCGGCTGCCTCCTGGATGCCCCCAACTGGGGACTGAGCCTGCAACCCGGGCATGTGCCCTTGACCGGAATCGAACCTGGGACCCTTCAGTCCGCAGGCCAACGCTCTATCCACCAAGCCAAACCGGCTAGGGCATTGTGCCACTTCTTGATACAGCATTCCTGAGAAGTAGATGTTACTAACTATATTATACAAATGAGAAAACTGTCACAAGGAAGGTTATGTCACTTAACCCAAATCACACAAGTAAAAAGTGGCAGAGCCTAGGTTGAACCAGGGTATATCAGGCTCTGAGCCCATGCTTGAAATTTGTCAGACTGCCTTTCTTTAAAAAGATTACTCTTTAAAAATTAGCTAAGTTTTATTCCATTTAAAGTTATTTATATAAATTAAATCCCTTTGAAAGTTTTTTCAAGAAAAAAAAATAGAGACTATAAAAAGGTATAACTATAGGATAAATTGCCCTTATGGGAACAGTAAGCTTATGAAAAATTAAAAATTAAAATTTTACTCTCAGACATCCAAATACTCTAATGCATCTAACATTGTTAGGGTGTATGGTAAAGCAGGGGAAAAAACATGATATATTTTTGAGTTGTATTGTTATTCTCACATGTGCTGACTGTGTGATCCTGGGCAAGTTATTGGAATGTGGATTAAGTATCTGTATGTCTAGATGGCCATGGAAATTAAGTGAGGTCAGGTATATAAAGTAAATGCCGATGCCTGTGTAAAACTTTCAAAAATGCTAAATGTATTGTTAATACTAGTGGCCTGGTGCACAAAATTCATGCACATTAAAAGGGAATTAATTAGAGGAAATATTTTAATATTGCTATTTGCCCTTTCTCTATAATAGAAGTATCAGAGATGAGAGAAAATTAGTAAAATGTATATGAAAACCTTCCTCCTGTCAGAGTCTGGGACACACCACAGAACCCAGAGTCAAGTCTGTGCCCATTCACGTGCACCTCAAAATCGCACGAGACCAGGACCCAGACAGCCCCACCCCCATTGGACTAGATCCAGACTTGGCCAGTCTTGCCCTTATCAAGCCCTGCCAGGTGGGGGCACAGCCTGAGGTCCCCTGGCCCAGCGCTGGGGTGGAGCTGCAGCCTCAGGTCCCCTGGCCCACTGCCTGGGTGGAGGGTGCAGCCTGAGGTCCCCCATCAAGCCCTACTAGGTGGGGGCACACCTTGAGGTCCCCTGTCAAGCCCTGATAGGCAGGGGGTGCGGCCTCAGGTCCCCTGGCCTGGTGCCAGGGCAGAGGGCACATCCTGAGGTCCCCTGTCAATCACTGCCAGGCAGGGGGCATGCCCTGAGGTCCCCCATCAAGCCCTGGCAACAGGGTGGGGGGAGTGGCCTGAGATCCCCTGTCAAGCCCCACCAGGGGGCGTGCACGGCCTCAGATCCCCTGGCTTCCCACCAGGACGGGGTTGCAGCCTCAGGTCCCTTGGACTGGTGCCGGGGTGGGGGGCAGGGCCTGAGGTCCCCTGTTAAGCCTCAACAGGAGGGGGGTGTGGCCTCATGTCCCATGGCTCCGGTGCTGGGGTGGGGTGCATGGCCTGAGGTCCCCCGTCAAGCCCTACCAGGTGGGGGGTGCACTTTGAGGTCCCCTGTCAAGCCCTGCTAGTCTGGGGGTACAGTCTCATGTCCCCTGGCCGGATGCTGGGGCAGGGGCCATGGCCTGAGGTCTCCCATCAAGCCCTACTGGATGGGGGCCCACCTTGAGGTCCCCTGTCAAGCCCTGCTGGGCTGGGGGTGCAGCCTCAGGTACCCTGGCTCAGTGCTTGGGTGAAGGGTGCATCCTGAGG
This sequence comes from Myotis pilosus, assembly GCA_036010255.1. Classification (NCBI taxonomy): domain Eukaryota; kingdom Metazoa; phylum Chordata; class Mammalia; order Chiroptera; family Vespertilionidae; genus Myotis; species Myotis pilosus. The sequence continues at coordinate 4,259,587 of JASKON010000009.1, read as the reverse complement.
TCTCCCGTCAAGCCCTACCAGGTAGGGGGCACGGCCTGAGGTCCCCTGGCCTGGCACCAGGGCAGGGGGAGTGGCCTGAAGTCCCCTGTCAAGCCCCACAGGGGGGGATGGGGGGGCACAGCCTCAGGTTCTTGCTGATTGCTTGTTAAGGCTCATTACGGGAACTTGGCCTCCACTGTGGGTGCAGCCATCTTGTGTTATGGAAACCCCCAGCCTCTGCTGTGGGCACCACCATCTTTGTGGCTGAGTGATGGTCAATTTGCATATTCTGTTTTTATTATATAGGACTAGAGGCCCGGTGCACGAAATTTGTGCATGGTGGGGAGAGTCCCATCAGCCCAGCCTGCACCCTCTCACAATCCTGGACTGCTGGCTGCTAACCGCTCACCTGCCTACCTGCCTGATTGCCCCTAACTGCCCCCTGCCGGCCTGATCACCCTCAACTGCCCCCCACCAGTCTGGTTGCCCCCAACTGCTCCCCCCCCCTTGCTGGCCTGGTCGCCTCACATAGCCTGCTTCTTGGTCGTTTGGTGTTGCTCACTAACCACCCTGCCAACCTGGTCACCCACACAGCCTTCTGCTCGGTCGTTTGGTTGCCCCTCACTGCCCCCCCTGCCAGGTTGTTTGCGCCATGCAGCCTGCTGCTCAGTCCTTTGGTCACCCCTCATTAACCCCCCTGCCAGCTGGGTCACCCCACACAGCCTGTTAGTCTTCCATTTGGTTGTGATGGTCACTTAGGCTTTTATATAGATAGATTGTTATTAAAAACTAAACTGAAGGGGTAAAAAAAAGTAGGGAATGAAAGATTGTGTTGGGGAGGAACTTCATGGTATGATTCAATGTTAGTTTAAGCATGCTTTAGGAAAGAGAAAATACAGAAAAATCGGTAGACTCTCAATAAAAAAAATGATTACTAATGATGATGATAGAATACTCTTCTGTTAGGGCTAGGTTAGTTCTCATATTCTGTTATTGCTTTTCATTTTGAAGTAGAGTATTAGAAAATGAAGGGAGTTAAGGTAAGCTTATTTTTTATATTAATTGAGAATAGCCAGGAAGCATCTTAAATCCAGAGAAAACTTAAATATTGTGTTTGAACAAAGTAGAGTCTAGCTAATATCAAGGAAAAAGGGCAAATATTCATGCTCTGCAATTCAAATTCTCTGAAACATATTTTTAAGAGAGATCTATGACTTTAAGGTTCTAAGAAAGGCTTATACCTCACTCTTGAGAATATTTGAAGCATATGTAGATAATTAAATATATGGAAGAGTAAAGAAATGTAATTTATTTTTTTACAGGTAAAATTTGCTTTAATTTTTATTCTGAACATGCCTTATACACATTTTTTTAAAAGACTATGTGATTAATGTTCCACTTGTTTGAATAAAGCACTTCCTTTTATAAAAAGGAGTTGGCTTAGTTACAGCAGGCTCTGACTTCCCAGCCATCATCACCTAGAGAAATGATTGACTTCCCTGACAATGTACCCAGGGAAAGCACCACTCATCTAGTGACATCTCACACTACAAGTAAAACCATTATAGGAATAATCTATGTTCAAGGGGATGAATGTAGCCAATTTAGTTCTATCTTAGTGATGGCAAATGCATTGCTTCCCATAAGATTACTATTTGCTGGTCAAATAATTTTAAATGCCAGGAGAAAGCTGCCGTGTTATAAAAATTATTATATTCCACGAAGAAAAATTCAACATAATTAAACATGACCAAAAAGTGCAAGATTCTTCAAAGAGTTGACCTCAAACCACCATTTTGAAGCAAAAAAAAAAAAAACCTCAAATGACTTCAAAATTTGAATTAGGGGATCCAGGTCTCAAGTCTAACTGGATACCAACACAGCTTTTTATACCAAACAATGGTTTTTAAAACCTTTATATGACAAACTTACACATTACCTGGTAATTGTTTTGGTTTTGTGATAACCTCAATTGGTTTGATGATGCAAAATGTGAAGAAAAATTATTCCGTGGTGGATTTGTATTACTGTAAATTGTTGTAGATGCTGTATGTAATGAGGTCCGTGGTGTCAAATGGTAGTCTCTGTTTTGATATAGTACATTGTTTGACAAGTCTCTAATATTCACCATCTGTGAATTTGGCATATTTCTTCCTGGTCCTGGCAAAGCTGTACTTTGGTTCTCAGCTCGAAGGGAGCTGCAACTTTCATAAAATCTTGAGTAGCTTGGTATCTGTGCTCCCATCAATGCTAACTCCTCCTCTCTGGCATACTCATCATCAGCATCTCCAGTCTCCATTGCAATGGACAAACAAGTTCCTTCTGCTGAACTAGGCTTCTGTGGAGGATTTCCTCCCAGAATTCTCTGGGGGTAATCACTAACTGCCAATGAAAATACTTCACGGATTTCTAAGTTTTGTGTTCTACAGTAAGGATCTCTAATAGGTGGCTTTTGCCCACATAAGTTATGTGATGCTAGACGTGTGTGTTCAGGCTTATATGGCCTTTGAATTCCAACTGGTTCAATTTTGCAAGGTCGGTGGCACACAGATGGCTTTTGAGGTACCATAATATCAGAGGCTTGCATTGAAGAGCTTCCGTAGTTTTTCTTTGTGTACACTGAGTTTCCAGCATTTAGAACACTTGTTTGTCTTGACAAAATAATCGTTTTTTCACCCAAGAGCAGAGAGGCATTTTTACAGTGTGCTACTTGTCTTTGAACAGGAATGTGCAGCTGAAACTCGGTACCATTTTCACTGGCCGTTTTCTGAATGGGGATTTTATGTGCTTCCGTAATTTGTGTATTTGTATATTTGGTTGTCCCTTGCTTACTTAATGAACTGGCTGGACTGTATATTCCAGTCACAATGACATCATTATTGGCAGATGACCAAGAAGACTGTTGGCTTGAGGGTTGAGAAATATTAACCACATTTCTTACTGTAATGTCTGGAGCTGCCAAAGAGGTACCAGGAATAGTTCCTGTCGTTGCTGCTCCTGATTCAGAATTTTTACTGCTCATTTTTCTTCTCTTATTGCCGACCCACGTCTGGAAGAACAAAAAAAATATGTTATAGAAATTTTCTTAACAAAAAAGAGAAGGTAAAACGATATCTGTATGATAAATTGCATTTCCATTTGTCAGAGAACCAAGGCCTATACAAATTAAAGGAAAAAAGAGATATAATAAAATTAAAAATAACTAAAGTATAAGGTCAGAATGATCAGGAAATCGTATTTAATAAATACTAAGGAACTTTGATAATGGAATTGTATTGTTGCTCTTGTCCTCAAAACCCAACTAATTAATTTATCCATAGCAAGAAATTTAAAAATGTTTATATCCTTTGACCTAGTAAATCCACTTTTGTGAATTTATCCTAAAAATAATCATAGATGTATGTAAGTTTTTATTTAATGATGTTCATCATATGTTTCTTTTAATAATGAAAAATTGGAAGCATAGTTATGGTAGTTAATGTCATTGGAAAATGCTTGTGATAGTGTTAAACAAATATATACTTGCAATTTTCAGGTTAAATTTTTTTTCTTCTATTAATATTTTTTAACTTGGTTAATTTAATATTGCTAGATATTTAGGTTATTTTTATAAATATTCACTATTATAAAACATATTACAACACGCATCATTGTACATGCATCCTTGTGCTATTGTTCTGTTAGAATGTTATTATAGAAAGAAATTATTGTGCTTTTTGATATTTTCAAACTACCCTGCCATGTATTTATATCAGTTCTGCTTACTCCACAACCTCACCAAGACTGCATTTTCTTTTTGTGGTCCTTTGTACTCCAGGAGTTAATAAGAGGTATATAATTGCTGTTTTGATTTAAATTTCTATGGTTATTCTATTGCTTTGATAGAATAGCTTATCCATTACCTTTACTTATTTTTATGTTGGGTATTTGTTTTTTTAATTGATTTATAGGAGCAATTTTATACTAAAGGTAGCAACACTTTGTCATAAGTTGCAAATATTTTTCTGTTTGTCATTAATTTATGGTAGTTATTTTCTTCTTTACACTTTTCTCTCCTTACCAAATGTTATGCTGTAAATATGCATTGCTTTTATAAACAGAAATGTATATTATTAATAAAATAACACTAGTGATTGGCATTCAGGAATTGATTACAAAAATGTACTTTTATATAAATAATGTATTATAATAATCTTAGTATTATTACATTGAATCATGATTCTTCTTAAAATGTGCAATAAGAAATATTTCATTCCATAATGTGATCAATAAACTCTATAATTATTTCAAAATGTACACCAGATTATAAACTACCAAAACACATTTATCTATTAAGAATTCTTAAAAAATAAATAAGTGAAAACATTAAATGAACTAGCTTCGGATATGGTGTAGGGTAAATTTAATATTCGGTTACCTTTTGTGTGACCAAAAGTTTTAGGAGACCACAAAAATTATCCAATTCGCTATGCTTTTTATACTATAAGCTATATTAATGTTGCTCCAATACTATAAATAAAAGCTATCATGTATTAAGTACCCATCATATGTTTTTATGGATATTATCTCCTTTGCTAGGTGTTATTTTAAAATTGTGTAAGTGAAGAAACTGAGGTATAGAAATGTTAAGTGACCTGCCACCAGAATTTAAAATCAATTTTCTTGTTCTCAAAACATTCTTCTTCCACTATGGTGAGAAATTCCCGAAATGGTCATCTCTGGTGGCCATTTTATACTTTTGTAATTAATATTTATCTAATAAATAAAATGTTCCAGGAACTGAGATGGCTCCATTTTACTTTACATGAGGCTGTGAAAATTTTAAAGGTGAACTCTGATTTAGTTTTACTAAATGCAGAAGTGAGAATTATACGCAGAGGGACAAATGAATATAAATGTCACAGAAGGAGACAGGGGAGAAAATCTAGAAAGTTTTAAAGTATATACTCAAGAGAAATATCTAAAAAGAAATGTTTTTGGATAAATATAATTTCAAAAAGGTAAATTTTACAAATATTCCAAATAAATAATTGTGATATGGCTTTTCAAGTATGAAAAAATACGCAAAATAATTGAGACATAATTTTTATAAAAATATATACGCATTATATTTTAAAATTATTAACACAAAAGCATAGTGAACTGGTAAAATGTGAACTCAAGAGCTACTACATTGGAAAGGTAGCTCTGCAATATTTCTGAGAAAACAAATAAATAGCCTACCATGTTCTCATCACAATATCAGAATGCCTACCCTAACACAGAAGTTTAAGAGTGATCCCAGTGCATTGTTAATTTATGACTGACTTAGATAGTGCAAATATTTTTTACATAAATCCCTAGGTATTTATATTATCTACCCATCACAAAATAAAATTCAGTAGAATATCATGTACATAGGACACTCAGCTATCTAAATTCAGAAGGCAAACAACATACACGTAACAAGATCCATGGATTTTACTAAAACAACCCCTGACCTTAAAACCCATCTTATTTTGTTTTATATATAACTAGAGGCCTGGTGCATGAATTCGTGCACAGATGGGGTCCTGCTGGCCAGCCCCCAATCGGGGCAGGATGGCCAGAGTGAGGGGCCACAGGCAGTTAGTCGGCCTGCCCCACTCGCTGGTTGAACTCCCAATTGAACTCCCAGTCGAGGGGACAATTTGCATATTTTATTATATAGGATTTACCAAACTTGGTATTCTAATCTATAATAAGTTAGAAATCACAAATATGAGGGGACTTGTGATTGAGTTTGCTTTTGGGGACACTTTGTTAGCACCAAAACTAAGAATGTTTACTAAATGCATATTGCTCACTAAAAAGGAGAAGGAAACACACACACACATACGCACACACATACGCACACACAAGAATTGATGTGAGAAATCATTAGACTGGTGTTTTTTAGTAAAGGAGAAAGTCACCACATACACCTTAGCATATTGTGAGCATTATTATGTGAGCACAGTACAATAATTGATTTCCATAATAAAACTCTGAGTCAAAACGTAAGGATTTAATATTTTCAATATTCTCTACTGAAGTAAAGTGATAAAGTATGTATTAAAAATGTTGTCCACTTAAAATGTTAAAAATAAAGAAAATTCATTGTCTGAAGTTTCCAAGTAACTGAAAAACTTTTTCCTAAAAGTCATTCACTTACAGAATCCAAAATTTACCAGTGCTTATAGAATATACATTATTTTTCTTTCCAAAGGCTTTATTGGTGTGAAAGAAAAAATAGGTCAAACAAATAGATATGTTAATTTGGGATTTGGACTAGGAAAGTGATACAAGATAAAAAGTGGAAAGATACCAGGGTCATCAATCCTCAGTGTTCATAAGATTCTTTTCAGTTTTCTCTTAGAAATTCCCAACTTATTTTCCTTTTTTTTAGACCTTCCTCTTTGTTTTCCTATACCATTACCCCATCATATTTATTTTTGCATGGATATTTTAACCTTTTAAACTCTATTTACATTAAGATCATGTTTAGTAAAATGAAGAAAACCACAACAAACACTATATTATAAACGAGAAAAGTAAGTTATGTTTCAAAAGAACATACAGACCAAGCAAAATACTGGGGGGAAAGGAGGCTGTGGATGATGAGTCGCTAAAGAACTTCCTTTTTGTCTGACTAAAAAAGCCACCAAAATTGTGTTGGAATTTACATTTGGAAGACCAAATTTCTGTACGCTCTCCTACAACAGAGAGACTGAACCTGTTTGACACAATTCCTTATGATTTATATAACATTTTACTTGTAAGCCTACATTCTATGAACTTATTTCTTTTTATTTCTATTGTTTGTTTTAGATTTCACATCATTTGAAGCATAAATATAAATCTGTGTGTTTCAACACTCTCAATATTCAAGTACAATCAGTAAGTTATTAGGAAAGATTCAATAACAAATTGGAAATATAAGAGGTCACAGTCCACAAAGCAGCTGCCTAAGAAGGCATTTCACTTTAAAGCAACGGTAAAATAAAACGGAAAAAAGGGAAGAAAGAAGTTCCATGGGTGGTGGGGGGAATGAGTTTGTACTTATAAAGTGAAATCCCATCAATTTGAAATATTATGCACTTTATATTATTTTTCTAAAGCAATTAAACATTTTTTCTCTCAAGTTCACTAAAGGCATTTCAAGTAGGGAATTTTAAGCTATCAAAAGGAAAAAATTCTAGTTTATGATGGTTGATCTCAGCCAGTAAGTAATAGATATCCTGAATATCCCCACACCCCTAGAATTGGTGGCACAATTTCCTATTTGAAGATGAATACATCATTTAGTTTTTAAGAAATTGATTTCCCAAATAAGTTTGCTTATCAGGATATTTTTTATATTTATGGTCTTTGAAAGTTCCTCTGAGAGAAAAATAATTGAAAAAAGACATTCTTTCTCTTTCCCAAATTAACCTGATGATGACAAGGATGGGAAAGCTGCTAATATTTAAATCCCTAAGGTTTCACACCAGCAGGATTTGTAGCATGTCCAGACAAACATAAAAGGACCTATGCACTCAGTCAAATCTGTGACTAGTTCTGATAGATTTATCTCTTGCCTCCTCTCTATCGCCTTCTCATTGCCTTCTCGAACGTTCGACAGCTCTGATTTTTACAGATGAATATGATTGTGATAAAGAAACATTTCCTCCCTTGTGATTTCTTGTCCTTTACTTGCTAACCCATTAAAATGCATGCATTTTAATTAAAAGACAGAGGAAATATCCATAAGAAAGTCTAGATTTTCCTAAAAAGACAAAAATACTCAAGTTATAAATGCCTGAAAATATTCCTTTTTTCTTGTTTTTAGATAAAAGAAAATATGCTAGATACATAATAGCCCCTCAGTAAATACCTATTTTACTGTTGTAGGATTTTGTAGAGTTATATATCTATATTAATTATAGGTTAAAGCAGCCGTGGGCAAACTACAGCCCGCGGGCTGGTTCCGGCCCATTTGAAATGAATAAAACTATTGAAAAAAAAGACCGTACCCTTTTATGTAATGATGTTTACTTTGAATTTATATTAGTTCACACAAACACTCCATCCATGCTTTTATTCCGGCCCTCCGGTCCAGTTTAAGAACCCACTGTGGCCCTCCAGTCAAAAAGTTTGCCCACTCCTGGGTTAAAGGCAGCATAGAATCAACAACTAATTTTAAAGGTATTCGTTAGTTCGAAGAACTGGGATATTTAAAGATATGTTTAAATGCAAATTATTTTTAGTTTCTTCAAGGTATTCATAGAAACAAATACATACTAAATAATTAGCTTGGTCTATTTTAAAATTAATATACCAGGGAAATGAAGCTCTTTATAAAGTTAGTGACTTCATACCCTGATAGTTTTTCTTATATTAAGCAATTATAACTTGCAATAAAAAGCTATAAATTCAAGAATGTGAGACCTCAATACTTACCCTGACTACACTGAAGTCCAGCTTAGTCTCCTGTGCACACTGTAATATTAGCTGAAAGCAATTTTTACTTTGATTTGTCATTCCATTTTCATAATAACGCTGTAAAATCCTTTGTTGTTCTACAGTAAATACAGAACGTAGATTCATCTAAAAATAAAAGAAGATACTCTGAAAATTGGAATAAAAACTGTGTATGTGTAGAATTTGCAAGTTTTTAAAAAACAATTTCAGTGCTTTGAAGCTGCAAGATATTTTAAAGTCAATTAATCCCCATTAGTGGGCAAAAATCTGTGTGCCAAAGGGAGACAGGTTCTCACTGAAAAATTATACATAATGGAAATACATTGAATTTGCTTAGAAAAAAAACACCAACATTAAAGACAATAAAATGAAAGCCTTATCTGGATAGTGTCTTTCACTGAAATAAATATTTATGGCTAATAAAGCCAGAGATGGTGGTAGCTATACGTGGTCAATTATCAACAGGGACACTCACTGTTCTTTGTCAAGCAAGGCATCTGGTATATGTCGTATAGCCAGAAGCTGTGCTCTGGAACAAAAAAGTGTCTTCTTTTTCTTTCTTTCTAGGTAAAAGGGTTCTTTTTATATATTAAAACAAACCCCCTTTTTAAAGCTTGAAAATAAACAAGAAGTTTTAGTGACTGTGAAAATTGTTTTAGGTGATACTAAAACAACTATTTTTTAATAACTATATAGTATACAAAATAAGAATCAAAATCATGTACATTTTACTAAAAAGAGCCCATATAAAAACTATACACCTTTTAATTAAATTAATACCATCATAATTAGATAAGAGAAATTTATAAAACACTTTATTCTTCCCATCAATATGTAACATACTTAATATTAAGAGAAAACAACTCTGGTAATATCAGAAGTAAAAGGCAGGTCAAACTCTTTTTAAAAATGATAAATTCTAGTAGTGCATTTTGTATAAAATATTTATAATTAGATTAAGACAATTTTAGGTTCTTGTTAAAAGCTGTCACACTGAAATTATTGCTAAAAGTTGAAAGTCAGAAAAAAAACCCTTCCCAAGGAAAGTGTCTCTCAAAATTAGAAAAAACAGCAACAATAAAAACAACAACCCTATAAGCCAAACAAAATAGAAATCATTCTAGTATACTAGGTATGGAAAAAAACCAAGTACACTGACATAAAAATTAACTTCCCTTTGTCTGAATATTTTAAATTACAAAGCCATCTCATAAATAAACTAAAGACAGTCATATAGCAATCCTCTGCATTTATATACTCAACTTTCTTTCTTGCCCATACAAACATCTTCCTATCTAATGTATAGAGAGCTGACGAAAGAAAGTCAGATATTGGAGAGGGCCCCAGAAAGATGAGAGTAGAGTTTCTTCCTGGAATACTCAGAAACAAATAACTCCACTAATTTTCTGAAGGGTTACCCATGTAAAAGTATAAACCTTTTATCTGAAATCTGTCCAATTTTCAAAAGATGTTGGGTCCAGAGGACAGCATCCATAAAAGCAATATCTACTATTATGGCTGCCAGCTTTCAGAGCACGTTGTTTTTTGCTGAGACAAAAGATGGAAGTCAAATAACTGAAAAGATTCATCTGGTGTGGATTTAGATGCAAAGAACTTTGGAATGAGTTCTGAGGAGGGGAGTAAACTTCAATTCACTGATGCATAATCAAGGTAAAGGCTCTGATCATTTTCTGCAGGGCTGTAATACCATAAAAAGCCTAGAGTGCAAGATGTGGGGGATCCCCAGGTGTGATGATACCTGAACTAATAATATAGGAATGCTTTTCTATTGGCTGGCTAAAACTGCTACATTCACCCAAATGTGATATGAATCTTTAAAAGCACAGCAGGTCCTTTGTCACTGACAGCCAAATATAGGTAACCAGTACTAAACAGATTTCTGGAGTCAACAATTCTAATGATAGTGTAAACTTTTTAGTTTTTCCCTTAAATTCAGTAGCAACATAAGGAAGTCCACTTCACTCAAGAGATCTACTATTTTTTTCTTTCAAATTACAGCAAGTAGACAAACCCTTATAAGCAAGATAATTTATCATTACCTCCATCCACCCTAGTTATCTTGGTCTATTAAGTGGAACAATATTGAATAACTATACTACCAAAACTTTTAATCATTTTCACAAAAAATTTAAAAAAAGTTGTAAAAACCTTCCTTTTAAAAGTTGGGGTCTTATATATGTGGTAGATAAAATAATAATCCACTGGTTTCATAAAAATGGAGGTCCACTGGTTTGGGGTAGGGAAGGTAACTGAATTAAGGGATTAAATCATGAAATAAGTCATTTAGCTTTACCCCAAGATTTACTCTTTGCACTGCACCACCCACTCAGCACATGCCATCCCACAAGAATAAGACAACCTGTGACCTACTCTCAGCTACACTATGGTATATTGGGTAAATCACTTAATTTATATGAGCATCCATTTTCTAGTCTATAAAATATTAGATTATATGACTTATTTTACTTTCCAATCTGGATTGGTCCAATCATTTGGAATATGCAAACTGATTTTTCTTAAATTGTAAAGTATGTTACAGTTGTAATGTATATTTACATTTTTAAGTATGACTAGGCCCTTTTCTTTATAATATTCAGGTATGGGATTTGTTAGATTGTCCTAAGCTCTAAAATTTGATGTTTTAATGAGGACTTTTAGCCATTGAGAAAACATTAAATTATGCTCAGTATATTGTATTCAAACAAGGAGAACAATGAGTAACATATTTTAGATTTATTGCTTCAGAAGTACTTGAAAAATAGTTTCTAGGAATGACTACCTCCTTCAAAGTTCCTGGTAGCTAAGGATATATCTTCACATGAGTATATATCAGATAAATTCCTATATAACATTATTGTCATACTTAAAATCTGCTCTAATAATGCCCTAATAATGTCTTAACTGGTTAACTAATTTGGAAAGTACCAAAATATTTTACTCATAAGTACTCATTCTTGGGAAATTTGATGTTAAAATGGATATTCCATAAAATCCAATTCAAATATTGCACATTCTTTCCAACAATAAAAATTTGAAGTGTGTATAAACCATTGTGTTTTTGTTACTGTTTTTAAAGAGTTAAGCCTAGGTTAATATAACACCTCGAGTATCTTTATCTTGGCCAATATGTCTCTATTTACATAGTCCTTTTAATCCATTATTATTCATCTTTAAATTTACATACAGTAAATATCACTCTTTTGGTGTATAGTTTTATGAGTTAAGACAAATATATACAGTAGTCATGAAACCACTTCCACCATAAAAACACAAAACAATTCTATCACTCCAAAATAATTCCCTTATGCTGCTTCTTTATAATCAATCCCTCCAGTCACCCAGGCCCTGGCAACCACTAATCTGTTTCTATAATTTTAATTTAATATAATGCCATAATAATGGAGTTAAACATATGTGTTCTACTGAAACTAGCTTCTTTCATTGACCACAATGCATTTGAAATTTACCTGTGTTGTATGTATCAGTACTTTTTTTTTAAATTTCAGAGTAGTATTCCATTGTATGGATGTACCATGATTTATCCATTAATCCATCAATGGACATTTGGTCTTTTTCAAGTACTTGACTATTATTAATAAAGCTGTTAAAAACATTTATATGGAGGTTTAGCTCTGCAAATAAGGTTTAATTTCTCTTGAGCAAATACTCTGGATTGTAATTGCTAGGACATATGGTAAGTATATGCTTAACTTTATAAGAAACTGTTAAACTGTTTTAAAAAGTGGCTTTTGTTCAAAAGTACACAATATTTTTCTTCATAATATTTTATGAAGTATCTGTGTGTTTTTAATCTCCTCACCAGCATTTATCATATTTGTTTGAAATTAGCTATTCTAATATATGTGTAATTGTATATTATTATTATGGTTTTAATTTGAATTTTCCTAGTGACTAATGATGTTGAGAATCTATTAATAAGCTTATTTGCAATCCATATGTCTTCTTTGTAGAAGTGTCCAAATATTTTGCAAATTTTTGAACTTGATTGTTTGCTTAGGTATTATTGAGTTGTTAGGGTTTATTTCATATTCTGTATACACGTCATCAGAAATATGACTTGCAAATATTTTTTCCCTGCTTTTGGTTTGTCTTCTTATATTATTAACAGTGTATTTCCCAAACAAGTTTTCTTTTTTAATTCTTTATTGTTGAAAGTATTACATATGTCTCTTTTTTCCCTAATTGATCTCTCCCAGCCCACTCGCGCCTCCCAGCACAAGCCCTCACCCATCCCCCCATTGTCTGTGTCCATTGGTTATGCTTATATGCATGCATACGAGTCCTTTGGTTGATCTCTTACCCCACTTCCCACCCTCCTTTGCCTTCCATATAAGGTTTGATGGACTGTTTAATACTTTTATGTCTCTGGATCTATTTTTGTTCATCAGTTTATGTTGTTCATTATATTCCACAAATGAGTGAGATCATGTGATACTCATCTTTTCTGACTGACTTATTTCACTCAGCATAATGCTCTCTAGGTCCATCCATGCTGTTGCAAATGGTAAGGTTTCTTTCTTTTTTTTCCAAATATATTTTTATTGATTTCAGAGAGGAAGGGAGATGGAGAGAGAGATAGAGACATCGATGATGAGAGAGAATCATTGATTGGCTGCTTCCTGCACGCCCCCCACTGGAGATCCAGCCCACAACCTGGGTATATGCCCTGACCGGAAATCGAACTGGTGACCTCTTGCTTCCTGGGTCGATGCTCAACTGCTGAACCACACTCGGCTCGGCAAGAGTTCTTTCCTTTTGTAGCGGCATGATATTCCATTGTGTAGATGTACCACAGCTTTAATCCACTCATCTGCTGATGGGCACTTAGGCTGTTTCCAAATCTTAGTTATTATAAATTGTGCTGCTATGATATTGACAAATCAAGTGTATTCTTTTTCTTTTTTAAATTTTGTTTTTATTGTTGACAGTATTACAGATTCCCCCAATTTTCTCCCCTTGGCCCCCTTCCTCCCAACCCCTGCTCCACCCCAGGCCTTTGCCACACTATTGTTTGTGTCCATTGGTTATGTGTATCTATCTCTATAAAAGCCTAAGAGACCATCGCAACCAAAAGGTCATGGGGCAACCAGGCCGGCAGGGGGGTTAGTGAGGGGCAACCAAACAACTGAACAGCAGGCTGTGTAGGGCCACCCGTCAGGCAGGGGTTTAATGAGCGGCTACAAATGAATGAGTAGCAGGCTGCATGGGACGACCAGGCTGGCAGGGTGGGCACTGAGGGACAACCAGGCCAGTGGCGGGGGAAGGGGGGGCAGTTGGGGGCAATCAGGCTGGCAGGCAGAGGCAGTTAGGGGTGATCAGTCTAGCAGGGGGGCAGTGAGGGATGATCAGGCTGGCAGGCAGAGGTAGTTATGGGTGATCAGGCTGGCAGGGGGGGCAGTTAGGGGCGATCAGGCAGGCAGACAGGTGAGCTGTTAGGAGCCAACAGTCCAGGATTGTGAGAGGGATGTCTGACTGCCAGTTTAGGCCCGATCCCCAGGATCAGGTCTAAACCAGCAGTCGGACATCCCCCAAGGGGTCCCGGATTAGAGAGGGTGCAGGCTGGGCTGAGGAGAACCTCCTGTGCACGAATTTTGTACATCAGGCCTCTAGAGGGGTGGGCAAACTTCTTGACTCGAGGGCCACAATGGGTTCTTAAACTGGACCGGAGGGCTGGAACAAAAGCATGGATGGAGTGTTTGTGTGAACTAATATAAATTCAAAGTAAACATCATTACATAAAAGGGTACGGTCTTTTTTTTCAATAGTTTTATTCATTTCAAATGGGCCAGATCCGGCCTGTGGGCCGTAGTTTGCCCACGGCTGCTCTAGTATGTATATATGTTCTTTGGTTAACCTCCTCCTGTCTCCCTGCCAAGATTTTTTCAGCCTATTCTATTCATCCATACCTCTGGTTCTATTTTGTTCATCAGTATATTATGCTCATTTGATTCCACATATAAGTGAGATCATGTGATATGTCTTTCCCTGACTGGCTTGTTTCACTCAGCATAATACTTTCCAGGTCCAACCATGCTGTCACAAAAGGTGAAAAATTCTTCTTTTTATAGTTGGATAATATTCTATCTATTGTGTAAATGTACCACAGCTTTGTAATCCACTCACTCACTAATGGGCACTTGGGCTGTTTCCAGATCTTAGCTATTGTAAATAATTGCTATGAACAGAGGGGTGCATATATTCTTTCTGATTGATGTTTTGGGTTCCTTAAGATATATTCCAAGAGTGGGACCACTGGTTCAAATGGCAAATGAATTGTGGTTTTAGTGCCATATCTAAGAAATCTTTGTTTAATTCATGGTCACAAAAATTTTCTGTTTACCAATGAAGCCATCTGAGCATGGAACTTTCTTTGTTGGAAAGTTTTAAACTAAAAATTATATATTCGTGTTATTCTGGTTATATCTGTTTCTTCTTGAGTAAGCTTTGGTAATTTGTGTTTTTCAAAGAATTCGTCAATTTTATCTAAGTCTCTGTATTTAAAGTGTAAAGTTTTTTTATACTATTTTATTATTATTCTTTTGGCTATAGGGTCAGTTGAGATGCACCTTTTTCTTATTGAGGTTGGCAGTTTGTTTCTTCCCTATTATTTGTCTTGGTCAGTTTGGCCAAAGACTTATCACTTTATTTTTTTTTAACATTTTTATTGATTTCAGAGAAGAAAGGAGAGGGAGAGAGAGAGATAGAAACATCAATGACAAGAGAGAATCATTGATTGACTGTCTCCTGCATGCCCCTGAATTGGAAATCGAGCCTGCAATCCAGGCATGTGCTCTTGACCAGAATCGAACCCAGGACCCTTTGGTTCACAGGCCAAGGCTCTATCCATTGAGCTGAACCTGCTAGGGTGATTTTTATTGACCTTCTGAAATGAGTAGCTTTTGTTTTCATTGAATTTGGTCACTTGTTTGTCTTCATTTTCATTGAATTTTGTCCTTATCTTTACTATTCTCTTCATGTTGCTAATTTGGATTAAATTTTCTACTAGTTTTCTAGTTGTTTTTTTAAGATGGAAGCTTAGATTGTTTATCTTTGGCCTTTCTTCTGTTTTTAAATTTCATCAATTAATAATAAAAATTTACTGCTAAGGATGGCTTTGGCGAATTTTGGTAGGCTGCATTTTTTAACAGACTTATCAAAGTATAATTGATATACAAAGAGCTGTACATATTTAAAGGCCACAATTTGATGAGTTATGCAAAAACCAATGATACAATCATCATAATCAAAGTAATCAACATATCCAACACCACCCAGAGTTTCTTTGTATCCCATGGATTATCTGTTTGTTCTGTGGTAAGAACACTTAACAGGAGATCTCACTTGTTAACAAATTTTGAAGTGTGCAAAACAATAGTGTTAACTTGTAGCTACTATGTTGTACAGAAGATCTCTAGTACTTATTCATTCAGCATAACTGAAACTGTATATCTATTGAATAACAACTCCCCATTTTCCTCACTATCTCCTGGTAACCACTATGGCTTTCTCTGTTTCTGTGAGTTTAACTATTTTGCAGCCCTCATACAAGTTGAATCGTGCACTATGTGTCCACTGACTTTCTTACTTCACTCAGAATAGTATCCTACAAATTGATGTCTGTTGTTGCAAATGGCATAATTTTCCTTTTGAAGGCCAAATAATATTCCACTGTATGTATATACATTTTCTTTGTTCATCTGTAAATGGACATTTTGTTTCCATATTGTGCTTATTGTAGATAGTGCTGCAATAAACATGGTAGTGCAGATACTTCTGTATGATCCTGATTTCAATACTTTTAATATAATATCCAATAGTGGCATTACTAGATCATACAGTAGTTCTATTTTTAATTTTTCAAGTATCTCCATACAGCTTTCCATAGTTCCTGAACATTTTTGCTTCCCCACCGACAATGTACAGGGGTTCCAATTTATCCACAACCTTGACAAGACCTGTTATATTTTGGCTTTTTAATAATAACTATCCAGACAGGTGTGAACACTATTCATAAAAAAATCAACTTAAAGTAAATGAAAGACTTAAACATTAGACCTGAAGCTAAAAACTTCTAGTAGGAAGCATAGGAAAAAAGAAACAAAACCTCTGGACATTTGTCTTGCCAATGATTCTTGAGCATCACATCAAAAGTATAGGCAACAAAAGCAAAAATAGGTAAGTGAGACTACATAAATCTAAAAATCTTCTGCACAGCAAAAGAAACAATCAACAAAATTAAAAGGTAATTTATGAAATGGGAGAAAACACTTCAAGCCATATGTCTGATAAGGGGTTAGTTTTTAAAATATATCAGATATGTAAGGAAATCCTACAACTCAATAGAGAAAAACAAAAACAAAAATATCTAATTGCCTAATTAAAAAAAATGGTAAAAGGGCTTGAACATACTTTTCTGAAGAAAACATACAAATGCCCTAGAGATATATGAAAAGATGCTTAACACTATTAGTTAGCAGGGAAATACACATCAAAACTATGATGACATAGGGTGCATCTAAATTGTAATTCCAATTAAAATATTTTCTATTCTCCTTTGTTTATAGTTTAATTAAAATATTTAAGACTTTCCAAGATAGCTTTGTTATTTATTTCATTTGGCTACATTTAGAGAACATACTTTATATAACTCCAATTGTTTTAAAATTTGCAAAGTTTATGTTATGGCCCAACAGAATATGGTTTCTTTTAAAAACTGTTCTATACATATTTGAAAGGAACGCATCTTCTACTGTACTAAAAATGTCCAATAATTCATGTTGGTTGATAATATTGTTCAGACCTTCTATATCTTTTTTTTGCTATTGTTATATTGTTAATCTTCACCCGAGGATATTTTTTATTGATTTTTAGAGAGTGGAAAGGAGAGGGAGATACAGAGAGAAATAGCGATGTGAGAGAGACACATCGATTGGCTGCCTCCTGCATGCTGCAACTGGTATGTGCCCTTGATAAGAATTGATCCCTGGACCCTTCAGTAGGCTGACATTCTATCCACTGAGCCAAACCAGCTAGGGCAGGTCTTCTATATCTTTCATGATTTTATGATTGCTTTTTTTGTTGTTGTTGTTAATCCTCATCCCAGGATATTTTTCCATTGATTTATAGGAAGAGTGAAAGAAAGAGGGAAAGGCAGAAACATCAATATGAGAGAAACATCGATTTGTTGCCTCCTGAAGGAGACCTGACCAGGGCCCTGGCGGGGGAGGAGCCTGCAACCAAGGCACATATCCTTGACTGGAATCAAACCCGGGATCCGTTAGTCCACAGGCCGATGCTCTATCCACTGAGAAAAACTGGCTAGGGCTGATTACTTGTTTTAATCATTACTGAAAGAAAAATAATGAAGTCCCAAAGTATACTTATAGACATGTCTATTTCTATTTAATTTTTCCTTTTTTATTGAATTTGTTGGGGTGACATTCATTAAGAAAACTATGTAAGTTTCAGGTGTACAATTCTGTAATACATCACTGTATATTATATTTTGTGTTCAGCACCCCAAGTCAAGTCTCCTTCTAACACCATTTATCCTCCTTATATCCTCTTCAACCTCCTCTTCCCGACCCCTTTTACCCTCTGGTAATGACCATACTATTGCCTGTGTTTATGATTTTTTAAAAATTTTCCTTAATCCTTTCACCTTTTCCACCCAGTTCTGCAAGTCTCTTCCCCTCTGACAGCTCTCAATCTGTTCTCTGTCTATAAGTCAGTTTCTATTTTGTTTGTTAGTTTATTTTGTTCATTATCCACATATGAATTAAATCATATGGTACTTGTCTTTCTCTGACTGGCTTATTTCACTTAGTGTAATTTCCGGGTCCATCCGTGCTGTTACAAAAGGTAAGATTTTTTTATGGTTTAGTAGAATTGCATTGTATAAATGTACCACAGCTTTTTATCCACTCATCTACTAATGGGCACTTGAGCTGCTTTCAAATCTTGGCTATTGTAAATAACGTTGCCATGAACATAGGCGTGCATGTATTCCTTCAAATTAGTGTTTCAGGTTCTTTGGATAAATTCCCAGAAATTGAAACACTGGGACAGTTCTATTTTTAAATATTTAAGGTACTTCATACTGCTTTTCACAGTGACTGCACCAGTCTGCATTCCCACCAACAGTGCACGAGGGTTCCCTTTTCTCCACATCCTCACCAGCACTCGTTTGTTGATTTATTGATGAAAGCCATTGTAAAAGATGTGAGGTTATATTTCATTGTGTTTTTTTAATCCTCACCAGAGGATATGTTTATTGATTTTAAAGAGACAGGAAGGGAGAGAAACATCCATACCAGTATAAAAGAGAAATATCAATGGGTTGCTTCCCATACATACCAACCCACAACCTAGGTATGTGCGATAACCAGGAATCAAAACTGCAAACTTTTGGTGTATTGGACGACACTACAACCAACTGAGCCACCGGGCCAGTGTTCCAATCGTGGTTTTATTTGCATTTCTCTGATAATTAGTGATGTCAAGCATTTCTTCATATGTCTATTGGCCAACTCTATGTCCTCTTTGTGTAAGTTACTATTCAGGTCCTTTGCCCATTTTTAAATTAATAGTGTTTCTTTTTTCATTGTTAAGTTTCATAAATTCCTTATTTATTTTGGAGATTATATATATATATATATATATATATATATATATATATATATATATATTATTGACAAGTATCCTCTTCCATTCAGTGGGTTGTCTTTTAATTTTGTTGATAGTTTACTTTCCTGTGCAAAAGTTTTTATTTGATATGGTCTCATTTGTTTATTATTCACTTTTATTCCTTTGCTGGAGGTAATATATCAGAAAAAATATTGCTACAAGAAATGTCCAAGACTTTACTGCCTATGCTTTTCTTTAGGATTTTTATGGTTTTGAGTCTAACATTTAAGACTTTAATTTATTTTGAGTTTGTTTCTAGCTCTCTCTCTCTCTCTCTCTCTCTCTCTTTCTTTTTTTTTGTCAAAATGTCATTTTAAAAAAAAATTTCTAAAGTATTACAAATTGTAGTACGTATGTCTCCTTTTGGCCCCATTGACCTCCCCTTGGCCTCCTCTCCCACCCCCTGCACATGCTCTCACCCCCCAGTGTCTTGTGTCTACTGGTTATGCTTATATGCATGCATACAAGTCCTTTGGTTGATCTCTTACCCCCCTCCCCTGCCTACCACTGTAGTTGGACAGTCTGTTCAATGCTTCTTTGCCTCTGTATCTATTTTTGTTCATCAGTTTATAATGTTCTTTATTATCCATAAATGAGTGAGATCATGTGGTATTTATCTTTCACTGACTGGCTTATTTCGCTTAGCATAATGCTCTCCAATTCCATCCATGCTGTTGCAAATGGTAAGAATTCCTTTTTTTTTTTTTTTTTAAGGAAAAACAGCCTAATGTTCAAGCATTTTAAGGGCCTATATTCAGCCCTAAGTTTTTAACAGTACATTTTTCTCCAGAATATCGTAAAAGAATGCTTACTGAATTATGTTTTTTTAAAATTTTTTATTACAAAGGGTATTACATATGTGTCCATTCCCCCCCCCCAAGAATTCCTTCTTTTTTACAGCAGCTTAGTATTCCATTGTGTAGATGTACCACAGTTTTCTAATCCATTCATCTGCTGATGGGCACTTGGCTGTTTCCAGATCTTAGCTATGGTGAATTGTGCTGCTATGAACATATGGGTGCACATATCCTTTCTGATTGATGTTTCTGGTTTCTTGGGATATATTCCTATAAGTGGGATCACTGGGTCAAGATGAAGTTCCATTTTTAGTTTTTTGAGGAAACTCCATACTGTTTTCCACAGTGGCTGCACCAGTCTGAATTCCCACCAACAGTGCATGAGGGTTCCTTTTTCTCCGCATCCTCTCCAGCACTTGTCGTTTGTTGATTTGTTGATGATAGCCCTTCTGACAGGTGTGAGATGGTACCCCATTGTCGTTTTGATTTGCATCTCTTGGATGATTAATGACTTTGAGCATGTTTTCATATGTCTCTTGGCCTTTTGTATGTTCTCTTTCAAAAAATGTCTATTTAGGTCCTTTGCCCATTTTTTTTAATTGGATTGCTTATCTTCCTTTTGTTAAGTTGTATGAGTTCCCTATAAATTTTGGAGCTTAAGCCCTTATCAGAGATAACATTGGCAAATATTTTTTCCCATGTGGTGGGCTTTCTTGTTGTTTTGTTGATGGTTTCTTTTACTGTGCAGAAGCTTTTTATTTTGATGTAGTCCCATTTGTTTATTCTCTCCTTAGTTTCTATTGCCCAATATCGGTAAAGATATTGCTACAAAAATGTCTGCTATTTTGCTGCTTATGGCTTCTTCTAAGATTTTTAGGGTTTCCCATCTTATGTTTAATACATAGAAAAACCCCAAAGACTCCATCAAAAAACTACAGGCCTTAATAAATGAATTCGGCAATGTAGCAGGATACAAAATTAACACCCCGCAGTCTATGGTTTTTCTATACACCAATAATGAACTCATAGAAAGAGAAACTAAAAAAACAGTCCCATTTATCATTGCAACAAAAAATTAAGATACCTAGGAATAAATTTAACCAAGGAGATAAAGGACCTGTACTCAGAAAGTTTCAGGACGCTGAAAAAAGAGATAGAGGAAGACATAAACAAGTGGAAGAATATACCCTGTTCATTGGTTGGTAGAATCAACATCATTAAAATGTCTATACTACCCCAAAATTTTTATAGATTCAATGCAATCCCCATTAAAATACCAATGGCATACTTCAAAGGCCTAGAACAAATGCTCCAAAAATTCATCTGGAATAAAAAAGATCCCGAACAGCTGCAGCAATCTTGAGGAAGAAGAACAATGTTGGAGGGTTCACAATACCAGATATCAAGCTATACTACAAAGCCACTGTGAAACAAGAACACAAATAGACCAGTGGAACAGAACAGTGAACCCAGAAATCGACACTAGCCATTATGCTCCATTAGTATTTGACAAAGGAGGCAAGAGCATACAATGAAACAAGACAGTCGCTTCAATAAATGGTGTTGGGAAAATTGAACAGATACATGCAAAAAAAAAAAATGAAACTAGACCACCAACTTACACCATATACAAAAATAAACTCAAAATGGATAAAGGACATAAATGTTTCTATTTTCAATTTTATCAGTTTTGCTTTGTGTATTTTGAAGATCTGTTGTTAGAGGAACATACACAATTAGATTGTTACATCATTTTGGTGATCTAACCCTTTATTCATTATGGTATAACCCTCTCTATTCCTTGTACTATCCTTTGTTCTATATTCTAATTTGTCTGAAACTAATATACATACTTCCATTTTGAATACTCTGTCATAGTATACAATTTTCTAACATTTTTGCTTTAAAATTATGTGTTTATATATAAAAATACACACCCAGTGTATGAAATTCATACACAGGTAAGATCCCTAAGCCTGGCCAGCGATCAGGGCAGATCAGGGCCTTCCGGCTGCCAGCTGGCACCTTCCTTCCAGCTGCTGGCCTGGGCCTCTCTTCGTTCTGCTCCACCCCTTGGTGGTCAGCGCACATTATAGTGAGCGATCGAACTCCTGGTCTCCCAGTTGAACTCTCATGGGGACAATTTGCATATTAGCCATATATATATATATATATATATATATATATATATATTATGAGTTTCTTATATACAGAGTATAGTTGGGTTTTACAATTTTAATATTGTAATACCTCTTTCAATTTATGTATCTAGACCACTTTCTTTTAATGTAATTACTAGTAATCCTTGATTTAGGCATACCATTTTATTAGTTGTTTACTGTTTGTCCTTCTAAGTTTTTGTTCTGTTTTTCCTTTTCCATATTTATTTGGATTATTTGAATAGTTTTAGAATGTTTTAATTCATTAGCTTTTGGACTACATTTCTTTGCATGTTTTTGAAATGGTTGCATAATTTATGTATTGTACTTCTAGTTCATTGTAGCCATTCTATCAAATTTTATGTCCCCAGGATAGACACAGAGATAAGAAATTCCTTAATTTCATCTCACTGCACTATAAGCTTCTGGGGGACAGTGAACAAAATTTCACCTTTTTAATTTTCCATCTTTGAGAACAATGTTTGGGATATAGAGTTGCAAAATTTTACCTCCACTTCTATTTCCTGAAAAAGTTAGCATATATTTGATATTATTTCTTCCTTGTTTTATAGAACTCAATAGTTTAGTAATTTGGCCTTGGAGATTTTTTCAAAGGAAGGGTTTTAATTGCAAATTCAATTTCATTAACAGATATAAAGTGCTCAGTTCTTGGTATTTATTCTCAAAGAAGCATTGGTAATTCTGTCTTTCAAATAATATGTCCATTTCTTTTAGTTTGTTTAATTTGTATGTATAAATTTAATAGACTATAAATATATTTTTAATCTCTGTTGAGTCTGTGGTGATACGTTCTCCCTCATTACTGATAATGGTAATTTGTGTCACCTCTCTTTTCTGTTGTAAAGTCTTTTCTTAAAAATCTAGCTTTTGGTTTCATTGCATTTATTTATTATTTCTGTATTCTGTTTCATTTACTTCTGTTCTTATTTTCTCATTTTGCTTGTTTTTGTTTTAATTTTACATTAAGTTTATTGGGGTGACATTGGTTAATAAAATTATATAGGTTTTAGGTGTACAATTATACAGTACATTATCTGCATATTGTATTTTGTGTTCACTCACAACATAAAGTCAGGTTTCCTCCCATCATCATCTTATCTCCCTTTACCCTCTTCTATCTCTCCCCACCTCCCTTTCCCTCTGGTAATCACCAAAGTGTTGTCTGCGTCTACATGAGTTTTATTTTTATTTTTATTGTTTTGGTTTTAATTTACTCTTCCAGTAATAGTTCATTTTGGTGAAGCTCAAATAATAAATTTTCTAACTTTCTCTTTTTCTAAGATGCCTTTAATGCTCTAAATTAACTCGTATGCACTGATTTAACTGCATTCCACATATTTTGACTTGTTGCAAATTCATTTTCACGGGGTACAAAGTGCTTCTTAATTTCCCTTGGGGCTCTCCTCTGACCCATTGGTTACTTACAAGTATGTTATTTAGTTTCTAATTATCCTGAGATATCCCAGATATCTTTATTTTATTGATTTTTAGTTTAATCCCTGTTATGTCAGGGGACATCCCTGATGTGATTTCAATTTTTAAACTTTCAATAGTTTGTTTTATGACCCCAAACATAGCTCATGTTGATTAATTATATATACATGAATAATGTGCACCTTACTCCTTTTGAGTGGAGTGTACTAGTCAATTAGGTTGAGTATGTTGAGAGTATTGTTCAAGTCTTAAACAGTTATTGATTTTCTCTCTACTTGTTCTAGTAATTACTGAGAGAAGATGTTAAAATCTCTGAATATAATTTTATAATTAGTCTGTTTCTGATTTCTGTTTTATCAGTTTTTTGCTTTAACTATTTTAGAGCTCTGTTATAGGTTCCTAAATATTTAGGATTTTTATGTTCTCTTAATGAAGTTTATTAATATGAATGAACTTCTTTATTTCTGATAATATGTTTTTCTCTGAAATCTTTATCAGACATTAGAGTGGTCAGCTTTTAAAAAATGTATTTTTATTGATTTCTGAGAGGAAGGGAGAAAGAGAGAGCTAGAAACATCAATGATGAGAGAGAATCATTGATTGGCTGCCTCCTGCAGATCCCCTACTGGAGGTCAAGCCCAAAACCGAGTCATGTGCCCTGACCAGGAATAGAGCCCTGACCTCCTGGTTCATAGGTTGAAGCTCAAGATCTGAGCCACCCTGGCTGGGCTGGTCAGCTTTTTTGATTATTGTTTCATGATAAATTGTTTTTCATTTGTTTAACTTATCTATTTCTTTATATTTAAAATGGGTTACTTGTAGATATTATATAGAAAAGTCCAATGTGACAATATCTGCCTTTTAATTAGTATATTTACGCTATTTTGCAATTAATATGGTTGGGTTTAAACCTACAATTTTGCTGTTTTCTACTTGTCTTATTCGGTCTTTGTTTCCTCTTTTCCTTTTTTTATTATTTGGGATTAATTAAATATTTTATAACTTTATTTGATTTTACTGGTTAGCTCATTACTATTTTGTCATTGTATTTTAGTGGTTATTTTAGTGACCATGGTATACATTTTTTAAAATATATTTTTGTTGATTTCAGAGAGAAAGGAGGAAGAGAGGGTGAGAGATAGAAACATCAGTAATGAGAGAGAATCATTGATCAGCTGCCTCCTGCAGGCCCCCACTGGATATTGAGCCTGCAACTTGGGCATGTGCCCTGACTGGGAATGGAACCCTGACCTCCTGGTTCACAGGTCAATGCTCAACCACTAAGCCATGCTGGCCAGGCATAGTATACATTTTTAATTTATTGTCAAGACAATTTACCATGACATTTTATATACCACCTTACAGTAACAGAAAAATCTTAAAATAGTATACTTTTATTTCTCTTCTACTAGCCTTTGTGCTATTGTTATTATCCATTTTGTTTTTACATGCTATAAAACACTCAATAAGCTTAACAATAACCCACAACCGTCGGACCAACTTATTGAAAGTGAATTTTTTAAATTAAAACATCATTCATATTTATCTACATATTTATTATTTCCAATGCTCTTAATTCCATTGTGTACATGCAAATTTCAATTTTGTATCATTTTTCTTCTGCTTGACAGAATTTCTTGAACATTTTTGGTAATGTATATCTGCTGGCAATGTATTTTTTTCCTTTTGTGTGAGTAAGAAAGCCTTCATTTTGTTTTGCCTTTTTGGTATAGTTTTCGAGTTTAAAAATATTTTTCCAGTATGTTAAAAATAGTGCTCCATTGTCTTCTAGGTTGCATTGTTTTCATTGAGATGCCTCCTATCATTCTAATGTTTGTTTCCCTATACATAAGATTCCTTCATCTCACTTTGGCTGCTTTTAAGATTTTGTTTTTTCCTGGATTTCAGCATTGAGATTATGAAACCTCATGGAAACATTTATTCTGCTTTTTTTTCTTGGAATTTGTTGAGCTTCTTAAATATGTGGGTTTATAATTTTCATCAAATTTGGAAAATTTTTAAACTATATTATTACACTTCTAACCTTCTAGGGCTCAAAAACATGTATGTTATGTTGAAGAAGGTCCCAGAACTCACTCTTTCTCTTTAGTTTTTCCCCATATTTTTCATTTTGGACAATTTCTGCTTGTATGTATTCAAGTTCACAAAAGTTTTCTTCTCATGTGGGTAATCTGCTGTCAAAACCACCCACTGTATTTGTCATTTCATATACTGTACTTTTTCTCTGGAATTTCAATTTAGATCTTTTAATAAATCTTCTATTTTGTACCTCATGATGTTGTTGCTTTCTTCTACTTTCTTGAACATAAAGAATATAGTTATAATAGCTATTTCAACATTATTCTCTACTAATTCTGTACTAGTCTATTATTATTCATTTGGTTTTTATAATTGCTTTTTCACCATACTGTGGACTGTATTTTACTATTTGCATGCTTGATGAATTTTTCATTTAATTGCAGATAATATAAACTTTATTGATGCATACTGGATGATTTTTTTATTCTTTAACTACTTGTGGGCTTTGTTCTGAGTTATATTTAAAGTTATTTGGAATAGTTAGATTCTTTGGAGGTTTGCTTTTGTAAACCAGAATTGACTTTAGTTTAGGGTTAATTTGCCACATTTCTGAGGCAATACCCTTCTGAGGAGCTTCTTAGATATTCCATGAAATATAAGGTGTTCCAATTTGGTTATTAGGAATATGAAATATTTCTATTCCTGGTCCTATGTGACCTCTGAGAAATATTTGGCTGATTATTTCTAGTGGATCTTTCCCTTTCCTCAATAGTTTACTCACACATTAGCACTAATCATTATTCAGCCAAAAACTTGAGGGATCCCTCTACAAATTCCCAGAATTCTCTCAATGTGTAGTTTTCTGCCATGAGTTTTTTCTTCTTTGATACACGGTCCTTCAAATTCTAGCCATCCAGTCCTCCCTGAAATCTAAACTCTGGCTCTTCAACTCAGAGTCTTTCAGGATGAGTTCCCTTTTCCTTTGGTTATGGTCTGGAAACTCTCCAGGTTGTCAGTGGAACAATCACAGGACTCATCTTATTTGTTTCACTTCTTTCAGGATTTATGGTCCTTGCTGCCTTTTGAAAAATAGCTGAAATCCATTATTTCATATATATTTTTATTAATTTTCTTTGTAGATATTTAAGATGACAGGATAAATTATATTAGTTACTTCATCATGGCTGTAAACAGAAATTCAGGTAGCCTTTTGGAATGATAGGGTGGAAGCACTATATTAAAAGTCAGAACACCTCCGCTCCTAGTAAGTTTCACTACTTGTTAGTCTTATGACCTTAAGAGAAATAATTGATATCTTGGTACTCAGTTTTATCTAGAAGATGGGCTATAAAACCTCTGCTCTTCTTCACATAATGAATTGTATTCTTGGTAAACTGTAATGTTCTATGTGAAAGCTATTTTGGTTAATAGTTAATATTTTTATAACCAACTGATAAATCTTACAAGGAATAATATACGCCAAGCCACCCCCACATCATCTTAAATAATAAAAGCACACTATGCAAATTGTCCCCTCAGGAGTTCTTCCAGGAGTTCAACCAAGGGGCGTGGCAGCCAGGGGAAAGGAGGGAGGCCCTGGCTGGTGGCAGGTGGCTGGAGGAAGGGAGGGAAGCCCTGACCAGTGGCAGCGACCAGGGGAAGAGAGGGAGGCCTTGGCTGATTGCAGGTGGCTGGGGGAAGGGAAGGAGTACCCGGCCAGCTGCCGCCAGCCACTAGGGACCTTACTAGTGGATGAATTTCGTGCACTGGGCCTCTAGTTTATAATAAACCTCAAATGAAGAAATTATTTATTATTATTATAATCATGTAAAAAGAGACTAATCTTTTCTTTTTCTTCTTTTTTATTGTTTAAAGTTTTACATATGTCTCTTTTTTCCCTGATTGATGCCCTCCTCCCAGCCACTTCCACCCCTGAGAGCAAGCCCCCACCACCCCAGTGTCTGTGTCCATTAGTTATGCTAATATGCATGCATACAAGTCCTTTGGTTGATCAAGAACCGCTTCCTCCCCTGCCATTTGTGTCTGGATCTATTTTTGTTCATCAGTTTATGTTGATCATTATATCCCACATCTGAGTGAGATCATGTGATATTTATCTTTCTCCAACTGGCTTATTTCTCTGAGCATAATGTTCTCCAGTTCCATCCATGCTGTTGTAAAGGGTAAAAGTTCCTTCTTTTTTATGAGTTGTTCTAGGTAAAAAGAGCTTGATCTTTTAAAAATTTGGAGAATACAAAAATTAAGCATAACACCAATGGGTATCATGCCCATGTATGCAGATGCCTCCTCATAAGTTTTAATGTAAGTTTAATATTAAAAATAACAGTATAGCATATTAAAGTAGGAGGATTCTCTTATTAAAAACTAAGTTATTTAACTGTGTTTTATTATCCAAAGTTTAATTAAGCATAGAATAATGAACTGACCCTATTAGGGGAAGTCATCAGAAGATATGACCACCACCTAACCCAGGAGCTAGACCCTGGCAATTGGAAGCTCCTCATCCTCCCTTCTGTCATTGGAATGTACATTTTGTTTACATTCCTCGATATTAGGAACTGCTTCAAGGATACAGCTTTGAAATAGAAATATTGCATTGAAACCATTTAGAGTAGGGAGATGACTGAATCCAGTTAAGACCACCCAAGGCAAGCTTAGAAAGTAAATCCCCTTGTTTATGAAGACTGCCATCTCCAAATCTGGAGTGATCAGCCTTTCTTCTGTCTTTCCCTGCCATTTGCACACAGGAGCCAGTTTCTCACTAGACCTGAGGAACTCCAGACATGGTCTGTGAAGCAACAGTTGGTGAGCCAACCAAGAGAAAGAAGAAATGGGCTTTGGGAAAGAAGCACCTCTGAGACAAATCCCACATTGGCCATTGACATCTATGTGAGGAGGGATGGCCCACATAACAGGTGCTTGTGGACTGCTATGCCACTGTTGGGACACCACAAAAACACCAGTTGCTTGAAGGCATTTGTTTGAGGAACAAACACTGTGGCAAAGAAGGAAAACAAATGATTGCCACAGTGAGTTAGCCTCTACTGTGGACATTTCAGCTGGTCACTGGTGCCCAAGTAGAGGCTAAAATTCAAGTTAGAAAGTTGAAAAAAGTTCTGAGATTAGAGGACATGTGGTTATTCACTACTATGCTAGCTTCAGGACTGGCAGCTAAAGTGGGAGAGTGAGGTAATAAGTTTGAGACCTTAGAGTGATGTTTTGCAAAAACAGGAGAACAAAAAATGCTATAGATTAAGATCCAGAAAGTTTTGAGAAAGCCGATTAGAACTAAGAGATGGGATCTAAAAAGTAAAAACTCTGGAAAAGTGGTTAAATGAAGAGGAGGATATTATGATGATTGATTGAGTAAAGAGATAAACTGCCCCATGCCATCAGATTCCTAATACAAAGGAAATTTTAAAATAACAATTATTCCCAAAATGCCTAGGACAAACCTTACATTATTTTTCTGTTCTTTGAAGTTGAAAGTCTTATCATGTTTTTAAAATGTAAACATCCCAGCAGATAACCAAAACATTGTCCACAGAGACTGAAGAATAAAAGGCTTTTAAAAAATACAAATTCTAGTAGCCAACACTTATATATAAAAGAGCTAAAGTTTTTTTTGTGTTTTGTTTGCTTTTGTTTTTACAAAACTATTAGAAATAATGATAAAAGAAATGACTGTATATAAAAAGTAGGATATGTGTTTCTGGTAGAACGTATAAGGAATAAAGATGCATTTCAATTGAAGGGAAAAAGATAAAGTAATTTTATTCTAAAATAAAATTATTGTTCCAGAATAAGAAAGGAGAAAAATAGAACAAATCCTAATTAGATATAACAAGTTGCAGAAGACTTATAGAAAAGGATTCTTCAAAAGTAATTTTATGTGTGGTCAAGCTAAGATTGAAATGTATTTAGTTTAAAAGGAAAAAAGAGACTTTTAATATTAAGTTACAATAGTACAAAATAAGAATTTGGTTTTCTCTCTTTTAAAAAGACAAGGATTTCTTAGATTATTGGTCTTCTTTTAATAAGAAATTATAAACAAATGTTTTTCTTTACCTTAAATAAAAGCTGCCTAAAAACAGAGTACGTGTTTTGTTTCCGTTAAGTCTTTGACTACTTAAGAAAACTGAGTCTTCTCTATTAAAAGAGCTAAGTTCATTCTACAACTATAACCTTGAATAAGTTAAATTTTATGGAAAGCAATCTATAATAATAAAAGCATAATATGCTAATTAGACCAGAAGTCCTTCTGAAGACTTTCAGGATGAAGCTGGGGCTGTGAGGGAAGCCCAGGTCACAGGTGCCAGAGGGAAGCCAGTGCCAGCAGCCAGGGGAAGGAAGGCCTACTCTTGTATGAATTTTGTGCATCAGGCTTCTAGTCTCATATATAAGTAATGTTAAATTTCCTATTGGGTATATTTATATGAAATTCTTTAAAAACAGCTATCCTGGTATAAAGTTATCAGTCATAATTTTTACATATATATTGAAACATAACTAGACTCACTTGTCAATTGCATCATTTTTGTTTGTGTATGTGAACTTTCATCAGATATTTAACCAATACCATTTTTAAATCTTGTCATTTGCAGACACTAATTGGTTTACCTGATGCTTTTGCAAAAGTGTTTCTACAAAGGTGCTTTGGTTTCCAAGAGATTGATGGAAAGACTCTGACAAGTACGTGTTTCTTATAACAGATTCATTTGCCTTCATCTGGAAGGGACAATAATGAATCTTTCAAGTGTTTCCCAGGGCTAACTGCACAGCCCTTGTCATGGACTATAGCTCTTTTATATATCCGTTTGTATTGCCTGCAGCCATTCATATTTTTAAAGAGCCTTTTTTTTTTCTTCAGTCCCTGAAGAGTCTCTGAAACTTGCCCATTTCTTCTACACTGCATAGTAAAATTGTACCATTGCATTGATGATATAATGTTAACATGTGAAGACTTGCTTCTGCTGCAGGACACTAAAGGTTTTGCTGGAACATCTGTGAGGTAAAAGATGGGTGATGAACCCACAGAAAAGTCAAGGCCCAAGCACCACCTTAAGGTTTTGGGACTCCACTAGTCAGATAAGATGTGTTTTGTCCCAGAAGCTGTGTTGGATAAAGTTCAAACTTACCCAACCCCTAAGGTTGTGAAAGAGATGCGAGCCTTTTGTAGTGACTTTGCAGTTGTGACTCTTATTCCCATCCTGGTACAGTGTCTCTGTCCTTTATGACACTTGGTTAAAAACGGGTGAGGGACATATGGACTGGGGATCAGAGCGACAAGCCACCCTTGAGAAGGCAAAAATACTTGTGAAGCAGATTGAAGCTCTAAGCATGTTCCAAACAATGTTATGCTTTAAGTTAGATGTGTCTGAGATTCCAAAATGTATGGATGCTGTGGCAGGACAAAATAAGGGGAAGAATGCCTGTAGAAAGGGGACAAAAACCAATATACCCCCATAGAGCAATAGGAACTAGCAGTGTACACAGCACTTCTCCAGGTGTCAAGTCTCAGAACAGAATGAACCATAGCAGCCAATGTGCTGAAATCAGAGCTGTTTGGTTCTGATTTGGTAATCGCTCATGAGCCCTGGTCTTGAAACCTTTGCACTGACAGTGGGTTGTTCTAAAGAGATTAACCCTATGGCTTGGACAAAGGCAAACCCAGGGATGGATGACCATGAATAAACCCTGTAGGGTCAGGATATTTCGGTCCTCCTGCAAGAGTCTGGAGTAATCCTCACTATTTTCTATGTCCTGGCTCATAAATCACTGACACCCATGGCAAGTTTCTAATTAAAAAAAAGTCCTATAAAATAAAATGGTCTTGGACATTATTGAAAGTTTTGTGCTCATACCTGATGAATCGGTTAATGTGTCATCTTTATTAAATCACATAAAAACACAAGTGAACACCCTGAGTGATCTGAATCCCACCCTAAGGAACTTAGCAAAGCAATGGTTCAAATAATAGGGCTCTTCATGGGGGAAAAAAGTGTTTTCTCTTGTATGTGCCTGTATTATTGATATGTCATCTGCATTTAATGCAGCCAGATATCCACCAAATGAGCCACCTACATGTTAATAAATCCCCATGATGAACACTCAAGATACATTCCAAAAGGCATCAAATTTGGGGGGAAATCATCAGAACACATGACTGACACTTGACTCTCGACCTGGACTTGGTAATTAAAGTATCCTCACTCCTTTCTTTATTTTGAATGTACATTTTGCTTGCCTTTGAGCTCACTAAAGCTGCTCCCGGGATACATTTTTGAAACATAAATGTTATATTGAGGCTATCTGGACTGGGTACAATGATTGAACCCTGTTAAGGCCTCTATATAAACTTCTAAGATTCTGACAGGCAGGTGCAGAAATATCAGTCATCAAATTTAGTAATCTTACAGACACCCAAGATAACCATACTAAGTAAAGTTTCTTGTTTGTTAAACCTACCCCCTTCCAATCTGAAAAGGTCTGCCTCTTTTTTTGTTGTTGTTTGTTTGTTTGTCTTTTCCTGACTTCCTTAGTGTGGGGATAGGAGCTGGCGAGGTTTCAGATTACACCTGAGAAGCTCCCAGCCAAATTTATGAAGCAACAACACTTTGAACTTAATGGAAAAAAAATGTTTTGGTGTTATACTTTTATTTTTCAGAGCACCACCTTTATTTGTGAATTAGGTGAAACATGAAACACAAGGGATCAGATTGTTCTCAAGCTAAGAACAAAGTTTTTACTTGAAAAACAAATGAACAAATTCATAAAGACAAATAACTATAAATCATATGCTAAGAGCAAATAAAACATCAGAATAACTGTACATCAAAAACAAACAAATTGCTTGAACCTTGTTCTTTCAAAAATAACATACAGTAGGAGAAGTCAGGGTGGTTTTGAGAATTGAACTTAATAAAATGTTAAGATGTGTAAAAGAACTGCCATTTGACCCAGCAATCCCACTTCTGGGAATATTACCTAAGAATTCCCAAACACCAATCAGAAAGAATATGTGCACCCCTATGTTCATAGCAGTGCTACAATAGCTAAAATCTGGAAACAGCCCAAGTGTCCATCAGCAGATTTAGTGGATAAAAATGCCATGGTACATTTACCCAATGGAATGGGCTTTTACATGTGGCTGTAAAAGGGAAGAATTCTTACCCTTTGCAACAGAATAAATAGTATTATGCTAAGTGAAATAAGCCAGTTAGGGAAAGACAAGTATCACATGATCTCATTTATATATGGAATCAAATGAACAAAATAGGTCCAGAGACATGGATGCATGGAACAGACTAACAGATCTCAGAGAGGTAGAGCTGGGGGCGAGGAAAAGAGATTGACCAAAGAACATTTATGCATATATGCATAGCCCATGGACACAGGTGATAGTGTGATGAAGGCCTGGGGTGGGGTAGGGATTGAGTGGAGGGGAGCAAAGGAGGGGGGGAGAAAGATATCTGTAATACTGTCAACAATAAAAAAGAATTGCTATAGTAAATATGTTCCCAGAAGCTGTCACTTTAATCTGCCATTTATATTTCATTATTCTTAAAAAAAAAACACAGTTCTATTTACCTTCTTTTATAATTAACTTGCCATAATTAGCTGATATTGCAAAAAAATATATGTTCAGCATCTTTTAAACATGAAGTTCGAGTAGCAGACATAGAGTATATTCTAATACTATGAAAGGGTATTCATTGTTTATTTATTGGGCAATAATTACTGAAATTCATTGCCCACATCTCTTATCTTGCATTTTAGATATATAATACGCTTCTGTCACTTAGGTGGAAATATGAAACAGGGAATTTTAACCATCTATCATAAGAGTTTCTCAGAGCACAAAGAAATTGTACACTGACCTCATTTAAAAAATACTTAAAATTCAGTGTAATTAGTAATAGTTTTCAGCAACATAAAAGCTCTCTCTCACTATATATATATATTATATATATGTAACATATATATAATATATATAATGTGTATATATAGTGAGATGAGCAAAAATTATGAGACAATTTTATGTATACATTTTCCATATAAATATATAAAAATATATACATCTACAGGCATAATTTCTGTACTATATGTTTAATGTCTAAATTCAAAGAAAATTAAGGTTTGCTAAAAAAAAGCATTATCAGGTTAATATGCT
Source organism: Myotis pilosus (assembly GCA_036010255.1). NCBI lineage: Eukaryota > Metazoa > Chordata > Mammalia > Chiroptera > Vespertilionidae > Myotis > Myotis pilosus. The sequence continues at coordinate 4,225,775 of JASKON010000009.1, read as the reverse complement.
AGATCTCAGATTGTTTCATCAATTATAATTTATTAATTTTTATCACAAGGTGGTAATATGTTAAAATAATAAAATACCTTTAAACTATAAATAACCTTATCTTACACTCAGATATCAAAACTCAGGTTATAACATAATTTTTTAAAAAACCCACAGTTTCAAACATAAGTAGTTGAACAACAGAAGCATAAACTGAGTCTCAAATGGATGATTGATTTCCTGTTACCTCAGCTCTTTTTCATACAATCCCACATGCACACTCATACAGAATATGTGACAACTAATGCTAATGATCAGTGACATATAGCATCTTCTGATGAACTAAATAGTACCTTGATCCATAGGTATTAGTTGCCTAATTTGTGTATCTTTTTATGTTTCTGGCCCCAAGCAAATTGTGCAAGTAAATCACTTCTATCTTTTACAAGTTAGTTAAAGTGTTTCCATTGCCATAAGCTTTTACCACTAACATCTAGCAATTCACATTTTTGGTTAATACCTTTAAAATGTAGGTTGCATTTTAATTTACTGTAGTGAGAGGAGGTTAAAGAGGGTAAAGGAGATAAAATATATAGTGACAAAAGGAAACAAATCTTTGGGTGTGAGCACATACAGATGATGTATTATGGGCTTGTACACTTGAAACTTATATAATTTTATTAACTAATCTAACCCCAATAAGTTTAATTTTTATTTATTTTTTTCTAAAAATGATAAAGCCATATTTCCTTTTAAATCTATTTTTATTGATTTCAGAGAGGAAGGGAGAGGCAGAGAGAGACAGAAACATCAATGATGAGAGAGAATCATTGATCAGCTACCTCCGACATGACCCATACCGAGGATTGAGCCTACAATCCAAGCATGTCTCCTGACCAGGGATCTAACTGTGACCTCCTGGTTCATAGGTTGACACTCAACCACTGAGCCACACTGGTCTGGCTAAAGCCATATTTATTCACTTAGGCTAGATACTCTTTTAGCCTTTTGTGAATCAGAATGCGTAGTCCATGTTAGACTTAAGGGTCGTTTTACCTGGGAGCAAAGAGATAGACTATTTTATTCTTTTATACCTTTTATTCCTGATTTAACTTCAAAAGTCTGAAAAACTTAGGGGGGAAAATTTGTACTCCTGTCCTTTGGGGATTAGAGAAAGATTCCCCAAAGCACACCATTTAGTGGTAGGTAGGTAACTATATATATATGCACATACATATATAGTGTTGAAACAATATACACACATGTTGAAACAATGTACACACATGAAATAATGGAAGCTTAAAGTTATCCCCTCAAGTACTTTCAATATACTAAGAAAGTGCTTAATAACTCAAAAATCTCATGGAGCACAACCCAAATCTGATAGCAACAGGTAAAAACCCTTCTTTCTTCTTTGGAAAGAAGAAAACAAAAACCCAAAACAATATCCTTCCTATACTGCCAAAGACATATCTTTGGGTCTCTTTTGAGGAACTCAGCCTTAGTGTACTCAATTAATTTCATCATATGTCTTTTAACCAATTATACTTTAATGCATTTTTTTAAAAAAAGAAAGATGTGTTGTCTTTATACCTGGTGGAAAGGCTCTGTGTGTGAATGAATGCATGAATATTGTGGGTTTTTATTTATCAGTGAAATAAAAATCTCAAATTTAAAAAAAAATGTTGTAAATATGCAGACCTCTGAAAACATGTTCTTGAACCTCTAGGGGTCTGCAGACCTTAGATTGAGAGACACTGCCCTATGTGAAGCCTATGATATTAATAAGATAGAAAACATATATATGTTTATTGTCAAATCATAAACATATATATCTTTGAAGAATGGGATTACTATTGACCCCTAATGTTTTTGTGTTTACTGCATTTCTCCTGCCTAGTCATATTTCTCATGTGGATATGAGACACAAAGGGAGAGGTTGTTACTCAACTAACGTGCTTTTGGGTATTTCATTACAACTGTATTTCTTGATGTTAATCAAACCAGATTTGAGCACAGGGTTTAATCATTACCACATTCAGCAATTATTATTTTACTGCTACAATTTAAATTAGGTAACCTGATAACCATTTGTAAAAATATTATCAAGTTTGCTAGAAACTACAGATTTACTTGTGAATATTGAGAACACATGTTGCTCCAATACACTTACAGTAATGAGAAAGAGAAAAACATTTTGCTAAATAAACCTTCACTTTCCAAGTCACAGTTTTAAAAAAACAACCAATATACAGATGTATCACTGCAGATATTTTGATGATTTATTCACTTAAATTTATTTCTTAAGCATATGTTACATTCATAGCATCATTAATGTACTATGTTACGGACTTAAGTCTTAAACAAGAGAGTCAAAAGAACAAAGATTTTTCTCAATAGTGTCTTTATTACTTGTCTTTAAAATTGAAAGTTAGAAAATGGGCAATGAGTAGTGGGGATGGTAGTTATGATACTGCTTCCTGAAAAAAAAAAAAGCTTAATACTATTTTGAGGGCTTTACCTGCACTTAATACATTTTTATCTTTCAATTACAGTTTACATTCAATATTATTTTGTATTAGTTTCAGGTGTACAGCATAATGGTTAGAAAATCATGTATTTTACAAAGTAACTCCCCCCACACACACACACACTATTTCCAGTATCCTCCTGACAGCATGCATAGTTATTACAATATTATTGACTGTATTCCCCATACTATACTCTACATTCCATTGACTATTTTGTAACTACTAATTTGTACTTCTCAATCTCTTCACCTTTTTCACCCAGTCCCTCTTTTATTAATGACATTTGCTTTTATCACAAAATGGATTTAATAACTTCTTAAATTTAATTAATAAATGGAATCATTGAATTTTTAAAGTAGAAATATCCTTAGATATTATAAAGATTGTGTGCTCATTTCACAGTTGAATAAACTGATGGCCAGAGATTTGAAGAAGCATGATTCAGAACTTATTTTATGAAAAATGTCTACTGTATATATTATAAGCTCTGTAATGTATAATTCACTTTGTCCAACACCTAGCATATTATACAATACAGATTTACTAAATAAGTACTTTTGAGAATGATGATACTTAGATATTAACTAAAGGACAATCCGGACTATCTTAGTTTGCTAGGACTGCTGTGACAAAGTACCACAAACTGAGTACCTTAAACAGAAATTTATTGTCTAACAGTTCTGAAGGATAGAAGTCTGGAATCAAGGTGTTGGTAGGGTTGGTTCCTTCTGAGGGCTGTGAGAGAAATATTTGTTCTAGGACTCTTATCTTGTAAATGATTATCTTCATGGTCACGTAACATTTTCCTTGTATGTGTGACTGTATTCAAATTTCCTCCTTTAATAGAGACACCAGACATATTGAATTAGCAGCCTACTATACTCCAGCGTGATCTATCTTAATTTAAATAATTACATCTACAATGGTCCTATTTCAAAAAAAAGGGTCAGCTTCTGAGATACTGGGGGTTTGGACTTCAACAAATTAATTTAGGAGACACAATTCATCTCATAACATTGACTAATTGTTTATTTCTATAAAATATTGTAGACTGGCTTTATCCAAAAAGGCCATCAATTCCTGTACTTCCCTTCCCCCACCCCAGCCCTGAACCTACTTTTTATCCCATGATATCTATATCCTAATTCCTGAAACCTGTGAATATGTTAATTTCCATGGCAAAAGTTAATTAAGGATACAGGAGGAATTAAGTTTGCTAATTAGCTGACCTTGAAATAAGGAGATTATCTTAGATTATTTGAGTGGGCCCAATATTATCACAAGGATCCTTAAATGTAGACACTAGAAGTAGAATATTAAGTGTCAGAATGATGTGATGTGAGAAATTTTATTAACCAATGTCACACCAATAAGCGTAATAATAATAATAATAATAATAATAATAATAAAAGATTTTATCAACCATTGCTAGCTTTGAAAATAAAAGGCAGCCATAAACCAAGGAATTTGGGCAGTCTCTAAAAACTGGAAAAAGTAAGGAAACAGATTTTTCCCTAGAGCTGCCTCCACAAAGGAAAGCCTGCTGACACCTTGATTTTAACCCAGTGAGACCTAATTCAGGCCTTTAACCACCAGAACTGTGAGATAATACATGAGTTCTATAACTCACTATGCTTGTGATAATTTGTTACAGCAACAAATATAAAATTAATAGAGCTCCTCTTGAAGCTATTAGTGACAATGATCTCAATATATACATGTATACACTGAGTGGCCAGATTATTATGACCATCTGACGTTTGTAGGCAAATTAGCTATAATTTTGCGCTGAAGCTGCTAGAGGGCCAGACCATTATAAATATGGAAGCAGGTTGTTTACCACGACAGTAGAAGTGATTTTTTTTCTGAAGATATGGATAAACAATGTGGTTTAAGACCCTTTGAACATGGGATATATATATATGGTGGCCAGATTATTATGACCACCCCATCAGTACTTTGTTGGGCCACCTTTTGCCTTCAATACTGCGGCGATTCTTCCTGGCATTGACTCCACGAGATGTTGAAAGGATGCGAGGAATCTGACACCATGCCTGATGAATAGCACTGTCCAATTCTGTGAGATTTGATGGTTGTGGAACCAGCTGCCTGATGGCTCTTTTAACTTCATCCCACAAATGCTCAATTGGATTGAGATCTGGTGATTGTGGGGGCCACCTAAGCAAGGTAAAATCTCCCTCATGTTCTTGAAACCACTCCTGCACAATATGAGCACTGTGGCATGGCACATTGTCTTGTTGGAAGAAGCGTTCTTCATTGGGATACGCCATCAACATAATAGGATGAACTTGATCAGCAATGATACTTAGGTATTTTGTGCTATTCAGACGTTGTTCCACATGAATTAAAGGGCCCAAATCATGCCAGGAAAACATGCCCCAAACCATAACACTGCCCCCATCAGTTTGAAGAGTTGTACTCATGCATGTGGGGTGCATGCTTTCATGCTGTTTGCGCCAAATTCTCACTCTGCCATCTGCATGATGCAACTGGAAACTTGATTCATCGGACCACATGACTTTTTTCCAATGTTCGACTGTCCAATCTTTGTATTTCTGTGCAAATTGGAGACGTTTTATCTTGGTAACTGCAGACAGCAAAGGTGTTCAAACAGGCTTTTGGCTTCCATATCCCATACGATGCAGTGTACGGCTAATTTGCCTACAAACGTCAGGTGGTTATAATAATCTGGCCACTCAGTGTATACTCTTCTGTAACACTCTTTTGACAATTCAAATAATTTAGATAAATGTCATTTCAATGGTAAAGCCATCACTATCATATTTCTTTATACATGTGAAAATGGACAAAAGGAAATTCAGAGTTTTTTCTATGACTACCAACTCTTAGAATTCAAAGCTGTACAAGAAGACATATTTCACTTTACATCAGCTCCCCTCAGATTTTAATGTGTATATGAATCACCTGGGGATCTTATTAAAATTCAGATTCTGATTCAGTAGCTCTTGGGAAGGGCCAGAGGTTTTGCAATTCTAGAAGTCCCCCAGGTAATCATGTTGCTAATCCAAGGAATACACTTTGTGTAGCAAGTATTTAATAAATAAAGATGGACCAAACTACCAGAAAAATAAATTTGTTTGACATCACAATGCTGAGATTAAGAAAAAGTTTCTCTCTACATTAAGCACTACTATCTGGAAAAATAAAAAAGAACTGAAACTGATTTTTAGCATATTTTATGCATTAATTAATGCTAAAAGTAAGCCTACTAGTATAGGTTCTAAACAAAATGCCTGACTATTAATTCATTAATTTACATACATATTCAAAAATAACTTCATGCTGTCTAAGAATAGCGGGGATGAGTCAAGTCTGAGGAGACTTCAACACAACACATATTTGGTCTATGAAAGGGCAAAGCTCTTTGGAGAATGGGTCTCATAACTACTTTCCTAAACCACATAGCTATTGCATCCTCATAGCACACCGTAGGTAGACTAAGCTAACCAAGCAAGAAAGTATAATATATATAAAGAAATATGTTAAAACAATATATTAGTGGAGTAGAAAACTTATAATTTGTTTGTTCACAAAACACAATCCAGAAATGCTTTCACCATTGCTTGCTACTTGACAGTAGGAATGAATAGTGTATGAGTCTGTCTATATGCTTTCTGCCAATGAAGCCAGTGGAGGTCAACACAATGATCCTTTTCTCTTAAACAACAGTCTTTCTATTAAAATTTGTTATCTCCACTGAGAGAGAAAAAATGTCATTGGTTTTAGAGACTCAGAAAGAGAGAAGTTAGGGAGAAACACACACACATGAACATACATACTTTTTAAAAATTATAAAGAAGAGAAGCCTCATTCTAGCTCTCCAACCTTTAACCTAATAGTTAAGAGTGCAACCTCTGTTTTAAAGTCCTTCCCTGCCACTTACTACTTGTATGAACTTGGGCAAGCATCATGTGCAAATGCTTATCTACATGAGAAAAGTGTCTACAGGGGCATATAAGTAATATGTTTGCATGGATGTTATAAGAACTTCAAAAAAAATTGTCCCCAACTCCAACGGAAGTGAGGCTAAGAAAATGTTTTCCAAAAATTTTGCCACTCTGACAACATGCTTAAAGATTCTAAGGCTGGCTGGAGAATATTATGCTAAGCAAAATAAGCCAGTCCGGGAAAGATCAAGTATCACATGATCTCACTCATATGTGGAATCTAAAGAACAAAATAAACCGATGAATAAAATAGAACCAGAGACATTGAAGCATGCAAAAGACTGACATATACCAGAGGAAAGGGAGGGGGAGATGCTATTAACCAAAGAACTTATATGTATATATGCATAACCCATGGATACAGACAATAGTGTGATGAAGGCTGGGCAGTGGGAGGGTGCAGGCTAGAAGGGGTCAGTGGGGGAAAATGGGACATCTGTAATACTGTCAACAATAAAAATAAATTTTAATAAAAGATTCTAAGGATCAACCCAATTGACATAGTTCTAAAACAGAAGACCAAGAAAGTAGGACAGCTCCTCTTCTGAATTTCTTTACAGATATAAAGTATATAGCATTTAATTGACACAGTATAATCTCATTTATTCATTTGCCATGTATCTGGATCTCTGGTTAACCCAGACAATTTTGCTACTAGCTAGCATAAGAATGATTCTGTTTTCAAAGATAGGTTTCAATTTTGTTGCCTTAAGATTTTATGTAGACTGGAAAGATCTCGGGGTGTCAGTGAAAGCTTCTGAATTTACTTAACCTCACCAGCTCAGTTTTTATGTAGAATACATCTCTCCAAAATTTTTACTGTTTACTTCCAAAACAGTATGCCTAGATATAATGTACTCAATGGAAGTATATTAAGACACATTCAAATTCATATTTAGATAAATGGTTCCACTGCAAAATGAAAATGAACAATTCAACTATTTTTATATCCTGTTGTAGATTAACACTATATGGAAATATAATTCCTTCTGGAAATACAATATAATTTTAAAAGCATAGTTAAATATTTTTAACAACACATTTTATATACAATTTCATGCCATCTTTTTTTCAACGAAGACTAACAGGGAGTATTTTAATAAAATATCTAAAAAGGAATGTATGTATACACCATTTGGTAAAGGTCAGAAATGACTGATTTTTTAGAAATAGTATTGGTTTCATGGAAAACATTATGGTATAACATACACACACACACACACACACACACACACACACACACACGCAGGCACACTCATTAGGCTGGGTCTCCAGAGATTTAGATTCTCACCAAAGCTCTGCCAAAAAAAAAAATCATTATATATTAACTTGGCCAAGTATAGATTGGTGATTAAAAGTCAAATAGACCTACTTATGTTTGCATCCTGTGACATTTTGTAACTATGTGGTTCCAGGAAAGTCAACTACTTTGAACCTTTCCCCCCCCCCCCTCATTTGTAAAATGGAAAACCATACCAGAAACTATGTCCTATAAATATTGTGAAGTTTAAATGTGGCAACATATATAAAGTTGTCAGCACAATTCCTGGCACTAAATTTTTTTGTTTGTTTGTTGTTTTTTGGGGTTTTTTTTGTTTTTTATTTTATTTTATTTTTTTATTGCTTAAAGTATTACAAAGGGTATTACATATGTGTCCATTTTTTCCCCCGCCCTAGACAGTCCCCTAGCCTCCCCTATCCCCCAGTGTCTTATGTCCATTGGTTATGCCTATATGCATGCATACAATTTCCCCATTTTACATAGGAAACTGAAGACCAGAACAGTGAAGTGCCTTACCAGCATTAATTAGTGCTAATGTGTATTAAGAATTTAATGTTAAGCTAAAAGTGTCTTATCATTAGAAAATCTCTATCAACTCAACTTACAACTTAAATGAGCAATCCCAATGTCATTCTCTCATTCAGAAAGGAATTTAAAACAAACCCTAAAAATACAAACACTACATTCTTATATTTTTTCATATATTACTTTAAGCTCTCTAAAGTAAGGAGCACATTTCTAAGAGTTATATTCTATCTGTAGTGTCTTACCTTTGAACAGTGTTATCTATTGGTCTACATGTAAATGTCAAGGTAATTCTTATTAATTACTATGCAAGCTGGCTACAACCTAAAACACTTTGGCGGGATTCATATAATGTAGGTAATAAGAGAAAAAAATCAGAGAGAAATAATTTTTCACTTATAGTAAATAACATTCATAGTTCACTTACAGTAAACTATAACAATGATTTTGAAATTTACATGTTCTAACACCCTTCTGGACTCCTTCCATCCATGTTCCTTCCTGGACCACAAACCTTGATGTAATATTGGGATGGTGCCTCCAAGTGAAGCAGCATTCAAAGTAAAATATATTTTAAAATCTCTATTTTAAACAATGGTCATGCATTCTTTCAAATAAAACAGCTCTGTGGAACAAACAATGTAGTTTGAAACCCAAGGGGTAGAAAAATTGATAACTGATATGTTATATAATAGCAACCATTGCAATGAATAGCTCTGGTTCAAGAGACATACAAATGAGAACTATAAGTGATAGTATAAAGCAGCAGTGGTAAAATATATTGCAATAAAAAGAGTGAAAAATTACTAGATTTTAATATAAGATACATAATGCAATGTCATATAAAAGAAATTTAGAAAAAATAAAAAAGTCTTAGTATTATTTTTATAACTGAAAAAATTATAGAGAGAACCACTTCTGGGATAATGATCTTTTGGTTTTGTTAATATGGACAGAACATATTTGGAGGCCACCCACTATTATAAAGCTATCAGATATTAAAGTGTGTATACATTTTTGGGAATATATATATATATATATATATATATATATATATATATATATACTTTGTTTCTCAATTCCCAAGCAATGGGGAACAAAGACCATATATGGTTGCAGATATTTCAAATACTCATCTAGATCCAGGTGCTGTGGGCAGAAGATAAAGAAGTAGATAGCGTAGTCTCAACCCTTAATAAGTCCTTTAAAATGCAGTTGAGGAGTCTAGAGTCTAGTCTAACACACATACACATACACACAAGTACATTAGAAGAAAATAAAGCAAACAGAGAGTTACAAATGTAAGAAATGATGTAAAAGTTCAAGAAAAGTTGAGCTTAATAAGGGTTGAGTTTGACTTGGAAGGTACTTTTGGAGAAGTGTAACTTTGAGATAAGCTTCCAAAGTGGGTAAATGTGAATAAGCAGAAGAGAGGGCATCCTAGGTGAAGAGAGTGGTAGTGGTGTTAGGAGCAAAATTCTGGAGGTAGACTGTTTAGGGGACATTAAGGACAGTCATGCAGTGAAGAATAAAGTAAAATGAGGTACCTCTTGTACAATGAAACCAGATTATAAAGCCATTTTCAATCCAAGTGGAATTGGGCTTGGAAAAATAGATTATAGAAAACCAATATTATTTTGGTGAAGAAAAATGACTTGATGAAAGAAGTGTTCACGGACACTTAGTCTGGCAGGAATTTTGAGCACAAGGGAAGGATAACTAGGAAGCTCTTGATGTGACTGGATGGGTGTTGATAAGAGAAAAATGGTAGCAGAAGTCTTTCAAAGGAAAATTCACCAGGACTTGATAACCCCTTAACTATGAAAAATGAAGAAAAATCCAAATTTTGCTGTGAAATACTCAAGACTTCATGATCAGAGAGTAGAACAAAATTAACACTACTGTACAATTTATCCACCAAGGACAGGCAGGCAGGTTGTTTCTCACAGTTTCTGAGTAATGTAGCCTCTCCCAATGAAGGGGAGTTGGACGTGGTCTCTCAAAATAGGATTTGCCATTGGTGGTTCTAGCAGAGACACAGAGGAAGAAGAAAGAAGGACTTAGCACCAAACCTGAAACAGAGACCAAGGCTTTATAAGAGATAGTTCCAAAAAGAAAAAACAAAAGACAAGAAAGAAAAATGTCTTAGACTTTTGAGTCTCCAAAATGGACCTCACCCTGATTCTCTCCAAAGAGTTTAAGTTTTACAATCACTGAGTGGCACTCCAAATCAGAATTCCTTGAAGAATAAAAGTTTGATTCACTTGAATAATTAGTGTTTCTTTTTCTCCAAATTGTTTCTCATCTCAGTAGTTTCTATTCCACAAATACCTCTCTGAATTCCTTGCATTATTCCAAACCTGATATCTGTAGATTAAGAATTTGCCTTCTTAAATTCATCAGACCCATTTTGGGTCTGGCTATACTCAGTAAGCCAGTTTCAAAAGTAACTGGCAGATTTCTCTTCAACTGGCACTTGTAACATCACAGGGCCAACCCCTAACCCTCCCCTTATTCTGCCCAGGCAGAGCGAAACCCCACCCCTTCCAGCGAAATGGAAAAAGCGCTTGCGCATACTCCAAGCCTATTCTCCTCGCCAAGAACTGCCCCCTCTAAGTTGTTAGAGCGCAGGCGCAGCACCCTCGGTGCGTTTGAGTGGGGTTATGAGAAATCTACTGTCCAGTGAAATCTAGAAGTGATAGAATTCACCCCACCACCACCACCACCACTCCTTTCTTCCGAGGCAGAGGCGCCACTTCTTCCTATTCCGGGGCCAGAAGCTCATCCCCAAACTCGCCTTATCTCGGAGCAAAATCCTTTGCTTTCTGGCAGTGCCCACTGTATCGCTATTCTCAGCTCATTTGGAACCTCAAGCTGCCTTCAGCCTTCGCTCAGGAAATAGAGGCAGTTAGCCCCCCCAAACCCGCACCAGTTTGTTGTCAGCCTCATTAGGCCTCTGAACCTACAGCCCCCCCACTGGGCAGAGCATTAACTAGGTGCCTTGTTTGCCCTCCTTCGCCCTTCACACCCACCCAATCTGGGTTCCTACCTCGGATGTGATGCAGTCACGGGAGGGATCAAGGATCCCAGATCAGGCCACTGTTGGGGCCGGCGAATTCAGCGAGATTTTTCCTGGGTCTCCACTGCCTCTTCACACAATGAAATCAGCGTGTCCGATCATCAATTCTCATCATGATCGTGACGTCACAAAAGACAGCGGCCAATGGGAGCCCGAGATCAGCTCCGGACAGTCCCTGGCCCCAGCCCAGACCCAGGAGTAGGGAGGGGGAGTGGAGATGGCTGCTTGCAGTGGAGCTGCCTCTTCCCTGCACCTCTGAGCTGAGTGCAAGGCTAGGCCTCTCTGTACCTCTCCCTTCCTGAATAGCTGTGAACGCCCAGCATCCCTGTAGTTATATGCTAGCCATTTGAGCAGGTGCTGTCTGGTCTTACAACTTGAGATTCACTTTCAGCAGAATTATTGAAAGCTGCCAAAATCAAATGAACACATATAGAAATTATAGTCTGTTGTGGTCAATGTTCAATTGACAGTTATATAGACAGTATTCCTAAAGTCAAGAAAGTGTTCATTGAGCCTTTGAATTTGTCAATAAGTGATAGCGCACTGTTTTATGTGACCTATTGACTATGACTACTGAAGAAAGAAATTAAAATTATGGATTCTGTTCACCTAAACTCAATCTCTGTTCTCCCAGAAGGTACTTGTGTCATCACCATTGCACCATTACAGAAAAAAAAAACAAACAACAACAAAAAACTCAAGCCATATGTTACATCCTTTAACACTCATTTGATACACTCCCAAAATTTGTTGGATGTAATGAGCGATATAGAATGTATTGGTCCTCTGCTATTTTAGAATTTGCAACATTATTCAGAAAATAAGATTAGCACAGATTTAAACATTCACAACAATAAAATAGAGGACATGATAATGTGCTCAGTCATGAGTGACAGACAAGCTACATCATTTAATGACTGGAGACATCAGTGAAGTGATGATAGTTGGGGAAGCATTCTATGCTGCAGTTAAAGCTTGAAATGGTCTTGGATGGTGGACAGGAGAGGATAAAAAGCACTGTCATAAAGAAGAAGAAAGAGGTAAAAGTAAAAAAGTATAGATATATATGATGTGACAAATAGAGGGTATATGATTAGGACTAGTGAATAGGACAGACTGATAATAAAAGCTTTTCAAGTAGGCAAGAACTTTGATTTTATTAAAAGCCACTAATGGTCCTGAAATAAGGGTTCCTCAACCCTCTACTACTGTCTGATGATGAGAGCAGTTAGGGTAATTTTTTTAAAAAAATTAGATCATGCCTAGCTCCAGAATACTCAACATCTTCCATTCATATATATTATAAAATGCAAGCTTCTTACCATAACCCAAAGATCCTGAATGATCTGGCCTTTGCCACTTTTCTGGCTTCACCTCCTGCCATTCAATCACTTTCCAATCACACTGGCCTTCTCTCCATTTTTCAAACAAATTAAGCTCATGTCCACATCGGGGCCCTTGCACCGTTGCTTCCTCTGTCTTTGAATGACCAACTCTCTCACTTGATTCAAGTCTCTGCTCAAATGCAACCTCTTTAAAATAGCATTTAATTTGTTTAAATGTAACAATTTTAAAGAAGTTACATAACTTCTTTAAAAGTAACCTCTTTATAATTTTAAAGAGATTGCACTATAACCCTATTTCAAATTATGATCTTTTCAACATTCTTTATACCTCTCTATAACTCCTTTCATTTTATTTGTATTCATAACACTTATTGCCTAAATATACTCTATATTTAGTCATTGCAAATATAAGCTCAATGAAGACAGGATTTTGGGTCTGTTTTGCTTATTATTATATTTTTGCCATCTAGAAGACTTTTGACACAAAGGACAACAATTTGTAAGCACTTGCTGATGGAATGTCTGAATGCAAACTCTAGTTGATCCCCATCTGATTCAATTGCAAAGTGATATTTCAGCCATCAATTTTCAATTGCATCAGATCAACTAGAGTTAGATAGTCCAGACAGTTGTGATAATCCAGCTTCTAGAAAACTTGGGTTTATATCAAGATGTTAAGAGCAGAAATGAAGATAAATGATTAAAACTTAGACATTTTAAAGACAGAATGATAAAGGTGAAAGTATAGATTCAGAAATGACTTACCTATGATGGATTAACACATTCATTATGAACCACTGCGTATCTTGAACTTGGTTGATTTGAGGCCAAAAGAAGGGCATGGTCCTTACCCATGAAAAATGTGTAGTCCAACTGACAAGAAAAGACATATATGAAACCACAGTACAAAAAGATAATTAAATTCATGTAGTTGCTCATTCTTCTTTTCCCCTCACACTCCATATCCAAGCCATCAGTAAGTCCTATAAACTACTCCTTCAAAATATGTCCCAAATCTGAACACTACTTACTTCCTCCGTCACTACTATACTAATTAGTCACTATCAACTCTAGCTTGAACAAATACAAAAGTTTCTTTTATGGTTTCCTATTGTATACTATTGTCTTTTAATATGTTCTCTTAAGAGCATACAAAATAGTCTTTATAAAGTTGAATCATATCACTCCTCCACTTTAAAGCCTTCCAAATGCTTCCCATTACATTATCAATCAAGCCCTGAATCTTTGTTATGACTTACTTCCCACCACTTGTTTCTGCTTTGTTTCACTGTGCTACATTGGCCATAAGCTTGCCTTTACCCCTTCCTGTAAAACCTATTCCCTCTTCAGACACTAGCTATGCCTTCTTGGGAAACTCTTCTCCATATCTTTACCTAGCATATTTCTTCAATTTTAGTTGTCTGTTATATTTAGCCTCTCAGATGTATCTTCATGGATCAATTTATTTAAAAAAAAAATTCCCAAATCAATCCATCTCTTCTACTTTTTTTTCTATGCTTTACTATTCTCATATCACTATGGTAAATCACACAATTTGCATACTTGTTTATTTTGCTTTTCCCCGTGTAGTAAGGACTTTATGTCTCTTATTTACTGTTATAACCCCGAGACTTATAACTGTACTTGTCATGTAATAAGCACTCAGTGAAGCTTTATTCAATAAATGGATGTAGGAAAGCATAAGTTGTGTAGTGTAGGCTAGAGTAACAAGCATACAGAAATCATATATGCTTGTAGTACCATGTGTTAGGTATCCATACTTATCCTGTTCAGAATTTATCTGTGCTTATTGAATTTATAGGTGAAAACAATCTGGGAGAAATAATAAAAGCATGGATATTAACCAAGATTTCAAAGATCTCAAAAGAGTCAATATACAAACACAACAGAGCTAAACAGTAAGTATTACTTTTAGGTTTACAAAAATCAGTTGTGGAATCAAAGGATAGGAATAAATGTTTAAGGTTGGAAATTTTTATATTAAAAATTATAACTTTAATATGAGCTGGTATACCATAGCTGTTAAACAAGACAATTGAGGCTTAAACTACATTAAGAAAATTTAACATTTAAAAAAAGAAAGTTAAGAACCCTACTGTCTTCTACACTGATCAGACCATATCTACTAGGTTCATCTGATAGTCCTTTATTTTAAAAAGAAAACAGGAATGAAGTGGCATCTAAAAATATATGATATAATGAAAGGCTCAAGGAACTGAGGATGCTTATTTCAAAGAGGGGAAGACCAGGAGAAAAAAATATAACTGTTCTCAAATATTTGGAAGACTACAGGTGCAGGCAGATGTGACTTATTGTGTAGTTATGCAAAAATCAAAACCAAGGCCAAAAAGAGAATTAACAAAGTTATTTAAAATTACATTGATTTATCTGGAAGAGATGATTTTCATTAATCAGAGTCTCAATGCTTTGCTTGTAGATTACTGAGGCTGTTCTCTTACTGGTTGCTGTCCAACTTTCAGGCATTTTGCAGCTTACTGATATTTCCAATCAAAGTTGTGCATGAAAAATTGTTGAGGATATTAAAATTAGGGGTTTTTCCATTTAAATCCTCTTGATTCAAAGCATAATGACAATAATTATAAAATGAATAAATTTTAAGTTTATAGGTTCTTCATAGATTTGAATTATTCATAACAGTCTTGTTCTTAGTATTTTGGTTAAAGAGATGCCATTTGGATTAACTTCCCTCTCCTTACTGTGGGCCAGGTAAGAGTAAAATCAAAAGAAAAAATACACTCTGGCACAAAACTTTGGTGGAAAATTCCTTAGAATCATTAGCATGTCCTCTTTTGCTCTAATGATTCTGTAAATAACTTCTGCAGAATACTAAATTTCTTCTTTTTTATTTTATTTATTAAGATACCTCATTTTAAAGAAAATGTATTAATGAAACTGGTTCACCTAACATTTCTGAAATAAAGCATTTCTGAGTATATTGTTTATTTTTTGTTTGTTTGTTTTTTGGCATGATGTATCACTAATATTCTGTTTGTTTCTACTTTTAATTGAGAGTGTTTTTCCAGGATCAACACCTGGGGACTTGTTAGAAATGCAAATTTGAGGGCCCAACCCACAGATTCAGAAACTGAGAGTAAGACCTAGCATCCACTGTTTTAGCAAACTCTCCAGGGAATCCTGATGTATGATAATGTAAATTCCTATGTAATAAAACTATGCATAAACTCATTCTTTTGTATGATTCCAATGTATTAAGCTATGAGTATAAAGGGTAATAACAGAGATAATTGTATTCTGCAAACATTTATTTGTTCCTATTATGCATCAGCCACATAGAATTTACTAAAACATGATTTTTGTTCTCAAAATATTCACAGCTTAGTATAGCAGTTACAAACTTAAACAGAAAATGCAAAATAATCAGCTAGAGATGGGTGAGGTAGAGACAGGAGTCTGGGGTGAATCAAGATAATCTGGTGCTATGAATATGAGTGATGCCCTTTGCAGAGTAAGGTTGTATTTCTGAAATGTCAACATCTATATTCCTGTATAGCTTCAAATGTTTTTTGTTTGTTTGTTTGTTTTACTTTTAGCCAAGATATTGATGTCAGGATAAAGGGAGAGACTAGAGCCTCAGTTTTCTAATTTAGTAGCTATGCAATAGCAAATTTTAACCTAATATCAAACTAAACTACAAAGCCATTGTAATCAAGACAGCCTGGTGCTAGCATAAGAACAGGCATATAGATCAGTGGAAAAAACAGAGAGCTGACAAATAAACCCACAAGTATTAATTAATGTTTGACAAAGGAGACCAGAGCATACAATGGAATAAAGATAGATTCTTCAAAAAATGATGTTGGGATAATTGGACAGGTACAAGAAAAAGAAATGAAACTAGACCACCAACTTTCACTATACACAAGAATAAATTCAAGACGAATAAAAATTTAAATGTAGGTCACAAAATGATAAAAATCCTAGAAGAAAATATAGACAGTGAAATCTCAGACATCTCTCATAGCAATATTTTTGCCAATAGATCTCCTATGGCAAGGAAATAGGAAAAATAAATAAATGGGACTGCATCAAACTAGAAAACTTCTACACAGCAAAAGAAACCATCAATAAAATGAAAGGGAACCCAATGCATGGAAGAACATATTTGCCAATGATACTTATGGTAAATGGGTACTTTCCAAAATATGTAAAGAATTTATACAACCCAACACCAAGAAAACAAACAACCAAATTAAAAATGGACAAAGGACCTAAATAAACACTTCTCCAAAGAGGACATACAGATGGCCAATAGACATATGAAAAAATGTTCAAGATCACTAATCATCAGAAAGATGCAAATTAAAACCATAATGAGGTATCACCTCACACCTGTCAGAATGACTACTATCGATAAATCAACAAACAAGTGCTGGCAAGGATGTGGAGAAAAGGGCATAACCAATGGATACAGACACCAGGGGATGAGGACATGAGTGGGGGGATGGAGGGACAATAGAGGGATAAGGACATATTTGTAATACCTTAATCAATAAAGGAAAAAAAGAAAGACAGTAAATAAAAACATTTACTGTTCTAAAAAAAAGAAAAAGAAAGAAAAGGGAACCCTAATACACTGCTGGTGAGAATGCAGACTGGTGCAGCCACTGTGGAAAACAGTGTGGAGTTTCCTCAAAAAATTAAAAAATAAAAACTTCCTTTTAACCCATGATCTGCTTCTGGTAATATTTCCTAAGAATCCCAAAATCTAATAAGAGAGTATATATCCACCCCTGTGTTCATAGCATCATCAAGATTTGGAAACAGCCCAAGTGTCTATCAGTAGATGAGTGGATACAGGGAATTCATACAACTTAACAAAAGGAAGATAAACAACCCAATCAATAAATGGGCAACAGACCTAAATAGAGACTTTTTGAAAGAGGACATATGGAAGGCCAACAGACAAATGAAAACATGCTCAAAGTCACTAATCATCCAAGAGATGCAAATCAAAACAGCAATGAGGTACCATCTCACACCTGTCAGAATGGCTATCATCAACAAATCAACAAATGCCAAGTGCTGGAGAGGATGTGGAGAAAAAGGAACCCTTTTGCACTGCTGGTGGGAATGCAGACTGGGGCAGCCACTGTGGAGAACAGTATGGAGTTTCCTCAAAAACTAAAAATGGAACTCCCATTTGACCCAGTGATCCCACTTCTAGGAATAAATATATCCCAAGAAACTAGAAACACCAATCAGAAAGGGTATATGCATCCCTATGTTCATAGCAGCACAATTTACAATAGCAATGATTTGGAAACAGATTCAGTGCCCATCAGCAGATGAGTGGATTAAAAACGGTGGTACATCTACACAATGAATACTATGCTGCTGTTATAAGGAGGTAACTCCTACCTTTTTCAACAGCATGGATTGTCCTGGAGATCTTTATGCTAAGTGAAATAAGTCATTCAGAGAAAGATACATATCACATGATCTCACTCATTTGTGGAATATAATGAACAACATAAACTGACGAACAAAAACAGATCTAGAGACAGAGAAGCATCAATCAGACCATCAAACCTCAGAGGGAAGGCAGGGGAGGGTGGGGGTAAGGGGGAGAGATCAAAGGAATTGAGTGCATGCATGCCTATAAGTGTAACCAATGAACACAGACACCAGGGTGGTGAGAGCATGAGCGGGGGGAGGGGAGGGCAATGGGTGGATAAGGACACATATGTAATGCCTTAATCAATAAAGAAAAATTTTTAAAATCCTTAATCATTTGATATTCTTTTGATAAACCACTTACCACTAAAAATATAAAAAAAACTAAAATTGCTATTTTAGAGATAAATTGAATAAGAAAAAAAGACTATCTCATTTTTACACAATTTTTACACTATTTTACCATCACTTTTATTTGTAAGGAAATCAAATAAATGGAAGAAAGGTGAATTACCCAGGGAGAAGAGGTCAGTGATTTACAAATTATATACTATTGATAAAATAGAGGTGATGGTCATGTGAAAGTGACTATTAACAATCATGTCATTTTCAGTCCTAGGTCACAGATGAAAGTTGAAAGAGGTAAGGTTTGGCAAAGCAAATTAATAGATCCATCCAAGGGCTGGGCCTAAGTCAAGGTAGAACTAGTGATCTGAAGCCTTGAGAATAGAACAAAGTAGGTACACATGGAATTTCCAATAATCAGAACCAAATAGCAAGGCCCAAATTATAGATAGTCCGGGAAATCATGAAAGGTTAGACATGTAACAGAAGTCACAGCAGGTAACATTCTGGATTCAGAGGTGTCAGACTCGGTTACAGAAACCAAGAACTCAGTTAAAGAAAATAAGCATTAGAAATTAGGGAAAATAGCATTAGGCTGTAAACTGAAAAGTGAATTCGTGTTTGGAAGGAGTGAAAACATTTCATTGTATTTTTTGCCTTACAAATTCACTTTTATAATTTTAAATAGAATAACTTACTTAGCAAGTAAATTGAATTTAATTTACTCTTTTGGCATATTACTGTCCAATAGTTAAGTTATTAAGTAATGATAATATTTAAATTTATCCTAATTATTTTTATTTTACCTTTAACATTATAAAAAATAATCAAAAGCATCCTTAAATAATTTGAAGCCAGGGATAGCAGTTATATCTTCTAAGGAAGTCCATTTGAGTTGGGTAAATTAGCAGAAGAGAGTTTTAAATTTAAGCTGAGTCTCACAAAGGCTGTATGAAATATGCCAGGGTTGTCACTGAAAGTCTAAAACAAAGTGCAGAAAGAGAGGTGGATGCTAAAATAATGTGTAAAATATTATGGACCTAAAAGTAATGCTTGTTCAAAATGGGTGTTAAGATTGCCACAAGTCAGGCAAACTCTGTTTTAGAGACACAAGGGTTAGACCTATTTTTCATTAGTGCCTTCTTTATTCTGAACGAACTCACCTAGGGATAATGGCCAATACCCTCAAATCTTAAGGATGATCTTTACCTGGACACACATCATCGTTGGTATTCTAATATTAGAATTACAGGTCTGCCGAGGATCAAAAGTAGTCATATAGTCACCTCTCCTCTTTCTAAGTAAAAATGTTCCTAAGCAACACTCTGGTAAAATTTTTAATCCATGTACATCATGAGCAATAAACTATGATGAAGACTCAGCATACATGAATAATTTAGTGTGGTAATAGAATAAAACTTATAAATCACACATTTTAAGTCTCATATCTATTTCACATTTATGAAGTTTCCACAATATTGAACACTGTACAATTCCCATATGTTGTTTCATTTAGTTTCCTAGAGAGGAGGGATTTAACTCTGTTTTAAGATGAGAATATAAACTATGAATAATAAATATTTTACTGATAGCAATGAAAAAATTGCAAACATTTTATTTAAATGACCTTAATTAGCTTGAGTTTTATATAGTCAATCTATCTGGGTGTTGGGGAATGATCAGGGGTGGGGCCATCCAGGGGGAGGGGCCATGCCAGCTTGGGGAAGGGTCTTCAGGCTGTTGGCGGCTGGCCCTGCGCCCCATCAGGCTGGTTGGCTGCCGTGGTTCATGTCATAGACACTGGTCATTCTGATCATTCTGGTCATTCTGCCATTCTGGTCTCTGGGCTTTATTATATATACATAACCTCATACCATATACCAAATAAATTATTTATGCATATTCTCTCATTTAAGCTTCACAACAGTGCTTTGAGAGATCATTATCCCCATTTTCAGAGGAAGAGCCTAGTCACAAGAGGATAACCTCACAAAACTTGTTTGAGAAAAGAGACAGGATTCAAATGTAATTGTGCCTAACTTTAAAGCCCAATATTTAAAAACCCTTTTCTATATTTCCTTCTATGTTTATGTGATATCCATGTTCTTTAAAAACAGGTCATACCGGGGGGAATTTGGTTATGGACTGCAGTATAGATCACACACACACACACACACACACACACACACACACAAAGCAAAAAACCGCAACATTTTATTTTTGTTAGGAGTGTTAACAGTGATTATGTAAAAAAAAAATCCAGTCTTACAGAGATGTATACCAAAATATATAGATGTGGAAAGAAGTGATATCTGGGTTTGCTTTTAAATATTTCAGCAAAAGAAAAGGTTTAGATAAAACAACATGGCAAAATGATGATTGTTGAATATGAGTTATGGATGTATGGGGTCTTCATCATTCTCTATGTTTGTGTGTATTAAAGATTTTCATAATTATCACATTAGAAAAGTCATGAACCTAATATAACAAGCCCTCTATGGATAATTTTTCCTTAGTTTCACCTCAATGCCCAAGGACAGATATTTTCATATTCTTACTTTCTATCCAAGGAGTCCTCCACAGTGGAACTGACTGATGCATACTCCCTATTTCCTTCCAGGAATGAGCTACTTTATATCTTGGGCATCAAAAAGTCTTGAAGATAGTAAATTCATGGCTACAAGAAGTTATAATATGCTCATTATGTCATGTTCATCTTACTAAAAATGTTACACTCCCTTCTTAAACTCTATACATTACCCTGTGGAATTCCTCATTGTCTTTTTCTTTCCCCTTATACTGTTAGTTTCAAGAGAAAAACTATCTTGTCTGTATTATTTATAGCTATATTCCAAGAAGGTGGAACACATAGTAAACACTCAATAAACATTTATTTGAATGAATTAACAAATGAATTAAGGGCTAGTTTGAAAATGTGGGGATTTTGACATCTATGAAAGAAAATAATTAATACATTAAGATTATTTACTATATGCTTAACTAGGAAAAGTTAAGTTGAGGGCTCAGGAAGAAGTAGCTTTATTGTGATGGCCAGGTGTTGGTACAAATGTGCCCAGGAGTTAGGAGTCCATAGTTGGCTTGAATAACATATTACTTATTTACACTGTGAGCAATAGTTAAGGCAATGAGGATCACTAACCATCTATCTTGATAGAGGGGCTTGCATGGACCAAAGCTAAGAACATTGAGTCAAACCATTATAGACTTTAGAATCTCAGAGTTTCTGGGGTATCTATAATTATTTGAGGTCACTGAAAGGTTGGTAAGAGGACCCTAGGTCCCTTGTGCCTCAGGTAGATCAAGATTCTTTACTAAGAATTCATTGTTGTACATTTGTTAACTGGGTCTGGGACTGGGACTGACACCCTGCTTCAGCTTTGTTTATCTTGTCCCAAAGAAAGCAGAAAAAAAAAAAAGAAATAGATATAGACAAAATGGTGGCAGAATAGATGGACATGTCCTGAGCCTTGTCCCAGAGCAGACAGAAAGAACAACTAAATCGAATAACATCCACCCCTAATTGGCAACGTAGACACAGCTAGTGAGACAATTCACAGCCGGGAAGGGCAGAGGACACCTGAAGAATGATAAAATTCAGGGATCTGGGCTAGGGAGAGCTGCAGAACCTCCGAGCCCACAGGGTGGGGGTGGGGGGGACCGCATGTCACTGAGGCTTGTGCCTTGGGTCAGGCACAACGTCTGACTGTGGAAAGGAGGTCCACAGGACTGCTGGTGGCAGGGGATTCTAGAGCTGGGTACACAGTCAACACAGACTGAGTTCAGAGGGGGCATTAAGGATGGCTGCCCAGACCATGCAACGCTGGGAAGAGAGGGGCTTGAAGAGGTGCAGCTCTTTCCCCTCTTTGTGGTCTTTGCTTTTCTTCACTCAAGCTAGTTCATAGGACATTTTGGATACAGACATTCACCCATGGCTGGGGTGCAGGAGGAAGTGCGGACTTATGGAGTCTGGGGAGAGGCTGGAGTGAGGAGAGGGCCCAGGAGAGGTGGCCACAAATCTGGAGCTGAGTCATACCTGACACACTGAACCTGCATAGCCATTTTCTCCTGAAGAGATAGCCCCTCCCTGCAGTCTCCAGGCAACAAATACAGCCACACCCAGAATGCACCCTGAGAGTCCATAAGGACTGGCCTGAAGAGAAGCCTTTTGCCGGGGTCCAGCCCCGGGGGTCCAGGGGTTCCCAAAGGTGTGGATGGAGTCGGCGAAGAATGTTTTACACGGAGACAGCATTCAGAACTCTCTAGCTCTCTTTAGTCTCCGTGGATCTCCCTGTGCCTGGCTGAGGCCACATAGAAAGATCCCGAGGCAAACTGAGCCTTTATTTTATAGTGAGAGGTAAACAAGGTAGTGGTTACCACAGTTACACTGTTCTTGTGAGTTTCACTTGTTTACACTGTTCTTGTGAGTTTCACTTGTTTTTGTTCTTGTTGCACTTCCCTCAGCCCATTAGCTTCCCAGGTAAGATCTAGGGAGCGCTATAAGGTCAAGCCTAATTATGCTTAAGAGGACTGTGCCCTCTAAGCTGGGACTTGTTTGTGACTTTGCCAACAGGTCAGTTCGAGGCTTAACCCTATATCGGCTCCCCACAGCCTTCAGTCCCAGCAACAGGAAACTGAGAAGCCACAAACAGTACAGAAGATTAGGATCTTAAACCAGCCAAAGGAATGACACTTCACTTTTTCATTTTCATTTTTTTATTTTATTATTTGTTATCTTTTTCCCCCTTTATTTTCCTTTTTTCATTTGTTTCTTTATTTTCTATTTTTCACATTATTTTTACATCATTCTAAATTATTTTATTTGTTTTATCCTATTTTAATCCATATTTTTAAAAATGTTATTATTATTATTTTCTTCTCTTTCTCTTTCTTCTTATCCACTCATCTTCTTTCTACTTCCCCTATACTAAACTGAGGTCCTCCCCACATTCATCCAATTCTTAACCTTACTTTCTGTATATAAAATTCTGCCCCCACCCTCTTTACTTGGTGTTTGTATGGTTTGGTTTACCTGTTTGTTCTCTGGTCTCTCTCTCTCTCTCTCTCTCTCTCTCTCTCTCTCTCTCCATATATATATATATATATATATATATATATATATATATATATATATATAATTTTTTCCTACTTCTTTCTTTTTCCTCTGTTTCTTTTCTCTAATACAATTAGGCATGTACATAATTCCATGAGATGGGGCTTTTATCAAATCAGGTCAAAGAAATATAAATAGTAGTAGACTAATACAATATCCCTTTTTTTGTCAAGTGGTTGATGTGGTAAGATAGGACTGAGAAATATTGGACCAGGATAAAGCAAAAGGAAAAGTTGATGTGGGCAATTTAGAAAATTCTGTTGCAGAAAGAACACTCAGGGAAAGGGAAGACACAGAACAGGTAGTTCAAACTTCTCTTTAACCTGAACACTGGGCTAGAGGAGCAAGAGTGGCCTTGAGGTTCATATATAGATTGGCCCAGCTTTTTGGAACATCTTAACTGTGTACATTTATTAATATAAACTTGGGAGACTCTTAATTCCAATATTATTGTCACAAAAATGAAAACTCTCTCACTATGGTGCAACTAGAAGTGCTAGAAAAATAATCTCATCCTTTTAAATGCATAGGTGAGTTTGCAAAAATGCAAGGAAATGATGTCCATTGCCATAATGAGAGGTTAGGTTATTCTCAACAACATTTACTAAGAAAATGAATTAAAATACTGGATAAAATATTGTATTTGGAATCTCTTTAGAGGAAACAAAGAAATGATAAGATAGGAACTGTCAGACAAAATTTAAAGGAAAAGTGATAATTTAGAGAGGTAAAAACACAGGTCATTTGACCTTGAGAGTATTTGGCAGTCCAGGAAAATTTGAACTTTGTAAACTGGGTCCTCAAAGTATAGAATCTCAGGGTAATAGTAAACCACAAGGATATTATTTTTGTTATGCAAATACACATTACCTGAATCACCCAGATAACCTCAAGCTATAAATTTAGTTTAACAAGTTAACAGACATATAGTGTCTCTAAACATCCAGAAGCATATGCTAATTCTCGCTTGGTGAAGTAACCTTTATTCTAGGTAGTGGTCGGCAAACCGCGGCTTGCGAGCCACATGCAGCTCTTTGGCCACTTGAGTGTGGCTCTTCCACAAAATACCACGTGCGGGCACACACTTACAGTGTGATTGAAACTTCATGGTCCATGCACAAAAGTCGGCTTTCGGAAAGGAGATAGACAAAACAAGTATACAAGACGAGTGTGGATGGGAGAGTTGGAAGGGGTCAACCTCAGCGAACGTACCTCAGATTGAGGACCTTTTTAGCAAAGGCCAGTTTAGGAGTTCCCTAATTAAGTTAATAACAATGTACCTACCTATATAGTTTAAGTTTAAAAAATTTTGGCTCTCAAAAGAAATTTTAATTCTTGTACTGTTGATATTTGGCTTTGTTGACTAACAAGTTTGCTGACCACTGTTCTAGGTGAACAACCCAAAATGATAATAACCCAGGTACTAACAGTGAAAACCAATGGAAAAAATAATAAATCCACAAGAAAGCTTAAGTTATTAAAGTTATCAGAAATACAATTATAATAACTATTTACTAGGCTCAAAATATTAAAAGAGAATTATTAACAATTTTGGAGGGAACAAGCAAATTTGACAAAGCAGATTTGATTTAATTTATTGTAAAACGTACAATAGCAAAAATGTAAAAACAAATAAAATATAGGGCATTTGTGGGATATTAGACATAACTAAAGAAAGAATTTGTACTGTAACATAAGAATGAAGAAATGAGCTATGATGCACACATAAAGAGATAAAAATATTGAAAATATGAAAGAAAGGTATAAGGAAAAAACAAACCACAAAGCAACAAAAAACAATAAGAAGGTCTAACGTGGTTCATTAGGGTCCCAGAAGGAGGTGAGATAAAGAAAAGGTAGAAGCAATTTGAAATAGGTATTGGTTATGAGTTTCCCAGCAATGGCAAAATAAACCAAAGATTCAAGAGGCTTAATGAAACCTAAAAAAAAGATAAATGAAGAAAAACAACACCACTTCGTACGTGGTATAATTATTTATTCACTACACAGTAAAACACAAATAAATATAAAATAAAAAAGAATCAAACTAAAGTAAATATTTCTGCTATGAAAAAAAGAGAAAGAAACCCACACGTAGATGTCATAATAAACAGCCAAATACCAAAGAGAACATGTTAGTGACAGTATAAGAAAAAAGGAACTATCACCAAAGGTGTGGCAACCCTGACCAGTTTGGCTCAGTGGATAGAGCGTCGGCCTGCGAACTGAGGGGTCCCAGGTTTGATTCCGGTCAAGGGCATGTACCTTGGTTGCAGGCACATCCCCAGTAGGAGGTGTGCAGGGGGCAGCTGATCGATGTTTCTCTCTCATCGATGTTTCTGGCTCTCTATCTCTCTCTCTTCCTCTCTGTAAAAAATATCAATAAAATATATATTTTTTTTAAAAAGGAGTGGCAGATTAACTGATTTATGGCTTTTCAATAACAACAATGGAAATCAAGACAATGGGATAATATAGGCATTGTTCTGAAAATTAAAAATAAAAACACTGCCAATTTAGAACTCTATATCCAGTAAAATATATCTTTCAAGGAGAGTGTAAAATGAAAATATTATCAGACAAAAGTAAACTGAGTTATCACACACCAACCCTCACAAACAAATATTTAAGGCATGGTTTTAAGGCAGAAAGATAAATAATCCTAAATAGAAGAAATAAAGAGAAAAGAAAGTACTAAAAATATGCATAATTTTAAATGAATATTTACAGCACAAAACAGTAATAATGTCTTGTGCAATTCAATTTTTAAGAAGGTTTCAAATTAAAATATGTGAAATCAATAACATAAGTTGAAAGGGAATAACTAAAATTAAAGCACTGCAAAGTTTTTTTAAATTGCTTGGGAGGAGAATAAATATTTTTGCTTACTTTAGACTTTTATTTTTTTACGTGTAAGTGTTACAATTCATGGAGTAAACAGTAAAAGATGAGAAATAGAATCTATAGTTTCCAAACAAATGTCAGGAAATAACTTAAAAGATAAAAACAAAATCAATGATCAAAAGTACATAAGGATGAAAAAAAAATGTCAGGCAAAACACAAAGCACAAATATATATATATATATATATATATATATATATATATATATTCAAATATATCAATGATTACATTAAATGTAGTGAATTTATACTCCATTTCAAATGTAAAGATTGTAAATTTGTGGAGAAAAATCTAAATATGTGATGTAAAAGAGGGCCATATAAATTCTAAGGCTAAGGAAAGTTTGTAAGTTAGAAAACAGAAAAATGTAAACTGTGAAAATTTTAATTTTTAAAAAGAACAATAACTTTATTTATTTATTTATTTATTTATTTATTTATTTATTT
The DNA here is from genome assembly GCA_036010255.1 of Myotis pilosus. Lineage (NCBI taxonomy): Eukaryota > Metazoa > Chordata > Mammalia > Chiroptera > Vespertilionidae > Myotis > Myotis pilosus. Next base: position 4,198,762 of record JASKON010000009.1, on the reverse strand, counting down.
ACCAGAGGCCCGGTGCATGGATTCATGCACATTGAAAGAAAATTAAGTAGAAGAAATATTTTAGAGGCCTGGGAGGGACTGCAGGAGATTGGCTCCAGGGCGTTTCTGTCCACCCCTTGCCCAGTCCCAATTGGCCAGACCCCAGCAGCAAGCTAACCTACCAGTAGCAGTTTCTGCCCTCTGGTGGTCAGTGTGCATCACAGCAACTAGTCGAACAGTTGAAAGGTCGGACACTTAGCATATTAGTCTTTTACTATATAAGATAATTTATTTTTTCCTTTTTAATTTTATTGAATGTATTGGGGTGATGTTGATTGATACAAATATATATATTTGTAAACCAGCAGTCAGACATCTCTCTCAATCCGGGCCTGCTGACTCCTAAACGCTCACCTGCCTGCCTGCCTGCTTGCCCCTAAGCACTCTGCCTGCCGGCCTGCTCGCCCACACCTGCATCCCCTGCCAATCTGAATTCCCCCAACTCCCCCTCCCCCAGCCGGCCTGCTTTCCCCCAACTGCCCCCCCCACCAGCCTTCTCACTCCCAACTGCCCTCCCCTGCCAACCTGATGTCCCCTAATGACCTCTGCCTCGACCCCGCCCCCATGGCTTTGTCAGGAAGGTCTCCCGGAAGGTCTCCTGGTATAATTAGCATATTACCCTTTTATTAGTATAGATATTGCTGGTGTACAATTATATAATACATCATCTGTATATTGTATTTGTCCACTAAGTAAAATCTCCTTTAGTCACTGTTTATACCCATTTTACATAATTCTATCTCCCCTGATCTTCCTTTCCCTCTGGTAATCATCATACTGTTATCTCTATGAGATTATTTTTGTTTTTTTGTGGGTTTTCTTTGTGTGTGTGTGCTTAATCCCTTCAACTTTTACACCCAGTTTCCCAACACCCTTTGCATCTAACAGCATCAGTCTGTTCTGTGTGTCTAAGGGTCTGTTTCTATTTTGTTTGTTAGATTCCAAATATAAGTGACATCATATGGTCATTATGTTTCTCTGTCTGGCTTATTTCACTTAGCATATTAATCTCCAGGTCCAATGCAAAAGGTAAGATTTCCTTCTTTTCCACAGCCAAGTAGTATTCCATTATGCACCTCTTTTTTATCCACTCATCTACCGATAGATGCCTGGGCAGCTTCCAAATCTTGGCTATTGTAAATTATACTGCAATGAACATAGGGATGCATATATTCTTTCCAATTAGTATTTCAAGTTTCTTTGAATATATTCCCAAAAGTGATATCACTGGGTCATACAATAGAGCCATTTTTAATTTTTTGAGGTAACTCCATACAGCTGCACAAGTCTGTGTTCCCACGTACAGTGACAGAGGGTTCCATGTTCTCCACATCTGCACCAACCCTTGTTCTTTGTTCATTTAGTGATAATAGCCATTCTGACAAGTGTGAGGTGATATCACATTGTGATTTTAATTAGCATTTCTCTATTAGTGACATCAAGCATCTTTCCTATATCTATTGACCATATGTATGTCATCTTTGAAGAAGTTTGTGTTCAGGCCCATTGCACATTTTTAATTGATTGTTTTGTTTTTCCTGGTGTTGCGTTGTATAAATTTTGGAAATTAACCCCTTATTAGATGTATCATTGGTGAATATGTTCTCTCATTTAGTGGGATTTCTTTTCATTTTGATGTGGTTTCTTTGCTGTGCAAAAGTGTTTTATTAGTTTATTTTTCTTTTGTTTCCCTTGCCCAAAGATATATATCAGCAAAAAATATTGCTACAAGAAATGTCCAGTAATTTACTACCTGTTTTCTACTAACATTTTTTGTGGTTTTGAGTCTCACAATTAATTCTGTAATCTACATTGAGTTCATTCTTGTGTATGATGTAAGAAAGTAGTCTAATTTTATTTGTTTGCACATATATACCCAATTTCCAAGTACCATTTTATTGAATAAACTATCTTTACCCTATTTTATTTTTTTGCCTACTTAGTCACATATTAATTAACCATAAAGGCATAGGTTTATTTCTGGGCTCTCTCTTCTGTTCCATTGATTGATATGTCTGTTTTAATGCCAGTACCATGCTGTTTTGATTACTATGGCCTTTAAGTATAGTTTGATATAAGGTAGTGTGATTCTTCCAACTTTGTTCTTCTTTCTCAATATTGCTGTTAACTATTCGAGTTTATTTTTGTGGTTCCATACAAACTTTTATCTTTTTTTTTTGTCCAGATGCACACACTTTTAATTTTATTTATTGTTGACAATTATTACAGATATGTCCCATTAACCCCCTCCTTTGCCTCTCTTCAGCCAGCCCCTGCCTCAACCCAGGCCTTTACCCCACTATTGTCTGTGTCCAAGCATATAAGTTATTTAATTGATCTCTTTCCTCCCTCCCCCTTCCCTTGGAGAATCCTCAGTCTGTTGCATGATTCCATTTCTCTGGATCTATTTTTTTTTTTAGTTTATTTTGTTCATTAGATTCAACATATAAGTAAGATCATGTGATACGTGTCTTTCTCTGTCTGGCTTATTTCTCTTAGCATAATACTCTCTAGGTCCCTCCATTCTGTCTCAAAGGGTAACATACCCTTCTTTTTCATAGCTGCCATAGTATTCCATTGTGTAAATGTACCACAAATGTTTTAACCACTCATCTATGATTGGCAATTGTGCTGTTTCCAGATCTTCACTATTACAAATAATGATGCTATGAACATTGGGTTGCATATATTCTTTCTGATTGGTGTTTCAGGATAATTTGGATATATTCCCAGAAGTAAGATCACTGTGTCAAATGATAGTTACAGATATAATTTTTTTGAAGAAACTCCATACTGTTTTTCATAGAGGCTGCACCAGTATGCATGCCCACCAGCAGTGTCCTAGGGTTGCCTTTTCTCCACATCCTTGCCAGCACTTGTTTGTTGATATATTGATGGTAGCCATTCTGGCAATTATGAGGAGATACTTCATTGTAGTTTTAATTTGTAACTCTATGATGATTAGTGATTTTGAGTATGTTTTCATATGTCTGCTGGCCATCTGTATGTCTTCTTTGGAGAAGTGTCTATTCAGGCCTTTGTCTTTTTTTTAATTGGATTGTCTGTCTTGCTGGTGTTGAGATGTATGCGTTCTTTGTATATTTTGGAAATAACCCTTTATCAGATGTGTCATGGGCAAATATGTGCTTCCATACAGTGGGTTTCATTTTAATTTTAATGATGCTTTCTTTTACAGTGCAGAAGTTTGTAAGTTTGATATAGTACCATTTGTTTATTATTTACTCAGAGTTGTACCTGTAAAAATACTGCTACATGAGATATCACTGCCTATGTTTTCTTCTAGGATTTTATGGTTTCACAACTTACATTTAAATCTTTTAGCAATTTTGAGTTTATTCCTATTTATGGTGTAAGTTGGTGGTCTAGTTTCATTCTTGCATTTTTGTATGTACTTGACCAAGTTTCCCAACACGTTTATTGAAGAGACTATGTTTTCTCCCTTGTATGCTCTTTCCTCCTTTGTCAAATATTATTTGACCAGATTGGCATAAATCAATATCTTGGGTCTCAGTTCTGTTCAATTAGTCTATATGTCTGTACTTGTGCCAATACCAGGTTCTTTTTATTTCAATCGCTATGTAGTATAGTTTTATATCCAGTATTGTGATCCCTTCAACTTTGTTCTTCCTCGAGAATGCTGTGGCTATTCTGGATCATTTTTGGTTCCATATAAATTTTTGAAATATTTGTTCTAGAGTTTTGAAATATGCCTTTGGTATTTTAACTGGAAATGTGTTGAATCTGTAGATAGCTTTGGGTAGTAGGGCAAAGCATTTTTTTAAAATTTTATTGGGGTGGCATTAGTCCAACATGAACATATAGGTTTCATGTGTAGGTTACTTATTTACAAAATCTGTATATATAGGACCATGTGTCCACCACTCAAAGTCAAATCTTCTCCTGTCACCTCATATTAGGACCCCTTTCTTCCCCCACCCTACTGTTCATAAGTTTCAGTTTTACATTCCACATATGAGTAAAATCATATAACTTTTAGCTTTTTCTGTTTGACTTATTTCATTTCACATAATGTTCTCAAGGTCCATCCATGTTTTTGTAAATGACACTATTTCATCCTTTCTTATGGCCATGTAAGAACTCCATTGTTATATATACCAAATCTTCTTTATCCAGTCCTCTATCATAGGGCATGTTGGCTATTTAAAACTCCTGGCCACTGTGAATAATACTGCTATTAACATAGGGGTGCACATATCTTTGCATATAAATGATTTGTAGATTTTGGGTATATACTCAGGGGTGGGGTTGTTGGGTCATATGGTAGCTCTATTTTTAATTTTTTGAGGAGTCACCATACTGCTCTCTACAGTGGTTGTACCAGTCTACATTCCCACCATCAGTGAATGAGGGCTCCCTTTTTTCCACAACCTCTCCAACACTTGTTGCTTGTCTTGTTGATAATGGCCACCCTAACTGGTGTAAGGTAGTATCTCATTGTAGTTTTAATTTGCATTTCCCTGATTGCCAGTGAGGTTGAACATCTTTTCATATATCTATTGGCTGTTTGCATGTCTTCTTGGGAGAGGTGTATTTTCAGGTCTTCTGCCAGCTTTTTTTTATTGCATTGTTTATTTGTTGGTGTTGAGTTTTATGAGTTCTTTATATATTTTGGAAATTAAACCTTTATCATAGCTACTGTTTGAAAATATCATCTCCCATCTGGTTGGGTGCAAAAAATCATATGATCTTGTCAATAGATGCAGAAAAAGCATTTGATAAGATATAACATACATTTATTATTAAAACAATAACATAGGAATAGAAAGGAAGTACCTCAATGTAATAAAAGCTATATATGATAAACCCTCAGCCAATATCATACTCAGTGGTAAAAAGCTGAAAGCTTTTCCCCTAAGATCAGGAACAAGACAAGGATGTTCACCCTCACCACTCTTATTCAACATAGTACTGGCATTACTAGCCAGAGCAATAAGGCAAGAGGAAAAAATAAAAGGTATCCAAAAAGGGAAGGAAAAAGTCAAACTGTCATTTTTTGTGGACGATATGATGCTGTATATAGAAAACCCTAAATACTCTACCAAAAACTACTGGAAACAATAAACAAATACAATCAAGTTGCAGGATACCAAATCAATGTGCAAAAAACATTGCCTTCCTGTATACCAACAGCAAAACTTCAGAAAAAGAAATGCAGAAAATAATTCCTTTTGAAATTTCAACCCAAAGAATAAAATACCTAGGGATAAACTTACAAAGAATGTGAAAGACCTATATGCTAAAAATTACAAAACATTATTAAAAGAGATTGAGAAAGACACAACAAAATGGAAAAATATCCCATGTTCATGGGTTGGAAGAATCAACGTAGTTAAAATGGCCATTTTACCCAGAGCAATATACAGATTTAATGCAATCCTCATCAAAATCCCAATGCCATTTTTTTAAAGAAATAGAATGAGAAATCATCAGATTTGTATGGAACCACAAAAGACCCAGAATACCCAAAGCAATCCTGAAAAAAGAAATAAAGAAAAGAACAACACTGGAGGTAACATGCTATCTGACTTCAAAATATACTACAGAGCTACAATAATCAAAACAGCATGGTATTGGCAGAGAAACAGGTACACAGATCAATGGAACAGAACAGAGAGCGCAGCTATAAAACCACACATATATGGATAGATAATTATTGACAAAGGAACCAGAAATGCACATTGGAGTAAGGATAGTTTCTTCAATAAATGGTGCTGAGAAAAATGGAAAGCCACATGAAAATGAATGACACTAGATTGCAGTTTGCCCCATGTACAAAAAATAATTCAAAATAGATCAAAGACTTAAACATAAGACCCAAAACTATAAGTCACATTGAAAAAATATAGGTACCAAATTTATGGACCTGGGTGGTAGAGAACATTATATGGACTTGATCCCAAAGGCAAGGGAGGTAAAGGCAAAAATAAATTAAAGGGATTATATCAAACTGAAGAGCTTCTGCACAGCAAAAGAAATGGACAACAAAAGGCAAAGTATTTTAATGATGTTAATTCTTCCAATCCATGAACATGGTACAATATATGCTTGCACTTGCTTGTCTTCCTCTATTTCCTTTTTCAATGTACTAGTTTTCAGAATACAGGATATATATATATATATATATATATATATATATATATATATATATCCTATCTAATAAAAGAGAAACATGGTAATTAGCGTACGACCACTACTCTTCCCATTGGCTAATCAGGGCAATATGCAAATTAACTGCCAGCCAAGATGGCGGCTGGCAGCCAGGCAGCTTGAAACTAACATGAGGCTTGCTTGCTTCAGTGACGGAGGACTCCAATGTTCCCCGCCTGCCACTGCAGGCCTCTGAGCTGCAACTCTAAGCAACTATGTTATAAATATAGAAGCTAAACAAAACCCCAGAAACCTGCTTTAGTCTGCTGGGCTTCAGCCAGCAGGATCACAACATTGTTTCAAATACAGAAGGTAAACAAAGGCCAGAAACCTGCTTTCAGCAGCAGAGGCCTAAGAGCTGGAGCCAAGCCTCAAAGCTAAAGCTGGCCCAGAATAAAAAAAAAAAAAAAAGAAAAGAAAAGAAAATAAGGAGCGGTTGGGAGCTTCAGTCACCCACCAGGCTGAAAACAGCCCTCAGCCCCTCACCCAGACTGGCCAGGAACCCCAGTGGGGACCCCACCCTGACCCAGGACACCCTTCAGGGCAAACCAGCTGGCACCCACCCGTGCACCAGGCCTCTATCCTACATAGTAAAAGGATAATATGCCTCTCAGCACCGGGATCAGTGGAGCCGGGAGGCCTCCCGGCACCGGGATCAGTGTGACAGGGGGCAGCGCCCAAACCCCCTGATCACCCTGCAGCTCTGTCTGTGACAGGAGGTGGGGCCACAACCTCCCTATCTGCCCTGCTCTGTTCGTGACAGGGGAAGGTGCCCCAACCCCCTGATCAGCCCTGCTCTGTGCCTGATAGAGGGGAGCTCTCCAAACCCCTGACCGCCCTGCAGCTCTGTGTGTGACAGGGTGCAGCGCCCAAATCCCCTGATCAGCCCTGCCCTGTGTGTGACTGAGGGTGGCATCGCAACCTCCCAATCTGCCCTGCTTTGTGCATGACAGGGGGTGGCGCCCCATCTCCCCAATCAGCCCTGCTCTGAGCCCGACCAGGGGCTGCACCTAGGGATTCGGCCTGCCCTCTGCCACCCAGGAGCAGGCGTAAGCCAGCAGGGCGTTATCTCCCGAGGGGTCCCAGACTGCGAGAGGGCACAGGCCGGGCTGCGGGACCCCCCCTCCCTCCCGAGTGCATAAATTTTTGTGCACTGGGCCTCTAGTATATATATATATATATATATATATATATATATATATATATATATATTGATTTCAGAGAGGAAGGGAGAGAGAGAGAAACATTGATGATGAGTGAGAATCATTGATTGGTGCCCCCTGCACGCCCCCTACTGGGGATTGAGCCCACAACCCAGACATGTGTCTTTGACTGGAATGAAAACTAGGACCCCTCAGTCCACAGGCTGATGCTCTATTCACTGAGCTAAACCAGTTAGGGCTGAATACAGGTCTTTTATGCCACTGGTTACATTTATTCCTTGGTATCTTATTTTTGTTGTTGTTGTTGCCATGGTAAATGGGATTGCTTTTTAGTATTTCTTTCTAAGAGACCATTATTGGTGTATAAAAATGCCACCATTTCTGGATATTAATTTTTTATCCTACTACTTTGCCAAATTCGTTGATTAAATCTAATAGTTTTTGTTGGAGTCTTTATGGTTTTCTGTGTATGATATCATGTCATCTGCAAATAATGACAGTTTTACTTCCTCCTTTCCAATTTTGATGCCTTTAATTTTGTCTTCTTTTCTGATTGCTGTAGCTAGGACTTCTAGTACAATGTTGAATACAAGTGGTGAAAAAAGATAGCCCTCTCTTGTTCCAGATCTTAAGAGAAATGATTTTAGTTTCTGCCCATTGAATATGATATTGGCTGTAAGTTTGTCATATAGGACTTTAATTATTTCATGGTATGATCCCTGTATTCCCACTTTGCTGAAAATTTTTATTTGGTTTTCAATATTTTCTTGAGAATTTTAACACCTATGCTCATCAGAGATATTGGTATATAATTTTCTTCCTTTATAGAGTCTTTTTCTGGTGTTGGAATAAAGATAATTCCATAAGCTCATAATAAAAGCTTGGAAGCCTTCCATTCTCTTGAATTTTTTTGGAATACTTTGAGGAGGATAAGTGTTACTTCTTTTTGAATATTTGGTAAAATGCACCTTTGAAGCCATCTGGTCCATGACTTTTATTTGCTCAAAGGTTTTTATTTATTATTATTGCTTAAATTTTTTTTTAGTTGTAGTTGGTCTATTCATGTTTTCTTATTTTTCTTAATTCAGTTTTAGAAGATTGTATGTTTCTAGGAATGTATCTGTTTTGCCCAGTTTGTCCAGTTTGTTGGCATATAGTTGTCCATAGCATTTTCTTACAATCCTTTGTATTTCTGTGGTGTCAGTTGTTACTTTTTCCATTTCATTTTTTTATTTTATTTATTGGGTCACCTTGCTTTTAAAGATTTCTCAACCTTATTTATCATATCAAAAAACCAGCTCTTGGTTTTATTGATGATTTGCATTTTTTTGTCTCTTTGTCATTTATTTCTGCTCTGATCTTTATATTCATTTCCTCCTACTTAACTCTGGGCTTTGTTTGTTGTTTTATAATTAGTAATTTTAGGTGTAGGTTTCAATTGTTCATTTGAAATTTTATCGTTTCTTAAGGTTGGCCTGTTATGCTATGAACTTCCTTCTAAGAACTGTTTTTGTACTTTCATATATTTGTTGTGTGTGTGTGTGTGTGTGTGTGTGTGTGTGTGTGTGTGTTTATTTTCATTTGTTTCCAGGTAACTTGATTTCTTCCATGATCTCATCGTTAACTCATTCATTGTTTAATAGGATGCTGTTTAGTCTATATGTGTTTAAATGTTTTCAATTTTTTGTAGTTGATTTCTAGTTTCATACCATTGTGCTTAGAGAAGATGCTTGATCTGATTTCAATCTTCATGAATTTATTAAGACTTATTTTGTGTCCTAGTATGTGACCTATCTTTGAGAATGACCCACATGCACTTGAGAAGAACTTATATTCTGCTTTTTTGGGATAAAAAGTTCTGTAACAATCAATTAAATCCATCAAATCCAGTGCGTCATTTAAGGTTGCTGTTACCTTGTTGATTTTTTTTTGTCTGGAAGACTTATCCATTGATGTCAGTGGGGTATTAAAATCCCCTTCTATGACTATATTGCTGTTAATGTCTCCCTTAATTTCCACTAAGATTTTCTTCATATATTCAGTTGCTTCTATGTTGGGTGTATATATGTTTACAAGGGTTATATCCTCTTGATGGCTCCCTTTAGTATTATGTATTGTCTCTTAATATGTCTTTTGTTTTGAAGTCTATTTTGTCAGATATAAGTATTGCTACCTCAGCTTTTATTTTTGTTCCCATTTGCATGGAATATTATTTTCCACCCCTTCACATTCAATCTGTGTATATGTTCTGTTCTGAGGTGTGTCTCTTATAGACAGCATGTATATGGTTCATATTTTGTTTTTCATTAAGCTACCCTACATCTATTGATGGGAGCATTTAATCTATTTATATGTAAGGTTATTATTGATAGGTACTTATTTATTGCTATTTTATGCCTATGTATTTCTATATTTCTTCTTCTTCTTAAAGCAGGCCCTTTAATATTTTTAGCAATACCAGTTAGGTGGTAATAAACCCCTTTAGCTTTTTTTTTTTTTTTTTGGTTGGTCTGGGATATTTCACCTTTAATTTTAAATGATAGCCTCGCTGGATAGAGTAGTCTTGGTTGTAGGTTCTTGCTTTTCATCACTTTAAATATTTAATGCCAATCCCTTCTGGCCTGAAGAGATTCTGTTGAAAGATCAGGTAGCAGCCTTGTTGGTAACTAATTAACTCTCCCTTGATCCTTTTATGATTCTCTCTTTGTCTTTAACCTTTGCCATTTTAATTATTATGTGTGTTGGTGTGGGCCTTTGGGGTTCATCTTGATTGACACTTTCTGTGCTTCTTGAACTTGCGTGACTTCTCATCACAAGGTTAGGGAACTTTTTAGCCATTATTTTTTTGAAACAGGCTCTCTATTGCTTCCTCACTGTCTTTTACCTCTTCTGTTGCTATGATGCCAATGTTGTTATGTTTGCTGTTGTAGCAGTGGTCCCTCGTGCTATACTCATTTTTTAAAATTCTTTTTTATACTCTGTTTGGGTACTTAACTGTTATCTTATCCTCTAAATTGCTGATTCAATCCTCAGTTTCATCTAACCTACTGTTGATTCCTTCTACTGTATTCTTCATTTCAGATGTTATATTATTCATTTCTGTCTGGTTCTTTTTTATGGTATCTATGTACTTATAAATGCTTACTATTTCTTAGTTAAAGTTCTCCCCAAGATTATCCATTCTTCCCCTGAGGTTGTTGAGCATCTTTATAACCATTGTTTTAAACCCTGCATCTGATATATTTTTTTGTTTCCATTTCATTTAATTCTTCTTCTGGGAACTTTTTTTGTTTGTTTTTTCATTAGGAGCATATTTCTTTGTTTTCCCATTTTGTCTGCCTTTTTGTGTTTGTCTGTTTATTAGGTAGATCTAGTATAACTCCCAAGCTTGTTATGAGGGCTTTCTGATGTAGGTGCCTTGAATGGCTAAGTTGTGTAATCTTCTAGGTCACCTGAGCTAGGTGCTCCAGAAATGTGTGGGCTATGAACCCTCTCCTGTTGTAGTTGGGTCTTGAATGCTGTTCACACATTCATGGATAGAGTTAATTCTCAGCCTGACTGACTATAAATATAGACCTTGTTCACTGTGCATGAGTCACTGTTCAAGGGCTGACTTCTGAGGCAGAGTTGTTCTAGCATGGTCTCCTGTCTGCCAGGGTCCCCGTTTCTCTGTACTCTTTGTGCAGCCAGTTGGGTCAAGCTCTGGTGTGGTTTGAAGCCTACAATTGCTTGTGTTGGTTTGTGACACCCTTGGCCAGAGCTCTAGTGCAGGTCAATGTGAGACATTGTGTCTAACTGGTCTTGGACTACCTGTCTGGAGCAACCACGCTATTCACTGTTTGTGATTGTGTCTATTGGGCCCTAGTGTGGGGGGGAGGGGCCAAGCTCTGCACCAGGATTAGCTTCTTGAAGCTCTGGGCTAGGGGCAGATCAGTACAATTAGAAGGCTTTCCTGAGGTCTGAATCCATCTGTCAAGCACTCAATGGGGACAGTGTGGCCTCTACTCCAGAGTCATACCACTTAGTCCCTGCAAAATCTCCAAGGATAGCTAGAGCTCCCCAAGGAGATGCACACCACAGGTTCAGGTTGGGTGAAGCCAGCTGTCCCCACTGCAGGATCAAGTTTGGCAGAAGTGGGCCCCATGAGCTTGGGTAAACAGATCAAGAAAGCCTTCCATTGGGGTGGCAGAAGCTGGGCCAAGGGAGAAGATCAAGGACCCTTGAACAGTGACTCATACACAGTGAACAAGGTCTGTCCTTACTAGTATAGTCAGTCAGGCTGAGAGTTAACTCTACCCATGAATGGGTGAACAGCATTCACGACTCAACTACAATAGGAAAGAGCATATAACCTATACAGGAACCATTTCTGGAGCCCCTAGCTCAGGTGATCTAGAAGCTTATACAACTTAGACCCATAAGGCGCCTACACTCCTCTCCTTAGCTCTGTAGCCATGCTTGCTCAAGCCCTGGACTGGAGTCTGAGGAGGATGCACTCTAAATGTTCCAGCTATGAGAGAAGCCACCTTCTGCTTGCAGAACTGAGTCCAGCAGGATGGGTCCTGCATGACTAGGAGGAGCAGATAGAAGCAGCCCTCTGATAGGATTTGTATTGGCCCTTTGGAGGGGAGTGAGTTGTAAGCCTGCCCCTAGCTTTGCAGCTGTGCAGCCAGAGACCCTGGCAGGAGGCTCTGAGAGGATCCCACTAAAGGTACCTAACCTGCAGGACAGAAGAAAGATTGACTCCTGTTCCAAAGTCACACAGTTCAATTAGTATGTGAAATTCTGCCTATAGTTTCTCCAGAAAAAAATAATGCATCTCATGTCCCTGTTGGGTGCAGCCAATAGTAGTTGCTGCCGGATTCAGGCTTAGCAGGGTAGTGTTGCCAGTATTTGGAGGGCAGGGTCAATGCACTCTCTCAGCTGGTACTATAAGAATAGGAGTGCCTGACCCTGAAGGTGACACCTGCGTGCAGTGTGGGATGTTGACTCAGGATTGGGACCTCGATCCCTGAGGTGTAATGTCCAGATTTGTCTCTGGAGTCATGCCACCTAGGTATTCTCTTTAGGACTCTCATATTCTCTGAGTCTCCTTTCCTCTACCAGAGTCCCCGGTGAGTACTTAAGAGCGAGTTCCTGTGTGTTGCTTCTTTAGGAGAGCACCTGGGATTTTAACTGACACCCTCATTTTTTCCAGCAGACAGAGCCCCCACTGATTTTCACTGCCAGATGCTATGCAGGCTCCTTTTCTTGGCCCTGGTGCTCTGGTTTGGAAGTCCCAGCATGAGACCCAATGCTCCCTATAGTTTCTCAGCTCCAGCACCTGAGTGCAGGGGCCAACTCCCTTCAGGTGTCTACCCTCCTTAACAATCTTTGTGTATCTTTCTTTTATAAATCCTTGGATATCATAATTCTGTTCAGCTGGTCATTCAGGTTAATTGCTCTATAATTTACCAGTAAATTTGGTTGGGAGCCAGAAGGAGGTAGCTTCCATCTACTCTGCAGCCATCTTCTTAAATTTCATGGTTTTTTTTTCCTCTTAAATATATATATATATTTTTTAATATATTTTATTGATTTTTTACAGAGAAGAAGAGAGAGAGATAGAGAGTTAGAAACATCGATGAGAGAGAAACATCGATCAGCTGCCTCCTGCACATCTCCTATTGGGAATGTGCCCGCAACCAAGGTACATGCCCTTGACCGGAATCGAACCTGGGACCTTTCAGTTCGCAGGCCGACGCTCTATCCACTGAGTCAAACCGGTTTTGGCGATATATATTTTATTGATTCCAGAGAGGAAGGGAGAGAGAGAGAGATATAGAAACATCAATTATGAGAGAAAATCATTGATTGGCTGCCTCCTGCATGGCCCCTACTGGGAATCAAGCCACAACCCAGGCATGTGCTCTGACTGGAAATCGAATCATGACCTCCTGAGTCATAGGTCAACATTCAACCACTGAGACACATCAGCCAGGCTTAACTTTTATGTTTTTAGTATTATTTATTTATTTATTTGAAAAAATGGTTTAGCTATGGCAGACAAGATAGGTTTTATTGTAAAATGCACCACTGCAGAAGAAGAAAGTTACTTCATGGTGATAAAGTTTCAATTCACTGTTCCAAAGTCACACAGTTCAATTAGTATGTGAAATTCTGCCTATAGTTTCTCCAGAAAAAAATAATGCATCTCATGTCCCAACTACTATTGGCTGCACCCAACAGGGACATGAGATGCATTATTTTTTTCTGGAGAAACTATAGGCAGAATTTCACATACTAATTGAACTGTGTGACTTTGGAACAGGATAATGTAAAACAACAAACTTGTGCATATAATAGCATAGCCTTAAAATGTGTGAAACAAAACTTCACAGAGCACAAGAGGAAATGACAAAGCCAGCTCATTCATTAATAGAACACATAGAAAAAATCAGTAAACATGTAGATTTTAATAAGCAGATTAAAAAACTTGAAAAAAATCCCAACAGAATAATAAAAAATGTTTTAAAAATATACAGAATATATACTATTGCACACACACACACACACACACACTGTGCATTTTTAGCACAATCACATTTAATTATTTTATTAGTGTTAACTGAACACATATTTAATTGACTATCTACATTATGCTCAGCACTTTGGTGGGATATGGATATATAGACATTACTGCCACATGCTTCCCAATAATAGTTATATGAATCTCATGCTTAAATGTGCCAAACTTGCTGTTAAGTACTTTATGTACATTATCTCATTTAACTCTCAAAGCAACACTATGAGGAAATGAAAGTTCCAAGACATTAAGTGACCTGTCTGAGGTCACACATTAACAGGGACCAAGCTGCCTACTTCAAAGCCAGGGCTCTTCACCCTATGACTGCTGCTGTTCAATGCTGCCTCCCAGATTCCTTAAGGACTTCCGCCCTCCCAAGAGCTCATAGTTTACTAAGACTTTATTGTTTTATATATTCTCTAATTTTTTTGTAAAGTAGGTTGATGCCCTTTTCTAAAAGTCTTTTTGCTTTTGATAATATCAATTATGTACCAATGACCTCAATAGTTAATAAAGTGATTCTACAATTAAAAATGACTTTGGAAAGAGCCCTGTTAGCTGGACAGAGGCTGCATCTGGTGTTTGGGATTCGTGGGCCACTTGTAGACCTGGAGCTTCCATGGCTTATCACAAAGGTACATTTAGGATCATTGCTGATGAGGGCCAGGGATTCAGCTTGTTAGGTTCATCTCCTCCAGTCCAGCCCTGTCGGCCACCCTTTAATTAATTTCCTTACAATGTGCACGAATCCATGCACTGGATCACTAGTATGTATATAAGTTCATTGGTTGATCATTTCCCACCCACCTTAACCTCCCCTACCTTCCCTCTAAGGTTTGACAGTCTGCATGGTGCTTCTATGTCTCCGGATGTATTTTTGTTCATCAGTTTATGTTGTTCATTATATTCCACATATGAGTGAGATCATGTGATACTTATCTTTCTCTGACTGGCTTATTTTACTTAGCATAGTACTCTCCAGGGCCATTCATGCTGTTGCAAATGGACATTAAACCCTTATCAGATATAACATTGGCAAATATGTTCTCCCATGCAGTGGGCTGTCTTGTTTTGTTGATGGTTTATTTGGCTGTGCATAAGCTTTTTATTTTGATCTACTACAATTTGTTTCTTTTCTCCTTAGGTTCCATTGTCCTAGGACAGTGATGGCGAACCTATGACAAAGAAAAATCAACCAAAAAAATGAGTTCGCGTGTCACCTTTGACACGCGAACTCATTTTTTTGGTTGATTTTTCTTTGTCAAATGGCATTTAAATATCCTAGCTAATAAAAGAGAAACATGGTAATTGGCGTACGACTGCTACCCTTCCCATTGGCTAATCAGGGCGATATGCAAAGTAACTGCCAGCCAAGATGGAGGCAGGCAGCCAGGCAGCTGAGAACAGGAGGCTTGGTTGCCCCAGTGATGGAGGAAGCCAAGGTTCCCCTTCTGCAGCTGCAGGGCTCTGAGCTCCTGAAGCAACAACTCCAAAAGATACAATGTTTCAATTATAGAAGCTAAAAGATGGCGGTTAATTTGCATACTCAGGCTCCAAGCGAAGCGAAGCCAAACAGCCCTGAAGCGGCAGGGCAGAGAGGCCTCAGGGCCCCGGGATCAGCGGAGATGAGAAGCTTCCTGGCCCCGGGATCAGCGGAGCCGCGAGGCCTCAGGACCCTGGGATCAGCGGAGCTGAGAGGCCTCCTGGCCCCTGGATCAGTGGAGCCAAGAGGCGTCCTGGCCCTGGGATCAGTGGAGCCGAGAGGCCTCCCGGCCAGGGATCAGCAGAGCCAAAGCCTCCCGGCCCCTGGATAAGCAGAGCTGAGAGGCATCCTGGCCCCAGGATCAGTGGAGCCGGGAGGCCTCCCAGCACCAGGATCAGCGTGACAGGGGGCAGCGACCAAACCCCTGATTGCCCTGCGGCTCTGTGTGTGACAGGGGGCGTGGCCACAACCTCCCTATCCGCCCTTCTCTGTTCCTGACAGGGGGGAGCTCCCCAACCCCCTGATGGGCCCTGCTCTGTGTGTGATAGGGGGCAGCGCCCCAACCCCCTGGTTGGCCCTGCTCTTGCGTGACAGGGGCTGGCGCCACAAACTCCCTATGGACCCTGCCTTGAGTGTGACAAGGGGCGGTGCCCCAACTCCCCAATCGGCTCTGCTCTGAGCCCGACCAGGGGCTGGACCTAGGGATTGGGCCTGCCCTCTGCCACCAGGGAGCAGACCTAAGCCAGCAGGTCCTTATCTCCTGAGGGGTCCCAGACTGTAAGAGGGCACAGGCCGGGCTGAGGGACCTCCTCGCCCCGTCGAGTGCACAAATTTCTGTGTACCGGACCTCTAGTATAAAATAAATATCAAAAATATAAGTCTTTGTTTTACTATGGTTGCAAATATAAAAAAAAATTCTATATGTGGCATGGCGCCAGAGTTAAGTTAGGGTTTTTCAAAATGCTGACATGCCGAGCTCAAAAGGTTCGCCATCACTGTCCTAGGAGATGCATCAGTAAATATATTGCTATGAGAGATGTGTGAGATTTGGTGCCTATGTTTTCTTCTAAGATTTTTATGGTTTCACATCTTACATTTAAGTATTTTATACATTTCAAGTTTATTTTTGTATGGTGTAAGTTGGTGGTCTAGTTTCATTTTTGTGTGTGTATCTGTCCAAATTTCCCAACACCATTTATTGAAGAGACTGTCTTTACTCCATTGTATGCTCTTTCCTCCTTTGTCAAATATTAATTGGACGTAAAGGCTTGGGTTGGTTTCTGGGTTCTGTGTTCTGTTCCATTGGTCTATATATCTCTATATATCTGTTTTTTATGCCAGTACCAGGTTGTTTTGAGTACAGTGGATTTGTAATATAACTTGGTATCTGATATTGTGATCCCTCGAACTTTATTCTTCTTTCTCAAGATTTGTGCGGCTATTTGGCGTCTTATTTTACTCCATATAAATTTTTGGAGAGTATGATCTAGGTCTGTGAAATATCTTCTCGGTATTTTAATAGGGATTGCATTGAATCTATAGATTGCTTTGGTTAGTGTGGACATTTTAATGATGTTGATTCTACCAATCCATGAACACAGTAAATTCTTCCATTTGTTTATGTTTTCCTCTATCTCTTTTTTCAATGTCCTGTAGTTTTCCAAGTAGAAGTCTTTTATCTCCTTACTTAAATTTATTCCAAAGTATCTTAATTTTTTTTGTTGCAATGATAAGTGGGATTGTTTTGGTTTTGTTTTTTAGTTTCTCTTTCTGAGAGTTCATTATTGATGTATAAAAATGCCATAGATTTCTGGGTGTTAATTTTATATCCTTCTACTTTGCTGAATTCATTTATTAAATCTAGTAGTTTTTATGGAGCCTTTAGGGATTTTCATGTACAATACCATGTCATCTGCAAATAATGAGTTTTACTTCCTCCTTTGCAATTTGGATGCCTTTTATTTCTTTTGTCTGATCACTATGGATAGCACTTCCAGTACTATATAAAACAAGAGTGGTGAAAATAGGCATCCCTGTCTTCTTCCTATTCTTAGGGGAAATAGTTTTAGTTGTTGCATACTGAGTATGATGTTGGCTGTAGGTTTGTCATATAAGGCTTTTATTATGTTAAGGTATGATCTCTCTAGTTCCACTTTGCTGAAAGTTTTTTTCAAAAAAGGGGTATTGGATTTTGTTGAATGTTTTTTCTGCATCAATTAATATGATCATGTGATTTGTGTCCTACAATCAGTAAATGTGCTGTATCATATTTATTGAATTGCACATATTCTACCATCCTTGCATCCCCAGAATAAATCTCCCTTGGTCATGGTGTATGATCTTTTTAATGTATTGTTAGACCTGATTTGTGAAAATTTTATTGAGGATTTTAGGATCTATGTTCATCAGGAATATTGCCCTGTAATTATCTTTCTTTGTCTGATTTTTGGATTAGGGTAATTCTGGCCCTATAGAAAGAACTTGAAAATGTTCCTTCCTCTTAAATTTTTTTTTTGGAATAGTCTGAGGAGGATAGGTGTTCTTCTTTGAATGTTTGGTAAAACTCCTCTTCGAAGTCCTCTTGACTAGGGCTTTTTTTTGCTGGTAGTTTTTTTTTTTTTTTTCTTATCACTGTTTCAATATCATATGTAGTGATTGGCCTACTCAGGTTTCCTGATTTTTCCTGATTGAATTTTGAAGGTTTTATTTTTCTAAGAATGTGTCTATTTTGTCAAGGTTGCCCAGTTAGTTGGAATAGAGTTGTTTATAGTATTTTTTTTTTAATGATCCTTTGTATTTCTGTGGGGTCAGTTCTTATTTTACCTTTTTTGTTTCTGATTTTGTTTATTTGGATCTTATCTCTTTGTTTCTTGGTGAATCTGGCTAGAGGTTCATCAACCTTTTTTATCCTTTCAAAGAAGCACTTCTTCGTTTTATTGATTTTTTGTATTGTTATTTTGTTTTTTGTTTTTTATTGTTTTTTTTTTGTCTCTGTCATTTATTTCCACTGTGATATGTATTATTTCCTTCCTTCTACTTCCTCTGGGTTTTTCTTGTTGCTCTCCATTTAAGTTGTAGTGTTAGATAACTTATTACAAGTTTTTTTGTTTAATTAATTAATTAATTAATTTTTTTTTGAGGTGGGCCTGTAGTGCTATGAACTTCTCTCTGAGGATTGATTTCACTGTGTCCCATAGATTTTGGATTGTTGTGTTTCCATTGTCATTTATTTCCAGGATATTTGGTAACCCATTCATTATTTTAATAGCATGCTATTACCCCTCCATGTGTTTGATTATTTTTGACTGTTTTTATTGTAGTTGAGTTCTAATTTGATGCCATTTTGATCTGAGAAGATGCTGATATAGTTTCAATCTTCTTGAATTTGTGGAGACTTATTCTCCACAAATTCAAGCATGTGTCTTAACATGTGGTCTATCTTTGAAAATGTTCCATGTGTACTTCAGAAGAATGTATGCTCTGTAGCATTGGGGTGAAATGTTCTGAAGATGTCAATTAGTTCCATCTGATCTATTGAATGATTTAGGATTGCTATTTTCTTATTGATATTTTATCTAGAAGGTTTATCCAGTGATATAAATGGGGTATTAAAGTCCTCTACTAGGACTGTATTGCTGTCCATCTCTCCCTTGCTATCTTCCAGATATATATACACATACACTAGTAGGCTGGTGCACAAAATTCGTGAACTGGGGTGGTGGGAAAGGGGCCCCTCAGTCTGGCCTTCACCCTCTCCAATCTGAGACCCCTCAGGGAATGTCCAACTACCAGTTTGTGCCCACATTTTTAACAGATAACAGCTTCATTGTTGTTTCTTTCTTATGCTTAAAACCACTGGAATTAGTAGGTATTCAAAGTGTGTATACATTTTGGGGGGACACCTTGTATATCTCTAGTCAGCAGTGAAAGAAGCAAACAGCAGATTTGGAACCCCCAGACAGGCAACCTTGCTCACTCCCCACATGTCTCCCCACTTCACTTTCCACCTTCGTGGGCAGCAGGAGAATCAGCGTTTTCTCTCATTAATTCGGAAAAGCACGTCCATCACCCGCTGCCTGGCAGGAGTGCGCTAGGCCCCAAGCAAGCGAGGCCCAGTCAGGGCAGCCTTTGCTCATGGGTGCTGGCACCCAAAGTGCACATTCCTCCTCTACAGTCGCCCCGACTATCCCACTGTTTCATTGAAAGGATAGAATTCCTCTCTGCCTCTGGGTTCTTGATCTTGAACGCTGACCGAAGGCACCTCAGAGAGGGCCGCCAGTGCCCACCAGGTGTGTCTGTCTGCACCTGCTCCTGCCTCAGCACCTGCATTAACCCCCCAGAGGTAATCTCGTAGCTGCACTGGACTCCGTGGGAACAGGGCATCACCACTCTGCCCTCTCACTATCATCTCACAGGCACCCACCCTCAGCACCCAGAACACCCAGACATTCTCCAAAGGACGTGAGCGCATCAGAGGGGATGTGTACACATCCTGTGGGGGTGTTAGGCATGCCGGGTTGATGGAAGTGCGGTGGAGAGGCAGGGGGAACTTGTGCATGCCTTGGTTTGCAACTGTTGCAGGCGTGGGAGGGTGACAGTGTGCTGGAGGATGTTCGCATGCGGGGGGGTGGGGGGGGGTGTGTGCACACCGGAGGCCTCTGGCTTTGCAGATCTGCAAACCCCCATGGTGCAGCTAGGAGGACATCAGTCTGGCCTGCCATGGTGGCTGTACCTGCGATCCTGCACCTTCTGGGCGAGGAGGCAGATCTTGTGCAGCCACTCCTAGGCGCTGATGGCCTGCAGGCGCTACTTCAGCTCAGCCTGCAGGCTCCGCTTGGCGCCTCACAGCTGTCACCACCGCCATGTGGGGAGTACAGGCCGCCCTCTGCCGGCCTGCCTCCTCTGTCCAGAGGCTCTCTGCGCTGCTCACCTGCCCAGAGTGACTGGGGCTGGGCGGAAGCCAGGCATCCTGCCCTGCCCAACCCTGGCCGATTTGCCCCTGTGTGAGCTGCTGCCCCGCCGGGAAGGGTCACGGATCCAGGTCCCGGGACTGCGGACAGCCTCAAGTGCTGTTCCTTGCCTGGCAGGGTCACAGATCTGGGTCCCAGGACCACGGACAGCCTCAAGCACTGCCCCCCGGCCTGCAGGGTCACAGATCCGGGACCCAGGACTGTGGACAGCCTCAGCACTGCCCCCCACCCAGCAGGGTCACAGATCCGTGTCCCGGGACCGTGGACAGCCTCAAGCGCTGCCCCCTGCCTGCCAGGCCATGGATCTGGGTCCCAGACTGCTGACAACCACAAGCACTGCCCCCCGCCTGGCAGAGTCACAGATCCGGGTTCGGGACAACGGACAGCCTCCCATGGTGCCCCCCGCCCGCCAGGTCATGGATCCGGGTCCAGACCGTGGACAGCCTCAAGCACTGCCCCCCGCCCGGCAGGGTCACAGATCCGGTCCTGACCGCGGACAGCTTTGCCCGCTGCCGCCCGCCTCAGGAGGAAAATTAGCCACCATCTTGTTGCTTCAGAGTGGGGGTCCCCACAGGGGTGCCTGGCCAGTCTGGGTGAGGGGCTGAGGGCCGTTTTCAGGCTGGCGGGTGACTGAAGCTCCCAACCTCTCCTTTTTTTTTCTTTTTTTTTTTTATTCTGGGATTTATTTACCTTCTATGGCTGTCACTGGAGCTGAGAGCCGGCTTTAGCTCTGAGGCTTGGCTTCAGGTCTGAGACCTCGGCTGCTGAAAGCAGGGATCTGGGTTTGTTTAACTTCTATAATTGCAACATAGTTGCTTAGACTGCAGCTCAGAGGCCAGCAGCGGCAGGCGGGTAACCTTGGCTTCCTCCTTCACTGAAGCAAGCAAGCCTCCTGTTTGCTTCAGCTGCCTGGCTGCCAGCCGCCATTTTGGTTGGCAGTTAATTTGCATATCTCACTGATTAGCCAATGAGAAACGTGTTGGAGGTACAGTTAATTACTATGTTTGTCTATTATTAGATAGGAGATATATATATATTTGGATGTACCTGTACTGGGTGCATATATGTTTACCAGAGTTATATCCTCTTGTTTTATCGATCCCTTTAGTATTATGAGGTGGCATTCATTGTCTCTTATTAGGGCCTTCACTTTGAGATCTATTTTGTCAGATATAAATATCGCTACCTCAGCTTTTTTAAATTTTCATTTGCCTGAAGATTTTTTTTCATCCGTTCACTTTCAGTCTATGTGAGTCCTTTCTTCTGAGGCGGGTCTCTTGTAAACAGCATATATATGGGTCATGTTTTCTTATCCATTTGGTTACCCCAAGTCTTGATTGGAGCATTGAAAACATTTACATTTAAGGTTATTATTGATAGGTATTTGTTTGTTGTCACTTTTATTGTTTATGCTTGTGTTTCTCCATCTCTTTCGACTTCTTCTTCTTCTTCTTCTTCTTCTTATAGTCTCTTTAGCATTTCTTGCATTGCTGATTTGGTGGTAATAAACTCCCTTAGCCTTTTTTTTTTTTTTTGTCTGTGAACCTCCTTATTTCCCCTTCAGTTTTGAATGATAGCCTTGCTAGATAGAGTATTCTTGGATTTAGTCCCTTGCTTTTCATTACTTTGTATACTTCATGGCACTCCATCCTGGCCTACTGTATTTCTGTTGAGACATCAGCTGATAGTCTAATGGGAGATCCCTTGTAGGTAACTTTATGTTTTCCTCTTGCAGCCTTTAAGATTCTTGATTTCTCTTTATTGTTTGCCATTTTAATTATGATGCACCTCAGTGTGGTTTTTCTGAGGGGCTCATTCTTGTTTGGGACTCTTTGTGCAACCTGTTCCTATGTGGCTTTTTTCTTCCACAAGTCATGGAAGTTTTCTGTCATTATTTCTTTAAACTGGTTTTGTTTTTATCGCTCATTTCTTCTCCTTCTGCCATCCATATTATGCAGATGTTGTTTTGTCTCAAGTTGTCCCAAAGCTTCTTTAAACCCTCCTGATTTTAAATTATTTTTTCCTATTTTCCTATTGCTGCTCTGATAGGGTTTTTTTTTTTTTTTTATACCCTGTCTTCTAAAGCCCTGATTCGGTACTCAGCTTCTTCTAGTCTAGTGTTGAATCCTTCCAGGTGTTCTTTACTGCAGCTATGTCATTTTTCATTCTCTCTTGTTTCTTAACCATGTTGATGTTTTTCTCATTCATCTCCTTATAATTCTCCCTTAGTTGTTTGTAATTCTCAGTCAGGTGTTTCAGCATCCTAATAACCATTACTTTGAATTCTTTATGTGACAAATTACTTGCCTCCATTTCATTTAGTTCCTTTTCTGGTGATTCCTCCTATTCTTGCCTTTAGGGATTAATTCTTTTTCTCCCCATTTTTGCTGTCCCTTTGTACTTGTTTCTATGTCTTAGATCAAACTATTATGCTACCCAGATTTTTCAGGATGGATCCTATGTAGTAGGTGTTTTGTGGGACCCAGGGGTGCAACCTCTCAGATCTCCTGAGCAGGGTGTTCTAGGAAAACCCCCTACTTGAATTATTTGGGTTTTTCTGAAGTAGTTGAGTCTTGAATGTAATTGTTCCATTCATGGATGGAGTCTCTTCACAGGTTGTCTGACTATGTTTGCCTAAACCCTGTCTTTTTTTAAAAAAATATATTTTATTGATTTTTCACAGAGAGGAAGGGAGAGAGATAGAGAGTTAGAAACATCGATGAGAGAGAAACATCGATCAGCTGCCTCCTGCACATCTCCCACTGAGGATGTGCCTGCAACCCAGGTACATGCCCTTGACCGGAATCGAACCTGGGACCTTTCAGTCCGCAGGCCGATGCTCTATCCACTGAGCCAAACCGGTTTTGGCTAAACCCTGTCTTTGTCAAGCAAACTGTTGTGAATGTGCTCAAGGTCACAACTCCTGTGGTGAGAGTTGCCTATGAGGCCCTACTGGTGTGCAACTCACTATACAGTCCAAGAAACTACAGCAGGGGTGGCATGGGACTCATTATGGGTGTCCAGGGACCCGTGGCAAGGTTTGTTGCAAGGTTCCAGTGGTATACAGCTCCCTACATGGGTCCTGGATGGTGTCCAAGGCCAGTCTGGGTGGTGGTAAGGCTACACTCCTTGCTGTGCTGCTCTCCTCTTCAAAATAATGTGGTTTCAAGGAGAAAAAGATAGCAACTGGCAATAAGGTAGGGAGGGAGAGTGTGTGAGAGAGCGAGGTAGCGATAGAGGAGTGTGTAGACATGTGTGGTGTGTGTGAGAGCTATGGACAGCTAGATGCTACAAGTCTCCCAAGCGGCTCCCAAACCAGGCAGTCTTAGATAGTGAAACACTGCAAACACTCTAGGGAGGACACTACCAGCACAGAGACCATGCCATCTTGAAGAATAGAACTGCTTGAGACTAGGATCCTAGCTTCACCACTACCCAATTTGGTCTCAAATGCAAACCAGGACCCTACAGCCACTCAGGTAAAATACCTGTGACCACAGCTGTAGAACCATGGACACCAAGACCCCAGGCAACCCGACCGCAGATTTCTGTGAGTCACAGAGCCAATCCCCCTCCCTGCTGGCCCATGGCAGTGGCATAGGAGCTGCCAGACCCTCTCCACACAAACAGGCCTCCTACCCACACACAGCAGTGATGGCTCTATCTGAATTTGAGCCTGGGTGTGTAGACACAGGAAGTTTGTTTCCTGCGACCAGAATCCATGCCCAGACATGGAGGCTGCACTGAATTTGAACCTGGAAGTGCAAACTTAGGGAGTTTGTTTCCCATGACCAGACCCTGCCCCCAGGAAGGGAAGCTGCTCTGAATTTGAGCCTAGGTGCATGATCTTGGGGAGTTTGTTTTCCATTACCAGACCCTCTGGCCACACAGGGAGGCAGTGCTGAATTTGAGCCTGGGTGCATTGACATAAGGAGTTTGTTTCCCACAGTGCACACACATGTGACCAGATCCCACACCTACACTGAGCAGCAGTGCCACCTGACTTTGATTCAGGGCAAGTGCCCACAGAAGGCTGTTTTCTGCAAGGCAGGAGTGGACCGCCTGCTGATACAGTGCAACTGTGCAACCCGGTCCCCCAAGTAGATCAGGGACCCCAATTCTCCACTCAAGAGGCAGCACTGAGCACCAGGGACTTGACTCTGTTTCTCATCATGCGTGCCTGGGATCCCTGATTCCCAGTGCATTCACACTAAGAACCAGTGACTCCAATTCTTGGGCCATGCACACACAGGGACCATGATTCTCAGCATGAGACTACACCAAGCAACAGAGACTCTGATACTCAATTTTCGCCATGGACACAGGAGGTCTTTGACTCCTGAAACACTCTAAGGGACTCTGATTTTTGGCACACACCATCCAGGTCTCTGTTTCAGCATGGTGCATTCAGGGTCCCTGATTCTAGTTGAGCACATGAAGCCACACTAAGCACTTGTGACTCTGATCCTGGGCTAGCGTGGCTCCCACCAACCCACAGCAACCACAAGTCTTGATGTGAGAGCTCTTCAGTGACACTCAGGGTGTACAAAGCTCTCACTGCACATGGACCAGGCCCCCACAACTCGATATTTGAACCTTCTGGTGATAGTCAGAATGGGGAGACAATAAAACATTCCCCAGAGGAAAGAAAAAGAGGATCACCAAGAAAGCAAATAAGTGAAACAGAAGCATGCAACATGACAGAAAAAGAACTCAGAATAATGGTCGTACAGTTCATACACTGGATGGACAAGAAAATCAGCAAACTATGCATAAACCAGGAAGAAATTGAAGTGATATAGCTACAATAAAAAACACCATGGAAGGTTTCAACAGTAGACTAGAAGAAGCAGAGGACCAAATTAGTGAGTTAGAAGATAAAGTACAGAAACAAGCCCAATTTGAACAGCAACTGGAGAAAAAAATTAAAAAGCAGGATGAGAGCCTAAGGGAGCTTTGGAACAATGCAAAATGAAACAACAGATGTATAAAAGGGCTACCAGGAGGACAAGAAGAGCAGTAAAGATTAGAAAATCTATTTGAAGAAATTATGACAGAAAACTTTCCTGATATGGGGAAGAATAAAGTTAAACAAGTACAGAGTCCCAAGCAACATGAATAACAAAAGACCCACACCAAGACACATCATAATTACAATGGCAAATGATAATGACAAAGAAATAATCTTAAAGGCTGCAAAAGAGAGACGGAGTTACCTACAAAGGATCCCCCATCAGATTGTCAAATGATTTCTCAACAGAAACACATAAAGCTAGAAGGGAATGGAAGGAGGTATACAAAGTGATGCAAAGCAAAAGACTGAATCCAAGAATACTCTATCCAGCAAGACTATCAATCAAAATTGAAGGGGAAATCAGGAGCTTCACAGACCAAAAAAAAAGGCTAAGGGAGTTTATCACTACCAAGCCAGCAATGCAAGAAATACTAAAGGGGATGCAGTAAAAAGAAGAAATAAAAAGGTAAGCAGGAACACAGGCACAAAAAAATAGAAATGGCTACAAACAAGTGCCTTTCAATAATAACTTTAAACATAAAAGGACTAAATGCTCCAAACAAAAGACATTGAGTGGCTGAATGGATTACAAAAACAAAACAAAACAAAACAAAAAAAACCATGACCCATATATATGCTGCCTACAAGAGACTAGCCTCACAACAAGGACTCACACAGACTAAAAGTGAAGGGATGAGAAAATATCTTTCAAGCAAATGGAAATGAAAATAAAACCTGGAGTACAGTACTTATATCTGACAAAATAGACCTCAAAGTGAAGGCCATAACAAGAGATAAAGAAGGCCACTTCATAATACTAAAGGGACTGACACAACAAGAGGATATAACCCTAATAAACATATATGCACCCAATGCAGGAGCACTCAAATACATTAAAAAAAAAAAAACTCCTGGAAGATAACAAGGGAGAGATCGACAACAATACAATCATAGTAGGAGACTTTAATACACCACTGACATCATTGGATAAATCCTCTAGACAAAATATTAGCAAAGAAATAGCAATCCTAAATAATTCACTAGATCAGATGGACTTAATTGACATCTTCAGAACATTTCACCCCAAAGACACGGAATATACATTCTTCTATAGTGCACATGGGACATTTTAAAAAATAGACCACATATTGGGTCACAAGCAAAGTCTTCCCAAGTTCAAGAAGATTCAGATAATACCAAGCATCTTCTCAGACCACAATGACATAATATTAGAAATAAACTACAATAAAAACAATGCAAAAACCTCAAACACTTGGAAGCTGAATAGCATGCTATTAAACAATGATTGGGTTACAAATGAGATCAAGAAGAAATTAAAAACATCCTGGAAACTAATGATAATGAAAAGACAACAATCCAAAATCAATGAGACACAAGAAAAGCAGTCCTGAGAGGGAAGGTTACAGCTCTACAGGCCTACCTCAAAAAAATAAGAAAAAATATGGTAGTAGATCATTTAACTCTACAACTCAAAGAATTAGAAAAAGAACAACAAGAAAAGCCCAGAGTGAGCAGAAGGAAGGAGATAATTGATGAGGGCAGAAAGAAATGACCTAGAGACCAAAAAAAAAAATTACGAAAGATCAATGAAACCAAGAGCTGGTTCTTTGAAATAATAAACAAGATTGATGAACCTCTAGCCAGGCTCATCAAGAAGCAAAGAGAGAGGACCCAAATAATCAAAATCAGAAATGAAAGAGGTGAAATAACAACAGACTCCACAGAAATACAAAGGACTGTTAACAAATATTATGAACAATGCTATTCCAACAGACCAGACAAGCTGGAGGAAATGGACATATTCCTAGAAAAATACAACCTTCCAAAAGTCAATCAAGAAGATTCTAAAAATCTCAATAGGCCAATTACGATGGAAGAAATTGAAGCAGTCATCAAAAAGCTTCCAGCAAACACAAGCCCAGGGCCAGAAGGCTTCACAGGGGATTAAAAAAAAAAAAACATTCAAGAAAGAACTAAAACCTATCTTCTTCAGACT
Source organism: Myotis pilosus (assembly GCA_036010255.1). Taxonomy (NCBI): domain Eukaryota; kingdom Metazoa; phylum Chordata; class Mammalia; order Chiroptera; family Vespertilionidae; genus Myotis; species Myotis pilosus. The sequence continues at coordinate 4,171,322 of JASKON010000009.1, read as the reverse complement.
ATTCCAAAAACTTCAAGAGGAAGGAACACTTCCAAGCTCATTATATGAAGCCAGCATCACCCTAATACCAAAACCAGATAAACACAATGAACTAGAATTATAGGCCAATATCCTTGTGAACATAGCTGCCAAAATACTTAACAAAATTCTATCAAATCTGATCCAACAGTACATCAGAAAGATCACATACTATGACCAAGCAGGATTTATCTCAGGAATGCAAGATTGGTACAATATCTGCAAATCAATAAATGTGATACATCACATAAACAAATTGAGAGACAAAAATCACATAGTCATATCAATTGACACAGAAAAAGTATTTGACAAAATCCAACACCCTTTCTTGATGAAAACTCCCAGCAAGGTGGGAATAGAAGGATCAAACCTGAACATAATAAAATCCTTATACAACAAACCCACAGCCAACATCATACTCAATGGACAAAAAATAAACAATTTCCCCTAAGAAGAGGAACAAGACAGGGATGCCCACTCTCACCACTCCTGTTGAACACTGTATTGGAAGTACTAGCTATTGCAATCAGACAAGAAGAAATAAATGGCATCCAAATTGGAAAAGAAGAAGAAAAAAAAGTCATTATTCCCAGATGGCATGATACTGTACATAGAAAACTATAAAGACTTCATCAAAAAATTATTAGACTTAATAAATGAATTAAGTGATGTAGCAGGATACAAAATTAACACTAAGAAATCTATGAGATTTCCATACACCAATAGTGAACTTACTGAGAGACTAAAAAAGCAATCCCATTTACCATCGCACCAAAAAAATTAAGATACCTAGGAAGAAATTTAAGTAAGGAGGTAAAAGACCTCTACTCAGAAAACTATAGGACGTTGAAAAAAGAGATAGAAGAAGACATAAGCAGATGGAAGAACATACTGTGTTCATGGATTGGTAGAATCAACATCATCAAAATGTCCATACTACCCAAAGTAATCTATAAATTCAATGCAATCCCATTAAAATACCACAGGCCTAGAACAAACCTTCCAAAAATATATATGACATAAATAAAGACCCAGAATAGCTGCAGCAATCCTGAGAAAAAAGAATAAAGTAGGTGGGATCTCAATAACAGATACCAAACTGTATTACAAAGCCACTGTTTTCAAAACAGCCTGGTACTGGCACCAGAAGAGACATATAGATCAATGGAATAGAATAGAGACTCCAGAAATTGACCCAAACCACTATGCTCAACGGAGGCAAGAACATACAATGGAGTCAAGACAGTCTCTTCAATAAATGGTGTTGGGAAAATTGGACAGAAATATTAAAAAAATGGAACTAGACCACCAACTTAGACCATACACAAAAATAAACTAAAAATGGATAAAGGACTTAAACATAAGACAAGAAACCATAAAAATGGTACAGGAATCCACAGGCAGGAAAATCTAAGACATATGCCGAAGAAATTAATTCACTGATACTGCTCCTAGGGCAATGGAAACTAAAGAGAAAATAAACAAATGGGACATCAAAATAAAAATCTTTTGCACAGCAAAGGAAACCATCAACAAAATAACAAGAAAACCCACTGCATGGGAGGACATATTTGCTAATGTTATCATCAATAAAGGTTTAATCTCCAACATTTACAGGAACTCATAAAACTTAACAAAAGGAAGATAAATAATCCAATCAAAAAATGGGCAATGGACCTATATAGATACTTTTTGAAAGAAGACAGAAGGAAGGCCAAAAGACATATGAAAACATGCTCAAAGTCATTAATTATTCGAGAGATGCAAATCAAAACGACAATGAGATACCAACTTACACCTGTCACAATAGCTATCATCAAAAAATCAACAAATGACAATTGTTGGCGAGGATGTGGTGAAAAAGGAACCCTCATGCACTGCCGATGGGAATGCAGACTGGTGCAGCCATTGTGGTGAACAGTATGGAGTTTCCTCCAAAAACTATAAATGGAACTCCCATTGGACCCAGTGATCCCACTTCTAGGAATATATCCCAAGAAAATAGAAACACCAACAAGAAAGGATATATGCACCCCTATGTTCACAGCAGCACAGTTCACCATAACTAAGATTTGGAAACAGCCTAAGTGCCCATCAGCAGATGAGTGGATTAAAAAACTGGTGCATCTACACAATGGAATACTATGCTGTTGTAAAAATGAAGGAATTCTTACCATTTGCAATAGCATGGATGGACCTGGAGAGCATTATGCTAAGCAAAATAAGCCAGTTGGAGAAAGATAAATATCACGTGATCTCACTCTTTTGTGGAATATAATGAATAACATAAACTGATGAACAAAAACAGATCCAGAGGCAGAGAAGCATAGATCAGACTGTCAAACCTCAGAGGGAAGATTGGGGAGGTTGGGGGTAAGGGGAGAGATCAACCAAAGGAATTGTATGCATGCATATAAGCCTAAAGAATGGACACAGACAACAGGGGGGTGAGGGCATGAGTAGCGGGGTTGGGGAGTAATGGGGGGATGAGGACACATATTTAATACCTTAATCAATAAAGAAATTTTAAAAAGATATTTTTCCCCATATATTTATTTTCTAAAAATTTAGAAGTAGGCCTTGAACCTTGTTCTGGCTGATGTAGAAGTATATAACTTGTCCAGCCTTCATGACTCAGTGGTTGAGCATCAACGCCTGAACTAGGAGGTCACAGTTCAATTCCTGTTTGGGGCATGTGCCTGCATTGCAGGTTTGATCCCCATTGTGTGGCGTGGAGGAGGCAACCAATCAATGATTATCTCTCATCATTGATGTTTCTATGTCTCTCTCCCTCTTCGTTCCTCTCTAAAATCTAAAAAATATATATTTAAAAATAAATCTGTAACATGATTTTATTATGCTACCACAATAAAAATGAAAATATTGGAGAGACAAAAAAGTGGTGGAAGAGATAGACATGTCCTGAGCCTTGTCCCGGAACAGATAGAATGAGCAACTAAATCAAATAACATCCACCCCGACTTGACAAAGTAGACACAGCTGGTGAGACAATTCACAGCTGGGAAGGATGCATGGAGAATGGTAAAATCATGGACCTGGGCTGGAGAGAACTGTGAGACCTCTGAGCTCAGCAGGTCAGAGGGAAACCACAGGGCACTGAGGCCGCATCCCTTGGGAAAGGCATAGCATCTGACTGTGGAAAGGAGGTCCACAGGACTGCTGGTGGCAGGGGATTATAGATCTGGGTCCACAGCCAAGACAGACTCAGCCCAAAGGGGGCAGTTTGGACGGCTGTGCCATGCTGGGGGAAGAGGGGCTCCAATAACACAGCACTTTCCACTCTTTTTGGTCTTTGCTTTTTTTTATCTGAACCTAGCTCATAGGACCTTTCAAACACAGACACTCACATGTTGTTGAGGTGCAGGTGGCGGTGTGGACTTGTGGAGTCTTGGGAGTGGCCAGGAAGAGGAGAGGGTCAGGGAGAGGTGGCCTCAAGTTTGATGCTGAGTCATGCATGACATGCTGGACCTAGGCAGCCATTTTCTCCTGAAGAGGTAGCCACTCCCTGCAGTCTCCAGGCAACCAATAGGCCACACTCAGACTACACCATGAGTGGTACAAAGGATACAAAAAACCATTTCAATGGTCCTGGCGAGCCCACAGGGTCTGGCCTAAAGAGAGGCCTTCAATCCCAGCAACAGAAAACTGAGAAGCGGCGGACAGTACATGCTGGGGTCCAGCCCCAGCAGGTCCATGGGTTCCCCATAGGTGTGGACGGAGTCGGCGAAGAAGGAATGACACGGAGACAGTGTTCAGTTGATCAGCAGCCTTGCCAGGATCTCTAGCCACAATCTCCAGCCAAGTTCTGTGTCGGTGTTCTCCCGCCAGGCTCTCCAGCCAGGCTCTCCAGGCTCTCCAGCCAGGTTCTGCAGCCATGTTCTCCTGCTAGGTTCTCCAGCCAGGTTCAGTCTAGGTTCTCCAGACAGGTTCGGTCACCAGGCCCTGTAGCCGGGCTCCTCAGCCAGGCCCTGTCTAGGCCCTCCAACCAAGTTCTGCAGCAAGGCTCTGTCCAGGATCCTCTGCCATGCTCTCTCTAGCGAAGTTCCTCTGTCTCTCAGCTCTGTGTAGGTTCCATCCTCCTAAGTTCTGAGTTCTAAGTTCTGTCTCTAAGTTCTGTGTGTCGGGTCTTTCTCTCGGTTCTGCCTCTCTAGGTTCTTCTAAGTTCTTTCTCTTAAGTTCCGTCTGTAGGTTCTGAGTTCTGTGTCTCGAGGTCTGTCTCTCGGTCTGCCTCTCTAGGTTCTGACTAAGTTCTGTCTCTCTCTGTCTTGTTGCAACTGTATTTATACCAGTTGATTCTAATCCTATCAATCTCTATTCCAAAGGTTAGGGAGTTTCTTATCTCCATTCCAGGGAGTAAAGATTATGCAGCTTAAGCATGATTGTTCGTAGTTAAAGTGATTAATCACCCACCTGGCACTTAGTTAAGAGGTTTTATTCCCTCCCTAACTTCAGGGGAAAATCCCTACCTGGGGAAACAACCCCTCTCGGAGAGGTGACCTTGGCCAAAACACATAGTGCCAAGAAGGTGAGAAAACATATTAAGAACAGTATGCCATATACGCCAGGTCCCTTGAAACAGCAAGGATGGACCGGCTTCCGGCAAGTACAGAGCAGTGGGATCTTAAACCAGTCCTCATTTTTAAAAGATTTTCTTTTATTTTATTACTAGAGACCCAATGCATGAAAATTCGTGCAAGAGTAGGCCTTCCTATCCCTGGGTGCCAGCACCGGCTTCCCTCTTGCACCCGAGACCCAGGCTGGCTTCCCTCTGGCTGCTGGCAGGCATCTGGAACCCAGACTTTACTCCAGCCCCAACTTTGCCAGGATGGATGTTCAGAATGATGTCCAGAAGGACTTCTGATCTAATTAGCATATTATGCTTTTATTATTATTATTTTGATATCTCTTTTTTATTTTTTCCTCTGTTTTCCTTTTTTGTTACTTTGTTTTCTATCTCTTTTCACATTATTTTTCATCATTCTAATTCTTTTATTTCATCCTATTTTTAATTAAATTTTCTTTCAATTTATTATTTTTTCTTCTCTTTCTCTTTCTTCTTATCCACTTATCCTCTTTCTATTTCCTCTATACTGAACTGAGGTCCTCCCCATATTCATCCAATTCCTTAACCTTACTTTCTGTATATAATATTCTGCTCCCACCCTCTCTCTTTACTGGGTATTTGGTGTTGGTATGTTTTGGTTTATTTATTGTTCTCTGGTGATTTTATATATATAATTTCGTTTTTCTTAGTTTTTTTTGTTTTCCTTTTCTCTCTTACCATATTTTTTCTCTCTTCAATATAATTTGTGCTCTCTTTCTTCTCCCCTAATTCTCTTTTCTCCGTTGGTCACTTATATTGGGGTTATCAGTGTCATGAGTACATTCGTGTTTTGTTCCTTGGTGTTGTGTCTTGTTGAAATGAATTTTATCCTGTTTGGCCAAAGTGGTAGAGAGAGAGAGCCACATAATCAGACACCTGGAAAGGAGACTCCATTTATGAATGGATCAATAACACTTCAGACCCAACCATAGAGACAGAAAGAAGGTGTCAGTGAGGGAGAGAGCGTGAGTGAGTGAGGGTGCAAAAGAGGACTGTGTGGACATGTGGGGTGTGTGTGTGTGCATGCATGTGAGTGAGGCACAGTGAGATCTCACAGGACCTTCGGGGGCAGGCTGACTGGGCTCACCTAACCAGGCAGCATCTGCTACCATTGCAAACACTCCCAGAACAGCCAGCTCTTCTGCTGAGGCCATGTATTTTTGAAGGAGAGAGGTTCTGTGAGTGGGATCCCAGACTTACCTCCACCCAGGGTGCCCTCAGACACCACCTGGGACTCTACAGCCACCCCTGCCAGGGACTTGCTGCCTCAGCTGCAGTCCCATAGTCACTGAGACTCCAGCAACCCCAGGATTGGGCTCCTTTGAGTTCTGAAGCATGCTCCTGTCTGGATGGCCCAACGCTTTAGCCCAGGGCATCACAACCACGTGAGCAACAGCCATGTGAGCAGCCTGCCCCCGTCCAAGGAGAAGGAGCCTCATGTGGCTTGCCCCCATCCAAGGAGTAGCAGCTACATGAGCAGCCCACACCTGTCTGAGGAGCAGCAGCACTGCAAGCAGCCTGCACCAGTCCAAGAAGCTTCAGCCTCACAAGGCCTGCCCCCACTCAAGGAGCAGCAACCCCATGCAGCCAGAGCCTGCCCCAGAAGCAGCAGCTACAAGAGCAGCCTGCCCCGGCTGAGAGGCAGCAGCCTCACACGGCCTGCCCCTATCCAAAGAGTAGCAGCCACATGAGCAGCCTGCCCCTGTGAGAGGAGCAGCAGCACCGCAAGCATCCCACACTTGTCTGAAAAGTGGCAGCCCCACACAGCCAGCCTTCGCCCAAGAAGCAGCAGCTGCACCAGCAGCCCACCCCCATCCAAGGAGCAGCAGCAGCATGCAGTCTGCACTAGTCTGAGAAGCAGGAACCGTGCAAGCGGCCCGACTCCTATCTGAGGAGCAGCAGCCTTGTACACAGCCCACCACATTGGAGGAGCAGCAGCCACGCGAAAGGCTGAACAGCCCACCCCCATCTGAGAATCAGAAGCTGTGCCAGCAGCCTGTCCCAGTCTGAGGAGTGGCAGCCTCACGTAGCCAGCCACTGTCCAAGGATCAGCAGCCCCATGAGCAGCCTGCCCCCATCCAAGGAGCAGAAACTGTGCAAGCAGCCTGCCCCTGACAGCCAGAGGTGCCACAACTGCTGTGAGCATTGCCCACCAGAGAGCCACCACCAACTAGGAGCAGTCGCTGCTGTGAGCCTGTAAGGAGCAGCTGCTGCCCAGGGAGCCACTGCCACCCAAGGAGCAGCCCCTGCATGACTAGGTGCCTATATCCTTCAGTGAGATATAAAATGGAAGTGCTAGCCATATCAGTTAGACAAGAAGAAGAAATAAAAGGTATCCAAGTTGGAAAAGAACAAGAAAAAAAGTCATTATTCCCAGATGACATGATACTGTACATAGAAAACACTGAAGACTCCATCAAAAAATTATTAGACTTAATAAATGAATTTGGCAATGTACAATGATACAAAATTAATGCCAAGAAATCTATGGAATTTTTATACACCAATAGTGAACTTACAGAAATAGAGATTTTTAAAAAAAATCCCATTTACCATACCTACAAATAAACTTAACTAAGGAGATAAAAAACCTGTACTCAGAAAACTACAGGACACTGGAAAAAGAGAAAGAGGAAGACATAAACAGATGGAAGAACATACCGTGTTCATGGATTGGTGGAATCAACATTAAAATGTCCATGCTAACCAAAGCAATCTATAGATTTAATGTACTCCCCATTAAAATGCCAATGGCATATTTTACAGACCTAGAATGAACTCTCCAAAAATTCATCTAAACATAAATAAAGACCCAGAATAGCTGCAGTAATCCTGAGAAAAACCAAAGTTGGAGCGATCACAATACCAGATATCAAGCTGTATTTCAAAGCCAGGTTCTCAAAACTGCCTGGTACTTGCACAAGAACAGACATATAGATCAATGGAATAGAATAGAAAACCCAGAAATCAACCCTAACCACTATGCACAATTAATATTTGACACAGGAGGCAAGAACATACAATGGAGGCAAGACAGTCCCTTCAATGAATGGTGTTGGTAAAATTGGTCAGTTACAGGCAATAAAATGAAACTAGACCACCAACTTACACCATTCACAAAAATAAACTCAAAACGGATAAAGGTCTTAAACATAAGATGGGAAACCATAAAAATACTAGAGGAATCCAAGGCAGGAAAATCTCAGATATGTGCCGAAGTAATTTCTTTACCAATACAGCTCCTAGGACAATGGAAACTAAAGAGAAAATAAACAAATAGAACTACATCAAAATAAAAAGCTTCTGTACATCAAAAGAAACCATCAACAAAACAACGAGAAAGCCCACTGTATGGGATAACATATTTGCCAATGCTGTCACCGATAAGGGTTTAATCTCCAACATTTTCATGGAACTCATACAACTTAACAAAAGAAAGATAAACAACCAAATCAAACAATAGGTAACGGATCTACATAGATACTTTTCGAAAGAAGACATAAGGAATGCCAAGAGACATGACAACATGCTCAAAGTCACTAATCATCTGAGAGATGCAAATCAAAATGACAATGAGGTACCTTCTCACACCTGTCAGAACGGTTATCATCAACAAATCAACAAATGACAAGTTCTGGTGAGAATGAGGAGAAAAAGGAACCCTCCTGCACTGCTGGTGGGAATGCAGACTGATGCAGCCACTGTGGAGAACAGTATGGAATTTCCTCAAAAAATTAAAAATGCGCCCTAACCAGTTTGGCTCAGTGGATAAAGCATCGGCCTGCAGACTGAAAGGTCCCAGGTTCGATTCTGGTCAAGGGCATGTACCTTGGTTGCAGGCACATCCCCAGTGGGGAGTGTGCAGAAGGCAGCTGATCGATGTTTCTCTCTCATAGATGTTTCTAACTCTCTATTCCTCTCCCTTTCTCTCTGTAAAAAATCAATAAAATATATTTTAAAAAATTAAAAATGGAACTCCCATTTGACCCAGTAATCCCACGAAAATAGAAACACCAATCAGAAAGGATGTATGCACCCCTATGTTCATAGCAGTGCAATTTACCATAGCTAAGATTTGGAAACAGCCTAAGTGCCCATCAGCATGTGAGTGGATTACATGTACAGAATGGAATATTACACTGCAGTATAGAAGAAGGAACTCTTACCATTTGCAACAGCATGGATGGAACTGGAAAGTATTATGCTAAGTGAAATATGCCAGTCAGAGAAATATAAATATCACATGATCTCATTAATTTGTAGAATATAATGAACATCATACACTGATTAACGATAAAAGATCCAGAGACAGAGATGCATTGATCAGATGGTCAAACCTTAAGGGGAACTTAGGGGAGGGCGGGGGTAAGAGGAGGAGATCAGTCAATGGACTTGTATGCATGCCTATAAGCCTAACCAATGGACAAAGACAGCAGGGGTGTGAGGGCATGAGTGGGAGGGGTGGGGGGCAATGGGCAGATAAAGAAACATATGTAATACCTTAATCAGTAAAAAAAATAATAACAAAATATAGAAAATATATACCTTTAGCTAAGAGGCTAGGAATTGGATGGTAAGAAAAATTAGTTGGAGCTTAGGATGATGGCGATTTATATAAGTAAGTTCAAAGCCTTTTGTAAGACACATTTCTGCAACAACTGAGAAAACAAATCATGTTACATTAAAAAATTTCAAAAAAGTAAAATTACTTAGGGTATGTTTTCTTGAAATACTTATTAACATGAGTATAGTGGCAAGGGAGAAGTCAATGAGAAGGAGGGAAGTAAAGGGGAAGCGAGATATAATATGTAGGGTGAGAACATATAACAAATATCAGGAACTTTTTTATTATTTAAAGTATTACATGTTTCCGTTTTCCCCCAATTAACCCCCCTGGTCACGCCCACCCTTGAGGGCAAACCCCCACAACCCCAGTGTCTGTTTCCATTGGTCATGCTAATATGCATGCATAGAACTCTTTTGGTTGATCTCTAAGCCCCCCTTCCCTGCTTTCTCCCCAGAGTTGGACATTCTGCTCAGTGATACCTTGTCTCTGGATCCAATTTTTTTCATCATTTAATGTTGATCATTATATCCCACATATGAGTGAGATCATATGATATTTATCTTTCTCTGACTGTTTTGCTTAGTATAATGCTCTCCAGGTCAATCCATGCTGTTGCAAATGTTAAAAGTTCCTTTTTTACAGCAGCATAGTATTCCATTGTGTAGATGTACCACCGTTTTTAATCCACTCATCTGCTGATGGGCACTTAGGTTGTTTCCAAATCTTAGCTATGGTAAATTGTGCTGCTATGAACATACGGGTACATATATCCTTTCTGATTGGTGTTTCTGATTTCTTAGGATATATTCCTAGAAGTGGGATTACTGGGTCAAATGGGAGTTCCATTTTTAACTTTTTGAGGAAACTCCATAATATTTTCCACAGTGGCTGCACCAGTCTGTATTCCCAAAAGCAGTGCATGAGGGTTCCATTTTCACCATATCCTCACCAACACTTGACTTTTGTTGATATGTTGATGGTAGCCATTCTGAGAGGTGTGAGATGGTACCTCATTGTTGTTTTGATTTGGATCTCTCAGATGATTAGTGACTTTAGCATGTTTTCATATGTCTCTCAGCCTTTTGAGTGTCCCCTTTCCAGAAGTGTCTACTTAGGTCCTTTGCCCATTTTTTTTTATTGGATTGTTTAAGTTGTATGAGTTCCCTGTGAATTTTGGAAATTAAACCCTTATCTGAAATAACATTGGCAAATATGTCCTCCCATGCAGTGAACTTTCTTGTTGTTTTGTTCATGATTTCTTTTCCTGTGCAGAAGCTTTTTATTTTGATGTAGTACCATTTGTTTATTTTCTCCTTAATTTCCATTGCCATAGAAGCTGTAAAAGTAAAGATATTGCTATGACATATGTCTGATATTTTGCTCCCTATGGAGTCTTGTAGGATTTTTATGGCTTCCCATCTTACATTTAAGTCCTTTAGCCATTTTGAGTTTGATTTTGTGTATGGTGTAAGTTGGTGACCTAGTTTCATTTTTTTGCATGTACCTGACCAATTTTCCCAGCACCATTTATTGAAGAGACTGTCTTGATTCCATTGTATGTGCTTGCCTACTTTGTCAAATATTAATTGAGCATAGTTGTTTGGGTCAATTTCTGGGTTCTCTGTTCTGTTCCTGTGGTCTATATGTCTGTTCTTGCACCAGCAACAGGTAGTTTTGAGAACCATGGTTTTGTAATATAGCTTGATATCTGGTATTGTGATACCGCCAACTTTTGTCTCCTTTCTCAGGAGTGCTGTGGCTATTCGGGGTCTTTTTTTATTCCAGATGAATTTTTAGAGAGTTTGTTCTAAGTGTGTGAAATATGCCATTTGTATTTTAATGGGGATTGAATTAAATCTATAAATTGCTCTGCATAGTATGGAAATTTTAATGATGTTGATTTTACCAATCCATAAACATGTTATGTTCTTACGTTTGTTTATGTCTTCCTCTGTCTGTTTTTTCAATGTTTTGCAGTTTTCCAAGTACAAATCTTTTACCTATTATTTAAGTTTATTCCTAGGTATTCTAATTTGGGGGGGGCAGTGGTAAATGGGATTTTTGTTTGTTTGTTTCTCATTCTTTGAGTTCATTGTTGGTGAAAAAGCCATAGATTTCTGGGTGTTGATTTTGTATCCTGATACATTTTCAAATTCATTTATTAAGTCTACTGGTTTTTTGATGGAGTCTTTGGGGTTTTCTATGTATAGTGCCATGACATCTGCAAATAAGGGCAGTTTTACTTCTTTTCCAATTTAGATGAATTTTATTTCTTCTTCTTGTCTAATTGCTATGGCTAGCACTTCCAGTACTATAACGGATGGGAGTGGTGAAAGTAAGCATCCCTGTCTTGTTCCCTTTCTTAGGGGAAATTGTTTTAGTTTTTGCCCACTGAGTATGATGTTGGCTATATTTTAGTCATATAAGGCTTTTATTATGTTCAGGTATTATTCCTCTATTCCCACTTTGATGAGAGTTTTTATCAAGAAAAATGTTGGATTTTGTCAAAAGCTTATTCTGCATTTATTGATTATTATGTGATTTTTATCTTTCAATTTGTTTGTGTGATGTATCACATTTATTGATTTGAGAATATTGTACCATCCTTGAATCCCTGGATAAATCCAAGTTGGTCATGGTGTATGATCTTTCTAATGAAATGCTGGATCTGATTTGCTAGAATTTTGTTGAGCATTTTCGCATGTATGTTCATCAAGGATATTGGCCTGCATTTCTGTTTCTTTGTGGTGTCTTTATCTGGTTTTGGATTTAGGGTAATGCTGACTTTATAGAAAGAACTTGAAATTGTGTCTTCCTCTTGTATTTTTTGGAACAGTCTGAGGAGGATAGGTTTTATTTCCTCTTTAAATGCTTGGTAGAACTCCCCTGTAAAGCTGTCCAGACCAGGGCTTTTGTTTGCTGGCAGCTTTTTAAGTACAGCTTCAATTATTTTGGTGGTTAACGTCCTATTAAGATTTTGTGATTCTTCCTGATTTGGTTTTGGAAGTTTGTATTTTTCTAAGAATATTTCCATTTTGTCTAGGATGTCCAGTTTGTTGGAATAGAGTTGTTCATAGCATTTTTTCATAATCCTTTGTATTTCCGTGGGGTCGGTTGTTACTTCACCGCTTTCATTTTTCATTTTGTTTATTTGTGTCCTCTTCCTTTGCTTCTTGACAAGCCTGGCAAGAGGTTCATCAATCTTGTTTATCCTTTCAAAGAACCAGCTCTTGGTTTCATTGATCTTTTGTATTGTTGTTTTGGTCTCTATGTCATTTATTTCTGCTCTGATCTTTATTATTTCCTTCCTTATGCTCACTCTGGGCTTTTCTTGTTGCTATCTTTCTAATTCTTTACATTGTAGTGTTAGAAGATTTATTATTATTTTCTGTTGTTTTTACAGGTAGGCCTGTAGAGCTATGAACTTCCCTCAAGAACTGCTTTCACGGTGTCACATAGATTTTGGATTCTTGTGTTTTTATTGTCATTCATTTCCAGGATGTTTTTAATTTCTTCTTTGATATTTTTTGTAACCCAATCATTGTTTAATAGCATGCTATTCAGCTTCCAAGTGCTTGAATTTTTTTATTGTTTTTATTGTAGTTTATTTCTAATATTATGCCATTGTGGTCTGAGAAGATGCTTCATCTAATTTCAATCTTCTTGAATTTGAAGAGATTTGCCTGTGTCCCAATATGTGGTCTATCTTTGAAAATTTCCTTTGTGCACTTGAGAAGAATGTATATTATCTGGCTTTGGGGTGACATGTTTTGAAGATGTCAATTAAGTCCATCTTATCTAGTGAGTCATTTATGATTGATGTTTCTTTTTTGATTTTTTTGTTTAGAGGATTTATCCAGTGGTGTCAATTTGGTATTACAGTCCCCTGCTATGACTGTTGCTGGCTATCTTACCTTGATATCTTCCAGAAGTTGTTTTTGTGTATATTGTTGCTCCTCCATTGTTTTCATATATGTTTACCAGAGTTAAATCCTCTTGTTGAATTGCTCCCTTTAGTTTTATGAAGTGGCCTTCCTTATCTTTCATTATGGCTTTCATTTTGAGGTCTAATTTGTCAGATATAAGTATTGCTATCCCAGCTTTTTTTTTTCCCTTTCCATTCACCTGAAAAAAATTTTTCATCCCTTCACTATCAGTCTGTGTGAGTCCTTTGCTCTAAGGTGGGTCTCTTGTAGACAGCAGATATATGGGTCATGTTTGCTTATCCATTCAGCTACCTATGTCTTCTGATTGGAACATTTTATCCATTTACATTTAAGGTTATTATTTATAGGTATTTATTTGTCAACATTTTTATTCTTTATGTCTATGTTCCTTCTTCCCTTCCTATTTCATCTTTTTACAGCAGTCCCTTTAGCATTTCTTGCATTGCTGGTTGGTGGTAATAAATTCCCTTAGCCCAGGGGTGGGCAAACTTTTTGACTGGAGGACCACAATGGGTTCTTAAACTGGACCGGAGGGCCGGAACAAAAGCATGGATGGAGTGTTTGTGTGAACTAATATAAATTCAAAGTAAACATCATTACATAAAAGGGTACGGTCTTTTTTTCTTTTTTTAGTTTTATTCATTTCAAACGGCCGTATCCGGCCCGCGGGCCATAGTTTGCCCACAGCTGTAGCCCCATTTTGTCTGTGAAGCTCTTGATTACACCTTCAATTTCTAATGGCCTTGCTGGGTATAGTATTCTTGAATTCAGTCCCTTGTTTTGCAACACTTTGTAGATTTCATTCCATTCCCTCTGGACTTATGTGTTTTTGTTGAGAAATCAGTTGATAGTCTAATAGGAGATCCCTTATAGGAAACTTTCTGTCTCTCTCTGGAAGACTTTAAGATTATTACTTTTTTGTTGGTATTTGCAAATTTAATTTTATGTATCTTGGTGTTGGCCTTGTGGGTTCATCTTGTCTGGGACTCTGTGAGCTTGTGGAACTTCTGTGATTTGTTTCTTCCCAATATCATTGATGTTTTCTGTCATTATTTCTTCAAATAGTTTTTCTAGTCCTTGCTCTGTTTCCTCTCCTTCTGACACCCCTATTATGTGGATGTTGTTTCATTTCATATTGTCCCAAAGCTTCCTTAGGCTCTCCTGTTTTTAAGTTGTTGTTGTTTTTTTTTCCCAGTTGCTGCTCTGCTTGGGTTGTTTTTCCTACCTTGTCTCCTAGCTCACTAATGCAGTCCTCAGCTTTTTCTAGGCTACTCTTGATGCTTTCTATTGAGTTCTTTATTGTAGCTATGTCATTCTTCATTCCTTCTTGGTTCTTCTTCATTTCCTCTTGATTCTTACACATGTTTTTGAATTCATCTTCCATCCTTTTTAGCATCCTTATAACAATTGCTCCAAATTCTTTCTCTGACATATTGCTTGCTTCCATTTCGTTTACTTCCTTTTCTGTGATTCCGCCTTTCTTTTCATGGGTGGAGGGGCTCTCAGCATGTCTGGTTATGTGGCCCACTGTCTATCACATTGACCAAAAGCCACAAAATATAATTCAACAAGACACGACAAAGAGGGAACAAAACACAAATGTATTCATGAAACCAATAATCCCAAATAAAGGTGACCACCAGAGAAAAGAGAATTAGGGTAAAGAAAAGAGCACAAAAATGATGTTGAGAAAAGGAGAAACGGCAAGATAGTAAAGAAAACAAAGGAAAAAAAGAAGGGGAAAGAAAGAGAAAAGAAAAAATATATACCTATATGGGGAGAAAACTCCACAAAAACAATAACTAAATGAAAAAAATGCAAACAACAAACCTCCAGAGAAGGAAAAAAAAAAGGAGGTTAGCTGAACCTGAAGAGGCAGAGCTTATGTCCAGAAGGTAAGGTAAAGAGATTGAATGAATGAGGGAATGTTCATGATTCAATATAGAGGGGATAGAAAGAGAATGAGTATATAAGAAGAAAAGTAAAAAAGTATCCAATTAGAAATAATAAATAATAATAATAATTTTAAAAATAATAATAGTAATTAAAAATATATATGCAAAAACATAAATGTGTGTAAATATGTAAATTTCCCCCTTTCTTTAATCTATCTATCTATATATTCATCTATTTTTCATAGAGTAGAGTAGGCAGCAAATAGGCCTAGGGACTCCACAGATGCACAAACCCGTGCACTGGGCCTCTAGTATATATATAAAAATTGTTCCCCTTTCTTTAATCTATCTATGTATATATTTATCTATTTTTGGAAAAGGAGAATAGAGAGCAGATAGGCCTGAGTTTGGTGAGTGAAACTAATAAAGCTACTAGTAGAAGAAGAGAACAAGTGAGGACAGGAGGAACAAAAGCATAAAATAAAATAAAAAAACAGCAACTATCAAACAAGCAACAACAAGAAGAAAGAAAATTGGCTAGTGAAGAAAGAGAAAAGATAATAGTGCATGAACTTGGAGCATGGGAGCTAAAATTAGATATATGAGTAAGCCAATAGAGACTTTCTGTCCATGGATTGCCTCTCCAGCTGTCTTTACTTCACCAATTCTGGGTAGATGTTATTCAATTCTATTGTTTCTTCTATCTGCTCCAGCGGTTCTCAACTTTGGCTGCACATTAGAATCACCTGGGAATCTTTTTAAAATCCTGATTTCTGGGCCTCATCTTCCAGAAATTCTGTTTCTTTGTTATGGGGTGAGGCCACAACATTAGTAACAAAGAAACAGAATTTCCGGAGGATGAGGCCCAGAAATCAAGGTTTTAAAAAAGATTCCCAGGTGATTCTAATGTGCAGCCAAGGTTGAGAACCTCTGATCTTCTCTGTGAGAAGGCGCCAGACAGGTCTGTCTATTCCACCGCCATTTTGTCTCCCCTACTACTGGAGATGGAGTGGGCGGCAGCATCAGCAGAAGACACTTTGAGCCTGACTCTGAGTTCCCAGGGAGTGTGTGTGCCTAACAGAGCTGTGGCCTGCTATTTATAGAGTGGATCCCAGCACCCAGGGCTGAGAACCCCGAGATTGTGGGTGGCACAGGGTGCAGGTGCATGGGCTGCGGTTTCCAGAGGCTGCAAGGCTCCTGCCACTCCCTTGGGCTCCCACTCACTCCCCACCTGCCCTGCCACATTCCTCAGAGAAGTTGTCACCAGCTGCCTTTCCCTCGACTCACAGGCCCCCTGGCACAGTCACTACTTTCTCCCTTACCCCCACCCTCCTGGTTCCCTTACTCTCCCTCTGCATGTTCCTAGTGGTCTCTTCCAAATGTAACAGGCGGCCAAGTCAGGAATTTTTTTAATGTTAGCATTATGGTATAAATACTAGTCCCACCACCACCCTGGCCATCACCACACTATTGTCCATGTTCATGAGTATTTTCTCTTTATTTCTCAATCCTTCCACCCTTCTATATAACTCCCCCTCAGGTGCAGTCAACATGCTCTCTGTCTATGAGTACTTCTCTTTAAATTCACAAAGTTCTATATATCTGAATTAAATAAGCATGTAAAAATATTTGATTCCCCCTTTAATATATGTCATTATTTTTATTTAAGTAACACTTTTAAATTATTTTTCTTTATCAAGAATATTTGCTGAACTACAAAGATGTATAAAAATTAACCTCTGATGTGAATGATATTAATGCTACTTTAGCAAAAATTAAAAGAAATAAAAGTGTCACCATTAATACTGATTTTACAGAAAGAAAATAAGATTGTAAGAGACTGTATGAACATCTGTACACTAACAACGTGGATAATCTAAATGAAATGAGTGGGTTTTAGAAATAATCAATTTAATCTGATTCATGAAAAAATAAAAATCTGAATATAATTTAATAGTAAGGAGGAATGAATCAGTCATTTAAGAATCTCCTAACAAGAAAAGTACAGGACCCAATGGCATAATTGGTGAAATCTGCCAAATATTAAAGAAAATTACCACCAGTCCTTCTCAAATTCTTCTGAAAACTTGAAGAGGAGGGATCACTTTCTCTCTTATTCTCTGAAGCTTGCCAGCAAAAAATAAAGACACTGCAAGAAGATAAAACTACATGTCAATATTCCTTGTGAATATTGATGCAAAATGCCAAGAAACCAAAAATATACTAGCCAACCAAAATTAGCAACATATTAAAATTAGTCTATATCATGACAAAGTGGGATTTATTTATGGAATACAAAACTGTTTAAACATGAAAATCAATGTAATATACAATAATAAAATGAAGGAATTTTAAAAAATGCATGAGGTCATCTCAATTGATGCATAATAATTATTAGACAAAATGCAACATCATTTCTTGATAGAAATACTAAATAACCAAGGAATTGTAGGAAATTCCCTCAAGATAGAAGGTAATATATGAAAAATGCATAGCTAACATTATATTCAATGGTGAAAGATTGAAAGTTTTCCCATAAGATCAGGAACCAGACAAGCATGCTTGCTCATACCACTTAGATTCAACATAGTATTGGATGTTCTAGCTGGAGTAGTAAGGCAAGAAAAATACATAAAAGGCATGCATATTTGAAAGAATAAGTAGTAATATTTATGTTCATATGTAACATGATCTTTTCATTTTGCTCCTAAATTTCTTTTATTTTTTAAATAGATTTTGAATTTTATTTCCATAACATTTTCAAAATTACATCCTCTGGTTACATTTTAATATTTTTAGATTAAACTTATTGGGGTAACAGGGAGTTTAATGAGTACAGAGTTTCTTTTGGAGAATGAGGTAAATGTTCTGGTAATGGATAGTTGCAATGATTGCACAGCATTGTGAATGTAACTTAATGTCACTGAATTGTACATGTAAAATAAAAATGACTAAATTTATTGTCCTGGCTGGTATTCTAAGTGGTTAGAGCAGGGGGTCCTCAAACTTTTTAAACAGGGCGCCAGTTCACTGTCCCTCAGACTGTTGGAGGGCCGGACTATAGTTTAAAAAAAAAACAAAAACTATGAACAAATTCCTATGCACACTGCACATATCTTATTTTGAAGTAAAAAAACAAAATGGGAACAAATACAATATTTGTATTTGCATGTGGCCTATGGGCCGTAGTTTGAGGACCCCTGGGTTAGAGGATTGGCACACACAACAAAGGCTTGCAGGTTCAATAACTCGCTAAGAGCCTGTACTTGGGTTACAGGATCAATCCTTGGCCTTAGTTCAGGAGCATGAAGTAGGCAACCAATTAATGTGTCTCACATGAATGTTTCTCTCTCACTTTTCCCCCTTCCTTTCCTTCCAATCTCTAAAAAAAAAAAAAAAAAAAAAAAAAAAAAAAAGGAAAAATATCCTCAGTTAAGGATTAATAAAAGACTAAAATTATAAATTTTATATGATGTACATTTGCCAATATAAAAGAAATCTTGATAGTATGGTTAAGAATCACTGAATATATGCCATGTCATATATTAAGAACTGTAATAAATTACCTCTACTTCCTAAAAAAATCTTACCTGTATTGAAAGACATGATAAATAACTGGAAAATTATAGTATGAGAGAATAATATATGTACTGTTTATTACTTACAAATAATCATTATTCAAAAAAATAAAACATGAATGTCCGATAAACATATTGAAGAAATGTACATTAAAATAACCATGAAATACCCATAACATTGGCAAAAATTAGAAGTCTGACAATAACAAGTGATGAGAAAAATACGAGGCAACAAGAACTCTTATATACTAACTATAGAAGTATAATATAATGCAAATATTTATTATTTGGCAAAATGCAACAATGAGGGGATGGATATAATGAGAGACTTCAATTGTATAAATGATGATTTCTTAAGTTGATGAGTCTAAACAAGGTTGATAATTTTATTATCTATGGTTTTTGTATGCCTGAAGTATTTTATTATTTGAATAAATAAAAATTAACTTATTTAAAAGGTAGTATGTGAAAATTTGGGTTTCGGTAATACCATGTCCTCTAATGTGACTGAGATTCAGATATGCAAACATAACTCCTCTTAGGGGAAAGAGGATATATCATTGAATCTCCACAGATGTAGTAGCAAATTCAGTTTTTAGAAGTAAAACCAGAACCAGTTTTTGGATCCTGGAAGTGTCTCTAGTAAGTTTTCATAATATTTTTTTTGCTATTTCCTTGACTGATTTATATCTAGCACTTGTACCATTAAGAATGTGACAAACCTGATGGTGTCTTGCATGAACCCTATTTGAAGAAATCAAGAATTATGCCACTCACTTTAGAGCTCTAAATCCCTGGAATGTATAGGCACTTGCTGTTTACAGATTCTCTAGGCCCTAAAGTTTGAATAACTTTTAATCACCTGCTACATCCAAATGCAAATATTTTAGCCAAATAACTTTTTTTTGTTGTTTTAAAAATTGCTAAGAAAATAGTTATTATCCTTGTATGACTTTAAGCTCTCCCAGGTTGTGAACTTTAATTTCTTGCTAGTTTTCCTGGTCCTTGACCTTTCAAACTCATCTGTAAACCACTAATATGCCAACTTTAGCAAGAAGAGATAAGGTTTCATGGCTCATTCTGTCCTTCAAGACTACTATTCAGACAAAATAAGATCTGAAATGTCCCCTTTTTATAATTAATGTCTTACTAAATAAAAATGTTTTAAGATCGTAATTATTTCTTTTAACTTTGAAAAGAACACTTAACATGAGATCTATTCACTTAACATATTTGTAAGTACAAATACAGCATTATTAATTATAGGCACAATGCTGTACAAACAATCTCTAGAACTTATTCACCTTGCATAACTGAATCTCTATACTCATTGAACTATAAGACCCCATTTTCCCCTCCGCTTAACCCCTAACAACCACCATTCCACTGTATGTTTCTATTAACTTGACAGTTTTAAATAACTCATGTAATGGGATCATTCATTATTTGTCCTTTGACTACCTGAGTTCATTTAGCATAATGTCCTCAATGTTCACCCATGTTGTCACATGTCAGGATTTTCTACTTTTCGTTTGTTGTTGTTGTTAACCCTCACCTGAGGATATTTTTCCATTGATTTTTTGAGAGAGTGGAAGGGAGGGGGAGAGACAGAGAAAGAGAAACATCAATGTGAGAGACACATCAACTGGTTGCCTCCAGCATGTGCCCCCACCAGGGTAAGGAATCGGGCCTGCAAACCAAGGTAGGTGCCTTTGACTGGAATTGAAGTCAGGAATCCTTCATTCTGCAGGCCGACACCCTATCCACTGAGCAAAACTGGCCAGGGCAGAATTTCCTACTTTTTAATAATATCACATACCACATTTTCTTTATCCATTCATCCTCTGATGGACATTTAGGTTGTTTCCATATATTGGCCATTGTAAATAATGCAATTAACATGGGAGTGAAAATATTTCTTCAAGATCATGATTTCAAACTTTTAATTTTTTTTCTTAAAGTTGTTAATGTTGACATTAGTGAGGGAGTCCCCTCTAACCCCCCTTTGCCCGCCTCTATCCACCCTCACCTTCCCCTCCCTTGGCCTTCCTCAAACTATTGTCTGTATTTATGGGATATGCATATATGTACTTTAGCTAATCCCTTTACCATATCCAGAAGTGGGATTGCTGGATCATATGTTGGGAAAAATGAATATCCACATGTAAAATAATGAAATTGGATCCTTATATTACGCCATAAACAAAAATCTTAATAAAATATTAAAAATCTTAATAAAATAATAAAAATCTAAATAAAATATCAACTCAATCTTAATAAAATATTTAAATTTAAACCTGATATTATAAAACTCCTAGGCTAAAATGCAGAGAAAATTGTTCATGTCATTGATTTCTTGAATATGAGAGTGAAAGCACAAATAACAAAAACAAAAATAAGTGGGCCAAAACCAACCTGTTGCTTCTGCACAGCTAAGTAAATAATCAGCAGAGTGAAAAGGCATCTCATGGAATGGAGCCAAACATTTTTATACCATATATCTGATGATGTTAATATCTAATATATATATATATACTAGAGGCCCAGTGCACAAAAATTTGTGCACTCGGGGGGTCCCTCAGCCCAGCCTGTGCCCTCTCACAGTCTGGGACCCCTCAGGGGATGACCAGCTGCTGGCTTAGGCCTCCTCCCCAGGGGATTGGGCCTAAGCTGGCAGTCAGACATCCCTCTGGCAGTCCGGGAGCCCTCGGGGGATGTCCACTTGCCAGTGGGGAGCAGGCCTAAGCCATCAGTGAGACATCCTTAGTGCTGCCGTGGAGGCGAGAGAGGCTCCCACCACCGCTACTGCGCTAGCCATCCATGAGCCCAGCTTCTGGCTGAGCGGCACTCCCCCTGCGGGAGCATACTGACTACCAGGGGACAGCTCCTGCATTGAGCATCTGCCCCATGGTGGTCAGTGCATGTCGTAGCAACTGGTTGTTCTGCTGGTCTGTCAATCTGCATATTAGCCTTTTATTATATAGGATAATGTCTTATTATGGGCAAGGCCTCTAATTCAATTTTTTTTAGGTAGTTAAAGGGAGGGGCAGAATTTTCACTTGAGCCTGAAGCTAAAATTGCCCTTAGCTCAAAAATCTGCATACCACTGAGACACATCTTGGTGAGGCTCATTCTGAACCCATACACTGTTCTATTATGTGTATAAGTATTGGGATCCATCTTATCTCTTTAGTGAAAGGAACCTTTTGTTATGTTACAAAGACAAACTTTATCTCATGAGTTGTGTTTTGGCTTCAAGCCTGCAAGTATTCATGCAGCAACTTCAGCGCTTCTGTTCAATATTTACATGGCATATCTTTTATTTTCTCTAAATCTTTCTAGGTTTTTATGTATTAGATAAGAATAGCCCATGGACAGAGACAGTAGTCTGGCTAAGGCCTGGAAGGGGTGGGTGCAGGGTGGAGGAGATCAATGGGGGGAAAAAAACTGAAACAAAGGGACATCTGTAATACTTTCAACAATAAAGATACATTTTAAATAAAGAAAAATATCTTAGTTGAAAAGAGTTTTATGTGAAATAATATAATTGCTCTACACTGTACTTTATATTCTCAATTCCTCTCAAAGAGATATTAATTGACCCTATGTCACTTAATATTAATTGGACCCCATGTTCAATGACTGCAGGATTGACTTCCACCACACCGACCCAGCACTGACTGCCATGGGGCTGCGATCAGACCCTGCTTTTTTCTCCTGGTCTGTTCCAGACCGAGGGTTCCATCTCTGTGAAACCCGGGTCAGTCTTTGCATCGGGCAAGTGGAATCGCTGAGGCCTATTTGAGAGTTGCCAAGGCTGGGAGCATGATCTCAGAATAGTTAAAAACACATTCGTGAAGTGATGCTAGGGGTTCTCATTAAAAAGCCCACACGTGTCTGTGCTGCACCAACAGGGTTGCTTTAACACAGATGCCTCCATCCGCAAGCCCACCGGCTCCAGGAGCAGGCGGGAGGTTGAAAGTGGCCATGGGTAGACGAGGCCCGTGCCAGGCGACTTGGCAGGTGTCAGCGGCTTGGCTGTCTGAGCCCCAAGCGCGGGGAGACAGGCTCTGACGTCACCACCGCGCGGAGGATTTGACAGCAGCGGCTTCAGAGCTTGTTGCTATTTTGTTTTATTTATATCTCCTTTTCCCTTTAAATCTCCAGGTTGCCTTTGTTGGAGAGAGGAGCAGCCTTTGCAGCCTCCTCGGTGGAGAGCAGGCCTTCGATCTGGGTTCACACGCAGCGAGACAGACTCCTGTTTAGAAACACGTGTGGGTCTTGCATTATTTGCTCTGTTACCCAAAAAGATGGTTTTAGATTCTGGCACGTAAATATGTTTCCTGCTTATCCAGGATGGCAGGCAGAGCGCAGCCACAGGCATAGCCACAGTTCTTCACTCCTTCACAGGGCGGCGGTGCAGGCGCTTCACGCAGGGAGGGGGACGGAGAGCAGGTGGGGCAGCCCTGCTTTTCCCAGACCTTCTGTCTCAGTCCCCATCTTCCTGCTCCGGGTTTGTAGGATCTTCCTTTTGAGGCGGATTCAGGGGTCTGGGGGGACATGTTTATCACACGCTGTTTTCCTTGTGGGTGGTCAACAGGGGGGTGTTCTTGAATCAGGCTTCCTTCGGCATTGCAGTGGGGAGCGGGGGGAGACAGCATGAAGGTGCAAACACAACCTGTGGGGACTTCTCGCTGAGCGCCTTCTGTATACCTTCTGTATACCTGGTGGGCGTCTCCCCTCAGAAAGGGCGCTCCCCTGCGTCTGTGACCAGTAGGTGTGTGTGTGTGTTGTGGGGTGTGGGGGAGGAGGATGAGGCTGGTTGGCTGCTGCAGTGTCCTCATAGCCAGTGTCAGCGGGCAGGGCAGAGTACCTGGGACCCTGGATTCCCTCTGGGGTTTGCAGAATCTCCCCCTCCCTTTGTTCTCCCATTCTCCGCGGAGGAGGTAGCTGTTGGCAGACAGCAGGGTGGATGGATCCGCCATCAGACCTACCGCCGGATCTCCAGGGAGGTTTCTGACCCTTCTGTGTCCCCCGCTCACCTGAAGCCCCTAAAATAGTCGGGGTTCCGGCTCCCGTGAGCTCATGGAGGTGGGCCCTTGGTCATCGGTTTTTATTTTTTTACTACATTGTTTCCGTGTGCAGTGATCACTCTTCATCTGGAGCAGGGCGGGCTCAAGTGACCTTGTGGAGTGTCTAGGGCAGGGAAGCAGCGCAGTGCCATGGTTGTCAGTGCCTGCAGCTCCGGACAACCCCACTTGGTTTTAAACTCAAACCCACCTTGGATAGGCCTTCAAGGTCTTTTTTCCTTCGGTCTGCTCACATTCAGTGCTGGCAGCGCTGGTCCCTTGGTGCCCGGCCTGTCCTCTTAAGATTCAACCTGCAGAACTACTAAGGGAGCCAGTCCAAGGGAGGGGAAGCAGCCTCAGTGCCGATCGCAATCACGGGGCACAGGCAAGGCGGCACACAGGCCTGAGGTGCCACCTTGCCTGTGCCCAGGCTCTCCTATGGTAATGCAGCTCTCTCTCCCTCCGATTGCCCTGCAGCCGGTACCCCTGGCCCCCGGGGTTCTGGCGGTGCCGCCTGGCCTGCCCCTGGCTCTCTCTGCCCCCAATCGCCATGGCGATCACGGGGGTAGCAGGCCAGCCAGCACCCACGGCCCTGGGGGATCCAGAGGTGCTGGCTGGCCTTCGCTGTGGCTCTCTCTCCCCCGACCACCATGGCGATCACCGGGAAGCAGGCCAGCCGGGGCTCTCTGTCTCCAATCGCCATGGCGTTCACAGGGAAGCAAGCCAGCTGACATCCCCGGCCTAGGGAGGCCCGGGGTGCCAGCTGGCCTTCACCGGGGCTCTCTCTGCCCCCAATCCACAATGCAATCAGGGATCACCACTGCCTTTGCCCGCCCCCTACCTCTTGCCTGCCGCCTGGGTTTCCGATCCCTTTCGCCTCCCAGGATTGTGGCTACCATGCAAATTAACCACCATCTTTGTTGGCGGTTAACCGCCATCTTGGCTGGCAGCTAATTTGCATATCACCCTGATTAGCCAATGGGAAGGGTAGCTACGCCAATTACCATGTTTCTCTTTTATTAGATTAGATATATAATATCATAACACCAAAACACAAACAAAAATTTGGCAGAGTACCTGAACAGACATTTTCTCAAAGAGGACATGCAGATGTCCGACAGGCAAATAAAAGTATGTTTAATATCATTAACCATCAGGAAAATTCAAATCAAAACTACAATTAGATATCACCACGCACCTGTTAAGATAACTATTTTTTAAAAAAGATGAAAAGTGTTGGCAACGGTGTGGAAAATTTAGAACTCTTGTACACTGTTGGAAGAAATGTAAAATGGTGAAGCTATTATGTAAAACAGTGTGGTGTTCCTTAAAACTAAAAATATGATTACTAAATGATATAACAAAAGGCACTTAAATCTTTAAATATATTCAAAATACTGATTTGTAGGCAGAGAATGAATTTGAAAAATTTCAAAATTGTTCATTCACATTCAATATCCTGGATAACTAATAAAGGGAAGTTGAAGGAATTGGCTAAAGAATATTTATGCATAACCTATGGATACAGATAAAAATGTAGTGAAAACCAAGGGAGGTGGGGCAGGGGCTAGAGGAGGTAGGTAAGAGGGGTAAAGGGAGTCATCTATAATAGTGTCAACAATAAGTGTCAGGAGTGCCAAATTTATAAATACTACTTTCCTTAAAAAGTTCTGTTCTTGGGTGGAAGGTAATGCTTGAGGTTAGATGTCCTAACATTCCCCTAATACTAGGACCAGAAGCAGGAACAGAAAAGTATCCTATCTAATAATGGACAAACATGGTAATTAACCATAACTTCGCTACCCTTCCCATTGGCTAATCAGCGAGATATGCAAATTAACTGCCAACCAAGATGGCGGCTGGCAGCCAGGCAGCTGAAGCAAACAGGAGGCTTGCTTGCTCCAGTGAAGGAGGAAGCCAACGTTACCTGCCTGCCGCCGCCCAGCTCTGAGCTGCACTCTAAGAAAAAATGTTGCAAATACAGAAGCTAAACAATCCCCAGAAACCTGCTTTTAGCCAGCCGGGATCTCAGAGCTGGAGTCGCAACAAAGTTTCAAATACAGAAGGCAAACAAACACAGATATCTGCTTTCAGCAGCAGAGGTCTCAGAGCTGGAGCAGGCTCTCAGCTCCAGTGACAGCCATAGAAGGTAAATAAATCCCAGAATAAAAAAAGAAAAGAAAAAAAAGGAGAGGTTGGGAGCTTCAGTTACCCACCAGCCTGAAAATAGCCCTCAGCCCCTCACCCAGACTGGCCAGGCACCCCAGTGGGGACCCCCACCCTGGAGG
The DNA here is from genome assembly GCA_036010255.1 of Myotis pilosus. Lineage (NCBI taxonomy): Eukaryota > Metazoa > Chordata > Mammalia > Chiroptera > Vespertilionidae > Myotis > Myotis pilosus. The sequence continues at coordinate 4,145,336 of JASKON010000009.1, read as the reverse complement.
GGGTGTGACCAGCTGCAAACAGCCATCATCCCCTCACCCAGACTGGCCAGGCACCCCAGTGGGGACCCCCACCCTGATCCAGGGCACCCTTCAGGGCAAACCAGCCGGCCCCCACAAGTGCACCAGGCCTCTATCCTATATAGTAAAAGGGTAATATGCCTCCCAGCACCAGGATCAGCAGAGCAGCGAGGCCTCCCAAACCCAGGATCAGCGGGGCCTCAAGGCCTCACTGCCCCAGGATCAGCAGAGCTGCAGAGCCTCCCAGCACCAGGATCAGTGGAGCAGTGAGGCCTCCCAGCACTGGGATCAGCAGAGCAGCGAGGTCTCCTGGCCCCTGGAGCAGCATGACAGGGTGCAGCGCCCAAACCCCCTGATTGCCCTGCGGCTCTGTGTGTGACAGGGGGCGGAGCCACAACCTCCCTATCCGCCCTGCTCTGTTCTTGACAGGGGAAGGCGCCCCAACCCCCTGATCAGCCCTGCTCTGTGCTTGATAGCAGGAAGCTCCCCAACCCCCTGATCGGCCCTGCTCTGTGGGTGACAGGGGGCGGTGCCCCAACTCCCCTATCGGCCCTACTCTGTGTGTGATAGGGGGGAGCTCCTCAACCCCCTGATCAGCCCTGCTCTGTGCATGACAGGGGGGAGCTCCCCAACCTCGTGATCAGCCCTATTCTGTGTGTGACAGGGTATGGAGCCCCAACCTCCCTGATGGGCCCTGCTCTGTGCGTGATAAGGGGCAGCGCCCCAACCCCCTGTTCGGCCGGCTCTGTATGTGATGGGTGGCACCACAACCCCCTGATCCGCCCTGCTCTGTGGCACCGCAACCTCCCCATTGAGCCTGCTTTGAGTGTGACAGGGGGCGGTGCCCCAACCCCCCAATCGGCTCTGCTCTGAGCCCGACCAAGGGCTGTGGGGCAGGCACCTAGGGATTGGGCCTGCCCTCTGCCACCCGGGAGCAGGCCTAAGCCAGCAGGTCATTATCTCCCGAGGGGTTCCAGACTATGAGAGGGTACAAGTGGGGCTGAAGGATATCCCCCCCCTCCGACCAGTGCACAAATTTTTGTGCACCGGGCCTCTAGTCCTATATAATAATAGAGGAATATGCAAATTAGCTGGGATGCTATAACATCATGACCGAACAACAGGGACCTGAGGCTGCATGGCACCTGGCCAGGGCAAGGGACCTCAGGCCACATCCCCCACCCAGCAGCGCTTGAGGGGGAAACCTCAGGCCACACCCCTCACCCGGTGGGGTTTGACAGGGCCTCAGGCTGTGCCCCCCCCCCAAGTGCTGGGCCAGGGGACCTTAGGCCTCATGCCCACCTGGCAGGGCTTGATAGGGAACCTCAGGCCATGCTTCCCACCCCAGCACCAGGCCAGGGGACCTGAGACTTGGCCCCCCACCCAGTGCCAGGCCAGGAGACCTGATGCTGCACCCCCCGCCCAGAGGGGCTTGACAGGGGTAGGGTCAGCCAGGTCTGGGTCTCACCCAATGAGAGTGGAGCCGTCCGAGTCTGGGTCTCCTGCATTTTCGAAGTGCATGAGGGTGGTGGGCAGGGACTTGACTCTAGGTCCCACGACATGCCCCAGACTCTGACAGGAGGGAGATTTTCATATACATTTTACTAATTTTCTTTCATCTCTGACACTTCTATTATAAAGGAAAGGGCAAGTAGCAATATTAAAATATTTTCTCTAATTAATTTCCTTTTTTTAAATATATTTTATTGATTTTTACAGAGAGGAAGGGAGAGGCATAGAGAGTTAGAAACATTAATGAGAGAGAAACATCGATTCAGCTGCCTCCTGCACACTCCCTACTGGGGATGTGCCCACAACCAAGGTACATGCCCTTGACCAGAATCGAACCCAGGACCTCTGAGTCTGCAGGCTGATGCTCTATCCACTGAGCCAAACCGGTTAGGGCTCTAATTAATTTCCTTTTAATGTGCATGCATTTCGTGCACCAGGCCACTAGTTAGTCAATAATTCAGTGGTGAAACTCCGGTGAAAATCAAATGTATGGGGACATCAAATCAGAGTTGGGTGAGGATAGCAAAACTAACCATAACATTGTTTGAAAGGTTTAGCACAGACAGCAGTTTGTTTACTAAATTCTGTTCTATATTGAAATTAAGGCTTTCTTTCTATACTGGACTGATAAGCTACATGAGTACAGATATGATATGCATTGTATTCACCATTCATTTTTCCAGTACCTCATACATTGCTTAGTGTATAGTAGTCACTTAATAAATATTTGTTGAATAAGTGAATTAATATTTATTTGATGCTGACTACTTCATTAATTCATTTTCACTATTTAGAATTATGAAAAAAGTGCTATCTCTCAAAAATCCTTCATCTTCATACTGGGGCTCAAACCATAGCATTTAATCATGTACTTTAAGGACATGTTTTCAGATATTTAAAAAATTTACATCTTTTATGCCATTAGAATGTGAAGGGTTTTCAGGCCCACAAAACTTGCTAAGTTGTTAAGGTCATTTCTTTTTTTAATAGTTCCTCCAGTGAGATATGAAACAAATATCATTTCAATATAGTAACATGTACATGGATGTTATGAGGTTTTGGATTTAGATTCCAGTTTTCCATGAACTACCTGTATTTCTTTAAGAAAGCTATATGAAGCCAAAACCAGTTTGGCTCAGTGGATAGAGCTTCGGCCTGCGGACTGAAAGGTCCCAGGTTCGATTCCGGTCAAGGGCATGTATCTGGGTTGCAGGCACATCCCCAGTAGGAGATGTGCAGGAGGCAGCTGATCGATGTTTCTCTCTCATCGATGTTTCTAACTCTCTATTTCTCTTCCTTCCTCTCTGTACAAAATCAATAAAATATATTAAAAAAAAAGAAAGCTATATGAAGAATTCACATCTCACTGATAAAATGAAGGAGTTGAGCTAGAGTATCTTTCAGAATCGTTTCAGCACAATCAATGTCTAAATCATTGAGGAAGTGACATGTTGCAAGTATTAAAAAATAACTTTAAATATTTCTGATGAATATTAATAATTATAATAATAACAGTACAATATTTATGTAGCACTTATTATATGCTAAATGTTTCATATAGATTATGTTAGATGCTCTTATAAATTTTTCATTTAAGTATATTTTGATTCAAAATTATAAGACTGTAAAATAATATATATTTTTTTTGTGATTAACACATGTTCACCTTAGAAAAATAACAAAATTTTAAAATACCCAAAGCAAAACATTGATAAATTTTGAGTGTATGTTTTTCTTTTTTCTTTTTTTGTCTGAATTCTTTTTTTTTCCTTTTTATTAAATTTATTGGGGGTGACACTGATTAACACAATTATACAGGATTTAGGTACATAATTCTACAACACATCATCTGTACACTGTATTATGTCTTCACCACCCCAAATTAAGTCTCCATCCATCACCATTTATCCCTCCTATACGCTCCTCCACCTCCCAGTATCCCCACTTCCCCGCCAATAACCACTCTATTGTCCTTGTCCATGAGGTTTTTTTTCTCCTTTTTTCCCTCTTTTTGCTCTAACCTTCTACCCTCTCCAACTTGACCCCACAGACATCTGATAGCCTATTTTCTGTCTATGAGTCTATCCTTATTTTCCTTGTTAGTTTATTTTGTTTATTAGATTCTACAATGAGTGAAATCATATACTTGTCATTCTTTGACTAGCTTATTTCACTCAACATAATGTTCTCTAGGTCCATAGGACATACATATGGCCAATAGACATATGAAAACATGCTCAACATCACAAATCTTCAGAGGTATGCAAAGCAAACAACAATGATATATCATCTCATACTTGTCAGAATGGCTATTATCATTAACAAACAAGTGTTGGCAAGAATGTGGAGAAACAGGAACCCTGATACACTGTTGGTGAAAATTCAGATTGGTGCAGCCACTGTGGAAAGCTGTATGGAGTTACCTCAAAAAAAAAAAAAAAAAAAAAAAAAAAAAGGAAAAAGAAACTGCCTTTTGACCCAGAAATTCTACTTCTGGGAACTTATCCAAAGAAAAATGAAACACTAATTGAAAAGAATATATGCACTCCTATGTTCATTGCAACATTATTTACAATAACTAAGATTTGGAAGCAGCCCAAGTGTCCATCAGTAGATGAGTGGATAAAAAGAGTTGTGCTACATTTACACAATGGAATATTATTCAGCTGTAAAAAAGATGGTGTATATCCTTCAAATACCTGTGTGCATGTGTATATATGTGAATTTGTATTCGTATACCACAACATTTGAATTATATTGAGATTTTGTTTTTCAATTATGCACTCAACATAAAGTGAACTTTTTCCTACAATATGATTTCATTAAATTATATAGCTTCCCATGATTTAGTCAACCCCTCATTGATGGACATGTTGTTGGTTGCTTTCAATTTTGTGTTATAACATTTCTGCATTTATAACTTTATAAATGGATTCTTTGAATTGGTAGGTAAAAGTTTATGCACATTTTTAAGACTTTGAGTACATATTGCCAAATATCTCTTCAGAAAGATTTTACAAAATTACAATATCACCAGTAGCAGGACTTCTATTTTACTTTTTCTAACTGATTCCGAATATTTGTGTATAAACTGCCAAACTTATAAGAGAAACCAATGATATTTCATTTTATCTTGCAATCTTAGATTTTTGTACTTTAAAAAATTATTCTTTTGTGAAATGCTTATTTATGATCTTAGCTCATCTTTTGAAAAACCAAATGTAGGTCTTTATTTAACTTGCTTGTAAAAACTTTTTATTAAGGGTATTAACTCTTTACTTATATGCTGCAAATATTTTTCCAGTCTATTATTTGTTTTTGTTTATGCTGTTACCAATTCCATTAATCAGTTTCCACTTTTTGTTTTATTTTCTGTTGGACATTTATTTATTTATTGGAGTGTCATTAGTTAATAATATTAAATAGGTTTCCATTGTACAATTCTATGATACATCATCTGTATAGTGCATTGTGATCACCACTTAAGTCAAATCTTCTTTCCTCATTATATATGAAAAGATACTCAAATTCACTAGCTATTAGGGAAATGCAAGTCAAAGCTACAATGAGATACCACCTCACACCTTTTATACTGGCTCCTAGAGGCCCGATGAATGAAATTCGTGCAAGAGTAGGCCTTCCTTCCCCTGGCTGCCAGCACCAGCTTCCCTGGGTGAACCCAGGCTTCACCCACATCCCTGGCTTGGTCCAGAAGACCACCTGGAAGGATGTACCATCTAATTAGCATATTATACTTTTATTATTATAGATTATCAATAAGACAAGTAATAACAAATATTTGAGAGGTTATGGAGAAAAAGGACCCCTCATTCACTGCTGGTGGGAATGTAAGCTGGTACAGCCTCTATGAAAAACTGTATGGAGGTTCCTTGACAATTTAAGAATAGAATTACCATATGACCCAGCAATCCCTCTTCTTGGTATCTTCCCCCAAAATTTGAAAACATTCATTCACAACGATATATGCATCCCTATGTTCATTGTAGCACTATTCACTGTGACTGAGACATGGAAACAACTGAAATAAGGCAGACAGAAAAGTTAAGAGCTATATAATTTCACTCATATGTGGGATATAAAATTTAAAGCCACAAATGAGCAAACAAGACAAATAAACTAAAACTCATAGACACAAACAAATAGTATGATGCTACCAGAGGGAAAGGAAATTGGGGCGTGATACAGGACAAAGGGAGACAAATATATGGTGATGGAAGATGATTTTGTTACCATAGAGAGTCAGTTGGAGTGCAGGCAGCCAGCAGAAGTTTGAGCACAGCCTGGCTGGCCACTTCTGAGGGGTGGGGTATGCAGGGACTACACAGAGGATGTGGGTGTTCTGGGATTCAACCATCTTCATGGCTGTGCAGGTGCCATGTCCAGCATGGGGAGGCATGCTGAGGGCTGCAGCATCTCTATGGTTCCTAACTGGTGGGCCCCGGAGCAACACACCCACCACTGACTCTGATACTATATACTTTTAGGTAGTGCTGGGGAGTATCTCCCATTGGCCAAGATGGCACAGAGGGAGGCTCTTACAATGAGCATGCCAAAAGCTATAAAGATGAATTGAGGGGCCCAAGAGCTTCCAAAATCTACCAAGATAATTGATAGAAAAAAAGACCCTCCCAATCCTCAATCCTCGTAAGAACCAAAGCTTTAGCAGAAAGGAGGTATGGTCTTTAAGAAGGGAGTCCACCATTTTCCCAGGTCAGGGCACCTGAAAAAACCTCTTTCCTTTTGTACCAGCACCTGCCTCATGAGTTTGATTTTCTCGAGGCAGCAACTGAACCTGTGTTTTCAGTTACAATTTGATTTTTGGTGGAAGACACACAATACAATATACAGGTCATGTATCATACAAATATCACTCTTAAAACCTATCTAATCTTATCAACCAATGTCATCAAGATAAATTTAATTAAAATTGATTAAAAATGAAGCAAATTTACCTTCTAAAAATTGCAATTCATTTTTTATTTTTAGTTGACTCAGTAAATATTAACAAAATATACATCATATGATCAATCTTAGCAGAGCTCTCAATTTTAAATATATATTTTTAACTTCAAAACTTATTTGCCAATTTTTAACTTTGTAGAAGAGTGGTAAATACTTTTACTGTATGTGTAATTAAATGATATGCCATCTACTGGCAAGCTTTCCAATATATCATATGTACACATTTAAATAGCAACTATTTTTGAGATTATGCTAGAAGAACATATTGCTTGATTATATGTTATTTAGACCAATGCCATCTGAAATTGCTTTTAGTCATTTTGTAATTTTGGATTTTGTATATTATGCACAGTTTGAAACAGAGTATTTCAATTTGGGAATGACACATTTTTTTCTTAAGATGCGTAGAACTGGGGTCTAAGAATCATATAACCCCAACTCTGCTGTAATGGTTTTTCTAGCTTGGCTTACAATAAGATTTCTATAATCACTGAACTTACTGTACAGGTCACTGCAGAGCAAAGGTCTACAAAAGAAAATTCAATTTGTAATTTCTCCCTGTTCTCATAGCAACATGACATTTTTTCTTATGTTTTCACTTGCGCATGGAGGCAAAAGATCTAGACTTAACCTCCTATGTAAAAGACACTGAGTTTTTTCTCAGTTACTAATGCCTTGCTTTACTAATTCCCCTCCTACTCCCTCAAAAGTCAAAGAAGCATTTCATTACACCCACAATCACCAGCATAATTCTATCAGCAATTTAAACTTAAGCTCTCTCCAGGGGTTATATTTTACTAATGGACACCTTTGCAATTTCAGCTTAGAAGTTTGACTCAGAAGTTGGAGGAAACATTACTTTTAAGTAAAAGAGAATTTTACATGTAATAGCAGTTCAAAGTTAACCATTCAATTTTATGATTCAGGTTAGATCAACTAAAAGCTAGTTCAATGAACTCTCCTAAAAGGTCTTCCATGAAAGATCTGCATATACACTTTTTATTACACATGTTATGCTTTTAACCTTTTAATATAATATCTAATCAATATTAAGAACCATTGACTTACTTTAAAGTCTTCAGGTTTCTTTTTCCTTAGTAAGAACTAGTCACCCTTGTCCAAATATTATTGATAGATAAAAGTTAGAGATTGTGGTTATTGTTTCTTATGATCCACATGCCAAAAATGTATTATTCTTATATAAATATATAGTATTACTATTTATTTTTCTCAAATATGAATACCACAGATTAAATCTAGAATTAGATCATTGTCTCTAGTGTTACCAATATTTTCTCTTTATACATGAATGACATTTTATGAAAAGTATAAAAGCCTGAAGGCATCTTAGAAATAGTGTACTTTACTTCAGAAGCATAGAGGCAATCATGTTATTAAATAAAATTAACCCTATCCTCCAATCTCCTAAAATTATCCTAAAGAAATTTTCCACTGAGGGAAATTAGTATCATGTTTTTAATAAAAATCTCTACCTACCATTATTGTGAGTAATAATGAATCATAAGCGTTTCTTCTCTCATCCTTTGACTTCTTATTTTTATCTATAGATCCATATTTACAAATGCTTTCTGAATGTCTATTGGTATTTTAAACTTAACAAATAAAAAATGGAATTCATCTTTTCTTCACACTTTATCTCTTCCTGTATCTCCAAACTTTATTAAGGGCAATGCCACTTTCATAAGTATCCAGTCACCATATACTCATTACTAACGTCTTCAGATTTAAATAGTTTTCAAATTCACTTGAGCTTGCCTTTGAAATCTTTCTTTTATATCTTTTCCTTTCCTTAAATGTGCACTAATATTATCATAGTCTAGGTCCTGGCAATTTGTCACCTGGACACAATTTCTCACAATGGCCACAACTATTTTCATACTGTTAACTTCTTTCCACTTCAATATAATGTTCGCATTGTATACATTAACAAACTATCTAAAATATGACTCTAATTTTTATTATAATAATATTCAAGGTTCTTTATTACCTAGAATAAAAAGCCCCAAACTCCTTACAACAGTATTGAAAGTCCTCCATAATCTGTTCCTTACTTACTTTTTATCTCCCTCTGTCTATATTATCTTTTCTAAACTGCCACATGTCTTAGACAGTCAAGCTATATGACACCCTGCACCAAACCAAATAGCATATCCTTTGTGAAGCCTTACCCAAGCCCTTCATCACAGAACCTCTGCGTTACGTTTTGATTCTTTCCTATTTATATTCTCATAGCATTTTGTACTTTTGATAACATATTGTAGTTTAAGAAGTTCTTTTTGATCATAGACACAATGAACTCAATCACTGTCTAGTTTCTGTTAAATATTGCTTGAGACTTTTGATATTCAAGACAGTCTAAATTTCTAAAATACACATTAAAGATCTAGTCCTTTAGGATTTAGAAGCTCTATTCTTATACTAAGGTAGAGACCAAACTAGCTAGTTATTCAGACTAAAGTATTTAAAGTCCAGCCCTAGCTGGTTTGGCTCAGTAGATAGAGTGTTGGCTTGTGGACTGAAGGGTCCCAGGTTCAATTCCAGCCAAGGGCACATGCTCAGGTTGCGGGTTCAATCCCCAATAGAGGATGTGCAGGAGGAAGCCGATCAATGATTCTTTCTCATCATTGATATTTCTATTTCTCCCTCCCTTTTCCCTTCCTTTCTGAAATCAATAAAGATATATTTTAAAAAATAAAATCCTTAAAAACATCTTTACAGAACTATCTTTGAATATTTTATTGTGAGTCCTATATAATAAAGTAATATGAAAAGGTTTTTACATTCTTAAATATAGCACTTGTCACCATCTTCTTCGTAGTATGACAGTTTGTGATTATTTTTTTTACTAGTTTATAAACTGGTAGGAAGAGACTATATCTTCATGTTATCATGTACCACATTGCTCTTCATATAGAAAGGTGTTATATAACTGTGTCCCCTTGAATTTAAGGTTAATATTGACTAATCTTAAACCACATCAGATATTATTTCTCAAATATGCACTTATTCATATTCAATATTTGAGTCACCCATCTATCAGTAAAGAAGTGAACACAAGAAAAACAGTGTTAATCCAAATTGGAAAGATGGTTAGATCTCTCGGTACTTTGGATTACCCAGCCATGCATGCCCTCCTATTATAAAATGAAGCATTTGGAGCCACATTTATAGTTGTATTCTATTATTGTCCCATAAAGTAAGTCTGTCCATCCACAATTTAAAATTTTAGGAAGAATTAATATTTTATTCCTCAAAAATAATAAATATTTCCTAAATTGAATCACTTATTCATTCCATGGCTGTTTTCTAAAATGTGTCAGCATTTTTCTTACCTGTTCTAGAAAAATATATGTTTTGCTCTTTTTATATTATGGAGAAACTCAGAACAAGGGCTATTGGCATACAATATGAGAAAAATGATTTATATTCATAGTCTCATGATGAAATCATTGATAATATATATTAGTTTCTTCTAAATATTCAAACAGCAGTAATATAAGCTTATCTCAATTGTGTCCACATGAATACATACACAACCATATAGCAGGAGCACCAATATTCTAAAACTTATTTATCCTTAGGGCACCCTATGCTCACTGTTTCTATTAAAATATACTGGTGAAAAATTAAACTTGAAAATTCATAAGAAAAAAAGTGACAAGATGCTAGAAATAAAACATAAATAAGAGTTTGATTTAAAATCAAAGTCAATTGTGTCTTTAAATAAAACCAGAATTTGTAGTACAACTTAACATTCTGCACCTCAATCTATCCTATCTAATAAAAGAGAAACATGGTAATTGTCGTACAACCGTTACCCTTCCCATTGGCTAATCAGGGTGATATGCAAATTAACTGCCAGCCAAGATGGCGGCCGGCAGTCAGGCAGCTTGAAACTAACATGAGGCTTGCTTGCTTCAGTGACGGAGGACTCCATCGATCCCCACCTGCCACTGAGCGGGCAGTTTGAAACATTTTAACAAATATAGAAGCTAAAAAAAACCACCCAGAAACCAGCTTTCAGCGAGCTGGGATCTCAGAGCTGTAGTGAGAGCTGGAGTTATACATTGTTGCGATTAAAGGACCGAAACAAAGCAGATACCTACTTGCAGCAGTGGAGGCCTAAGAGCTGGAGCCTCAGAGCTAAAGCTGGCCCAGAATTAAAAAAAGAAAAGAAAAAAGGAGCGGTTGGGAGCTTCTGTCACCTGCCAGCCTGAAAACAGCCCTCACCCAGCCTGGCCAGGAACCCCAGTGAGGACCCCCACCCTGAAGGGTGTGTGACCAGCTGCAAACAGCCCTCAGCCCCTCACTCAGGCTGGCCAGGCACCCCAGTGGGGTCCCCCACCCTGAAGGGTGTGTGACCAGCTGCAAACAGCCATCATCCCCTCACCCAGGCTGGCCAGGCACCCCAGTGGGGACCCCCACCCTGATCCAGGACACCCTTCAGGGCAAACCAGCCAGCCCCACCCATGCACCAGGCCTCTATCCTATATAGTAAAAGGGTAATATGCCTCCTGGCACCGGGATCAGCATGATAGGGGGCAGTGCCCAAACCCCCTGATCGCCCTGCGGCTCTGTGTGTGACTGGGGGTGGGGCCACAACCTCCCTATCCGCCCTGCTCTGTTCTTGACAGGGTGTGGCGGCCCAACCCCCTGATCTGCCCTGCTCGGTGTGTGACAGGGTGAGGCGCCACAACCCCCCCCCCCCACGGGCCCTGCTCTGTGTGTGATGGGGTAGAGCCATAACCTCCCCATCGGCCCTGCCCTGAGTGTGACAGTGGCGGCGTCCCAACCCCCTGATCGGCCCTGCTCTGTGGGTGACAGGGGGCGGTGCCCCAACTCCCCTATCGGCCCTACTCTCTGAGTGACAGGGGGGAGTTCCTCAACCCCCTGATGGGCCCTGCTCTGTTTGTGACAGGGGGGAGCTCCCCAACTCCCTGATGGGCCCTGCTCTGTGCGTAACAGGGGGCAGCGCCCCAACCCCTGGATTGACCCTGCTCTGTGCATGACAAGGGGTGGTGCCGCAACCTCCCCATCTACCCTGCCTTGAGTGTGACAGGGGGCGGTGCCCCAACCCCTCAATCGGCCCTACCCTGAGTGTGACTGGGGGTGGCATTGCAACCTCCCGATCCGTCCTGCTCTGTGCATGACAGGGGGTGGCGCCCCAACTCTCCAATCGGCCCTGCTCTGAGCCCGACCATGGGCTGCACCTAGGGATTGGGCCTGCCCTCTGCCACCCAGGAGCAGGCCTAATCCAGCAGGGTGTTATCTCCCGAGGGGTCCCAGACTGCGAGAGGGCACAGGCCAGGCTGAGGGATGCCCCCTTCCCCCCGAGTGCACAATTTTTTGTGCACCGGGCCTCTAGTTTTAATATAAATACTTAATATTGGAATTTATCTCATTATCAAAGAGTTACATAGTGGAAAGTACAGTTCACAATTTGCAACTAAATTTAAATTTTATACTAGAGGCCTGGTGCACAAATTCCGTGCATGGGTAGGGTCCCTAGGCTTGGCCAGCAATCAGGGCCGATTTGGGCCTTCCTTCCTCTAGCTGCCAGTTGGGGCCTTCCTTCATTCTGTGTCGCCCCCTGGTGGTCAGCACACATCATAGTGAGCGGTCCAACTCCTAGTAGGTCAAACTCCTGAGGGGACAATTTGCATATTAGTCTTTTATTATGTAGAAAATTACACTTAATACTGTTTTCAGATTATGAATTAGAAATGCTTTATAGCAGACTTCATTTGAAGAAGCATTTTTTGTCAACTATGAAAGGAAATATTTTTGTTAAAATGTGTGAAGTACCAGTCAATTACTGTTTTGAAGTATGGGATCGTAAAGCAAAACACAGTGGTATAATTAAGATCTTAAAAACAATCTCTCCTTTTTGCATTTGGATTACTAGGACTGAAAAAAATCACCTTGTCATTTTAAGACTTAATAATAGCCTTTCCTGATATTCTGCAACTCACACTGATTTCTCTCTTTCCCAGACTGCTACTGCATTGAGAACCAGCACCACACAAATTTGCACTTAATAGTTATAATAGTTTCATGAGTCAGTCTTCTCAACTTAGATTGTAAGCTCCTTAAACTGCATAAATGATGTCTTACATTTCTGTTCCCTGGCACAAAATTGGATAATTGTTGATTAATAACTGTAGCCAACAATTTTCTTCCTCTCACTTGGGGCTGCTTAAGAATGGCCAGCCTCTTATAACACATTTACTATGCATTCAATAATATCTTCTAGTGTTAAAGCAGTTAGAAGCTCTAGAACATCAAGATACATTTTATATGAAATCTGAATTTTACAGTATGCTTTAGTACACAGTCTCTATAAATGATTTGTCTTAAAGTGGGGATGCTCTGTTCTGTACTAAAAACTAATTCAGGAACATTTATTGGACAGGTATGATGGACTAAGCATTGTTTAAGGAAAAAAATACATGACATTAAGAAAAATCATTTACTCCCAGCTGTTTTATATAATATGATTTAATTCTTACACTCCAAGGAAGGCACCATCATTCCCATTTTACAGGTGAGTAAACTGCAGTTCAGAAAGTTTAAGTAATTTTCCCAAGGTTATAACGTCCAAATGGCAGAAACGGAATTTGAACCTATCTCCATCTTCAAACCTGAGGTTTCAGTTTTATAAGAGATATAACCATATGAAGAAATGTTTATAGTATAATGTTATGAGTATTATAATAGGAGTAGCATATTACTTTCTTAAATTGCACTAATCACAGTAATTTTATATTTATGAGTAGTAATTTAATTGTCTCCTCTGATAAATTTTAAACTCCATGATTTCAGAGACTATTTCTAATTTTCATCACCATGCACTAATAGAATACCTGGTACATAATAGAAATCTAGGAAATGTTTATTGAATGATTGGATGAGTGAATATTGTGAGATTTGAATTGAGGCCTGACTGGTAAGTAGAAGAGTGCAAGGTGGAGAAAAGTGCAAATGGTCTTTCTAGAAGACACAAACTGGGCAATAAAGTTCTTGATTGATGAAGGAGCTTAAGAAATTATTTAAAAATTTTGTAAATCTGTGTCCCAAGAAACTAACAACTATTCTCAGTCATCAAAAAGTTACTCTACATGTGATAGAAGATACAATTATATTCACTATTTTACCTTGCTCTGAATAGGACACTGGAGCAAAAATGGGACTATTGTTAGCTTTACCAGAAATTTAGAAAACTGCTTCAAATATATACTCCAGGACAAGAGTATTGTATTTAAGTCTGACAAAATAGAGTTACTGACAACTGTTGTATGACACTAAATAATACATTTAAAAATGGAACTCATTAACAGAAAAATAAACAATATGAAAACATATGCACATAGGACTTGGGGAAACATTTCTCCAAATAAAGCATTCAGATGGCCATCAAACACATGAAAAGATGCTCAGTATCACTAATCACCAGGAAAATATGAATCAAAACAATGAGATACCATATCACACCAGTCAGAATGGCTATATGTGCACTGCTGGTGGAAATACAGATTGGTGAAGCTACTGTGGAAAACAGTATGGATATTCCTCAAAAAACAAAATATAGATCTACCATACAACCCAGCAATCACACTCCTGGGTATTTATCTAAAGAAAATGAAAACACTAAATAAGTGCACCTCTATCTTTATAGCAACATATTTACAATAGCCAAGATATGGAAGCACCCTAGGCATTAATCAAATATCCTATACAATAAAAGTGTAGTATACAAATTGTCCCCTTGAGCCGAGTTCTTCTGGGAGTTTGACCAGGGGGTGCACCAGCTGGGGGAAGGAAGGGAGGCCCTGGCCAGTGCAGTGGCGGCAGGCAGCCAGGGGAAGGGAGGGAGGCCCCAGCCAGCAGTGGCAGGCAGTGGCAGGTCGCCAGGGGAAGGGAGGGAGTACCCGGCTGGCAGCCGGCAGCTGCTAGGGACTCACCCTACCAGTGCATGAATTTTGTGCACTGAGCCTCTAATTATATATATATATATATATATATATATATATATATATATATATATATATATATATTTCAGCAATATTACTCAACAATAAAAAAATTAATTTTTCCCATTTCTATTTGCATCAATATGAATGGACCTAGCAGGTATTAAGCTAAGTTAAATAAGTCAGACAGAGAAAGACAAGTACCATATGGTTTTACATATATGTGGAAACTAAAACAAAAAAACAAGCAAACGTAAAAACAAAACAAAAATATAGAAACAGAGATCAAACAGAAGAATGCCAGAAGGAAGGAGGCTGGGAAGATGTTGGAAAAATGTAAAGGTGAAAAATATAGTCCATAATATTGTATGAACTTTTCAAGTGACAGATTATTACTAGACTTAGTGTGGCAACCACATTGTAAGGTATATGAATGTTGAATAATCATATTTAATACCTAAAACTAACAAAATATGGTACAGAAAATATACTTAAAGAAATACTGCAGCGGGAAGGTCAAGGAGGGTTGGGGGGCAGGACGGAGGGGGGTAAGAGATCAACCAAAGGACTTGTATGCATGCATATAAGCATAACCAATGGACATAAGACACTGGGGGATAGGGGAGGCTAGGGGACTGTCGAGGGCGGGGGGAAAAATGGACACATATGTAATACCCTTTGTAATACTTTAAGCAATAAAAAAATGTAAAAAAAATAAATAAAAATCAAGTATATTTTGAAACTGAGCTCAAAAAATAAAAATAGCATCAGATCCATTTTATATTAGTTTACTTCTAAAAAATTAGAGCATCAATTTATTGAAATAATGAAATGTTAAACATATTTATAATATTACTAGAGGCCAGTGCATAGATTTGTGCACCAGTGGGGTCCCTCGGCCTGGCCTACAGGGATCAGATGAAACCAGCTCTCTGACATGACCCAAGAGGTCCAGGAATGCAAGAAGGCGGTACTAGGGTGCACCGCAGAATCAGACTCCTTCCTGTCTGGTCTGGGTGCGTCACCCGATAACCTCAGCTGCCAAGTCACCGCAGCTCAGCAGCTCCTGTGTTGAGCATCTGCCCCCTGATGGTCATTGTGCATCATACCTACTGGTCAGACAGTTGGATGGTCGAACGGTCAGACGGTTGGCCAGTTGTTTAGGCTTTTCTATATATAGATTATTTTTTATTTAAATTCTTTATTGTTTAAAGAATTACATATGTCTTCCTTTTTCCCCACTGACCTCTCCCGGACCAATCCTACCCCCCAGCATATGCCCTTATTCCCCCTACTGTCTGTGCACATTGGTTATGCTTATATGCCTGCACACAAGCCATTTGGTTGATCTCTTACCATCCCCCCCCCCTTCACACCGTCTCCTGCTTCCTTCTGAGGTTTGACAGTCTGTTTCATGCTTCTATGCCTCTGGATCTATTTTTGTTCATCAGTTTATGTTCATTAGGCTCCACAAATGAGTGAGATTATATGATATTTACCTTTCTGTATGTCCTCTTTTGAAAAGTGTCTATTCAGGTCCTGGCCCATTTTTTGATTGGATTCTTTATCATTCTTTTGTTAAGTTGTATGAGTTCCCCATAAATTTTGGAGATTAGACCCTTATCAGATATAACATTGGCAAATATATTCTTCCATGCAGTGGGCTTTCTTGTTCTTTTGCTGATGGATTCTTTTGCTGTGCAGAGGCTTTTAAGTTTGATGTAGTCCCATTTGTTTATTTTCTCCTTAGTTTCCATTGCCCTAGGAGCGGTATCAGTAAAGATATTGCTATGACATATGTCTGATATTTTGTTGCCTATGTATTCTTCTAAGATTTTCATGGTTTCCTGTCTTACATTTAAATCCTTTATTCATTTAGAGTTTATTTTTTGTGTACGGTGTAAGTTGATGGCCTAGTTTCATTGTTTTGCACATATCTGTACAGTTTTCCCAACACCATTTATTGAAGAGACTATCTTTATTCCATTGTATGCTCTTGCCTCCCTTGTCAAATATTAATTGAGCATAATGTCTTGGGTCAATTTTTTCATTCTCTGTTCTGTTCCATTGATCTATATGTCTGTTCTTGTGCCAGTATCAGGAAGATTTGAGAACACCGGCTTTGTAATATAACTTGATATCTGGTATTGATCCCTCCAACTTTATTCTTCTTCCTTGGGTTTGCTGCAGCTATTCAGGGCCTTTTTTTAATTACACATGCAGTTTTGGAGAGTTTGTTATTGGTCTGTGAAGTATGCTGGTGGTATTTTAATGGGGACCGCATTGAGTCTATAGATTGCTTTGGGTACTATGGACATTTTAATGATGTTGATTCTACCAGTCCATAAACACAGCATAGTCTTCCATTTGTTTATGTCTTCCTCTACCTCCTTTTTCACTGTCATATAGTTTTCCCAGCACAGGTCTTTTACCTCCTTCATTAAGTTTATACCTAGGTATCTTAATATTTTTGTGTGCAATGGTAAATGGTTTTTTTTAAATTTTTCTTTCTGAGGGTTTATTATTTGTGTATAAAAAGGCCATAGATTTCTGGGTGTTAATTTTGTATCCTGCTACATTGCCAAATTCATTTATTAAGTCTAGTCGATTTTTGTGGAGTCTTTAGGGTTTTGTATGTACAATGTCATGTCATTTGACAACTAATCCCACAGACATACAAAAGATTGTAAAAAAAATACTATGAACAACTCTACTCCAACAAACTGAACAACCTAAACAAAAAGACATATCCCTAGGAAAATGCGACCTTCCAAAACTCAATCAAGAAGAATAAAAAAAACCTGATTATGCTGATAACTACTGTTGAAATTGAATCAGTAAACTAAAAACTTCCAGCAAACGAATGTCCTGGCCTGGATGGCTTCACATGGGAGTTTTACCAAACATTCAAAGAAGGACTAAAACCTATCCTCCTCAGACTATTCCAAAAATTTCAAGAGGAAGGCACGCTTGCTACCTCTTTCCATGAAGCCAGCATTACCCTAATCCCCAAACCAGATAACAACACTACAAAGAAAGAGAATTACTGGCCAATATCCTTGATGAACATAGATGCTAAAATCGTCAACAAAATTCTAGCAAATCAGATCCAGCATTACATTAGAAAGATCATACACCATGACCAAGTGGGATTTATTCCAAGGGATGCAAGACTTTGTAATATCCGCAAATCAATAAACATGATACACCACATAATCAAATTGAGAGACAAAAATCACATATAAATTGATAGAGAAAAAGCATTTAACAAAATTCAATGCCCTTTCTTTTTTTTTTTAGATCAACCAAACATATTTAATACAAAAACCTTTTAATATACAAACTGTAATCAACAGCATCCACGTAGCAGCGAAGGGATGGGGAACATGGCTAAGGAAGGTGGTGTTCAGGGTCCCTACTGATTCCCATGCCTGCAATCACTCTGTAGCCTGTGAGAGCATAAGGTCTTAGCAGAGGGCAAAGGCAGCCAGAGGTCCTGATGCCAAAACAAAGCCTGGTCAGCGGCTGCTCCAACAGTGGCAGCCTCCAGGGAAATCCAGATCCAGTTAGGAGGTAACAAGAAGGTGGCTGTGACTGAGAGGAGAATCAACCATTATTCCTCAGCATGCAGCTGATCACACTTTTGTGAACAGAGTTTTCCAGGGGCTGCTGATTGAAAAGACCTAAAAATTTTTCTGGGAAAAGGACAGAAATTGTGTCCAAGTCTACCTTCTAACTCAGATTCCTTGACTCCAGAAAGCTGGGTGGATCTACTCAAATGTTTGGGAAGGGAAATGACAGAGCCTTCGGTCCAACAGGGCTGGAACCATTGACCAAGAAAGCCTCAAGGAAGGCCAGGGAGGTCTGTGGGAAGAGGTCTGGGTCAATGGTACTTACATGGGAGCCTGGTGACACAATGGCTTATGTGTGGAAGAGAGAAAGGACACAAGTTAGAGAGAATTAATAACTAAAGCACCTGCTTTTTATAGGCGGGGGCAGTAAAGGTGACAGAATCTTTCTGGGCTGAGGTTGGGAGAGACGTAAGGCCCATTCTTTCCTCAGGGATCAATGTGATAGGCCTGAATATAGTTGATGGCCCCGAAGTCTTCAAGGTGGCCCCCAGAGGACTCTCTGGGAGGACTAACTGCCCCCTCCAGATGTGTAGGGAGACTGGCCATAGTCCTAGCTAGCCCCAGGTAGGGCCTGGAGTCCCCCAGTTAAGACCTCAGATGCAGTCCATGGAGTTCTCAGGGAGGAGGCCAGAGATGCATCCAGGGAGCCCCAAGCCCTTGACAGGGGTACATCTGATAGGGAGGCTGCAGCTTAGGGCAGGGTCCTGTTTCTCTATGGCCTCCAGCCTGTCCGTGTTGTTGTCCCAGTTGATGTGGAAACGGGTTACTCGGGGATTCGAGGCCAAGATGTTCTGTTGGAGCTGAGAGAAGTCTGGCTTTGGGGGTGGGTTCTCCTGCTACTCTGGGTCGGGGTACTCATTGTTGACGTAGTAGCCCACACGGATGAACTGCCCATGAAAGGTGCAGGTGATGAGGACCACGTTCACACCAATGGCCTCGCTCTCAGGGATGAGGGATGGGTTGGGAGCATCGGCCTGAAAGACGAACATGTGTCTCCCTGCTGGGATAGGGCCGACCAGCACTGAGTCTAGGATTTGATCAAACTCCTCACTCTCAGCTGAGCCAACATAAATTATCTTCCACTCTAGATCGTCTGCCAGAGCCTCATTGCACTCGAAGCTGATCTCGAACCGGAAAGGGCTGTGGAAAAGGCTCGGATTCTCCAGCACCGCCACTTTCAGCACCAATACCTTGGCCATCGCCTCGCCGGGCCGCGACTGAAGCTGAGGCTGGGTCCGAGCCCATGCCTGGATCTGTAGGATCAGCGGGACAGCGTTGCCCACAGAGCCTCCCGCCGTCTCGGTCCATAGACTGAAGTGCGTATACCCTCCGCACGCCTTCTTCAAATCTCAACGCCCTTTCTTGATAAAAAACTCTCATCAAAGTAGGAATAGAGGGATCAGACCTCAACAAAATAAATGCCTTATATGACAAACCTACAGCCAACATCATACTCAGTGGGCAACAGCTAAAACCATTTTCCCTAAAAACAGGAACAAGATAGGGATGCCCAGTTTCACCACATCTGTTCCTCATAGTAGAAGTACTAGCCATAGCAATCAGACAAGAAGAAGAAATAAAAGACATCTAAATTGGTAAAGAAGAAGTAAAACTGTCATTATTAACAGATGACATGATATTGTACATAGAAAGCCCTAAAGACTCCATCAAAAAAGTATTAAACTTAACAAATGAATTTGGAAATGTAGCAGGATACAAAATTAACACCCAGAAATCTATGGCTTTTTATACACCAGTAATGAACTTACAGAAAGAGAAATTTAAAAAAAAAACCAACAACCCTATTTACCATTGCAAGAAAAAATTTATACTAGGAATAAACTTAACTAAGGAGGTAAAAGACTTGTACTTGGAAAACTACAGGATGTTGAGAAAATAGATAGAGGAGGACATAAACAAATGGAAGAATGTACTGTGTTCATGGATTGGAAGAGTAAACATCATTAATGTCCATACTAGACAAAGCAATCTATAGATTCAATGCAATCCCCATTAAAATACCAATGGCATATTTCACGGATCTAGAACAAACTCTCCAAAAATTCATATGGAATATTTTTTATTTTCTATATCAGGGGTCCTCAAACTACGGCCCACGGGCCACATGCAAATACAAATATTGTATTTGTTCCCGTTTTGTTTTTTTACTTCAAAATAAGATGTGCAGTGTGCATAGGAATTTGTTCATAGTTTTTTTTTTAAAACTATAGTATGGCCCTCCAACTGTCTGAGGGACAGTGAACTGTCCCCCTGTTTAAAAAGTTTGAGGACCCCTGTTCTATATAATTTACCTCTAGAGCATTATTTTCATTCTCCAGGGTGCTTCAGCCACATTAGCCTTCTTTCAATTCCCAAACTGTCATGTTACTGCCTATCATGAAACCTTCACACATACTGTTCCCTTTGCCTGGGATATTGTTTAGAGATGTCTGATTAAAGAACAAAGTGGTGTCCTCCTTTCCTAGAAGAATACAGGAAGAGCATCAAACTCTTTAAGCAACAATAGGTTGCCGATTGGATAGGCACAGGGTTAGATTTGAAACAGCCTTATGGAGGTCCTGTGTACCATAAATGGGCATGGATAACTTAAATAAAACTGGATTTCATGTCACTTTGGGACTATGAAGAAAGGATGACATAGAAATCAACTATGCCCTAATAGATGCCAGCTAGATAAATCTATACCCACACATATATTCCCCTGTATCACTGATACATGCATACCACAAAGCCACCAACCTGAACTCATGGGAAGATGAGGAAACACTTGGTGGAATGAGAGCTCATAATAGAAATTAAACTTAATTTTAAAAATGTTTTATTTCTTGCACAATTGTGTTTTGGGACTGAAATCTCTACCCTATGTGCAGTGAATATATATAATTCATTATTTCGTGTGATTGCTTGATTAATGTCAATTTACTCCACGAGATTATATACTTCATGGGAATTCAGACTGCCCTGTTATTGTTCAACATATCCCCAACACCTAGCATTGTTCCTGATATATAGTTGGCACTATTTTTATTTTCTAAGTGTGTGATTAGACAAAAATTATAATGATAAATTATTTATTTATAAAAGAAACCCCTGTGTTATTTTCCTAAGGCTGCTATTAAAATGTGCAATACCTGGGTGGCTTATAACAGCAGAAATGTATTGTCTTACAGTTCTAGTGCCTAAAACTATTAAATCAAAGGATCATTATGGCCATGCTCCCTCTGAAATCTTTAGGGGAATCCTTTCTTGTCTTTTCTTAATTTCTGGTGGTTCGCTGGCAATCTTTGCTATCTTTTGGCTTGCAGATGCTTAATTCTAATCTCTGCCTTTGCTATCACCCAGCATTCTCCCTATGCATGTTTCTTCACCTAGTTATCATTTTATGAGGATACCAGTCCTATTGGATTAGGGGCCCCAACTACTCCAAGATGACCTCATCTTAACTAATTACATCTGCAATGACTCTATTTCCAAATAAGATACTAATAAATGCTGACACTGGGGGATAGGAATTCAACATAACTTTGTTCTACATAAAACACTCTTATGCTTCAAATATTTCATTGGTGCTATTAAGTGCCAGGCTTTGTGTTTGCTGTTGTATATTAATTGTGTTGATCATTCAATCCTCACACAAAGTAGCATTCCCATTTTACAGAAGAGACAATGAAGGTTTGGTAAGGTTAACTCACTTGTTCAAGGTCATTTAGCCAAAAAGTAATGAGACTGCGTTTACCTGACTCCACAATAATATTCTATGTCTCAAAATATAAAAAATTGATTGAATTTTTATTTTACTCTTTTCCCACACTTGTGGATAAATATATGAAAGCTAAATTTTTCTCAGTTTATATGCATACATTTTTACTTCATTAGTACATCATTAATGAAAAATATTCTATACTACATGATAATTAACTAAAATAATGGCATTATCACATTTGCAGAAGACTTATCAGTTTTCCAAAACATTTCTACATAAAATTTCTAAATTAATTTGACCATAAATTTTCAGTTTACTAATAACTTGAAACAAATAATTAAAAATGAATTAATCCATCCAGCCAAATAAAATAATGTATTGATCATAAGAAAACATTATATCTCTTTCTAGGAACATCATCTTTGATTAAACATAGAGGATCTTCTATTTTAAAAATGACTTATACACTGGGGTGGTGGGGGCTTGCCTGGGTTGGGGATGGCTTGGGTGGAGGAGGGGTTCAATATGGGAAAAAGGAGGTATATGTAAAACTTTAGACAATAAATAAAAAATAAATTATTTTTAAAAAAGAAGAAAATGACTTATGGCTCTTACTTCTAGTAGATTAATCCATTTCAAAGTATGTTGTCTCCTTTGTGGAAGGTTAAGTGGCTAATGACTGTGTAATATAAAATTCAGAATTAGCCCAGCTGGCATGGCTCAGTGGTTGACTGTTGACCTATGGACCAGGAGGTCACGGTTCAATTTGCAGTCAGGGCACATGCCTGGGTTGTGGGCTCAATCTTCAGTGTGGGGCGTGCAGGAGGCAGCCTATCAATGATTCACTCT
The DNA here is from genome assembly GCA_036010255.1 of Myotis pilosus. Taxonomy (NCBI): domain Eukaryota; kingdom Metazoa; phylum Chordata; class Mammalia; order Chiroptera; family Vespertilionidae; genus Myotis; species Myotis pilosus. Next base: position 4,122,627 of record JASKON010000009.1, on the reverse strand, counting down.
CCACACTGATGTTTCTATCACTCTCTCCCCCTCTCTCTTCCTCACTGAAATCAATAAAAATGTATAAAATATAAATAAAAATAAAATTCAAAACTATCTAGGGGTGAAATTAGGACCACATTACTATGATAAATGAAGAAGCAGATGTTGGCCTTTGGTGATAAGGAGATCAATATTTTGCAATAATCCCAGGAAGATATTTATAACAACTATCCCTTTGACTACTGTATAAAATTGTAACTTCTGCTGATTTTATTCCATTGAATATACTATAAGAAATATTAAATCATTTCAGCAGTCACTGAAAAATGTCCTAAAAAAGATTTTTAATAGTTTTGAAACTCTTAACCCCCTAGCCCCTGAACAAATTTCTAGATGGCTGATGCGTGTTTTCTATGCTTTCTCTCTGAAATGAAGCATCTTCTTTCTTCAATAAGGACTCAGTACCCTCATAGTGTCCCTAGAATCCTTCCAGATCTGTTATTCCTAAACAATGGACTGAGTTTCTTCTTTCATACCCTCTAATGTGAAATTATCTGTGGATTTTTCATATTGCAATTGTCTGGATAGAGATAGCTGATAAGATCGTATTCCACCTAAACTTTTTGATATATCAGTTAATGCACACTGCTTCAAATAACAAAATGTCTTACTATAAGGGCTTAAGGAATTAAGTTTTGGAGTAAGCAGTCTAGAACTGATACTCTACGTAGCTAAATGATACCATCAAAGACCTAGACTCTTTCTAATTTTCTCCTTTGTCATTCTTAGCAATATGAATTTTTGCTCTCATGAGTTTTACCTCATGATTATGAAATAATTACTGTAACATTGTAATCCTGGTAGGTAAATGGGGGAGTGTGAAAGGACAAAATGGTGAAGGACTTTCTCTTAGTAAGATTTCACCTTTCATATTAGAAAGGGATAGTCTCTACAGGAACTTAATGATATATCTCATTGATCAGAGTTATGTCTCCTGGCTACTCCTCATTATTTAACATAACTACAGGGAAATAGGGATATATAGTAATTTTTAGCTGGCATATTACCAGCATGAACAAAATAAGGCTTTTGCTAGTAAGGAAAAATGAAGACATGTGATAGGCATGTAATAAGTAAGAAACAATCAATGTCTATCACAATAGTTATTTTGGCAGTACATGAGAAAGAAGGAAGGTAAGAAGGAAAGAGGAAAATACAAAGGAACACTTAAAAATTTAATGATGGCATTAGAGGCATCAGTAAAAAGACCACAGAGGAGATATTTTGGAGAATAAGGGACCTTTTTTGGAGACCACTCAAATGATCCATGTAGACCAAAGCCTACCCTATCAGTATACTAGAGACACTAGCTACTGAATGCCTACTTTATGCCGTGCATTCTATAGATTTAATTTTTATGGCAATCCTATGTGATAGCAGCACACAGTCTAATTACAGTACTATATAGTAAATGCTAATAACACACATGTGCTATGGAGCCACAGGGGAATAATGCATATAATTCAGATATAAGCCTTGTACAAGTTGAGATTTTATGTATCTGTTTTCAAGATTCTTTACTAGTAGTATAACATAACGTGGTATAGTAGAAAGGGCAGATGACAAATCTAGATATTTTTTACTGTAGCTTGATAAGTAAAGTATACTTGAATTTTTACTAGGCCTATATGCTACTGATGCTTTTTAAATAATTTTAGGTCATATCCATCTAGCACAGGCAAATTTGGTCCTATTTTTCCATCAGTGTCTTGAAAGTATCCAAACAGATCACTTGTCTGGTACACCTGTCAATTATAATACCAAAAGAACAAAATTTATTTCTCCAATTTTTAGATTATTTATTTATCTGGCTATGAATTTTTGTTTATTTTACCAGTTGGTTATTTGCATTTTACTCAATTTTGATAAGGTGATTATCACTTGTTCTGAGATTATCTCCCACAAGAAAAGGCTGTTTTAGCAAAGATTGCAAGAGGATGATTGTGAATCTTTCTGAAAAACTTGTAGCATACTGAGAAGTTCACTAATGCATTTAAAAATATGTTTGCCTTTTATTTTTATTGAGGAGAGAGAGAGAAACATAGAGTGGTTGCCTCCTGCATGCTCTAAGACCTTTACCTAACCCAAAACCTAGGTATGTGATGTGCCTGGGCTGGGAATCTAAACTGTGACTTTCTGGTGCATGGGATGATGCTACAACTAACTGAGCTGCACTGGTCAGGGCAAAAAATATGTTCGCTTTTTAAAGAGCACCAGGTGCTCAGTGCAACACACAAGAGCTGCCATTGTTAAAAAAACACAGATAAATAAATTGGATGTATTGGAATTATCTTAATATGGCCTTAACAAGACAGCAATTTCAAAAGGTCTCAGATAGATATACTTGTTAATTGTTGGCAGATTGGTCTTAATCCCGCCTCCCCCCTGCCTTTCACTCAGACATAACAAACAACCAACAATATGAAAATTACCTACCACAGAGACTGAAAAAATATATAGAATTTTGGCATTGTAGACACAATTGAGTTGGTTCATACTCATATAGTCATTACAAGTGCGCTTTCACCTCCACACCAAACTTTGAAACATCTCATTGTTTAGGTTTATTGTTATTGTATTTGACTTTTTAAAAATTTAAATTCTTTATTATTTAATGTATTACGTAAGTCTTCTTTTTTCGCCCATTGACCTCTCCCCAGCCACCCCCAACCCCCAGCACATGCCCTCACGCCCACCCACCCCCGTCTATAGTTATGCTCACATGCATGCAAACAAGTCCTTTGGTTTATCTCTTACCTGCTCACCCTCTGCCTTCCCTCATATGTTGGGAGGTTTATTTGATGCTTCTATGACTATGGTTCTATTTTCATTCATCAGTTCATGTTGTTCATTATATTCCACAAATGAGTGATATCATGTAATATTTATCTTTCTCTGACTAGCTTATTTCGCTTAGCATAATGCTCTCCAATTCCATCCATGCTGTTGCAAATGGTAAGAATTCCTTCTTTTTTACAGCAGCATAGTATTCCATTGTGTAGATGTATCACCATTTTTTAACTCACTCATCTCCTGATGGGCACTTAGGCTGTTTCCAAATCTTAGCTATTGTAAATTGTGCTGCTATGAATATAGGGTGCGTATATTCTTTCTGATTGGTGTTTTTGTTTTCTTGGGATATATTCCTCAAAACAACAATGAGGTACCATGTCACACCTGCCAGAATGGCTATCATCAACAAATCAACAAACAAGTGCTAGCAAGAATGTAGAGAAAAAGGAACCCTCTTGCACTGCTGGTGGGAATGCAAACTGGTGCAGCCACTGTGTAAAACAGTATGACGTTTCCTCAAAAAATTAAAAATGTTGTACTTGACTTTTAAAAAATAAATATGTGATTCAAGTAACCAGAGATTGTCTCAAACAGTGGAAGCTGCCATAGATGTCAATGTTGTTTTAAAGTATGAGTGTATGTGAAATACCTGAATCCATTGTTGAATTTGTTATAAATGTTTGTACCTCTTTCCTTAAGTAGATGCGGGGTATACTCAGTTTTTCATTGTAAGGTTTTGTCAACTTTTCCAAGTGAATGGGAGTTGTGGTGGAAGTTACATAGGGAAGGAAAGGGTGAATAAGAAAAATTAAAACTGTCTGAAGAGTAAAAGTGGTAAATTTAGTTAACCATCAAACAGAAAAGTGATGAGAGTGAGATATTTTAGGTAACACTGAGTTGAAAATTCTAAGCCTGTTCCAAGCCCCAGGCATCCTTTTGAGGTTTTGTTATTATAAATATAGTATATATCTTCTTTTTTCTCTACAAATGGTTTATGCATCATTACCATTGTCTTCTCTACAAGTGTTTTGAATTTTTACCAATGAAACATTTATGAGTGCTTTTGGGCCAGAAAAAAAAAAAATCTATATATTTATAGTAGATGAACACATATCTGGTTCACGTTTGTCTTCTGAACCAATCTGGTATGCATAGTTGAAGAAATTGTTATAAGCCAACATTTCCTTTTTATTTAATTAAGATTATAAAATCCTCAGAGCACAAACCTCATCTTCTATATATTCTAAACTATACACACTGAGACACCATGAGAGTTATTCTCTCAAGTGTCTATGTACCATGTACATTTAGCCTGTTTACACTGGGGTAAACAGGCTTCTTTATAATGTCTCTTCTTTATAATGTCTCTGATTTTAATCAGCTTCTAAGCTGACATTTGCAGCCATGGATACATACAGTCAATGACACTATCACCTATTAGAAGGTCTTTAAGAGGTACAAAAGTAAGCCATTCAGCTCACTATTAAGTCTGCAAAATGTAATACATTTACAGGCTGATTTACAGAGAATTTCTAAGGCAGCATACAACCTGCATTTATCACAGAAGCTTCTTGTATGTTTACAACAGCTTATAATCTATGGCTTTAAAGAATCAGACTGAATAGATTTAATCAGGTTTGAATATCAACAGTGCTGCTTCTAAATTGTTTATCCGTCCTCCAGGAATTACTTTCAATCCCAATTTAAACAATAGAATATGGTTTCCTTCATTCTCAAATAAATTACAGACTAATTCTATATAATTTCAAACAAATGGAGTAATATTGCACCAGACAATTTTAAAAGGGCTGCCTTATTTTTAAATAAACAATGTATAGCAATAGGAATTGTTATAACAGCAAACTCCTTTATATTCTTAATATAACATCTTTTTTACAACTTTTTATAAAAACAGTAAATATAAGCCAAATGCATAAAATTGTTAAAGCACGGAAGAGGAAAAAGAAAACAAAAACATCATTTTCAATATCACCACCTAGAGATAATCATTAATGTTTTTGCATGTATCTATATATCTTTACTTACTTTTGTAGCTGTAATACTGTATATGCCTCAAAGAGGTACCATATTGTACAAACGTTTTTGAAGCCTGTATTTTAACAACATTGGATTGCATTTTCACATGTCAATAACTATTCTTCAACAAAATGGTTTTTAATAGCAGTATAACATACCTCCATATGGACTTACTACAATTTACTTAAAAGAATTTTTCATTGGATGAAAACCAAGATGGCGGCATAGGTAAACAAAGGAAATTGCTGCCTCCCACAACAACTTCAAAAATACAACAAAAAGACAAAACGAACATCATCCAGAATTACAGGAAGGCTTGCTGAGTGGAAATTCTACAACTAAAAGGAAAGAGAAAAGCACACTGAGACCCAGAGGAGCTGCAGAAGTAAAGTGCAGAGGTACGGAGGCTTGAGTGCACGCGGAAAGGGCTGGCAACTGAGGACGCGGCTGTCTTTTTGAATCGGGAGGGAGTCAGAAGCTCCCGACCGCTCTGAACTCTGGTTACAGGAAGTCTCTGGGGAACCAGGACTCATACGGGGAGAAACTGGACTGTCTGGCAGCAGACAGAACTCGGAACTTGAGGGTGGCTTTCCCTCAGCGGTGCTTGCAGCAATTATCAGGACACTGAGACGCGCGGCCCCTTAGGGCATGGCTGAGAATCAGCCATAGCTGCTTGCTCTGCCCTGTTGATTCCTTGAGACCCCGCCTCACCCAGGCTGCAGCAGAGGATTTTGCATATGAATGCCCTCGCCCTTTGCAACCTGAAAATTACCTAACAAATTGCAGCTGGGCCAGACAGGCCTAGAACTTCCAAGAGAAGGCCCAAGGCCCCACAGCAGCTTGCATTGCTTCACAGCTGGGCCTCATCAGGGCACCTCCAAACTCCAAAAAAGGAAGGGGAATCTGAAGATCTCTTCGTAGCTCCTGCTGGGTAATCTCAGGCAGAGTCTAAATTAGCACCTCCTTAGATCCAAAAGCCAGTGTACTCAGTGGTCAGAGTGGGACCATCCAGATTACAACTCCTCAGATCCATAAGGGACACACTCAGGGAGCAGACTCAGTGAGCACCAAAGCCCCATTGAAGCAAGTCTTGCCCTGGAAGGGTGTCTCCAGCACAGAAGTTCTCCCACTGCAGACACAGCTGATTCTCACAGCCAATTGACCTGGAGGTCAATTCCTCCCAGTGATACCAACAACAATCAAGGCATAACTACAAGACTGTGCACAAAGCCCACAAGGGGGTGCACCAAGAGTGTCCACCTCAGGTAACTTGGGAGGCTGAGCCACTGGGCCCTATAGGATACCTAGCACACAAAACCACTCTACCAACACAGGGAAGCATAAAAACTGAGGAGACAAAGAAACAGGTCACAAATGACAGAAATGGAGGAAAGCAAACAACTGGATATAGAGTTCAACACCACATTTATAAGGTTTTTCAAGAATTTTCTGGAAATCGTCGATAAATTTAGTGAGACCCTGGGGGATATGAAAAAAGACCAACTAGAAATTAAGCATACACTGACTGAAATAAAGAATAATATACAGAGATCCAACAGCAGACAAGAGGATCCCAAGAATCAAGTCAAAGATTTGAAATACTAAGAAACAAAATTACCCAATCGAAAAAGCAAAAGGAAAAAAGAATCCAAAAATATGAAGATAGTGTAAGGAGCCTCTGGGACAACTTCAAACATACCAACATCAGAATTATAGGGGTGCCAGAAGAAGAGAGAGGGCAAGATATTGAAAACCTATTTGAAGAAATAATGACAGAAAACTTCCCCTACCTGGTGAAAGAAATAGACTTACAAGTCCAGGAAGCACAGAGAACCCCAAACAAAAGGAATCCAAAGGGGACCACACCAAGACACATCATAATTAAAATGCCAAGAGCAAAAGACAAAGAGAGAATCTTAAGAGCGGCAAGAGAAAGACAGTCAGTTACCTACAAGGGAGTACCCATACCACTGTCAGCTGATTTCTCAACAGAAACCATGCAGGCCAGAAGAGAGTGGCAAGAAATATTCAAAGTGATGAATAGCAAGAACCTACAACCAAGATTACTTTATCCAGCAAAGCTATCATTCAGAATTTAAGGTCAGATAAAGAGCTTCACAGAGAAGAAAAAGCTAAAGGAGTTCATCACCACCAAATCAGTATTATATGAAATGCTGAAAGGTATTCTTTAAGAAGAGGAAGAAGAAAAAGGAACTCTTACCATTTACCACAGCATGAATGGAACTGGAGGTCATTATGCTAAGTGAAATAAGCCAGTCAGAGAAGGATAAATACCACATGATCTCACTCATTTGTGGAATATAATGAACAACATAAACTGATGAACAAGGACTGATCCAGAGACGGAGAGGCATTGATTGGACTGTCGGGCCTTGGAGGGAAGGTAGGGGAGGGTGGGGGTAAGGGGTAAAGATCAACCAAAGGACTTATATGCAAGCATATAGGCCTAACAATGGACACGGACAACGGGGGGTTGAGGGCATGAGCGGGGGGGGGGATAAGGACACGTATGTAATATCTTAATCAATAAAAAATATAATTAAAGCCGAAACCGGTTTGGCTCAGTGGATAGAGCGTCGGCCTGCGGACTGAGGGGTCCCGGGTTCGATTCCGGTCAAGGGCATGTACCTGGGTTGTGGGCACATCCCCAGTGGGGGATGTGCAGGAGGCAGCTGATCGATGTTTCTCTCTCATCGATGTTTCTAGCTCTCTATCTCTCTCCCTTCCTCTCTGTAAAAAATCAATAAAAAATATTTAAAAAAATGTAATTAAAAAAAAAGAATTTTTCATTGCTGAACATTTTTTTTAATTTTTCAAAATTATAAATATTATCATGGTTAAATTCTTATGTATTACATTTTGCATATATCTTTGATTATTTCCTTAGTATAAATTATTAGAAGGATTGCTGCATAAAAGGTCATGCATATTTTAAGACATTACATTTGTTGCCAAACAATTATTGTCCTTATCATAAAATGTTTACAGTATCATGTTGCTGTAGAAAGAGAACTCATCAGGTTTTTTACATGAAGAAACAGCTGGACATATATTCAGATAATTATACTAATTACTATGCTTTGCACATGATGAAACATCTGCACTTAAATACATTTATTTCTGTCTGGCTATTAATTGTGTGCCAAACCAATGTTGCACACACATATTTTTCATTAAGGTCAGGATACTAAATAGATGCTTTTACTTTAACACAAATATTATCAAATGAGAATGGAAAAAACACAGCACCAAGTGATTTTTCCATAAATGAAAGTGCAGTGATGTCAAAATGGCAAGGGTCATTTAACAGGCCTATAGCAAATGTCTACTTTGTACAAGGTATTATGCTAAGTACCCTGTATTTGCATATACATGGGGTGAGGGAGTATGATGCAAAGTTATATATATATGTAGAAGGCCAGAGACTCTGCTTTCAACAACTGACAGGAAATGATTGCTAGAGAATGGGATATTCGATGAAAAGGCTTTATGGGAGATGTAGCAAAGCCATTTCACCAAATAACAACAAATCTAAATGAGTAGATTAAAATTATAAAAATTGGTTTGTGGTGATCAGAATCAAAGATTTTTCTAATAACTGTGTATTTTAATTTCACTACTACTCTCCTAATATGAAAAAGGATTTTCTAAAAGTAAGCTATAATGCAAAAAGAAATAATCACACACAGAATGTAGACAAATAGCACATTTTCGAATCATTCCTGACAGTAATGCTCCATTGTGAAAAATCGATGTAGAAAGAAGAATAAATTATCATAAAAGGCAGACAACTTTAGAATTGAGGTGGGAGTAAGAGAGAGGTTGATTACATTTCTGAAAAGCATTTTTGCTATGATTTATTAAATTGATCCTTTACATTTTTTTCTTTGATCACCAAATGTATTTTTGTCACCTTGCTAGGCTCTGTGGAAACAAAAATAACACAAGGTGTCTGCCCATCTAGTGGATAATAACAATAGGAAATAATAATAATGTATAATTTATAGTAAAGGCTTAAGATATGTATCAGGGTTCTTAGTTGCAAAATACCAATTTACTCTGGAAAAATTAAGCCTAAAAGGTAGTTCGTACACTCAGTTTAATGGGACCAGACAACAAAACTTAAAATTTTCATGGGTTGTACTGATGATATTACAGACACTGAAGACTACAACTAGCTCATATACCATCCCTACCTCCAGTAATTGGTCACTCATCACCAGAATTATTTCTGGATGATACCAATGTCATCGCATTTCTAGCTTCCATTCAAAGTTGGTTGAGTTACTCTGATTGGCCTCAATAGTGGGAGGTGGGGTATGCTTCATAAAGTAAAGAATTGCAAAACATAAGCAGATTTTCAAGATTCTATGCAGCTATAAGTAATTAAATTATTCATTATGGTTAGATATTGTCCTAAGTGACTTATATACATTTTATTTTTTTTTAATCTTCAGGGAACCACCATGGTGGATATATCAATCAGATTCAAGGAGGTAACATTGGGAAAAAAAAAACAAACTGCCAAATCTCAATTGTTTATAACAATGAAGGTCTATAGCTCACTCATGCTACATGCCCAGTGTGAGTCAGCAGGATAGGGAGGTATCCTGCTGTTCTCACCTAAGGACCCATATTCATAAGACTTCAGCATCTTATTCTATCAACATCTCAGTATGAGATTCTAGGGTTTACTATGTTAAAGGAAGGGAGAGCAAGAGCTAAGTCATGCTAATTAAATGCATCAGAAGTGACATCAAAGGAATGGCAATGTGAGAGATTCCCCTTGGTCTCTCCCCCTAAAATTTCATCAAGTTAACCAACTATAATTCAACAAAAATTACCCTGCTCAACACAGAGACATGCCTAAGAAACACAGGCATTGAAAGATCTAGAGGTGGGCAACAAGGAATAAATGGGTTCCGGGGCTGACCAGCAGACCCTGAGAGAAGGATGATTATATTGTTTTGACACACACTTCTGTGAAAGAGGCATTACAGAACAGTTCATCCCAGAACATCAGATTATATATTCTCCTCCAGTGCACATGGAATATTCTCAAGGATAGACCATATGTTGAGTCACAAAACTAGCATCAAAAATTCAAGAAGATTGAAATTATACCAGCATATTCTCTGATAATGATGCCTTGAAATTAGAAATCAATTGCAAAAAGGAAGTAAATGCATTGGAAGTGAAACAAGTCAGTTCTGCTCCCATTTCATTGGTTAGAACTACTTGTGTCATCATTTTTAAGTTAAACAGGGTAAGGAGGCATGATCATCCATATATCCACAAATAAAAGAAGAAGCATTTTAGGGAACACATTAATAATGTCTACAATAGTAGACACTACTTTTACTAGCACCTTCAGTTTTGAGGAAAGTTAAGCAGAGAGTTTAAGTAAAGTTGTAGTGAATAACAGAACTGGAATATGAAATATTGGAAGCAGATTGGTTACATAGCAATGATACCTAACATGCATTGAGAAACACCAAACATCACTTTAATTTTCATAACATTCCTGTCAGATAGGTTAAATGATTGTCTTAATTTAATCGATGAGGCAACAAGGGCTCTGAGACTTTCACTCATTTTTTCAAGTTTAGATAGCTAATAAATAAATAATGGATCAAGCTCAGATGCAGGAGTGTGATTTCAAAGTTCATGTTTTAATTACTCTACAGCCACCATATACTATGCTTTCTAACACAATATAAATAGTATATTGTTAGCAACTAATTTGAAATAATTTAGTGACTGACTACTCATGTGCTTTTTTAATAACACATAAATCTTTAGAGCTGCAAGGGACTTCAGAGACTATCTAGTTCAATCAATTAATTTTCAAATTAAGAGACTGAGGCCAAAAGAGAGAAAGAGGTTTATGTAGAGTCATTGTTATTCAGGGGCAGAGCTAAGACTCAAATGCAGACCTGAAGCAATAATTGGTCATACACTGAAGCTTGCAGAATTCTCTTAAAAAATCTTCTTTTATTGACTTGAGAGAGAGGAAGGGAGGAGAAGATGAAAACATTGATGGAAGAAAAACATTGATGAGAAACATGGATCGGCTGCCTCCTTCTTAACCTCTCCACCCCAGGATTCCAGCCCGCAACTCATGCATGTGCCCTGACCAGGAGTTGAACCAGTGACCTCTTAGTGCATGGGTCAATGCTCAACCACTGAGCCACACTAACTGGGCTGCAGAAGTTCTCTTTATCTTTAGATGTTAGGATTATCTCAAAAGCACTTCCTAGACCATATTTTATCTAGGCTCAAGAATAGGACACATTTCCTTTATTCATGAAAATGTTCTCATGTGTTTTCAGGAGGTTATGGAGTAGGGAGAAAAAGTGGGAGAAAGGTAAACTTATTTGGGTGGACCAACTAACAAAATTTAAGAGGGAATGATTCATTCATTCTGTGCCTGTTTCTACTTTGTGAGTTGACTGAAGGAAAAAGAATAGAGACTTGGCTTATCATAGTCAATTAGTAAAGGAATCTCCATCATACCAGTCCTAAAAGGACCCTAATAAGAAATTGATGTAAAAAGTTGAGGTGATGCTCTAACCAGTTTGGCTCAGTGGATAGAGCATCGGCCTGTGGACTGAAGTGTCCCAGGTTCTATTCCGGCCAAGGGCATGCACCTCAGGTGTAGGCTCAATCCCAGCCCTTGTCAGGGCTTGCGTGAGAGGAAACCAATCAATGTATTTCTCTCACATCCATGTTTATCTCTCTCCGTCTCTCACCCTCCCTTCCACTCTCTCTAAAAATCAATGGAAAAAATATCCTCAGGTAAAGATCAACAACAATAACAACAATAAAATGTTGAGGTGAGAAGATGAGCAGGTTTCATATTCTTCTGTTGACAACTCTTTGTAGTATTTTATTCTCATTCCAGATTTATGTTTGTTGTGATAGAATAGCCTCTGTTTAGTAAGATTCAATCTTCTATTAAGGACTGTTCACTGTTATTTATATTTTAGTTAACAGATAATTTCATGGGGATCTTAAACACACAGAGTTCTCATTGTGCATTATTGGGATTAGTGGCTAGAAAGCACTGTTTTAAAACAAATCAGAATTGATTGATCCAAGATGGCGGCCAACAGGATGGCAGTTCGGAAGAGAATGTGAGTGAGGGAGGGAGCGAAAGGGGAGTGAGTGGACATGTGGGGCATGTATGTATGTGGGAGTGAGGGACAGTTATTATCTGCAGGACTGTCAGGGGCTGGCAGATCAGGCCCTACTAGCCGGGCAGCCTCTGCTACCACTGCAATCTCTCCCAGGGTGGCCGGCTCTGCCAGAGACCATGCCATCTTGAAGGGGAGAGTGGCTGTGACTGGGAGTCCAGCCTCACCTCCACCCAGGGAGACCTCAGACACAACCCAGGACCCTACAGCCAAACCGGCCAGGGACCAGCTGCCTTGGCTGTGAACCCATGAACACCGAGACTCCAGGCTCCCCAGTCGTAAGCCCCTAAAATTTGTCCAGGGGGAGACAAAATGGCGGCAAAATAGGTGGACATGTCCTGCACCTTCTCATGGAGCAGATAGAAGAAACAGTTGAACCAAATAACATCCACCTGGAATTGGCAAATTAAACACAGCTGGTGAGAAAATCCATGGCCTGAAAGGTCAGAGGACCCCTGGCGAACAGTCAGATCGGGGATCTGGGCTGGAGAGGGAGACATGCACAACTGGGACGAGAGGGTTAGAAGGAAACTGAGCTGTACCAAGTCCACGTCCCTTGGGGACACAGGTAACACTCAACTGTGGAAGGGGGTCCACAGGGCTGCTGGCAGCGGGGGACTCTAGATCTAAGTCCACAGCCATGGGAAGCTGCACACAGAAAGGCAGCTGGAAGTTCTGCACTGGCTGCGCAGTGCCAGGGGGAGAGAAACGTGCAGCAGCGTGGTTACTCTGTCTATATTTTCCTTGCTTTTACTCACTAAACCCAGTACATAGGATCTTTCAATTACAAATACTCACAGAGGCTGAGATGCAGGGGAAGGTGGTTTTGTGGAAGCTGGGGAGCAAAAAGGGAGAGGCGACAAGGAAGCCAGCTCTGGGACGGTCCGGTCCCTCCAACTCTGAACAGCCATTTTTCTCCTGAAGACCAGGCTCCTCCTACCAGTGCAGCCTCACCCAGTTGAGCACCCAGCCTTCAGCTCAGCAGGGAAACAAAGATTCTGAATACCTCCAGGGACCCCTCAGGATTGAGGAGCCATTTGGTCCTAGAAACTAATACAGAAACACCGCCACCTCGAGCCCATGTCAAAAATAGATGCTTGTCTAAATAACACTGAAAGCAGGCAGAAAAACAAAGCGGGCAGATTGATCCCACCTGCCTGAAACCAAGGCTGTGGAGTCTGAAACAGAGGAGCAGTGGATCACTGGGAACTTCAACAGGATGCTTATTTACCTAACAGGAAACTAAGATGTGGCAGACAGAACAGTAGAGAGGGGAATAAACCAGCCCCCTTGGATCATTAAAATTCAGCTGAAGTGAACGACACTTCACTATTTATTTTTTATCTTTTACTTAAGAAATAAAGTTTTTTCTTTATTTTGTGTTTTATTTATTTATTATCATTAATTTTAACCTTTTATTTTATTTTTTGGGGGATTAGTGTTTTACATCCTAGTTTTATTTTTTTATCATTATTTTACTTTATCTTATTTTTTCCTTTTTGCCAACCTTTTCTTCCCTACTTCGCCCTTTTTCATCCTGTTTCTCTTCTCATGTTCCTGCTTTATTTTTCTCTCTCCTTTCTTTTTACTCCTTTTAAAAAATTGATCTTTATCTCCTTTATTGATGCATTACTATTATAGTAATCTGTTGGCTTATTCGCATATCTAATTTCCTCTCTCCTGCTCCAAGTACATGCACCCTTCTCTTTTCTCTTTCATTGCTAACCAATTATTTTTCTTATTGTTTGTTTGTTTTCTTGTTTTTGTTTCTATTTTATGCTTTTGTTTCTCCTCTCCTCGCTTCTTCTCTTCTTCTACTAATAGCTTAATTAGTTTCACTCACCAAACTCAGGCCTATCTGCTCTCTATTCTCCTTTTCCAAAAATAGATAAATATATACTTAGATAGATTAAAGAAAGGGGAACATTTTTATATATATATACTAGAGGCCCAGTACACGGATTTGTGCATCTGTGGGGTCCCTAGGCCTGGCCTGCAAGGATTGGCTGAAACTGACAGTTCTGTAGTAATGTTGAAGCAGCAGGCAGCTGGGGAGGAGCCCAAGCCTGGGCCAGGCATCCCACTGCTCCCGCTCATCCAGGCACTGCTGCACCTGCCACCACCACAACCCGGTAGGCTCATTGCCACTCTGCTGCAGTCTCTAAGCTGGCCCAATCCCTGTCCCACTCCAGATGGGGGAGGTGCACGCAGGGAGAATGTTCATGGAAGAGGCTCATGACACTGCAGCTTCACTTGCCAGCCATGAGACCAGAGTCTGGCACCCATTGGTCAGCTGAGCAGCGCTCCTGCCATGGGAGTGCACTAACAACCAGGGGGGAGCTCCTGCATTGAGCGTCTGCCCCCTGGTAGTCAGTGAGCATCATAGCTACTGGTCTATCAGTCGAATGGTACATATATTTTTAAATTATTTTTCATTTTTATTGGGTGTTTTGTTTTTTACTTTTCTTCATATACATTCATTCTCTTTCTACCTCCTTTATTCTGAATCATGGCCATTCCTCCATTCATTCAATTCCTTGACATTATCTTCTGGAAATAAGTTCTGCCTATTCAGATTCAGCTCCCCCTCCCCTCTTTTTTCTGGGTGTTTGTTGTTTGCATTTTTTGGTTCATTTGTTGGTTTTATGGAGTTTACTCCTGTATATGTATATCTTTCCCGTTCTTTTTTCTTCTTTTCTTTTCTCCCTTACCCTTTTTTCCTTCTCACAATATTGTTTTTGTGCTCTTTTCTGTCCCCTAATTCTCTTTTCTCTGGTGTTCAACTTTATTTGGAGTTATCAATGTCATGAATACATTTGTGTTTTGTTCCCTCTGTATCATGTCTTGTTGAGTTGTATTTTTTGCCTTTTTGTCAATGTGGTAGAGAGTGAGACATATAAGCAGAAATCCTGAGATGAGCAAAAAATAGGAAGACAAAGAAACAGCCCCCATATGAAAGAAAAGGAGGAATCACCAGAAAAGGAAGTAAAAGACACGGAGGCAAGCATTTTGTCACAGAAAGAATTCAGAGCAATGGTCATAAGGATGCTGAAAAGGATTAAATACAAATTAAACAACCTGTGAAAAAATCAAGAGGAAATGAAAAGGAACCAAGAAGAAATGAAGGATGACATAACTACAATAAAGAACACAATAGAAAGTATCAACAGTAGAATAGAAGCTGAGGACCACATCAGAGAGCTAGGAGACAAGGTAGGAAAAAACACCCAAGCAGAGCAGCAAATAGAAAAAAAAAAAAAAAAAAAACTTAAAAAGCAGGAGAGCCTAAGAGAGCTTTGGGACAACATGAAATGAAGCAACATCCACATAATAGGAGTGCCAGAAGGAGAGGTAACTGAGCAAGGAATAGAAAAGGTATTTGAGGAAATAATGATAGAAAACTTTGATATTGGGAAGAAAAAACTCACACAAGTCCAAGAAGCTCAGAATCCAAAACAAGATAAACCCCAAAAAATGACACCAAGACACATCATAATTAAATTTGCAAATATCAATGGTAAAGTAAGAATTTTAAAGACTGCCCAAGAGAAACAGGAAGTTACCTATAAGGGATCTCCCATTAGAGTCTCAGTGGTTCTCAACCTTCTGGCCCTTTTAATATAGTTCCTCATGTTGTGACCCAACCATAAAATTATTTTCATTGCTACTTCATAGCTGTAATGTTGCTACTGTTATGAATCGTAATGAAAATATCTGATATGCAGGATGGTCTTAGGCGACCTCTGTGAAAGGGTTGTTCGACCGCCAAAGGGGTCGCGACCCACAAGTTGAGAACCATTTCATTAGACTATCAACTTATTTCTCAACAGAAACACATCAGGCCAGAAGGGAATGGGAATGAAATATAAAAAGTGTTGCAAAGCAAGGAACTGAATCAAAGAATAATACCCAGGAATTGAAGGTGTAACCAGGAGATTCACAGACAAGAAAGGACTAAGGGAGTTTATTATCACCAAACCTGCAATACAAGAAATGCTAAATGGACTGCTGTAAAAAGAAGAAATAGGAAGGGAAGAAGGAACACAGGCGTAAAGAATAAAAATGGCGACAAACAAATACCTATCAATAATAACCTCAAAAGTAAATGGATTAAAAGCTCTAATATAAAGGCATAGGGTAGCTGAATGGATAAGAAAACATGACCCATATATCTACTGTCTACAAGAGGAACACTTCAAAAAAAAGGACTCACACAGACTGATAGTGAAGGGATGGAATACATTTTTCAGACGAATGGAAATGAAAAAAATATCTGGGGTAGCAATACTTATATCTGACAAAATAGACCTCAAAATGAAGGCCATAACAAGAAATAAGAAAGGTCACTTCATCGTACAAAAGGGAGCAATTCAACAACAGGGTATAACTCTGGTAAACATATATGCACCCAATGCAGGAGCTCCTAAATACACACACACACACACACACACACACACACATACACCACACCAAGAAACAAACAAACAAAAAACTTCTGGAAGATACAACCACAGGAGAGATTGACAGCAATATGATCATAGAAGGGGGCTTTAGTACCCCATTGACACCACTGCATAAATCCTCTAAACAAAAAATCAGCAAAAAAACATCAATCCAAAATGACTTACTAGAACAGATGGAATTAATTGAGATCTTCAAAACATTTCATGCCAGAGCTACAAAATATACATTCTTCTCAATAGACCACATATTCGGGCATAGGCAAAGTCTTTTCAAATTCAAGAAGATAGAAAGAATATCAAGCATCTTCTCAGATCACAATGGCATAAAATTAGAAATCAACTACACTAAAAGCAATGGGGGAAAAAAAGACACTTGAAAGCCAAATAGCATGCTATTAAACAATGATTGGGTTACCAAAGAGATCAAAGAAGAAATAAAAAGCATCCCAATAACCAATATAATGAAAACACAACAATCCAAAATCTATGGGACACATTGAAAGCAATCTTGAGAGGGAAGTTCATGGTTCTACAGGCCTACCTCAAAAAACAACAAAAATGATAATAAATTATCTAATCCTACATCACAACCATTAGAAAGAGAGCAACAAGAAAAACCCAGAGTAAGCAGAAGGTAAGAAATAATAAAGATCAGAGAGAAAATAAATGACATAGAGACAAAAAAAAAACACAATAAAAAAGATCAATAAAACCAAGAAAGGGTTCTTTGAAAGGATATACAAGATTGATGAACCTCTCACCAGGCTCACCAAGAAACAAAGAGAGAGGACCCAAATAAACAAAATCAGAAATGAAAGCGGTGAAGTAACAACTTACCCCACAGAGATACAAAGAATTATGAAAAGATACTATAAACAACTCTATTCCAACAAACCAGACAACCCAGAGAAATGGACATGTTCTTAGAAAAATACAAGATTCCAAAACTCAATCAGGAAGAATTAAAAAAATCTGAATAGGCTGATAACTACTGAAGAAATGGAAGCAGTAATAAAAAAATATTTCAGCAAACAAAAGCCCTGGTTTGGATGACATTACAGGGGAGTTCTACCAAGCACTCAAAGAACTAAAACCTATTCTCCTCAGAACATTCCAAATAATTCAAGAAGAAGACACACTTCCAAGCTCTTTCTATGAAGCCTACAATACCCTAATTCCCAAACCAGATAAAGACACCACAAAGAAAGAGAACTATAAAACAGCATCTTTAATGAACTAAAATCCTCAACAAAATTCTTGCAAATCAGATCCAGCATTACATTAGAAAGATCATACACCATGACCAAGTGGGATTCATTCCAGGGATGCAAGGCTGGTACAACATCCACAAATAAAGAAACGGGATACATCACATAAATAAACTGAGAGATAAAAAAATCACATAATCATATCAATTGATGCAAAAGAAACATTTGACAAAACCCAATACTCTGTCTTGATAAAAACTCTCAGCAAAGTGGAAATAGAGGAATAATACCTCAACATAAAAACAGCCTCATATGACAGACCTATAGACAACATCATACTCAATGGGCAAATACTAAATTCATTTCCCCAAAGTGCAGGAACAGGACAAGGATGACCACTTTCACCAATACTGTTCAAAATAGTACTGGAAGTGCTAGCCATAGCAAACAGACTAGTAGAAGAAATAAAAGGCATCCAAATTGGAAAAGAAGACATAAAACTGTCATTATTTGCAGATGACATGACATTGTACATAGAAAACCCCCCAAACTCTATCAAAAACCTATTAGACTTAATAAATGAATTCAGCAATGTAGCAGGATACAAAATTAACACTCAGAAATCCATGGCTTTTTTATACATCAATAATGAACTCACAGAAATAAAAACAAATAAACAATCCCATTTACCATTGTACCAAAAAAATTAAGATACTTAGGAATAAACTTAACTAAGGAGGTAAAAGACCTGTATTCGGCAAACTGCAGGACATTGAAAAAAAAAAAAAACACATAGAGGAAGACATAAACAAATGGAAGAACATACCATGTTCATGGATTGGTAGAATCAAATCATTAAAATGTCCATACAACCCAGAGCAATTTATAGGTTCAATGTCATCCCTATTAAAATACCAAAGACAGGGAGAAAGAAGATGGCAGCAATATAGGCAGATGTGTCCCAGGTCATGTCCTGGAGCAAATGGAGTGAGCAGCTGAAACTAATAACACCCACCCCAAATTGGTGAAATTGCTCAGCTGGTGAGACGGTTTACAGCCGGGAAGGGCAGAAACAAACAAACAGGGATTTGGGCAGGAAAGTTTGCCAGACCTCTGAGCCCAGAGGGTCGGAGGGAGACCACGTGGCAGACAGCCGTGTCCCTTAGGACAGGCACAGCCCCTGACTAGGGAAAGGAGATCTGCTGGATTCCTGGCGCCACCAGGGGATTTGAGAGCTGGGTTCTGTGATCACGGAGGACTGAGCCTAAAGGTGGCAGCCTGAAGAGCTGACCTGACCAGGCAGTGCCCGTAAAAGAAAAGGTTACAGAAACCAAGCCTTCCCCGTTTCCGCAGCAGGCGTTTGTTTGTTTGTTCTCACCAAATCCTGTTCATGGGACATTTCGGATTCAGACACTCACCTGTGCTGAAGAGAGGGAGAGGGTGCGGAGGAGTGGAATCTGGGGAGAGACTGAGGAGAGAAGGGGGGCCAGGAGAGGTGGCAGCGAATTGAGTTCTGAGACACCCCTTAGCCCAGGACTGGGGCAGCCATTCTCTCCAGCGAGTGAGACTCCTCCCCCCAGCCCCCAGGCAAGGAGCACAGCCACACCCAGATTCCACCCTGAATGAGATCAAGGATTAAAATAATCTGATCAGCCCCTGGGAGTTAACAGGGTCTGGCCTATAGAGGGATTTTCAATGCCATATAGCCTCAGAGGCCAACCCCAGAACACTGCCACCCAGAGGCTAAGCCACAAACTGACTCTTTGCTAAACACAAAATAAGGCAGTCTGGCAAACAAATACGGCCTGCTTTAAAATAAGGACTGTGGTTTACAACACAGAGGAACAGTGTATCGCAGGGAAACTCAACACTCTCCTGAATACCTGGCAGGACTAAAGGCGAGCCAGACTGAAGAATAGAAGAACCAAAGGACCTTCACTACTGCAATTTTTTTTCTTTTTTCACCTTTTAACTAAGAAACCAATTTTTTTTTCCTTTTTTCCCTTTTTTTTCTTCCTTTTTTTCCCTCTTTTTCATCACCTGATTTTACCCTTTTAATTACTACCTTCTTATTTTTAACCAGTATTATAACTGCTACCATTTTACCATCTTTTAAAGTGCCATTTTATTTTCTCTTTATTTTATTTTGGGATTAGTGTTCTCCATTCTATTTTCATCGTTATATTATTGGTTGTTTCTAGTTTGCATCCATCTACAGGGAGCTATTGCTGGAATTTGCTGGGATTAGTGGCGGTTCTATAGGAGTATTCTCCTCATATAAAAAGTCTCTTCCCCTCTTCCAATTCATTCTCTCTTTTTGCTCCTTTTTTTTTTTCTTTTCTTTTCTCACTTTTATTTCCCCCCTTCTTTTTCCCAATTCCATTTTTGCACTCCTTTTTTTGGTCCCTACTTTTCTTTTCTTTTTTCTCTTTTATCTTTTTCTCTTCCTTCTTCCTTATCCCCTAATTCTCTTAATTTGGGTGGTCGACTTTATTTGGGGTTATTAATATTGTGAATATATTTGTGTTTAGTGCCTGGTACGTGATGCCTTGTTGTGTTGTATTTTGTGCCCTTAAATCAACGCAGCAGATCCAAGCAACAGCAACCTCCTGAGCACCATACCCTCTGCTAAGGAACAGCAGCTGTACGTGAAACCGCCCCCCCACCAGCCAGAAGAGCCACCACAGCTGTGAACAGCACCCACCAGAGGAGCTGCTGACAACTGAAGAGCAGCTGCTACCACAACCGCCCGAAGAACAACCACAGACCAAGGACTCACTGCCACTCAGGGAGCAGCCACTGAATGACTCAATGTGTAGATATGTCAGTGAGATCAAACATGGGTAGACAAAGAAACCCCCAAAGGAAAGAGAAGGAGGACTCTACAGAAAAGCAGCTAAGTAATACAGAGGCATGCAACATGACAGAAAAAGAATTCAGAAAAGGGTCCTAGAGTGCATAAACTGGATGGAGGAAAAAATCGACAACCTCTGCAAGAAGCAAGAAGAAACAGATGAAAAAATCAATAACATATGGAAGAAGCTAGAAGAAACAGATGAAAAAATCAACAACTTAAGTAACACCCATGAATTAATGAAGAGTGATATAGCTGCAATAAAAAGACACCATTGAAAGTATCAACAGTAGACTAGGGGAAGCGGAGGACCGAATTAGTGAATTAGAAGACAAGGAAGCAAAACACAACCAAAATGTACTGCAATTGGAGAAAAAACTTAAAAGACAGGAGGAGGGCCTAAGGGAGCTTTGGGACAACATGAAACAAAACAACATATGAATAATTGGGGTACCAGAACAACAGAAAGATGAACAAGGATTAGAAAACCTATTCGAAGAAATAATATCAGAAAACTTCCCTGAGGTGGGGAAGAAAAAAGTCACACAAGCCCAGAGAGTCCCAAACAAGGTGAACCCGAAAAGACCCACACCAAGACACATCATAATTACCATGGCAAATGTTCAGGACAAAGAGAAAATCTTACAGGCCGCAAGAGAGAGATGGAAAGTCACATACAAAGAATCTCCAATTAGATTATCAAATGATTCCTCAACAGAAACACATCAGGCCAGAAAAGAATGGACAGAAATTTACAAAGTGATGCAAAGCAAAGGACTGAATCCAAGAATACTCTATCCAGCAAGGCTATCATTCAAACTTGAAGTGGAAATAAGAAGCTTCACGGACAAAAAAAAGGCTAAGGGAGTTTATCACCACCAAGCCAGCAATGCAAGGAATGCTAAAGGGTCTGGTATAAAAAGAAGAAATAAAAAGCTCAGAAAGAAAACAGCCACACACAAAAAGAAATGGCTACAAACAAGTACCTTTTAATAATAACTTTAAACGTAAATGGACTAAATGCTCAAACCAAAAGACATAAAGTGGCTGAATGGATAAAAAAACATGACCCATACATCTGCTGTCTACAAGAAACCCACCTCATTAGAAGGGAATCACACAGACTGAAAGTGAAAGGATGGAAAAATATCTTTCAGGCAAATGGAAAGGAAAAGAAAGCTGGGGTAGCAATACTTATATGGGACAAAATAGACCTCAAAGTGAAGGCCATAACAAGAGATAAGGAAGGACACTTCATAATACTAAAGGGATCAATACAACAAGAAGTTATAACCCTGGTAAACATATATGCACCCAATGCAGGAGCACCCAAATTTATAAAAAATCTCCTGGAAGATATCAAAGGAGAGATCAACAACAATACAATCATAGTAGGGGACTTTAATACACCACTGACAGCACTGGATAAGTCCTATAGACAAACAATCAGCAAATATATAGCAATCCTAAATGACTCACTTGATCAGATGGACTTAATAGACATCTTCAGAACATTTCACCCCAAAGCCAGGGAATATATGTTCTTCTCAAGTGCTCATGGGACATCTTCAAAAATAGACCACATATTGGGTCACAAGCAAAGTATCCCCAAATTCAAGAAGATTGAAATCATAAAAAGCAACTTCGCAGACCACGGTGGCATAATATTAGAAATAAACTACAATAAAAACAACCCAAAATACTCAAACACCTGGAAGCTGAATAGCATGTTAAAAATATTGATTGGGTTACCAATGAGATCAAAGAAGAAATTAAGAACATCCTGGAAACTAATGACAATGAAAACACAACAATCCAAAACCTATGGGACACAATGAAAGCAGTCCTGAGAGGGAAGTTTATAGCTCTACAGACCCACCTCAAAAAATAAGAAAAAATGGTAGTAAATCATCTAACTCTACAACTCAAAGATTTAGAAAGAGAGCAACAAGAAAACCCCAGAGTGACCAGAAGGAAGGAGATAATAAAGATTAGAGCAGAAATAAATGACATAGAGACCAAAAAAAACAATACAGAAAATCAATGAAACCAAGAGCTGGTTCTTTGAAAGGATAAACAAGATTGACAAACCCCTGCCCAGACTCACCAAGAAGCAAAGAGAGAGGACCCAAATAAACAAAATCAGAAACGATAGAGGTGAAATAACTACAGACCCCACAGAAATACAAATGATTGTTAAAAAATACTATGGACAGCTTTACTCCAACAAACTAGACAACCTGGAGGAAATGGACAAATTCCTAGAAAAATACAACATTCCAAAACTCAATCAGGAAGAATCTAAAAATCTCAAGAGGCCAATAACTATGGAAGAAATTGAAGCAGTCATCAAAAAGCTTCCATCAAACAAAAGCCCAGGACCAGACGCTTCACAGGGGAGTTTTACCAATCATTCAAGGAAGAACTGAAACCTATGCTCCTCAGACTACTACAAAAAATTCAAGAGGAAGGAACACTTCGTAGCTCATTCTATGAAGCCAGCATCATCCTAATACCAAAACCAGGTAAAGACAACACAATGAAAGAGAATTACAGGCCAATATCCCTCATGAACATAGATGCCAAAATCCTCAACAAAATCTTAGCAAATCGGATCCAGCAGTACATCAGAAAGATCATACACCATGACCAAGTAGGATTTATCCCAGGGATGCAAGGATGGTACAATATCTGCAAATCAATAAACGTGATACATCACATAAACAAATTGAAAGAAAAAAACCACATGGTCATATCAATTGATGCAGAAAAAGCATTTGACAAAATTCAACACCCATTTCTGATAAAAACTCTCAGTAAGGCGGGAGTAGAAGGATCATACCTCAACATAATAAAAGCCATATATGACAGGCCCAAAGCCAGCATCATACTCAAAGGACAAAAACTAACACCATTTCCCCTAAGAACAGGAACAAGACAGGGATGCCCCCTCTCACCACTCCTGTTCAACATAGTACTGGAAGTGTTAGCCATTGCAATTAGGCAAGAAGAAGAAATAAAAGGCATCCAAATTGGAAAAGAGGAAGTAAAACTGTCCTTATTTGCAGACGACATGATATTATACATACAAAACCCTAGAGACTCCATCAAAAAGCTACTAGACTTAATACATGAATTTGGCAATGTAGCAGGATACAAAATTAACCCCAAGAAACTGAGGAATTTCTATACACCAAAGTGAAGTTTCAGAAAGAGAGATTATAAAAACAATCCCGTTTACCATCGAACCAAAAAATTAAGCTACCTAGGAATAAACTTAACTAAAGAGGTAAAAGACCTCTACTCAGAAAGCTAGAGGACGTTGAAATAAGATATAGAGGAAGACATAAACAGATGGAAGAACATACCGTGTTCATGGATTGGTAGAATCAACATCATTAAAATGTCCATACTACCCAAAGCAATCTATAAATTCAACTCACTTCCCATTAAAATACCAACGGCATACTTCATAGATCTAGAACGAACTATCCAAAAATTCATCTGGAATAAAAAAAGACCCCGAATATCTGCAGCAATCCTGAAAAAGAACAAAGTAGGTGGGATCTCAATACCAGATATCAAGATGTATTACAAAGCCACTCAAAACTGCCGGTACTGGCACAAGAATAGGCATAGAGATCAATGGAATAGAAAAGAGAGCCCAGAAATTGGCCCGAACCAATATGCTCAATTAATATTTGACAAAGGAGGCAAGAACATACAATGGAGCCAAGATAGTCTCTTCAATAAATGGTGTTGGGAAAATTGGACATATACATGCAAGAAAATGAAACTAGACCGTCAACTTACACCATACACAAAAATAAACTCAAAGTGGATAAAGGACTTAAATGTACGACAGGAAACCATAAAAATTCTAGAAGAATCCAAAGGCAACAAAATCTCAGACATATGCTGAAGCAATTTCTTCACTGATACAGCTCCTTGGACACTTGAAACTAAAGAGAAAATGAACAAATGGGACTACATCAAAATAAAAAGCTTCTGCACAGCAAAAGAAACCATCAACAAAACAACGAGAAAACCCACTGTGTGGGAAAACATATTTGCCAATGTCATATCTGATAAGGGCCTAATCTCCAAAATTTATAGGGAACTCACACAACTTAACAAAAGGAAGATAAACAATCCAATCAAAAAATGGGCAAAGGACTTAAATAGACACCTTTCAAAAGAGGCCATTCAGAAAGCCAAGAGACATATGAAAACATGCTCAAAGTCACTAATCATCCGAGAGATGCAAATCAAAACAACAATGAGGTATCATCTCACACCTGTCAGACTGGCTATCATCAACAAATCAACAAACTACAAGTGCTGGAGAGGATGTGGAGAAAAAGGAACACTTGTGCACTGCTGGTGGGAATGCAGACTGGTGCAGCCACTATGGAAGACAGTATGGAGTTTCCTCAAAAAACTGAAAATGGAACTCCCATTTGACCCAGTGATCCCACTTCTAGGAATATATCCCAAGAAACCAGAAACACCAATCAGAAAGGATATATGCACCCCTATGTTCATAGCAGCACAATTCACCATAGCTAAGATCTGGAAACAACCTAAGTGCTCATCAGTAGATGAATGGATTAGAAAACTGTGGTACATCTACACGATGGAATACTATGCTGCTCTAAAAACGAAGGAACTCTTACCATTTGCAACGGCATGGATGGAACTGGAGAGCATTATGCTAAGTGAAATAAGCCAGTCAATGAAGGAAAAATACCACATGATCTCACTCTCATGGATAATAGAGACCAGTATAAACTTTTGAACAATAATAGATACAGAGGCAGATCAGCCTCAAAAAGATTGTCAAACTGCAGTGGGAAGGTCGGGGAGGGTTGGGGGGAAGGAGGGAGGGTGGTAAGAGATCAACCAAAGGACTTGTATGCATGCATATAAGCATAACCAATGGGCATAAGACACTGGGGGATAGGGGAGGCTAGGGGACTGTTTAGGGCGGGGCGAAAAATTGGACACATATGTAATACCCTTTGTAATACTTTAAGCAATAAAAAACAAACAAACAAAAAACTATGAACAAATTCCTATGCACACTGCACATATCTTATTTTGAAGTAAAAAAACAAAATGGGAACAAATACAATATTTGTATTTGCATGTGACCCGCGGGCCGTAGGTTGAGGACCCCTGCCCTAAGCGCTCAGTTTACACCTCTGCTACAACCACCCCAGCACCACTCGCTATGCCTGTGCAGTAGAATGAAAGTGACTTACCCAAGGACATGCTGACTTTCTGGGCCTCTCACGACTAAGCTTCGGTCCTCATTTGCTCTACGTCTTCTCCACCATTTACCCGTACGAGGTTCTGTACTATTTACCAGGTTTGACTTGACTAATAAGAGTGGAAAACCAGATGTTTACTGTGTGGGGAATATAAGTGCTGGAGGGCAGAATTATTCATCTCTCAACATGTCATTACTGCGTTATAAATAGAAAAGATTAGAATACCATTTTTTTTAGGTGAAAAACACCAAGAATTCATTCCTAGTAATTGTCCATTTTATGTATAATTATTTTCCACACACTGAAGATATAAAATAAATGCCCATGAATTTAAAAAAAAAAGACAGGAGGAGAGCCTGACAGAGCTTTGGGACAACATGAAACAAAGAAACATAGGAATAATAGGGGTGCCAGAATAAAAAGAAGAGGAACAAGGGTTAGAAAACCGATTTGAAGATATAATGTCAGAAAACTTCCCTGATGTGGGGAAGAAAAAAGTCATACAAGCACAGAGAGTCCCAAACAAGATGAACCCGAAAGACCCACACCAAGACACATCATAATTATGTTGGCAAGTGTTCAGGACAAAGAGAGAATCTTAAAGGCTGCAAGACAGCGACAGAAAGTTACATACAAGGAATCTCCCATTAGATTATCAAGTGATTTCTCAACAGAAACACATCAGGCCAGAAAAGAATGGAAGGAAATTTACAAAGTGATACAAAACAAGGGACTGAATTCATGAATACTCTATACAGCAAGGCTATCAATCAAAATTGAAGGGGAAATAAGAAGCTTCACTGACAAAAAAAACTAAGGAGGTTTATCACTACCAAGACAGCAATGGAAGAAATGCTATTGGGACTGGTGTAAAAAGAAGAAATTAAAAAGGAAGAAGGAACAGCGGCACAAAAAATAAAAATGGCTACAAACAAGTACCTATCAATAATAACTTTAAATGTAAACAAACTAAATGCTCCAATTAAAATACATTGAGTAGTTGAATGGGGGGAAAAATATCCCATACATATGATGTCTATAAGAGACCCACCTCAGAAGAAGGAACTCACACAGACTGAAAGTGAAGAGATGGAAGAATATCTTTCAGGCAAATGGAAATGAAAAAAAAATCTGGGGTATCAATACTTATATTGGAAAAAATAGACCTCAAAGTGAAGGCCATAACAAGAGATAAGGAAGGCCACTTCATAATACTAAAGGGATCAATACAACAAGAGGATATAACCCTGATAGACATATATGCACCCAATGCAGGAGTCAAGACAGACTCTTTAATAAATGGTTTTGGACAGAAACCATTGGACAGAAACATGCAAAAAAATGGAACTAGACCACCAACTTACACCATACACAAAAATAAATTAAAAATGAATAAAGGACTTAAACATAAGATGGGAAACCATAAAAATACTAGAGGAATCCACAGGCAGCAAAATCTCAGACATATGCAGAAGCAATTTCTTCACCAATACAGCTCCTAGGGCAATGGAAACTAGAGAGAAAATAAACAAATGGGACTAAATCAAAATTTAAAAAAAAGTTTTTGTACAGCAAAAGAAACCATCAACAAAACAACAAGAAATCCCACTGCATGGGAGAACATATTTGCCAATGTTATTACCGATAAAGGTTTAATTTCCAACATTTAGAGGGAACTCATACAACTTAACAAAAGGAAGATAAACAACCCAATAAATAAATGGGCAATGGATCTAAACAGATACTTTTCAAAAGAAGACATAAGTAAGGCCAAGAGACATATGAAAACATGCTCAAAGTCACTAGTCATCTGAGAGATGCAAATCAAAACAATAATGATGTACCATCTCACACCTGCAAGAATGCCTAGCATCAACAAATCAACAAATGACAAGTGCTGGCAAGAATGCAGAGAAAAAGGAACCCTCGTGCACTGCTGGTGGGAATGCAGACTGGTGCATCCACTGTGGAGAACAGTATGGCATTTCCGAAAACAACAACAAAAAAACAACAACCAAAAACAAAACAAACAAACAACAAAACTAATAATGGAACTCTCATTTGACCCAATGATCCCACTTCTAGGAATATATCCCAAGAAACTAGAAACACCAATCAGAAAGGATATATGCACCCCTATGTTCATAGCAGCACTATAACTTTCTACCCTATTCAAGGTAGAACAAATACTTGTGTTTTTTAAAATAATAGAGTAGGAAGGAGGCAATATTGTGAAGCCACAGTCTGGGCTCCCTCTGCTGGAGACAACCCCGGCAGGTCTATCTGGGGACAGTGAGCAGCTGGCCCTATCCTCAATCACATCTCTGGGGTCACCATTGGCCTCTCTTTGTGGAAGGCGACCCTGGTGGGCCAATTGAGGGGGGACAGTGCCAGGCGGCCCTGCCCCAAATCGCCCCATCACTGCTGCTGCTTGTGGCCTCCCTCTGTGGGAGGTGACCTGGCAAGCGATCAGGGGATGCCACTGGTCATTGAACCCCCACCCCACCCCATTGCCATCCCCTCCCTCTGCCTGTTCACCGGCCACGCCCCTGCGGACCAGTCCTTCCACCATTCCGTTGATTTGTATATTATGCTTTTATTAAATAAAATATGCTTACTCATAATCCTTAATTGAAATGTTGTAAGTAGCGATGGAATCTATTAGCTACATGTTCCACTATCTATAGTACTGTGGACATCAATGGTAACTTCACCAAGAACATTTAAAGTTGTTCTTCTGTGAGTATATCCATTAAGTTGCAGCTGGCTATGTTCCAGGAAGGGGCTGATGGTAGGGTAGGGTACAGGGAATGAAAGGACAAATTGAGTTTCAGAATAGCAAATAAATAAAACTTATTACTCTGGCAGGTATTTACCTTGGAAACAAGCCAATAATGACTAGTGTACAAAAATATACAAAATACTTATCTTTGAATGAGTTTAAAGCTCCTTCCTACAGATAGGAACATGAGCCTGGGTCAAGTTACTCTTTAGTTAAGTGCGTATGAAACCAGAGCTGAAGAGTGAGTGGTAGGCATTGTTCTGGCCTGGTTTTAGAGTGCTACTTTCCTATTTTTTAACAATGCAAGGCTAAAGGTTAAAGTACTATCTGAACTTTTCATATGATCAGCAAAGTTAAGACTTCAATCTAGACATCTTAGTTTTTCAACGCAATGCTCTTTCTACAAATAATAACTAATTTTACTTCTATGAACCTCAGTTTCTTCATACTATAAACCAAAGATAATACCATTAGCTAACTTGGAGGGATGTAGTGAGGACTAAAGAAGATAATACATATATTGCACTTGGAATAGTGGCTAGCGCATAGTAAAAAGGTTAACTATTATTCACATGCTGTAACCTAGAAAGGAACCTCTTAAAATCTCAAACAGCATCTAGTGTATGTTTTGCTCCAGATCTCAATATTTGCTGTTTATTTTTAAATATATTTTTATTGTTAATAGTATTAAATATATTTCCCATTTCCCTCCCCTTAGATCTCACTATTTGTATTTGCATTGTTTTTGGTAACAACACATGAGGTTGCCTCTAATACTAAGATATGAGCCATTAAGTTTTGTACAGGAGTTTTCATAAAGGCTTATTAAGTAACTAGTTCAAGTACATCTAGCAATTAAGTGGTGAATCAGGAATTTGAACCAAGAGTCTTTTGACATTGAGCTTGGTTCATAGCAGGCTCACCATTAATTTTGCTAATAGTAAATGAATGACTCATTTTTATTTTACCCTTCATTCATTGTATCATTCATTAAATATCCCTTGTTCAGGGAATTACATTTTTATTAAGAGTCTAAAAATGTAGACTGGCAAATGACTGGCATTTAGAAAAACATATCACATTACTGACTTATATTGAATTACTACTCATCAGATTCAATACACCTGATTGCATTAGCCTATATTTCAATGTATGATTTATATGAATATCATTAAAAAGTCTGTCAAAGACCCTGTTTAACTCCATATACAGTCTTCTATAATATATTATTTTAAAATTAGCTTGAGAGGTATTATTGTATAATGTTAGGCTACTTTCTAGCCTTATGGGATTTGACAAATTACTTTTTTAAAAGTTTTTTTTTCCCCTTTTATTGAATTTATTGGAATAACACTGGATAAGAAAATTGTACAGGTTTAAGGTGCACGTTTCCACAACACATCATCTGTACCTTGTATTGTGTGTTCACCATCCCAGGTTAAGTCACCTTCTATCACCATTATCCACCTTTTACCCTCTACTAACTCCCCCCACCACATTTTCCCTCTGGTAATCACCATATGGTTGTCTGCCTTTGAGGGTTTTTTTCCTTTTATTATTGACACTATTATAGAAGTCCCCATTCTCTCCTCCCACCACATTGCTGACTTCCGTCCAGCCCCCATTACCTCTGGCTACAACCACACTTTTGTCTGTGTCTGTGTGTCATGCATATATGTTCTTTGACTAATCCCTTCACTTTTTTTTCACATAACACCCCTTTCCTGAGTTTATTTCTATTTTGTTTGTTGGTTTATTTTGTTCATTAGATTCCACATATTAGTGAAATCATGTGGTATTTGTCTTTCTCTGACAGGCTTATTTCACTTAGCATAATAATCTCCAAATCAACCCCATGCTTTCACAAAAGCAAGATTTCTTCATTTTTTATGACCAAGTAGTATTCCATTATGTAAATGTACCACAGCCTTTTTTTAAATATATTTTATTGATTTTTTACAGAGAGGAAGGGAGAGAGATAGATAGTTCGAAACATCGATGAGAGAGAAACATCGATCAGCTGCCTCCTGCACATCTCCCACTGGGGGTGTGCCCACAACCCAGGTACATGCCCTTGACCAGAATCGAACCCGGGACCCCTTGGTCCGCAGGCCGACGCTCTATCCACTGAGCCAAACCGGTTTCGGCGTACCACAGCTTTTTTATCCACTCATCTACTGATGGGCACTTGGGCTGCTTCCAAATCTTGGCTATTATAAATACCACTTCAATGAACTTAAGTATGCATATATTCTTTCAAATTAGTATTTTGGTTTCTTTGGATATACTCTTAGAAGTGGAATCTCTGGGTCATAAGGCAGTTCCAGTTATACTTTTTTGAGGAAACTCCATACTTTTTTTCCAAAGTGACTGTACCAATCTGCATTCCCACTAACAGTGCACGATGGTTCCCTTTCTCCACTTCCTCCCCAACACTTGGTGTTTGTTGATTTGATGATAGACATTGTGGAATGTGTGAGATGATACCTCCTTGTGGTTTTAATTTGCATTTCTCTGATGATTAGTGACATTGAGCATCTTTTCCTATGTCTTTTGGCCATCTGTATGACATGTTACTTTTAAGGTGGTTTAATATCTCTAACCTTGTATCTTCATCTTTAAAATGGGATTATTCATATCATATGAGATAATTATATAGCAATATAAAGTAATAAGATTGGTAATACAACTCTAAAGCAGTTTTAAAGACTAAATATATATGACGTTCTTACCACAATGCCTGACATATTAGTTAGTGTTTTTATTACTATATCTCCCAAGTAGATATAGAAAATACATCATACGGTGCATGTAACTTGCCAGGCATATAGCTCACCTACTCTCCCCTAACTTCCTTTATTGTACCTACTTTCTTCTCCTTTTTCATCACTATCCTCAGAGCCCAAGTGCTCAAGTGCTGACTTTGGACAGATAAATTCAGAAATCCTGGCAATAATAACTCATTCTTCATGTCCACCTTTGCCTTCTGTTCATTTCCTGGTTATTGTCTGTGCTGTGAGACCCACAACCCTCTCCCAAAATATTAGTTTTCCAATGGTACTTTCACTGCTGAACCAGAGGCCATTGAAATGTTTACTCTCTGATGATTTGGCTCCATCATATTTAGTGACTTAGGGATGAAAGATAAATCATCTTAGCTAGTCAGTCCTCTGCATGGTTTCCTTGGTAAGAAACAACTGTGACTCATGATTGACATAAATGAGCCTATATAACAGTATTTTACTGATCCTTTCATTTTGGGTTTTTAGAACACATTGCTTAGCTGTCCATAGTTGTGTTCTGGTGCCCACTGATTGAATAAAGAATGACACATAACAGTCATCACAGAATTAGTAGGTTGCTTCATTTCTGTTTGTTTTGGTATTAAATTACTATAAGTCACTTCTAATTTCTAGATCTCAGTTTCCCCAGCTATGAAATGTAGGTGTCCCTTGGATAATGTATAGTTTTGATGTTTATGTTTCTATGTGATTTGGGTTCTTTTTCTTGTACAATTGATTTGAAAGTGATAATGTCTCACATTTTCAAAAGTATTTTACCTTTTTTATGAAAAGTATTCTACAGAGATAATCTCACATTATCCTCACAACGGTACATACAATACCAAGAAACTTGAATATAGCACATACAGGTAAAATGACTTTCCCGTGGCCATACAGCATATTAGTGTTAGAACCAGGATAGGACCCAAGTTCTCCTGAATCCTAATGTTGTGTTACTACAGAGAAAGATGAATTACTCTAATATTGCTGTGTGCTGGAAGAAACTCCATCTAAAAAATTGTATCACCTGTAACTTTATTATTTTTCAGGTGATTTATCTTCATTACTTTTAAGAGGATATAGCTATCACTTTCTTCAAGTATTTATTCCTGAGTACAAAACTTCCTATACACAACATAGAACAATAAGCATTGTCTGGTAATCATCATAATGGATAATAATCTTACAAGAGTTGGGTGTTTTTCTCAGTGAATGTAACAAAATGATACACATGCTGTGAAGTTATTTTACCCCCACAAAATTTATGAAAATTGGCAAATAAGTAGATGAAGATATTTAAATGGGGGTGACTCCAAGACAAGTGTGTCCAGAGTTATCTACAATAATTATACTTAACTAGACTTAGCAATTCAGCAACCTCACACTTTTAGAATAACATTTGGATCCAATGAAGAAGTAAAAAATATCAGAGCAATAAAAATGATTGTTAAAGAGGAGAGAAAATTGCAGTCAAATAGGTAAACCTTCTTGTACCTCCTTCCAGGGCTAGGCTGAAAGTAAAACTAAAGTGAGGAACATATACCCAGAATTACCAACTGAAGTCCAGCTGAGTAGGAGACTTATATCAAGAAAAGTCAGAAAACACCTGGAAACTGCACCTCAACAACAGTTTGCAGGACATGGTCAGAGCTGAGCCACATAGTCAGCCAGCCTGAGAAGAGATTCCATCCATGAAGAGGACAACAACATTCAAGACCCAGTTACAACAAGAAAACCAAAATAACTCAAATAAGGAGCATTCCTTGAGCACACAGGTTAAGATATATAAGAGATCACACAACTGTATCATACAAAACACCTACTACATAAGACTACCTCACAAAGTCTGGGAGGCATAGTAGTTTTTTCTAATACATAGAAACAAATACAAAGGGACAGAAAATTGGGAAGATAAAGAAACAACCCCTAAATGAAATGAAAGGAAGAATCACCCAAAAAGGAACTAAATGAATTGGAGACAAGCAATTTGTCAGATACAGAATTCAGATCAATGGTAATGAAGGTGCTCAAACAACTCAATGAAAAATACAAGCAACTTAATAAAAAATTATGATACTTAATGAGAACTATACCAACATGAACAGAGAGGTTGGAACAATAAATAAGAATCAATGGGAAATGAAAAATGACATAGCTGAAATAAAGAAATACTCTGGAGGGAATCAACAGGAGGCTAGAAGAAGCTTAGGACTGAATGAGTGAATTGTAAGACAAGGTAGAAAAACAACACCCAGTCAGAGCAGCAAATGAAAAAAAAAATTAAAAAGCAAGAGAAGAATCTAAGGGAACTTTAGGACAATATGAAACTTTTACAACATTCACATCATTGGGGTCCCAGAAAAAGAATAATCTGAGAAAGAAATAAAAACCTGTTTGAAGAAATAATGGCAGAAAAATTCCCTAACTTGGTGAAGGAAAAAGTCACTCAAATTCAGGAAACACAGAGAGCTCCAATCAAGATGGACCTGAAAAAACACACATCCAAACACATCATAATTAAAATGGAAAACATTAAAGACAAAAAAAAGAATCATAAAGGCTGCAAGAGAGAGACAATGTTATTTACAAGGGAGATCCCATTAGACTATCAGCATATTTCTCAATAGAAACACTACAGGTCAAAAGGGACTGGCATGAAGTATACAAAATAATGAAAACCAAGGGACTAAACCCAAGACTACTCTATCCAGCAAGGGTATAATTCAAAATCGAAGGTGAAAGAAAAGTGCCTTACAGGCAAAAATCAAGCAAGCAAAGAAACAAACAAACAAACAAAACTAAAAGAGTTCATTACTACAAAACCAGCACTGCAAGAAATACTAAAGGGGCCATTGTAACTAGAAGAAATAGAGAGAAAGAGAAGAACATAGACATAAACAATAAGAATGTATTGTTTACATTCTTATTGGCAACAATAAGTATCTATCAGTAATAAGCTTGAATGTAAATGGATTAAATGCTCAAATCAAAAGACATAGGGTAGCTGAATGGATAAGAAAACATGTCCTAAATATATGCTGTCTACAAGATACCCACCTCAGAGCAAAAGACTCACACAGAATGAAAGTGAAAGGATGGAAAAACATTTTCCAGAAAAATTAAAATGAAAAATAAGAAGCTGAGGAAGCAATACTCATATCTGACAAAATAGACTTCAAAACGAAGGCCTTAATGAGAGACAAAGAAGGCTACTTCATAATACTAAAGGGATCAATATAACAAGAGGTTATAACTCTGGTAAACATATATGCACCCAATATAAGAGCATCCAGATACATAAAAAAAATCTGGAGGATTTTAAGGGAGTGATAGAGAGAAATACAATCATAGTATATGACTTTCACACCCTACTGATATCACTGGATAGATTTTCTACTCAAATAATTAACAAGGAAACAGCAATCCTAAAGGACCCATTAGATCACATGGAATTGTTTTACATTTTGAGAACATTTCACCTCAAAACTATATAATATACATTCTTCTCAAGTGCACCCAGAACATTTCCAAAGATAGAGCACATATTTGGACACAAAATAAGTCTCTACAAGTTCAAGAAGACTGTAATCATATCAAGCATCTTCTCAGATCACAATGGCATGAAATTAGAAATCAACTATATTAACAAAACTCAAAAAAAAACCCAATATAACACATGGAGGCTAAATAGTGTGTTATTAAAAAATGAATGGGTTACCAAAGAGATTAATAAAGAAAAAAATTTTCCAGGAAACCAATGACAATGTTACATACAACAACCCAAAATAAATGGGACACAGTGAAAGCAGTCTTGAGAAGAAAGTACATAGCATTACAGGCCTACCTCAACAATCGAGGAAAACTTCTGATAAAATATCTAACCTTATAACTTAAAGATTTAGAAAAAGAACAAAAGAAGCCAAGAGTAAGTAGAAAACAATGAAATAATAAAGATCAGGAGCAGAGCCGAAACCGGTTTGGCTCAGTGGATAGAGCGTCGGCCTGCGGACTGAAGGGTCCCAGATTCGATTCCGGCCAAGGGCATGTACCTTGGTTGCGGGCATATCCCCAGTGGGAGATGTGCAGGAGGCAGCTGATTGATGTTTCACTCTCATCGATGTTTCTAACTCTCTATCTCTCTCCCTTCCTCTCTGTAAAAAATCAATAAAATATATTAAAAAAAATAAAGATCAGGAGCAGAAATAAATGGCATATAGTTTAAAAAAACAATAAAAAAGATCAATGAAACCAAGAGCTGATTCTGTGAAAAGATAAAAAGATTGATGCTTTAGTCAGACTCATCAAAAAACAAAGAAAGAGAACCAAAATAAATAAAATCAGAAATGAAAGAGGCGAAGTAACAACTGAACTCAGAGAAATACAAAGAGTCATAAAAAATAATGTGAACAACTATATTCCATTAACCAGGACAACATGAATGCAATGTATATATTCCTGGAAAAATATAATCTTCCAAAACTCAATCAGGAAGAAACAGAAAAACAATAGGCCAATAGCAACTGATGAAATTGAAGCTGTAAAAAAAAAAAAAAATCCATCAAATTTAAGTCCTGGTCTGGATGGCTACACAGGGCAATTTAACCAAACTTTCAAAGAAGAGCTAACACCCATCCTCCTCAAACTATTCCAAAAAATCCAAGAGAAAGGAAAACTTCCAAACTCGTTTTAAGAAGCCAGAATTAGCCTAATTCAAAACCAGATAAAGACACCAGAAAGAAAGAGAACTATAGGCCAATACCCTGATGAACATAGATACTAAAATCCTCAACAAAATATTAGCAAATCAGACCGAGCAATACATTAGAAAGATCATACAACATGACTAAGTGGGATTTATTCTGGGGATGCAAAGCTGGTACAATATTCACAAATCAATAAATGTGATACATCACATAAACAAACTGGAAGAAAAAAAATCACATTTTCATATCAATTGATGCAGGAAAAAACACTCGACAAAATCCAAAACAGTTTTTGAGAAAAACTCTCAGTAAAGTGGGAATAGAGGGATCACACCTCAACATAAAAAAGTCCATATATAACAAACTGACAACCAAAGCATACTCAGTGGGGAAAACTAAAACCATTTCTCCTGAGAACAGCAATAAGACAGGGATGTCTACCTTCACCACTCATTCAACATAGTAATAGATGTCCTAGACACAGTGAAGAGACAAGAAGAAAAAAGCAAAAGGCATGCAAATTGGAAAGGAGGAAGAAAAACTGTCATTATTCACAGATGACATGATAGTGTACATAAAAAGCCCTAAAGACTCCATAAAAAAATTAGTAGATTTAATAAATGAATTCATCAGTGTAGCAGGATACACAATTAACACTCAGAAATCAATGGCATTTTTATACAACAACTAGAGGTCCGGTGCACAAAAATTTGTGCACTGAGGGGGGAGTCCCTCAGCTCGGCCTGTGCCCTCTCACAGTCTGGGATCCCTTAGGGAATGTCTACCTGCTGGCTTAGGCCCGCTCCCCAGGGGAAGGAGCCTAAGCTGGCAGTCAGACATCCCTCTGGCAGCCTGGGAGCCCTCGGAGGATGTCCACTTACCAGTAGGGAGCAAGTATAAGGTGCAGTCGGACATCCTTAGTGCTGCTGAGGAGGCGGAAGAGGCTGCCGCCACCACTGCTGTGCTGACAGCCATCAGCCTGGCTTGTGGCTGAGCAGAGCTCCTCCTGTGGAAGTGCACTGACCACCAGGGGGCATCTCCTGCATTGAGCATCTGCCTCCTGGTGGTCAGTGAGTATCATAGTGATCAGTCATTCCCAGTCGTTCTGCTGTTAGGGTCAATTTGCATATTACCCTTTTATTATATATGATAGAGGCCTGGTGCATGGGTGGGGGCCGGCTGGTTTTCCCTGAAGGTTGTCCTGGATCAGGGTTAGGGTCCTGCTAGGGTGTCTGGCCAGCCGGGGTGAGGGGTTGAGGGCTGTTTTCAGGCTGGCCACACCCCCTTCAGGGTGGGGGTCCCTACTGGGGTGCCTGGCCAGCATGGGTGAGGGGCTGATGGCTGTTTGCAGGCTGGTCAAGCCCCACAGTAGGGACCCTCACCCCATGGGAGTGTGGCCAGCCTGGGTGAGGGGCTGAGGGTTGTTTTCAGGCTGGCCACTCCCCCTTCAGGGGTGCCTGGCCAGCTTGGGTGAGGGGCTGATGGCTGGGCTGGAAGCAGGTATCTAGGATTTATTTATCTTCTATAATTGAAACTTTGTGGCCTTCAGCAGAGCTCAGGGCCAGCCAGGGCAGGCAGGAAGCTTGACTTCCTCCATCGCGGGGGGCAACCTAAGTCTCCTGCTCTCTCCATCTTTGTGAACAGACTGATGGAGGGAGTGAGGGTGTGATGGTTAATTTGCATATTACTATTTTATTAGATAGGATAATGAGTTCTCAATAAGAGAAACTAAAAAAAAAATCACATTTACCATTGCAACAAAAAAATTAAGATAATTAGGAAAATTAGGTGGTAAAAGACCTGTGCTCAGGAAACTATGGGATGTTGAAAAAAGAAGTAAGAGAAAGATATAAACAAATGGAAGAATATACTGTATTCATAGATTGGTAGAATCAACATCATGAAAAGGTACATACTATCCAAAACAATCTATAGATTCAATGTAATTCCCATTAAACTACCGATGGCATATTTCACAGATCTAGAACAAACACCCCAAATCTTTATATGAAGCCAAAAAAGACCCTGAATAGCCATAGCAATATTGAGAAAAAGAAACAAAGTTGGAGGGATCACAATACCAGATATCAAGTTATACTACAAAGCAACTGTAATCAAGAAAAATGTACTGGCACAAGAAAAGGCATATAGATCAATAGAATAGAATAGAGAACCCAGAAATTGACCCAAGCCATGCTGGGAGCCAGTCTATCCTTGCTGTTTCAAGGGACCTGGCATATATGGCATACTGTTCTTAATATATTTGCTCACCTTCTTGACACTATGTGTTTTAACCAAGGTCACCTCTCCGAGAAAGGTTGTTTCCCCAGGTAGAGATTTTCCCCTGAAGTTAGGGAGGGAATAAAACCCCTTCACTAAGTGCCAGGCGGGTAATTAATCACTTTATCTACGAACAATCGTGCTTAAGCTACATAATCTTTACTCCCTGGAATGGAGATAAGAAACGCCCTAACCTTTGGAATAGAGATTGATAGGATTGAATCAACTGGTATAAATACAGATGTAACAAGACAACAAGATACAGAACTTAGATTAAGATCCTAGAGACAGAACTTAGAAGACAGAACCTACACATAACCTAGAGACAGAAGAACTTCGCTGGAGAGAACATGGCAAAAGATCCTGGACAGAACCTTGCTACAGAACTTGGTTGGAGAACCGAGACAGAACCTGGCTGAAGAACCTAGCAAGAGAACATGGACACAGAACTTGGCTGGAGATTGTGGCTAGAGATGCTGGCAAGGCTGCTGATCAACTGAACGCTGTCTCCGTGTCATTCCTTCTTCGCCGACTCTGTCCACACCTTTGGGGAACCTCTGGACTTGCTGGGGTTGGACCCCAGCAAAGCCATTATGCCCAATTAATATTTGCAAAGAAGGCAAGAGCATACAATGGATTACAGATAGTCTCTTCTATAAATGGTGTTCAGAAAATTGGACTGGTACATGTAAAAAATGAAACTGGACCACAAACTTACACCAAATACAAGAATAAACTCAAAATCTAGCCCTAACCAGTTTGGCTCAGTGGATAGAGCATCGGCCTGCGGACTGAAGGGTCCTGGGTTCGATTCCAGTCAAGGGCATGTACCTTGGTTGCGAGTACATCCCCAGTGTGGGGTGTGCAGGAGGCAGCTGATGGATTTTTCTCTCTCATTGATGTTTCTGACTCTATTCCTCTCCCTTCCTCTCTGTAAAAAGTCAATAAAATATATTTTTTAAAAATCTATAAAACACTTAAATGTAAATTGTGAAACTATAATAATCCTAGAAGCCATAGGCAGCAAAATCTCAGACATCTCTCATAGTAATACGTTTGCCGATACATCTCCTAGGGCAGTGGTCGGCAAACTCATTAGTCAACAGAGACAAATATCAATAGTACAATGATTTAAATTTCTTTTGAGAGCCAAATTTTTTAAACTTAAACTATATAGGTAGGTACATTGTTATTAACTTAATTAGGGTACTCCTAAGGCTTAGGAAGAGCCACACTCAAGGGGCCAAAAAGCCGCATGTGGCTTGCAAGCCGCAGTCTGCCGACCACGGTCCTAGGGCAATGCAAACTAAGGAGAAAATAAACAAATGGGCCCATATCAAAATAAAAATCTTCTGCACAGCAAAAGAAACCACCAACAAAATGAAAAGGGATCCCATTCTATGGGAGTATATATTTGCCAATGATACATCTGACAAGGGGTTAATTTCCAAAATATATAAGGAACTCTTTTTTATTTAAATTTTATTTTATTTATTTTTTATTGCTTAAAGTATTACAAAGAGTATTACATATGTCTCCTTTTCCCCCCCCCCACCCTTGACAATCCCCTGGCCTCCCCTACCCCCCAGTGTCTTATGTCCATTGGTTATGTTTATATGCATGTATACAAGTCCTTCGGTTGATCTCTTACCCACCCCACTCCTGCCCTTACAACTTAACAAAAGGAAGACAAAGACTCCAAATAAAAAATGAGCCAAAGACAAAATAGACACTTCTCCAAAGGGGACATACAGAAGGCTAAGAGATACATGAAAAAATGATCAAAGTCACTAATCATCAGAGAGATGCACATTAACACGACAATGAGGTTTCATCTCACATCTATCAGAATGGCTATCATTAACAAATAAACAAATAACAAGTGCTGGCCAGGATGTGGAAAAAATGGAACCTTAATATACTGCTCTTGGCAATGCAGACTGTTGCAGCCACCATGAAGAACAGTGTAGAGTTTCCTCAAAAAATTAAATATGGAACTTCCATTTAACCATTATCCCACTTCTGGGAATATATCCTAAGAATCCTGAAACACCAATCAGAAATAATACATGCACCGCTATGTTCACGGCAATGAAATTTGCAATAACTAAGCTCTGGAAAAAGCCCAAGTGCCCATCAATAGATGAGTACATAAAAAAGCTGTGATACATTTATCCCATGGAATACTATGCAGCTATAAAACAAGGATCTCTCACCCTTTGAGACAGTATGAATATACCTGGAAAGTATTATGCTAAATGAAATAATCCAGTCAGAGAGAGGTAAGTATCATATGATCTCACTTATATGTGGAATCTAATAAACAAAATAGACTGATGAACAAAATAGATCCAGAAATAGAATGAATGGTGCAAAATGAGGACTCTCGGTGGGGTGGGGAGGAGCACTGGGAGAGATTAACTGGGAAACATATAAGCATATCTGCACAGCCCATGAACACAGACACTAGTGTGGTGAAGGCATGGGAGGGGTGGAGGGGGTCAATGTGCAAAGAAAAAGGCCACATCAGTAAATCTTTCAACAATAAAGATAGATTAAAGACACACAAACAAAAAAATAACTAAGGAGCCTGTACTCATGGATCTCAATTTTCAGTGTGGGGATCAAAGATGAAGAATTACATAGATATAACAGCACATGGTGATAAAACATATGAAAATCCAATCTGCATAAGGAATATGTTCATAGCAGCATTATTTACAATAGCCAAGATATGGAAACAGCCCAAGTGCCCATCAGTTGATGAGTGGATAAAAAAAGACTGTTGTACATTTCACAAGGGAATACTATTCAGCTGTAAAAAGGAAGGAACTCAGGTTTGATTTCTTGTGAGGTCACAGCATGGATGGACCTGAAGATTATTATGCTAAGCAAAAGAAGCCAGAGAAAGATAAATTCCACATGATTTCACTTATATGTGTAATCTAATGAACAAAATAAACTGACAAACAAAATAGAACCAGAGTCATGGATACATGGAATAGAGGGGAGAGGATGGTGGGGACTGGATAAAAGAAGGTGAAGAGATTAGCCAAAGAACATACATACATAGCCCTGGGCACAGACAACAGTAGGGTGAAGGCCAGGGTAGGAGGTGTGGGGACTGGGAGGAAGTGAACAAAGGGCGTGAAATGGGGGACACGTGTAATAGTGTCAACAATAAATAAAAAAAATGTTTATTTAGTGGAAAAAAATTATTGTTAAAAGCCAATGTGCATTATTAAAAGGAGGACCCCTTTCTTTCTCCACACTTCTCATGAGGCTGGGTATCTGATTTCTAAATCCTTTGCATGTTACAAGTAAGAAGAGGAGCTACAAAAAACAGGCACACTGACAGTAAAATTGACAGCTGGCAGTCTTACAAGAGATGGGGAAGAGACAGGAAAGCAATAAAGCCCTAGAAAATAACTAAAAAATAACATCAGTCTAGGTTAATTTTGCAAGGGAAGAATCAGACCTCAAGGGCATCATGCATAATAACATAATATACTATTTCCCCTGGCTGGTTGGTTGGAACATGGTCCTGTGCATCAAAGGGTCTCAAGTTTGATTCTGGTCAGGTCACATACCTGGGTTTCGGATTCGATCCCTGGTTGAGGTGTATGGGAGGCAAATGGTAGATGTTTCTCTCTAACATGTTTATCTTTCTATCCATCTCTCTCTTCTCTCTCTCTAAAATCAATAAAAAACATAACGTACTATTTAGATTCCAAATAATGTCCCTAACTAATTAAAACATTATCCAAAAAGAAAAGGTTAAAAAATACATATATTCTTCAACTACACTCCTCCCTCTGCTCTCTGGCAATAAATATGATGCTGTATACCAACTATACTTTAATAAAACATTTTTTCTCTGATTAGAGAAACAGGAAGATATTCTAAGAAGCAACAGTCTTCTCAAGTGCCCACCTTTAACTTGTGTGAAATATGAAAATAAAGACACCTATTAATTAAGTCTTATTTTAATTTTAATTTCT
This sequence comes from Myotis pilosus, assembly GCA_036010255.1. Classification (NCBI taxonomy): domain Eukaryota; kingdom Metazoa; phylum Chordata; class Mammalia; order Chiroptera; family Vespertilionidae; genus Myotis; species Myotis pilosus. Next base: position 4,080,191 of record JASKON010000009.1, on the reverse strand, counting down.
TTTTACTTCAGTATATATTAGCTTTAATCAAAATGAAGATAGAGGCAGGCTTGTTTTATTCCAAAGGAGAGTGGTTAATAAACCTCAGCTACCTTGAAAGCTGAGCTGATTGGAATGACTCATTACTGAAGGTTCTTCATAGATGGTTTCTTGAACTTTATATAGCAAGTTAGTCAGCATGAGTGATTTTTTCCCTAACTTGTCCATCACAGACAGAAAATTGCATACACTGAAATATCTGCTAAATTGACCCTCAATTAATTAATTTCTGGGCATGGTAAAGTCACAGATCTCTTTAGGCAATGAGCTACTAAATGCTAAACTGGCTGCAAATCCCTTTGAGCAAAACGATAATGTTTGGGATCACAACAATAAAGGTGTAAAAGACACCAGTCCTACATTGTTAGAATCAATGTTTTCTACTTAAATTATATACATACTTTGGAAACATGAAAATGATATTTATTTTATAATATGTGGCCTCTTTCCAAAACTTCATTCCCTAATATATTAGAAAAAAAAACATATTTATCCTTTTAGCCTATGAAAAGGTAGCTGGGAATGCTTTAATGTATCTTCTTGTTATTCTGGGTGGGTACTTTTATCTACCTGTGGCAAATAATGTGAGGATAAGTACAAGAGATCTATAAACTTAGTATTTTAAAAATTTAGTATAGTTAATAATTACCTTTGGAAGAGAAAAAGAAATAAAAACTTCCATGTTGAGCTAATGTGCAATGAAGATTTGAGGAGAGAGAAAACATTTATTCAACACTGACAAAATTATGATTCTTCAAATATTGTGTTTTATCCTATCAGTCTCTAAATTCTGAAAATTATATTCTAAAATTAAAATTAGGGTTATATATCCTAAGCTTCATGTATCTTTTCTGAATTATTAGATTCAACTGTGCAGCTTTATTGCTGATGCCAAATAAATGATTATATTTATATGTCTCTTTAAATTTGAATAACAGCCTATTTCTAGTATAGATAAGACAATCAGTTAACAAGTTATAGTTGTGCTAATTTTCTCTTATATTGAAGCGACATATTCTAGAATTGATTGAGGAAAGAATGCTTCAGACAATTTTTAGTCTAGAGACTCATAAGCCTGACTTTTTCCAAAGGACCTTTACTTTTTTACTTCTGAGAGTCTAATAAGTAGTTCTTGGGATTGAAACTAATTGTAAGGGCATATAAATTAGATTAGTTTCTGATCCTATATATTGCTGCTCTAAGTTGGTTGAGGATGCTGTGCAGCAGGAGAAGTGTAATAGGTAACTGTTAGGAATAAATGTGCTTATTATTTATTTTTAGTGTGGTGAAAAAATAATTCTCTCTCTCTCTCTCTCTCTCTCTCTCTCACACACACACACACACACACACGAGAGAGAGAGAGAGAGAGAGAGAGAGAGAGAGAGAGAGAGAGAGAGAATCATGGATTATTTTGGGGCTACATTCTAAACTGGTAAAGCATTCCTTCTCTGCACTGCTTTGAGGAGAAAGTATTTCTCCCCTCCCTTCTTCTCCCCTCTCCCCCTCATTTTCTTTTCTCTCTTCTACTCTCTCCTCTTCTGTCTTCGCCTTTCTAATTCTTTAGTAGCAGTGAGAAAGTATTATCAAAACTGTTAGGCAAAGAAGATACCCCAGCATATCTTGGACAGAAGGTAATATTTCTAACACTTGGCATGCATGTTCTGCTTCTAATGTAATTTTTGGTCTGTTTTTGAGGTAGGGATGGTGAATCCTGTTGGGTTTAGTTAGTTGTTCGTTCACTTTGAATGTATTCATGTACTATGTCATACAGTAGTTTCTGTTAAGCCGGATTAAATGAGGCTGATTGAGCTTCACAGTAAGCATGCTGCCGGAATCTGCTTAGCAAGAAGTGCAATTGAAATTGAATGCTTCAGTAGACAAACACAGGCGAGTCTATATACTTCTTTATATACTTGCTAATATACTGGTTTTATATTTGCGTGGCTTTCAATCTCTCGGATCAGATGCTTTTTCTCCTTTAAAATTAGATGATGTCGTGCAGTCAGAAATCATGTGTGTATGCAGCACGTGTGGAGAGTTGTCCAGCAGGTTCCCGGGAATGCTGATGAGGTCTGGGATAAAAGATTTGGCTAATGTCAGTGACCCCAGTTAATTGTCCAGGTTCTCCCTTGTTTTGTGTGTATTTGTTTTGAAAACGCTTATGCTTTAGTACAATCACTAGTATGGGAGAAAGTACGGTCTTTTCAGTGTAGGAACTGTGATAGAAAATTACAGAGATTGCCTTTTCCGTGAGTACAAAGTCAGTAGGGAAATACTTTAGGAATCTTCATCTGGTTGTATATCTATGGTTCATAATATATAGGTAGAAAATATTTTTGATACACAAGAGAACTAGATGCAAGGTTTTTAAGGTGGCTAAAAATGATTACAGTCTTTTACTGAACATGAATGAAGTCAGTGTTTAAAAATTAGAGGCAAAAAAGAGGCACGGGAGAAGGATCTATTTTCTTATGCATGATTTTATACTATTCTAATGTAATTAAGTGCATATTTATCTTTTTTGCGGTTGAGAGTTGAGTTGTTGCTATTTGGAACAAAGCACAAATAGACTGTTTGCATACCTGTTACACTGGGGATGTTTTATTTTAAATTAATTTTTTAATTACAGTTTATACTTAATATAAATTTGTGTTCATTTCACGTGTACAGCATTGTGATTAGATGATCATTTACTTTACAAAGTGTTTTCCCTGATATTTCTAGTACCCACCTGGAACCATACATAGTTATTACATTATTATTGAATACATTTTCTATAAACACTGATATTTCTATGTTAGATACTATCTAGAAGGCAAAAACCTGCAAAGAATCTATTTCAGCATTCCTGACAAAATCATACACACGAACTGAATTATCTCTTATTTAACTCATACCACAGAAGAGTTAATGTTGCTAATATACTATTTACTACATTGTACTAGAGACAAAATATGTACTGCATGTGTCTCCCCCATTACATCAATGGTTTAATTCTAAATCATTCTTTATTCAATTCTGTATCATCATACCTGGCATATACTATTTTTGTGAAATATGTAAATCAATGGATAAAATCAATCATGTTTGGTCTCAAGCAAACTGAATAGATGTATAAAAGATTAGATTATATCAATAGAAAATATGAGGGTTTTAGTCTATTTTTTTTAGGTAGGTGCCCTATTTGACTGCCCATATTCTAATCAGTAATTCACTTATGTGTTTAGAAAGATCTGAAAGGGATATTCATTATCTTAGACATTGAAAAGCATCTTGTAAAAATAACAGAGATGCAAAGTTCATTTAAAAATGTTTTTTAAAACCAAATAAAGCCTTAAAGTAGATATGTAGATACTGACTGCTCTTTAGAAGTAAACATAAAAGACAATAATTGTCTGAATTATTCAATTTATATAAAAAAGAAAGATAAAGCTGCTTGTAAGCTTCTGGAACCATGAGTTTTGAGTTAGCTGTACAGACCTTATAACAATCCCCTTTCTTACAACTGGGATGTACCTCTCAAAAGCAAACAACCTGTAGTCAATATATACCTGGGCAAAAATGCCCAAGTGAAGGTCATGGTCAACCAAAAGGGAAATCAATCTCTGTACTCAGACAATCATCAATGAAAATGTGGAATAAAATAAATCCAACCCTAATCTTGTTTTCACTCATAATACTTTTAAAAGTATACAAAAAAAAAAACCCTCACACCAAAACAACTGAAGGCAACATAATCATTTCACAAACTAGATAAGGAAATAATTTGCCATCTCCATTCATTTGAAAGTTTGCCCAACCCCTGAAATTTCAGAAAACCATTTTGTTATCTGTAGTCCAGTTGTGTATATGTCTGTATAATATGTGTAGATGTAGATTTATTTTTTCTATTTTTTCTCTATTTTTATGATATTTAAAGTAATACTTGTAAAAAATATTTGACAAATAAAATGTATAAAGGAGAAATTAGAAATCCCTCTATATTCTAACCTCCTAGAGATTACTGGTGTTTGGTTCTTCAACTTTTTTTATGCATTTACAGGTGTATATACATTTTCTCTCTATCATAAAAAAGTGGGATCACTGTATACATAGTTACACAACTAACTCATTTTCTGATTTATCATAATCTTCAGTACCATAACAAAATTCTACATCATTATTTTAAGTGTCAGCATAAAATTTCACTGTATGACCACCCCCCAAATTTATTTAACCAGTCTCCAACTGGTGGCTAATACACGGTTAATTTTAAACTACACAGAATTTATACTTTCGGAGCTGGAAAAGACCTTAAAGAGTATGTCATGGAATCCAAAATTGTCACTTTAAAGATGAAAATATGCTCAGATACTGAAGCATATTAATCAAAGGAGCACAGGTCAGCTTGATGGTAGATAGGGTAATGTGGGCACAGCGACTCCCAATATTTAGAACTCTAGAGCCAGCCATCCGGGCTTGATTCCTAGCCCCATCACTTACTAGCTGAACCACTTTTGTCAATCATGTAACATGTCTGGGATTCAGTTTTCTATTTCAATAATGGCAATAATAATACCATTATTGGCAAATTCAATCTTGTTGTCAAGAGTAAATTTGTTATAAAGTATTTAGAATATTACCTTGGCAATAAAGTAGTAAGTGCTAATTATTGTTCTAGACTGAATGTTTGTGTCCCCCTAATCCCTCTGCTCAAAATTCATATGTTTAAATGCTAACCCCCAATGTGATAATATTAGGAGGTAGGTCGGGCCTTGGGGATGATTAGGTCATGAGGGCTCTAACCTCATGAATGGGATTAATCTATAATAATAAAAGGGTAATATGCTAATTAGACCAGACATCCCTCCAGACGTCATTCCGGATGTCCTTCCTGAAGAAGCTGGGGCTGGAAGGAAGCCAGCCGGGGTCCTGGGTGCCTGCGGGCGGCCCAAGGGAAGCCAGTCCCGGTCATAGGTGCCAGAGGGAAGCCAATGCCAGCAGCTGGGGGAAGGAAGGCCTACTCTTCTTGCACGAATTTTCATGCATCAGGCCTCTAGTATCCTTATAAGAGAGACAAGAGAATTCTCTCCTCCCTATCACCATGTGAGGACATCAAGAAGACAGAGCTGTCTGAGAATCAGAAAGTTGGCAGACACTGATGTGCAAGGACCTTCATCTTGAACCTACAGCCTCCAGAACTGTGACAAATAAAGGCTTGTTATTTAAGTCACCTATTCTATGGTACTTTGCTACAGTAGCCTGAAGTAAGCGATTATTATTATTGTTTTATTATAACAATGTACTTGAAATTTATTTTATAAAAGTATTAAAATTTCTGTTCTTTGTATGTGTAGAATAGAAAACATAAACTTCTAATTGTTATTTGAGATTTTGGTATTTATATTCATAGTACTTCTTAATTATTCTTTTCTAAAATATGAAACTATGTGATCAGCTACAGTGAGACATTTAAGAATTCTAAAGGGTTTAAGTATATCCAATTGAAATGGAACTTAAATGTGAACAAACATTTATTTGAGTTATCAGTCACCTATATAAAATTCTTTGGAATGAAGAATGGAGGGAGAAAAGACAGTAAAAATCATCAGTCCTACTGTATTTTCATTCATATTAAAAACTCTAAACCCCAAAGGACACACCAGTGTATATGTATTGGTTCTCAAGCAGTAAGAACACCTGCTCCAGGTAGTGATTAACCATTTGCAGGAAACAGTCATGGTGGTCTCAGCTCTTTGTGACTTGTAAGATTCACAGTTCCTTTAATATTAGTGGTATTATTGGTTTTCTGCTATTTTATTCTTTATTTTTTACTTAAAACAGATTAGACTGAAGTATATTAACAGAATCCAGATGCCAGGACATCTTTGAAGAGCAAGAACCAAGTCTAACAACCACCAGGAGAAGCAGGAGCTCTGAGTCCCAAATCAGAATATTTCAGTTCTCATCCTGAAGCTGATGCCCTCAGTATCTGCCAAGCTACACCGTCCATTGTTCCATACTGTTCAAAATAATGAAATTGTAGGTTATAGAAGAAATTGGCACTTCAATATGATCCAATAGCTTATTTTATTTTATTGTTGACACTATTACTATTGTCCTCTATTTCCCATTTTTGCCCCCCTCTACCCAGACCTGCCTCTCCCTCTCTCTGGACATCACCACACCATTGTCTTTGTAAATAGGGTATGCATATATGCTTTTGGCTATTCTCTTCACCTCCCTTCATTCTGTCCACCTTCTCCCCGTACCTTCTCTCCGACACCTGTCAGTCTGTACCATGAATCTATGATTCTGGTTCTATTTTGTCAGTTTATTTTGTTAATTAGATTCCACATATAAATGAGATCATATGGTATTTGTCTTTCTCTGACTGGTTTATTTCACTTAGCATAGTATTCTGTTGTGTAAATGTACCACAACTTTTATATCCACTCAGCTATTGAAGGGCATTTGGGATGTTTCCAGGTCTTAGCTATTGCAAATAATATGCTATGAATATAGGGGTGCATATGTTATTTCTGATTTATGTTTTGGGATTCTTCGATATATTCCCAGAAGTTGGATCACTGGAACTTAAGGCAAATCCATTTTTTATTTTACTGTTTTCCACATGCTTGCACCAGTGTGCGTTCTTATAAACAGTTCATGAGGGTCCCCTTTTCTCCACATCCTCGCCAGTACTTCTTGTTTGTTGATTTATTGCTGATAGTCATTCTGACAGACTGTAAGTGATATGTTTTCTGATTTTAATTTTAATTTTCCTGATGATTAGCAACTGAGCATTTTTTTTTCATATGTCTATTGGCCATCAATATGTCCTCTTTGGAGAAGTGCCTATTCAGGTCATTTGTCCATTTTAATTGGATTCTTTGTCTTCCATTTGTTGAGTTGTTATGAGTACTTTATATATTTTGGAAATTAACCCCTTATCAGATGTATCATTGCCAAATATGTTCTCCCATGAAGTGGGCTCCCTTTTCATTTTGTTGATGTTTTCTTTTGCTGTGCAGAAACTTTTTAGTTTGATGTAGTCCCATTTGTTTATTTTTCCTTTGTTTCCTTTGCTTGAGGAGATATATAGGCAAACATATTGCCATGACAGATTTCTGAGATTTTACTTCCTATGTCTTCTTTTAAGATTATTATAGTTTCATGACTTACATTTAAGTATTTTATCCATTTTACACTGTGAATTTTTTCAAAGACATTTGTCCTTATGGAAGGAAATAATTCAACTTTCACTCAAAGATTGTGACTTATCAAAATTCATGATGCATGAGTAAATTAGCTATTTTGATGTTACTTTTGCTTTTTTATTAAATGTTAGTTCAGACATACATTGGTTTTGCTTATTAACACTTTCTTTTACAAAGCCCACATATTCCTATTATCAATGGCCAGCTTGTTAAGAGTTTTTTCTAGAGCACTGTGGCTGTCAACTCAGACTAATGGAAATGCTAATTACCCTAAGTGTTTCATCCGCTCTGATTTCTGGTGTGACTACATAGTTGGTAGATACCTGTATATATACATTGAGACAGAAACAAGCCTTCCGTTGAAAGATGAGTTGTGTCAAGTGCCCAAAAAATTGTCAATACAAGTTATTTTCTAAACTTTAGAGGTAGGTAAGCAAAAAGAGAATTTGTATTGACAGTATAAGATGAGACAAAGTCTAGAGTGATAAAATCTAGTTAACAAATTAAATAACACTTGTTGCTATTTTTCAAACTTGCACTGACACCTTTGTAGCAAATTTAATTACATCTTTGTTAATGCATTTGCCTGTTATTGGCAACTAACTATATATTTCTTTGTATTTATTTTGCTATCTCCACATAAAAAAGTGTGTTTCTTAATATCTAATCAAACTTTTAATCTTATTGTTCTTAAGATTTTGTTAATGTAAATGATGAAAAAAACAGTTATCAGTCTAAGACTCCTGGGTTTTCCAATGTTCTAACATGCCCTCTGCAAGTCACTTACTAAATAAGACAATTTGAGATCATCTTACTATAGAACCCTAGAAAGTGTGTAAATATGAGTGAAAGCATATGTAAACTGACAAGACATTTTTACTAAATTTATATGCCAATTTTTGAGACTATCTTGTAAGTACTGGCTCTACATCTAGCCCGAAACATATTTTCCAACTCAGAAAATACGTCATTAAACTATGTTTTAAAATATTTTTTTGCTGTGCATTTTCATTGCAAAAAAAAAAAAAAGTCATTTAAAGGCTTAAGCAGTATCATGGTGCTTTAGTCTTTTAGCAGAAGGACAATTAGTTCAGACGTAACTTTCCTGCCATTTTCCTGATTAGTGCCACTTTACTGCCTGCATTTGGCAGATGGCTATTTCATTACTAATCAAGATAAACTCTAGAATAATACGGGTATTCAAGTGATATTTACTGTCTCCTTAGAATTGCCTCAGGCTCATCCACAGGTTGGAATATATGTTTTAAATATATTTCAATGCCAAAGATTGATTAGAAAACATCTTTTGTTTCCTGGTGTATTCTGACAGCTTCTTTGGGTTAATTATATTTATTTAAGATCTACAATGTAACTGTGAAAAGTCAGCCATTTCCAGAATATAATAAATATATAACAAGAAATGCAATTATAAATTTAAAGCTGATAAACTCTGGCATTTAGTCAGTTATTTGATTATTATAATTAGGTTGCCCTAGCACTGATGGTACTGAGATCTATCTTCTTTATTTTCTATGAATAAAATTATAATTTGGATATAGACATATTTAAGGGATTTAATAACATTTTATAAGAGTCAAATGTTATATCTGTTTAATGATGATGGAAATAAGAGCTAAAGTGATGAAGGCTTCATCCTTCATTAAGGAGGGTTAATAAAAAAAAGTATTAGCAAAATACATCATGTTCCATTGCTAATTCACCACAATGACTCAATAAATCACCAGGTATTTATTAAGTGCTTTTTGTGTGTCAGGAACATGTAGAAAAATTATTAATTAATTGTTTAAGTAAAGACTACAGCTAAATGCTAAGCCTATTTAGCAGCTGGTACATTTATGCTAAGAAGCATTGGCTATATGTGGTCAAGCAATTTTTACACACTGATTATAATGTACCTATAATAATGAGAAATGTATTTAATAATCAGTTAGAGGATTTAAAAATGTTGTAAACAACAGTAAACTTTGGATAAGGCTTGATGATATAGTTTCTGAAGTATAAAAATCATCTTCCTGTCTTTTGATCCTTTTTTCCCTGAATTCTGGACAAAAATTACTTTATACATTCAATTTTCCTACTTATTAGTCCCCATGGGAAAAGTTTTGATGGAAGAAGAAGTTAAAATAAGAAACTGGCCCTGACCCATTTGGCTGAGTGGATAAAGCGTCGGCCTGTGGACTGAGGGGTCCCGGGTTCGATTCCGGTCAAGGGCATGTACCTTGGTTGCGGGCACATCCCCAGTTGGGGGTGTGCAGGAGGCAGCTGATCGACGTTTCTCTCTCATCGATGTTTCTAGCTCTCTATCTCTCTCCCTTCCTCTCTGTAAAAAATCAATAAAATATATTTTTTAAAAAGAAACTGGAGATGATCTGTGAGTTGATTTCAATTATCCATGCTTATTATACATTGGTATAATGGCTAAGTATAAGTTGACTATAATATCAAAATACAACCTAAGGATACATAAAAGAAGGCATCGATATTTTTGTTCTAATTTCAAAAGTGACTAGACCCTTCCTCAATGAATAAACAAAAAGAAAAGCAGATAGTATGGAGAATTTTACTACCGTATAAAGCCCTGAATGAGTTTTACAACTACTATAAGATTTGAAAGGCAAAGGGCTTTAATTGAATATTAATTTTCAGTTGGGGAAGTTTAGTAGGATACAAATGAAATAGACATTACCATTTAAGACAGAGCCTCTAGTAGTCCAGTAAAGAGGTTAAATAAGCTTCTATATGCCATCAATGGTGTTTACCCTGATGAACTGTGAAACAGTTTTGGCTATGTGTAAGATTATGTGGAACTGCCAGCAGCAGGTGTATTTGAATCCCTCTCCGTTTCTTCATCCATATCTAAATAACAAGAGTTTAAAAAGAAATTTCTAATCGAAACTGCTGAAATATATGGTCATTACTGAAAAATAAATTTTTCAAAAGTTAAGAAATATAAAAAAAATGAGAAACATGTAAGTAGCAAGAAGATAGCAGTCAGATGCTGGAAAACACCCTCAATATAGATGAGCTATTAGCTGATGCTGGCGGTTCCTCCTTTAAATGAGCGAAACTTTGCTTTACTGAATGACATACTAGGGATGACTTAAAACTTGGGCAGTTCTCGATTATTTACAAGAATGTGGTTTTAAAGTGGTATGGATATTTGTAAATTGTGTATATTTAACCAAATTGGTTATATGTTACATAATATATTATGAAACTATTTTTTGAGTGGGCATGGTGATTTTAACTTTCTAACTGCATTTTAGGTTTACAGTGGCAAGGGAGGGGATAGAGGGCAAGGGAAAACCCAGATTGAGATTTAAAAGATGCTAAGGGTAATCTATTCCCAGTTAATGTAGACTTAGTTATTTTGATGTTCTGTCAAACAATCATTGAAAAAGTTCTCTTTGTTTTACATTTGTAGATTTTGCAGATGTCCCCAGAAGGTGTAATTTTAATAGTGAAAGAACATAAGTGACCTAAATTTCTTAAGCATGTAAGGTTTTTGTGCACATATCAATATGCATTACCATCACAGAAAGCAGCCTTAGTCAGACTTCATGTTAATCATGGAAATACTAGAGTCCTCAAGGAGACAGTAGTGATAGTTGGGGGTGAGATAAAGTCACTAATCATCCAAGAGATGCAAATTCAAATGACAATAGGTATCACCTTACACTTATCAGAATGGCTGTCATTAAAAAAAATCAACAAATAACAAGTGCTGGCAAAGTGTGGAGAAAAGGGAACCCTAGTGTACTATTGGTAAGAGTGCAGACTGGTGCAACCACTGTGGAAACCAGTATGGAGTTTCCTCAAAAAATTAAAAATGGAACTGCCTCTTGACCCAGCGATTTCCCTTCAGGAAATATAACCTAAGAATCCAGAAATGCTAATTTGAATGAATATGTGCACTCGTATGTTCATTGCAGTGTTATTCACAATAGTCAAAAGTTGAAAGCTGCCCAAGTGCGCATCAGTAGATGAGTAGATAAGAAAGTCATGGTACATTTACACAATTAATTACTTCTTAGCCTGTAAAAAAAAAAGAAAGAAAAGAAAGAGAGAAAAAGAAATCTTACCTTTTGCAACAGCATGGACAGAACTGGAGATTATTATACTAAGTGAAATAAGCCGGTCAGATAAAGACAAATACCATATGATCTCACTTATATGTGGAATCTAATGAAGAAAATAAACTGAGGAACAAAATAGAAACAAAGAAATGGATACAGGGAACAGACCAACTTTCAGAGGGGAGGGGTTTAGGGGTTTGGATGAAAGAAGGCGAAGGGATTAAGCAAAAACACCCACACATATATTTATGTAACACATAGGCACAGACAACAGTGTGGCTATAGCCAGAGGGAAAGGGGGGTGAGGGTAGTAGAGGTGGTAAAAGGGAGTATAAATGGGAATGGAAAGAGACTTTAAATTTAATTAAACACAAAGAAGAAAAGTCAAATCTCACCACCCAGAGACAATAACAGCTGTTAAGTTTTGGGATATTTCTTCTACTTTTCATTTACTATATGTATTTACAAACAGTTATATGTGCTCCTTAAAAAAGTTTGGTTATATATGAATATATAAATATATAACTAGTTTAACCCTTACTCTCTTCATTCAACAAAATAAATATCATCCTTTGTCATTGAATATTTAGGCATGATGCATTGGCTGCATGATACTGGTGCACCATAATATATTTAACCAATGATCTATTCTCTATTTATGTTGTTTTCAATATTTTTATTTTTAATAATTATGTCTTTGAACATATAGAAAAATATTTGTCCATCTATGGTTATCTTCTAGAAAGCAGAAAGTTAGGTCCATAGGTATGAATAACTATAAGGATATTTATATGTTGCTAAATCAGTTTCTTGATAACTTTTAGCACTTAATGAACTTAACAAGAATGTACAAAAACATTATTTAACCTTATACTTAAGAATATATATATCCAACTAAAAAGCAAAAAAGAAAACACCTCACAAATTCATTGTTTTAATGATAATATACTTGTTATTAAGCTTGAACCACTGTATATTTATTGGCCTGTGTATTTCTTTATTTTGATTTCTTCAAATCCTCTGCAATTTTTTCTAATGGGGGTTAAAATATTTTCTTATTGCTATATAAGAACACTTTATATAATAAGGATATTAATCTGTTATTTTATTTATTGAAAATATATTAGGTCAGTTTATTATTTGAATTATTTGAATTTTAGTTTTGTTTATGGCATTTTTAATTAAATTTACTGAGGTGACAATAGTTAATAAGAGTATATAGGCTTCAAGTGTACAATTCTATGATACATCATCTGTGTATTGCATTGTGTACCCACCAACCAAAGTCAAATCTTCTTTTGTCAGCATATATTTGATCTCCTTTACCCTTTACTACCCACTCCACCCCCTTCCCTATGGTAACTACCATACTGCTGTCTGTGTCATATTTATGTTTGTTTTTATTGTTTGTTCATTTGTTGCTTTCAGCTTTATATCACACATGTGAGTGAAATCATATGGTTTTTGATTTTTTTGCCTGATTATTTTGGTTAGAGTGATATTTTCAAGATCCATCCATGTTATCACAACTGGCAGTATGTTACCATTTCTTATAGCTGAGTAGTATTCCATTGTCTAAATGTACCACATCTTCTGAATCCAATCATCTATCAAAGTAGTTTCTATGTCTTGGCCACCATGAATAATGCTGCAATGAACAGGGTGCATATACCTTTGTGAATAAATGTTTTCAAAATTTTGGTGTAGGTATCCATAAGAAAGAGTGATTGGTCATATGGTAACTTTATTCTTAATTTTTTGGGGTGCCTCCATATTATTTTCCAAAGTGGCTGTATCAGTTCACATTCCCACTACCAGTGAATGAGGGTTCCTTTTTCTCCACAACCTCTCTAACACTTGTTATTACTTGTCTCATTGATAATAGCCATTCTAACAAGTGGAGGTAGTATCTCATTGTATTTCAATTTGCTTTTCCCTAATAGCTAGTGAAATTGAACAGTTTTTCATATATCTGTTGGCCATTTGTATGTTTTCTTGGGAGAGGTGTCTATTAAGGTCTTCTCCCAATTTTTTAATTATTTTTGTTTGTTTGTTTGGTGTTAAGTTGTGTGAGTTCTTTATATATTTTGGATACTAACCCCTTGTTGGAGCTGTTGTTTATAAGTATCTTCTCTCATTTGGTTGATTTCTTTTTTGTTTTGTTGGCAATTTCTTTTGCTGTGCAGAATCTTTTAAACCTTAAATGATAAATTACATAGATGAAAACATAGGTACTAAACTTATGGACCTCATTCTTAGAGATTTTATTAATTTGATCCCAAAGGCAAGGGAAGTAAAGGCAAAAATAAATGGATGGAAGCCCTGGCCATGTGGTTCAGTTGGTTGGAGCATTGTCCTGTACACCAAAAAGATTGTGGGTTCACTTCCTGGTTAGGGCACATACCTAAGTTGCAGTTTTCACCCCCAGTGGGAGCAAGTGTGTGAGGCACCTGATGGATGTTTCTCTCTCACACTGATGTTTTTCTCTGTGTGTCTCTCCCTTCTTCTCTCTCTAGAAAAAAATCAATGAAAACACATCATTGGGTGAGGACAAAAAATTAAATAAATAAATAAATAAATAAATAAATAAATAAATAAATGGGACTGTTTATGGCATTTTGACATATAGAAGGGTTTTCAAAATTTTGTCATCACATAGACTTATTCAGCAGTTCTTATAATTAGAAAGTCCTTACCAATCCAACAAATTAACCCTATTTCTTCATTAAATATTTTCCATTGAACTACTTGGTCCATTTGGAATGAATTTTGATATTAGGTGTGAGTAATTATACAGCTTTGTTATTTTTTTCAATTAGCTAAAATTATTGTTTCTTAAGAATTTATTGAATAATACTTCTTTTTTCCACTGCATTATGATGCCATGATTCTGAAAAAGTTGTGTTTTCCTTGTGCATTCCAAAATGTTAGCCCTAGCCAGTTTGGCTCAGTGGATAGAGCATCAGCTTGTGGACTGAAGGGTCCAGGTTTGATTCTGGTCAAGGCTACTTACCTCGATTGAAGGTTCGATCCTCGACCCTGGTTGGGGGTGTGCAGAGGCAACCAATTGATGTGTGTCTCTTACACTGATGTTTCTCTCTCTGTGTCTCTCCCTTCCACTCTCTAAAAAACCAATGGGAAAATATCCTCAGATGAGAATTAACAAAATGTTACCAATAGTTCTGTATATACACATTCCATGCTCTTTGATCACAGGTGCTGTAGTTTCTTTAAATGCTTTTTATCTCCACCCTCTTAGGACCTAGAATAAGTGTTAGATACAGCAATAGGTTTTTAATTTGGCACAGTGGCTAAGGTTTATGCCTCTAAACCTAAACTTTCTCGGTTTGAATTCAGGCTCTGTCAAAGATTACTTTTTGCAAGTAACTTAACTTCTCCAAGTCTCAGTTTCCTCATTTGTGAAATAAGGGCAAGAAATCATACCTGTCTTTTTAGAGATTTTGTGAGAATTAAATGAGATCAAACATGCAAAAGTAATTAAGCCAGTGTCTGGCACAGAATGAGTACTCAAGTGTTGACACTATCTAAATCACTATTATTGTTTTTAATCCAATTATTATTTTTGCAGTAGCAATGGTTAGTACCAGCAGTAACTATAAGAGGGCCTTATAAGGACAGAAAAGTTCACTGCTTCCTGGATTGAAGCTAACCTAGAAGCAGAGGCACTCTAAGATATAACATTGTAATGATAGTCATTGTGGTCTCCTCTTTGTCATAGTGTTATACGCCAAAAAGAATCAAGGGACAAGGATGGGGGTGGGGGGAGGAGTGCCAGAAAAGGATTTTCTAGGCACATAGGTTATGTACTTGTTCTATCATTAAAAAAAAATAGAAGAATATGATCATTTTCCCTTATTGGTTGTAGTGGGGTGCTAAGACATAAATTATTTTAAACACCTTCTTCATTGGCCTGATTTCTCCTTAAAATGAAACTGAAATAATAGCATGTTACACAAAGGAAGCATCTAATCCAAACCTCTTATTTTACAGATGAGGACACAGACTAGCACAGAAAATTTAATTGGTTTACCCAAGATTACTCAGGTAGTTACTTGTTGAACTTGGTTTTTGAACTCAGGATTTCTGAAATATAGCCGCATGTTTTGTTTGGTTTTTATATTTGTTTTTGCTAATCCTCACCCAAGGATATTTTTTCCATTGATTTTTAGAAAGAGTGGAAGGGAGGGAAGAGGGAGAGAAAGAGAAACATCAATGTGAGAGAGATACATTGATCGGTTGCTTCCCCAACACACCCTGACTTGGGCCAGGATAGATCCTGCAACCAATGTACTTGCCCTGGACCGGGAATTGAACTCAAGACTCTTGGGTTAGAGGGCCAACACTCCAACCACTGAGGCACACTGGTCAGGGCACCATATGTTTTTAAATTGCCTCCCTGCCCATAACTTAATTGGGAAATAGATATAGAATAAGAAGAAAAAATACATAATTCTTACAATATCGTTTCAATAAATTTCTAAGATTCCTAGTTCTAGGGTAAAATAGCAATGCTGTTTTGTGTTGCAAAGTACAGTTAGTGGATGACAATCAGAAGTTTCAATTAGAGATCAAAATACTATTAATCCTGAAATTGATAGGACTAACATATTTACTTAAACATAATTATCAAATTTGAGGTTAAAAAATAAAATTGTGATTCAAATGGGCTTGGTCTGGTAATAAGTTAATGTGAAGCTAGTTATTCCAAGTTGGTGCTGATTGATCACAGTGATTGTCTGCAGAACAATGACTTTTCATATACAAGCACTTATTTCACAAATGCAACTTATTTTTCATTGGTATTATTACTTGATCCCTTTATTACTAACAGGTAATCCAGAGACAGACATTCAAATAAAATAAATAATTAAGTTGCTAAAGTGAATAACTGGGCTGCAATGATCTTCGCTCAGATGAATTAAGTTTGGATAAACAGTTTTTCTTAAAATGTAATTCTCTTGATTTCAAACTGGCTCATAAATGAAAAAGAATTCAAGAGGAAGCAGAGATATTGGTGATGTTAGTGAATCTTAGCATTCCAATCACATGGGCCTCTTGTGACTCACTTTCATTTTTTTTTCTTTTCATTAAATCAGCTACTTGTTTTGTGTTCTTACAGCATGGTGAACTCTTCAGTTTGTATAATATTTTTTAAACAGTGATTTAATTTGTGGGCACAATAATAAATATAAGAACATGATATGTGCATTGTTCAGAAGTCTCATCTCTATTTTCCCCAAAACTCTTTGATCCTCCACAAAAGGTAATAAAATGTTAGAATTCTAACAACTGGCAAGGGCAATATACCTGATTGTTAAATCTGAGACCAAAAATTTAGATTTGACTCAATAGAAAGAGAGTCTCAGCAGTAACTTAAAATCTTTAACAAGAGGAGGGGGGATCAACAGCACAATTTCAGACATAGGTATTTTTGTTTAGGTTTTCACCATGTTTTTCTTACTACGTAAATAGAGAAACAAAATTAAGTATTTATTGCTCTGGTCCAAAGCAGGACTAGAATGCTTGATAACATATGTCAGAGTCCTATCCTTTATGTCAGTTGTGCCCCTGGCATGAACTTAGTCATGGTACTTACGAGTACCTTCTACCGATATGACAGTCATAATTAAACAGATGATGTGAATTCTCAGCTACTATGATTATTTCTAGTTTTTCTTCCCCTTCCTCCACTATATCATTTTTCTCAAGAGAAAATTGAAATGGCATTGTAATTTGAGGCAGTCCTATTACAGCACTGTAGCCAGTTAAATTGGCCACTTAAGAAGGCCAGTATTTTTCTGCCGAGTATCGCTACTAGAAAATGTTAAATTATTATAAAAACCGTAGAGCAGGTGGTCAGTATGAAAACCAGACTGCGATGAGCAATCTGCTCTTATCTCTGTGTTTGTCTCTTCTCTCTAATAGGCTCATTAGGGGCTTGCACATGAGAGAGAAAATTCAATGTTGAGCTCCCCTTTCTAAATGTCTTGTTCAGGTGTCTCATTTTAAAAAGACAGAAAAATATTAGAGGCCACTCTGCCTTACTTTATGACATGAAAAACAAAGATTTCCTTTATTCCCATTCTAAATTTTAAGGAAGAATGTACGATCAGTTTAAAAGAACAAAACAATTGTATCCTTTACCTGAATACTATTTTCATGAAATAATAGTTTCCTTACATTTACTGTACAAAACACTTTCTCATAAATTATCTCATTTAATCCTCAAGCAGCACTTTGAGCTGTGATTGGCCCCATTTTTCAGATGAAGCAATTGAGGCTCAGAAATATTAAATGACTTGCTCAAAGCAATTAAGCACTACAGCAGGAATGAGACTGTTGGATTTTTAGATAAATTAAAAAGTAGAGAAACTCAGAACAGAAATAATTTAGATCATATGAGACTTGAGAAGATTCATGTTTCAGTGCCATAGGTAATAGGTATAAGACCTTATTTTTTTTCCTCCAGGCTAATGCAGACATTTTGAAGGTAGCCTAAATCAGCACAGTGAAATCCCCATTTACAGCCCATCTAGGAAAAATAATAGTGCCTGGAAGAATTTTAAACCTGTCCATAATCAGTGCACCCTGTCAATGCTGAATCATCTTATTTGAAGAGACAAATCCCTATTTTGTATAGTCAAGAAACAATGTAAAGTCACATTTATGGTAAGAAATAACTTGGCCTTTCGGACAGAAAAAAGTACTACTATTAAAATTCTAAAGGAGATACACTGTCCCATGCACAGACACTTATAGTTTCTGAAGTTATCATATATATCTAAGCACTTCTTTGGTAAAGAAGAAATATTAAGAATACAACCAGTTTTCCATTATTTGTAACTACTTTCCCTGTGGTGACTATACTATTTTCCCATAACATTGAATCACTAAGAAACCTGGGAATTTTCTTTACAAATAGATGGGGGAATATTTTTTCAATATTTAGATTGGAAAAATACAGTAGGTGTTCAGCAAAGCTAGCTCTATGTATTGCCATCCAGATATTTTTAGTATGTATTTGCTATTTTGACATTAGCTCATTTCTCTTTAATTTGCTGTAGTGCATTTTTTAAAGAGAACATTTATTTGATTAGTTTGATAGTAGAGCAGATTTACTTAGGAAAGAGGCCAGAGAAAACACCAACCCTCCCCCCACCCCCTTTGGGGGAATTGTGCTGAAATTTGAAAGAGGAAAAACTGATAGATGACAAAGCTGATATATGACAAACCCTTTGGCCAAACTGTTAAGGCAAGCGTGTCTTAACCCAACTTCCCACCTTTCTGTCCATGTATATTTTCCTGATATCTTTTCCCCTCTTCAAACTCAAACTTTGTTGTCCACTGCCTTATGCTCTTGGCTAGGGAACTTAAAAACTTCTAGTAAGTTGTTAATGAACACAAATGAGGTTTAATCTGTCATCCTCTGGACTTTCAGATTTGGACATTAACTCAAAAAAGGGAGTCAAAATGTTACCTACTTTAACATGCTGCTAGTTACTGAATTTCAGGTACAATGTGTTTTCCATATCCCTCATGTAACACTATGTATATAGATTCCCACTGCCTGTATGTGTCCTGCAAATTTTGTCAAAAGATTTAAAAGGTAAGAGGGAAGTGGAAGATGTAGCTCAAATTAATGTTATTGATTTCAAACTATGATATATTCTATACTTATCAACATTGCAATGGTTTCTTCAGAATGTTTCTCATTGGGATAATTTACGTATTTCCTATGCTCACTAGTACACCCATCTAGTAAGTGGCATACTGAGAATCCAGTTCATGCCTCTTTGCCCAAGTCCAAAGCCATTCTTTACAACATTAGAATTTTAACACAAGGAATGATCCACTCTCCCTGCTCTCTCTCTTCTATGTTTTCAACCCCCTTGAATTCATTTCTATTTAGTCCTATGCTCCTCATCCTGCCTCATTTGTCCAACTCTCTGGTAGCTCAAATATAGTGCATTTTGACATTCTCTTGAGAACAATCACTCTATAACTGTCTATGTCCAAGGAATCTAGAAACAGATGGTTTGGGTTCAAATTTGGAATCCACCACCTATTAGCCTATTTGTTTGTGTGAACTTAAACTGGATAATTAACCTCAAACTCTTGTTCTGTAAAATGGGGGACCCTTAGTTCTTATATTACAAGATTATTTATTGGATTAGGTAAATCAAAATACATAGACTAGTGCCTGGAATATTTTAAGTGTTCAAAGTGTTGGCTGAATATTATTTTTTCCCACCATCTTAAATTAATTAAAATGTGTATTTTACCTGAAATGCTACTTAAAACTTTACCTTATCCTTGTGCTTCGCATTCTCAGTATAGTCTCAGGACATGCTTGCCTCTACAATTGCCACTCTACCTTAACATTTCCTCATGTGTTCATCCTCCTTATTCTCTGCTGTAATTGATTGTGTTCCTGTTTTTCTTGATTAATCCTTTCTCTCCCACTTTTTAAGCAACCTTTTTTCTTTCCTGTATCTTTTTTAAAAAATATATTTTATTGATTTTTTTTACAGAGAAGAAGGGAAAGGGATAGAGAGTTAGAAACATCAATGAGAGAGAAACATCAATCAGCTGCCTCCTGCACACCCCCTACTGGGGATGTGCCTGCAACCAAGGTACATGCCCTTGACCGGAATCGAACCTGGGACCCCTGAGTCCGCAGACCGATGCTCTATCCACTGAGCCAAACCGGTTAGGGCCTTTCTTGTACCTTTGATCTTCCCTCTCCACTAGCTCCTTCCCCTCAGTTGCAACTATCCCCAAGGATCGTCTCTTTTTCTCAAATACTATTAATCCCTCAGCTCTATCAGTTACTCAAGTTTTGGTCTTATATCTAATGTTTATATTATTAAGCTTTTTTAAAAAAAATTTCTCTTTATTGTTGAAAGTATTACATATATCCCCTTTGTTTGTTTTTTTCCCATTGACTGCCTCAACCCTGCACACACCCCTCCCAGGCCTTCACTACTCTATGGTCTGTGCCTATGGGCTATGCATATATGCATATAAGTTCCCAGGTTAATCACTCCCCCCACCTTCCCTATATTTTGTCAGTCTGTTCCATGCTTCTGTGTCTCTGGATCTATTTTGTTCATCAGCTTATTTTGTTCATTAGATTCCACATATGAGTGAGATTATATGATATTTATACTCTGACTGGCTTATGTCATTTAGCATAATGCTCTCCAGGTCCATCCATGCTGTTGCAAATGGTGAGAGTTATTTCTTTTTTACAGCTGCATAGTATTCCATTGTGTAAATGTACCACAGCTTTTATATCCACTCATCTGCTGATGGTCACTTGGGCTGTTTTCAACTTATAGCTATTGTAAATTGTGCTTTTTAAAGGCAGATGTGTGGCATGAAATTTGAAAGTAGAGAAAAAAATATTGCAATTCCTGTCTAATATCTACAAATTGGGTAATCCTGAACATGTTAACAACTCCGAGCCAGTTTTCTCATATGAAAATGGAAATAAGAATAATTACTTGAGCCCTAACCGGTTTGGCTCAGTGGATAGAGCGTCGGCCTGTAGACTGAAAGGTCCTGGGTTTGATTCCAGTCAAGGGCATGTACCTGGGTTGTGGGCACATCCTCAGTGGGGGGTGTGCAGGAGGCAGTTGATCGATGTTTCTAACATTTTATCCCTATCCCTTCCTCTCTGTAAAAAAAAAAAAAATCAATAAAATATATTTTTTAAAAAAGAATAATTACTTCATTGGATGGCCATAGGAATGAAATACTCTCTCTTAAGTGTTGAGTTGAGGTAATGTTTTGCATCTTGATCCTGGTACAGTTAAATAGAAATGTTCATGTAAAGAAAATTCATTGAGCTATATGCTTATGACTTGCGCCCTTTTTGTATGTATGCTATAATTTATATTTAAAAAAATAAATAAATGGTAGCACAGTTTCTGTCATAGAAGAAATGCTCAATAATTGTGGCTATTGTTATTTTTATTTCTAGTAATTGCAATTTGGATACCACTTCTACCACTACAGTTTCATCAGTGACCCCTAATCAATATAGCCAATACCTTTTCCTATTTGAAGAATGAGCACCATCATTTGAATCTTTTCTTCCCTTGGCTTCCTCAGTATGGCTGGACTATTCCATTCAAATACCAATTAACTCAGCCAGGCTTTTGTTAACAGATCCCTTTTTAATTATGGAAAGTTTACAAACTTTCAGTGAAGAAAATATATATATATATATATATATATATATATATATATATATATATATATCCATAAGTCAAAAGCAAAAGAGCTCACCACCTGGTCTGTATTCTGGAAAAGCCATATATATTTTTTCCCTATATTTGACTGGAGAGCCATTATCAATAGTTAGACAGGTTAGTTAGAGAGGTTGGTTTTCACAGATTGAGTTGATAACAAAAGGTGTGGAAATGTATATACACGCAATGCAGGATATGGAGATGAACTGCATTGAGCAATAGTTTAATTCCCAATATAAAGAATACCATTATAGAGGTGTATAAAAAGTTTACATTTGTCAAAGTGAGAGATGCAATCGCAGTGAAGGGACAGAAGAGGACTGGAGCCAGGACAGTGTATTTTACAGTAGTCAAAACTTGGGCTTATGATAACCAATTAATTATACATGAGTTTCTGGAGATAAAATTGAAATAATTGCAACAAAGGGTACAAAGCATCATTAAAAGTCATTAGAGAGAATACTAAGGCAGAAGTTAGACAATCTGGGTTCAAGTATCAGCCCTTCTACTTAGCTAGTAGGTTACACTGGGTAAATAATTTAAACCCATGAGCTTACATTTCCTCATCTTCTGATGCATATAATTGTCTCTCCTACCAATAATTTTCAAAACTTTGCTATGGGGCTCAGATAAGGTAATATATGCAGAGACGCTATGCAGCTCACATGGCATCACACAGATGCAGGAGATGATTTGTGAGGTACTTGTTACATATCCCCTCCTATGCACCTGCCATGTGATTGGATTCTACTACAGTACAGCAAATGATGTCAAGGAGAGCGATGACCAGTAGATGGATGAAGCCTGTAGCTTAGGGGAGTAGGTTAAATTTTGGAGGCATTTTTCAGAATACAGATCTGGTGGTGAGCTCTGTTGAGTCAGTGTTGTTTCAATTCCATCCTGAGCGTGACAACCTGCTGCTCATTCATAGGTGAGTCATTCTTTTTTATAAATTTACAGTCAAATCCCGCAATCAATTGTGACTGACTTGTATGGAGTTTCAGTGAAGAAATAAGAAAGAAAAATATGTGAGGTGCTTTTGTTGCTACTGCTTTTACTAGGTAATTTTGTAAAGATGAAGAACAGATATTTTAAGAGTTAGAGGACCAACTAATCATGTGTTCTATTTGGATTCTCAGAAAGATATTGGTGAGTTTGTAATCTAGAGAATTGCATTTTATTAGAAATGCTAAATTTCAGGGTTAAATATTTGGTAAATGGGACTTTATAACTGTTATATTTTTAATTTAATGTTTCCTGCTTGTCTATCTTGTCTGAGATACTTGATCCTTACAAAAAAGGAAATGAGAAATAGTAATCAAGTGTGATTATATGGAAAAGTATGATTCATGATTTCACTTATAGCTTAATAAAATAGGGAAATGTGCTTATAGCAATTTTACCCTAGCCCTGCTCTGTAGCAGAATTTTGCAGATGAAGTAGGAGAGATAGAAAAAAATGCAAGGTACTCTGTTTATGAGATTATATATTTGAAGTGGCAAATCTATAATGTATCTGAAAAGCTTGGGAAGCTGTAATTTATATATTAATGTGTGGTATAATTATTATTATGGAAATCGTGCTAGAGTTTCTTTTCAAATACTCTCCAGTATTAATATGAAATTCTCTAAATATGAAGCAGTTGTAACATTTATCAAAATAAGTTATTGGTTTTTGTTAAGTTTTGATTAATTGTTATTATCAAGTCATGAATTTAACTGGCTCTGTTAACAAAATGTAGCAGTGGCTATATACTCATAAGAATTTAGCTTTGCTTTCTGGCAAATGGTAAATCATTAGTTGAAGAAAATGAGGAAATACATGTGAAAGCCCTTTAACATCTGTGGCATGATATTTATAAACTGTACTACAGTGTTTTTCATTTTTAGGTTTCTTTGTTATATATTTAAATATTTATTATATATATGTAATATAGTATATGTGAATATATATATGTATGTGTATATATATATATATATATATATATATATATATATATATATATATATTCATAAGGGACAAACAAAAGGAGATTGAGGAATAATTAAACACTGCCAGGTTTCCCTGATTACCATTCAGTACACAAAGTTACTGCTAAATTACAACCTCATAAGGGAAGTTGGCAACAATTACTAACAATTTAGCATAGATTAGTTTATCAGATTAACTTGCATGAAGCTGAAACCCTGGGAATAACAGTAAATGAAGTGTTATGCTCCAATCCCAAAGAGATATATACCACTAATTAAATAACAAAAAGTAAAATCTGTGCTATTTGAATGTACCAGTTTCAATCTAGTTTATGTGAATACATAGGCTTTTTAATAACACATTCATATAGCAAAAAGATGATAGTTTTGGCTACATAAATCCAAAAGTTATGTAAATAATAACACATTTTTATAGCAGATATGTATAAGATTCAGACGTTGAGCAAACAGGAGAGAAGCTGCTTTGAGACAACTGATTAAGGTGGCAAACATGTCTTTGTAAAAGTGGATGTGAGCCAGAATCTTTTACTCTGCTTGCTGATTCTAATAATTTCATTGGTCAGAAGTAATTCATTATGGTCACACTTGTAAAACAATCACTGTTTACTGTATTGCTTCTAACTCTTCCCACTAATCATCCCATGCTTTCCTTTCTCATTAGTTTTTAGATGTTACGGTATTGTTTCTTTTTATTTTTTTTCACCCATTCTTGTGCCTAAGTCCTAGGAGAAAGAAACCTTATGTGTGACTTTTTCACACAACTTTCTCATTTTGAAGAACATGTCATTTAATTCTGATATGTATGAGGTTTAGTGGAAGGAGCACTGTACTGAGGTCCAGATGCCTGGGCTATTTTTCTAGATCTACTACTAAATTGTGTTACTTGGAACAAGTCTCTTTTATCTAGGCCTTGGTTTCCTGATCTGTAAATGAGAGGAGAAGATAAAATTACTCTTCAGGTTTATTTTAGTTATATTCAGCATTCAATTATTCTATTTGGTGGGCCAGATGGCCTCCTTTGGTGATATGGAATATCCAGGGAAATGTTTTTCAGTGAATAGGGCTATTAGTAGAAATTTTGATTTAGTTTATTACAGCTTTTAGATGTTTGCTTTGATAAGGGACTTTAAACATAAATGTATTTACCTATTATAGTACCATATCTGGGTGCAAGCTTCAGCAACACTTGCAGGAAAATGAATACTCAGATATGATATCTAGGAGGACTCCAATAATATAAAAGAATAATTTTAGCTGTTTTAAAAATGGGGTTCACAAATTTGCAAGGTCAAGGGATGCAGTGTTTTGGTGAAAATTAGAAGAATTCTTCTAAGTTTCAGTTTGAATACCAAGTACTAGTGCAGGTGCACTTTAAAGCAGCATTATCTAAATCCATAGAATATCAAAATGGGAGAAACTTCAAATAATCACTGGAGTGTAAGGCTCCTAGAGTCCCTAGTTCTAGCCTTCTCCCATCACTTTCCCTCTCCCAGTCTAGGCCTCAGTTTTATGGTTTATAAAGTTAAATTAAGAAAGGGAAAACAAAAATGGATTTCCCATAAACACTAGAGAAGCACATATCTTTAGTTCAGTATTCCAACAAGCTCTCTTTCATTAAGAAACCTATGACCATCTGCTAATGGGCACTTAGGCTGTTTCCAAATGTTAGCTATTGTAAATTGTGCAGCTATGAACATAGGGGTGCATATGTCCTTTCTGATTGGTGTTTCTGGTTTCTTGGGATATATTCCTAGAAGTGGGATCACTGGGTCAATGGGAGTTCCATTTTTAGTTTTTTGAGGAAACTCCACACTGTCTTCCATAGTGGCTGCACCAGTCTGCATTTTCACCAGCAGTGCACAAGGGTTCCTTTTTTCCACATCTTCCCCAACACTTGTCATTTGTGGACTTGTTGAAGATAGCCATTTAGACAGGTGTGAGGTGGTACCTCATTGTTGTTTTGATTTGCATCTCTCAAATGATTATTGACTTTGAGCATTTTTTCATATGCCTCTTGGCCTTCTGTATTTTCGCTTTTGGGAAGTGTCTATTTAGTTCCTTTGCACATTTTTATTAGGTTGTTTATCATCCTTTTGTTAAGTTGTATGAGTTCCCTATAAATTCTGGAGATTAAACCCTTATCAGGTGTCACATTGGCAAATATGTTCTCCCATATAGTGGGCTTTCTTCTATTGTTGCTATCATCAGATGAGTGGATTAAAAACCTATGGTACATCTACAAAATGGAATACTATGCTGCTGTAAAAAGGAAGGAACTCCTATCACTTGCAACAGCATGGATGGACCTGGAGAGAATTATGCTAAACTAAATAAGCCAGTCAGAAAAAAGATAAATATCACATGATCTCACCCATTTGTGGAATATAATGAACAACATAAACTGATGAACAAAAATAGATCCAAAGACAGAGAATCATGAAATAGACAGTCAAGCCCCAGAGAGAGGGCGGGGGAGGGGTGTGGGGGTGTGGGGGTGGGGAGGGGGGTAAGAAATCAGCCAAAGAACTTTTATGCATATATGCATAACCAATGGACACAGACAATAGGGGTGTGGATGAAGGCCAGGCCTGGGGGTGGGGCTGGAAGAGGACAATAGGGGGGAAGGGGGACATATGTAATACTTCTAACAATAAGAATTTAAAAATAAATAAAATAAATAAAAAAATAAAACAGACAGTAAAGATTTTTTTTTTAAAGAAATCTGTGACCACCTGTTGCTTCATATTACTTTTTATCCTTCTCTGGAATTCATTCTCACTGTGTGTGTGTGTGTGTGTGTGTGTGTGTGTGTGTGCGCGTGTGCGTGTGTGTGTGTGTGTGTGTGTGTGTGTGTTTAATCTCGTGAGAATACGCTTAAAATATTTAGACAGTATCTTAAGAAAAACAAATGTTCTCAACAGTTACTAAGTGTCTGTTAAAGGGTGTAAAACAGCTCCCCTGTCAACGCCCCACCCCCACCCGCGCACCTCCTTGGTCAAGTGTGACGTCACACAGGGCGACGACTCCCGCTCGCTAGTCAGCTAGTCCCAGGCGGCGTGGGGAAGCCATGACCATCGCGAGGGGCGCAGAACAACCTGGAAAGATCCTCCCCCTGTCCCACCACCGGGTTGGTAACTAAGGGGATCTTATCGCCGCGGTGTGCGGCCCGAGGGGGTAGATAAAGAGGCGGGTTTAAAGGTAACTGTAGCCCTCTGGTGTGGCTGTAGACGGAGGCGTTTACAGTTCTGAGGAGAATCCGCTTGAAGTCTCTAACCCATGAGGGGGTCGGAGGGGAACAGGGGCTCTTTGGAAGGGACTAGGCCCAGGCGGAGGGCGGGAACTGAGAGTGACTGGGTGGCCCTCGGTCCCTGGCCTCTGGGGGTCAGGATACTTCCCACACCTCAGCTTCGAGCCCCACATTGTGGCTGGAGGCCCTAAAAGACTAGCGGAGGACCTCTGGGTCAGGACAGGGCTGGGAAACCGTCCTCCAAGAAACCGAGGACAAAAAACGGGTGCGTAGTGACGGTTAGTTTGGCCAACAGACAAGTTGGTGGGAGAGGGCCCTAGATTGACTTCCGGCTCGAAGTCCTCAGAGACTCTGGAACAATTTGAGGCCGAAATAGGACAAAAATAAGGGGGTGGAGGCACAAGTACAGAGAAGGTTGACTTTAGCTCAACATGAGGAAAATTTCGTACAGGATTTTAGCCGTTGGTAAGCACAAGAAACGGCGGGCTCTGCGCCATTTCTATGGCGACTACTCCAACCGTAGAATTCCAGTCTTTTACTTATATGTCACGTCCAGTTTTTTAAATTCTCTGGGTCAATGACTCTCCTTTTATGATGTAATAATCTACCTCAGCATTATTTATATTAACTTACGCGAAAGAAAGCCACCATGGTGAGATCAGCAAATGATTAATAACTTTTCGTTTGTTTTAAATCCTAGCACTTTATTGTCTAGGACATGGACAATGGGATTTCAATGGTTGTGGTTTAAAATGCATTAAAGTTTTTTATATTAAATATTTTATTATATGTACTTATATGTTAAGCTTTTAAAAATTTATCTTTATTATTAAATATATTACAGATGTCCCCCCATTGACCCCCTCCTCCCCACCCCCTCCCACGTCTCACCCCCCTTCCCCCCACCCTCAACACCACTCCCAGCCTTCACCACACTACTGTGTCCATGGTTTACACATATATGCATATATGTTCTTGATTGATCTCTTCCTACTCCTCCCCAACCTTCCCTCTGAAAATCTTCAGTCTGTTGTGTGCTTCCGTGTCTCTGGATCGGTTTTGTTTGTCAGATTATTTTGTTCATTAGATTCCACATATAAATGAGATTGTGTGATACACTAAGGTTACCTGGTGATTGCAAGGGTGGAAGGAGATGGATGGGTTGAGGTTGAAGAAGGCATAGAGAGGATACATGATGATGGGAAAAATAAAATAAAATAAAATGTTAAAAATAAATTAAATAAAATACATTAAGCTTAATTAAAATGCTGACAATTAGGAGACTTTCAGCTTCTAGTTTATCCACTTACATAGGCTATAGACCCAAGCATTTTTAAGATAAATGAATATGATTGGGAAGAAATATTTCAAAGCTAGTAAATATTCATAAGAATAGACTGAAGTAAGCTAGTCAGACTTAAGTTCTTAATGAACAGACTGAAGTTTTGAAGAGGGAACTATTCCACTATCTCCCATCAATGATTTGTTTTTATTATTTGTTTTGCCATTTCCCTCCTCCTTTCCTTTTTGAGAAAGGGGGGAGGCTTTTAACTCTGAAAAAATAAAAAAAAACTTTGGTAAATATTTTACATACATAGTCATATGGATTTCCAAGAGAAGAAAATAGGCAATACTACTCCTTTTATCTGTAAAGGAAGAAAGCAATGGAAGCTGGAAAGGCCAAAACAAACAAAAGTAAACACATCAAAGAAAGAAAAAAAAAGAAGAAGAAATCCAGGTAGATTCAAAAAGTAATGTAAATATTAAATAACCAAAAATAATAGGAAAACCACTGCCCACCAAAAAATCCTTTTCTTGTAATTAGAGGATATTGGGTGATGTTATACAATCATAGAAAGCACAACACATCTTTTACTCAATGAAATCTCTAGCTCCACACATGGTAAGCACATATTACCTATTTGTTAAATGGACTTGAATGAAAATTTGTTTCTCTTTATTTTAACAAACTCTCTGCTGAATTCCAGAACTTTGTTGTTTCTGTCTTAATAATTTTGTTTATTCAATTTTTTTTCAGAGTAACTGAAACTGCTTGGGTGTTCATTTCACCACCGGAGCCTACCCAGACCTCCTTTCTGTTATCCACCCCAACCTGTACAACCTTTCCTACCTTCACAGCTCAGGTAAAGGGGAAATCAGAGAAGAGCCAGGAACTTGCTGGTGTAGGTAGGCTCATTGTTATTTTCATCATGAATTTCATCATCCAATTAGTATCCACTAGCCACATATACATATTGAATGTCAATCAATAAAAATTAAAAATTGTGTTTCCAAGCAATATATATATATATATATATATATATGTGGCCAGTAGCTATTGTATCTAATAGTGCAGATGTAGAATATTCCAACATTGTGAGAAGTTCTGTTGGATAGTGCTGCTCCAGAAAGCCTGTCAGCCCCTTGCCGTTTCTTTAGTTTAAAAGATATTGAACAACAAACCCAGTGTATTTGAGAGGCAAAATGAAGGTTAGTAAAAATATACCATAGTATTTGCAGAAGTAGCTGTGCAATACAGGGCTTGAGTTAAATGGCTGAGTAATGAGGCAGCGCCATTCTCTAATTTCATATTTAGAATAAGAAAGTGAGACCTATATTCAAGTGTTTTTGTTTGTTTGTTTTCAGGAAAGGCTTTGGCTATGATTTTAGACCATTTGTTCAACATGAACATTAATGATTTACATTTGTAAAGCGTTTCTACATGTAAAATTAGGTTAGAAGAGGGTACATTAAAAGAGAAAACAGTTGATTCTGAGAGCATCTGTGTTATCACAATCTTACTTTTTAAATTGTCACTAATATATCTTTTGTATCTTCCTCCTTATGGATTTCAAGAGATGAATAATACAGGTAGGAATACTGCAAACTTCAACAAATTGGAGCTTCAAAACTACCAGGACTAATAATTCACATTCCCTTAATGTATGTTTTACATTTTTGAAAATGTTATCTTTCTCATTTTTTTTTCTCCATGAATCTCACAAATCTCTTCTGATATAGGTCGGGCAAATATTACCTTTTTTTTTTTTTTTTTTTTTTTACAAGCTTCTGTTTTGTTTAGTCTCCTTTGGCTTGACACAGATGTCACCTGCTGCATGAAGCTGTCTCTTTTCCTTGCAATTAAGCATCAACTCCTTAGCCCTTTCTCTATATGGTTTTTGTCTTAAGCTAATCAAGAATGCTGTTCATGAGGTTTGTAGGCCTTTAGTGTGAGGTTTTATGTTTATCTGGCTAGGGATTAGGTTGTATTTATGGTTTGCTATAGTTCAAGTGTCAGAGGCTAAAATTTCCTCTGTTGTTATTGTTTTTGTCTCCCCTGTTGTCTTTGGGATTTCTAGAAGCTTCTTTTTAAATAAAGTCTGAGAAAAAAAAGAATGCTGTTTAGGTGCTTTTGATCCTTCTTAATAGATTCACAATTCCAGTAGGATAGAAGTTGTGTCTAAGTTTATATATATATATATATATATATATATATATATATATATATATATATATAATTTTTTGCCTTTTAAAATGTATTTTATTGATATATATTCATATGACATAAAACTACCAATTTTAAAGTTTGCAATGTTTTTTTTTATATTCACTATGTTGTGCAACCATCACTTATATCTATTTCCAAAACATTTTCATCACTCCCAAAGGGAACCCTGCAACCATTAAACAGTCCCTCTTCCCTGCCTCCAGATACCTCCTGGCAACCACTAATCTTTCTGTGTCTATGGATTTACCTATTCTGGACATTTCAACTAAATGAACTCCTATACTATGAAACCTTGTGTGTGTGGATTATTTTACTTAGTATAATGTTTTCAAGGTTCATACACATTATAGCATATATCAGTATTTCATTCATAGTTATAGTTGAATTTTTGTATTTTACTAAATAATACTAAATAATTATTAACTAACAGTAGACTGTTTTACCACAAACTCTCAACCTGGGAGCATATGCTAATACTAAAGGCCTACTGCACGAAATTCATACACGGGGGCAGGAGGGTCCCCCAGCCTGGCCTGCACCTTCTCGCAATCCAGCTCCCCTCGGGGGATGCCCGACTGCCAGTTTAGGCCCCTGGCCACTCTGCTTGCCTGCCTCATTGCCCTTAACCACTCACCTGCCTGACTGATTTCCCCTAACCACCTCTGCCTGCCTGATCACACCTAACCACTCTGCCTGCCTGCCTGCCTGATCACTCCTAACTGCTCGCCTGCCTGCCTGATCGCCCCTAACTGCCTCTGCCTTGCCTCCACCACAGCGGCTTCATCCAGAAGGACCTCCGAAATGACGTCTGGAATGTTGTTTGACTGTCCAGTCTAGTTAGCATATTATGCTTTTATTAGTATAGATAATGCAGCCTGTATGAATATATAAGGCCTGAACCCAATTAATTCTGTTATTTCATTCTTTGATACTCAGATCATCTATGCCTTAAATATTAACCACCAGAAGAGTCTCTCCATCCATTCTAAGACATGGCACAATCCTTTCATCTTTTCCAAGGAGAACCAACAGTGACATCCTCTCCCACTGAAGTTCGTGTGTGGGTAGAAGGTAAGATGTTTTAAAGCATCTTAGTTCTTCACATCACATTTAATCTTTTCAGACTCAGCTGCTCAGATTCCACACAAAATACATAAAAACATATTATTTATTTTATAGTTTTTTAAAGAAGATACTTCAATATTAGAAAGTTGAACCTGAAATCTATAACTTTTAAGATCATAACGTGTTTTAGTAAACATTCTAAGAATGATTTTCTTGATTTTATTAGTGTCTTTATTGTATGAATATTGAAATTAATGTCTTAGTTATATTTAATTATATATTAATTTGTGATTTTAGATTAGAATTAATATTGATTACTGAAAGCAACTGAACATTCCAAAATAATGGCAATAAAGCACACTACCTATCATATAATTTACATTCTTCTGTTGGAAGGAGCCAATGCTAACTGAAGAAAATGCATTGTACAGAGAAATGCAATGAAAGGAGGATTTAAATGTATTAATTTGATTAATTTTATTATCAATCATAACTTATGACATTAAAATACAGTTAACTTTTGAGAAAAAAGGGTAGGTCTGCCTATATCACTTTCCTTTCACATTAATAGATATTGAAAAATAAGGTTTACTGATTTAAGAGGAAGGAAAAGATTCAAAGCCTTCTTTTAACAGATGTGTTTATTAGCATTATACCCAAAAGCACTTTAGGAAAGATTGGTTATGCTTAACATTTTAAAATTATAGATGATTATAATTATAGATGATTAATTACTACAAAGATTTTCTTTATTGCAGTGTTTTAGATAATGATTAGTAAAGATGGTTTTGCATATTTTGTTGTGTTAAGTAAAATGGATTAGGCAATACGTAGATGGAAATAATACATTACCACTACAGAATTTTAGTAGCTTCTTTTAATTTCCCATCCATAAAATAGCTTCACATTAAGATTTCCCTCACATTAGGTTGAAATGATAGACCTATCCAGAATAATATAGGTGAGAATTTATTATAAAGATAATTTAAATTATGTCAATAACATTATTTTTATGTAGAGACATTTCAATGAAGAATAAATTCCAAGTTTTTTCAGTTCATGTTTTAATTTTAACTTTTATAATTTTTAACTTATAAGTCTGAATAACTTAAATACACTAAAGTCACTATCATTTGGTAGTTTAGGGAAGAAAACCTTGGTTCCTGCTTTTGGAAATTCCACGTTTTCTCAGCTGCTGTTGCTACTTTTTTCTGAGAAATTCCTTTTAATTTCTAGATCTTGCATTTGCAAACTACTGAAGATAGTACACACACAAGAAGAAATGCCTTCCTCCCTTGTGCTCCCATACATTTCCTTTACTTCTTGAAGCACTTTCTGGCTTATTTTTGGGGGAAGGTGTATATGTGTGTTTTATGTTTTCTCTGTCAAATTGTAAGTAGTTTGAAAGTAAGGGGTAATATTTCATTTATCTTTGTATCACTGACAACACTCAACACAATACCTTGCAAAGCATAGGTGCTTAGCAAAAAATTTTTAAGTGACAAAGTAATTACTTCAATATTCCCCTTCTCAATTTGCTATAAAATTGACCTTATGAACAGAAACTTGCAGGTTGCCACTCTTAGTTAACTTTTCTTTGTTGATATTGGCATATTCTTATAACAGTAATTGTAAGAGAAGAAAGTAATTTCAAATAAACGGGCATGAATTATAGTCATATGACCTCAATGCTTTTAATTTTCTGATCAAATGTAAGATAAAACACCTTCTCTTTAGTGGTATCCTAGCTTCGATTCAGTCTCTGACTCATGGTAAGTTACAACATTATTAGAACAGTGAAAGATTTCTGTTATCTGAGCAGAAAACCAAAAATCATTGTACCAATTTGACTTACTGGAAACATAAGTTAATTTACTCAGTTAATTTGGAGGAAAAAGCTAGAGCAGGCTATTACTGTTGAAATTGAGAACAACAGTTATCTTTATTTAGCATAACATGTTATTTTAGCATAACTAAGATATTATGCATAAACACAATATTCATTACTCATGTAATTGAAGTTGGGGTGCTCTTTGGGATTCAAAATGGACTTTAGAAGAATACTGTGGTATGGAAATTGCCAGAGTTTAGAAAATTATTAAATTTTATTTTTTATTTTTTATTGTTTAAAGTATTACAAATAATAGTACATATGTATCCTTTAAATCATGTAGAAAGAGGAGTCTGTAGGATCCAAGTTACATTTCTAGCCAGATCCCCAGCCTTCCAAAAACTTTTAGGTTCTCTCTGAAATCAGTGAAGGTTCCAATCAAAACTCAAGTTGGTGTGGATTTAACCACAGGGTGTTTGTGTTTTTTTTTGTTTGTTTGTTTTTTAAAAAAAAAACTTATTTATTTATTAAGTTATAATTGAAATATAACATTATATTGGTTGTGATTTGTTTTTTAATATAGGCATTTTATAGGTTGTAATACAAAACAGAGAGTGTGATTTAAATTTAACAAGTGAAGTATCTTGAATCCATTAAAAAAACATAAGCTGGGAGTTTGGAGACCTGGCTTTTAAGCTTGATTATACCACCAAACCCATTGTGACCTTAGACAAGCCAGTTGGCCTTTAAGATTTCTAAAGTATTCTTTATTTCTTTAAATTGGTCTTCTTTATTTCTCTGACATTTTTAATTTTTCAAATTAGAAATACATATATGTATGCTTGAGAGGTATATTGTAATGAAAAATAAAAATCAATAATAACAAATATTTGGGGGTAAAGTATAAAATAAATGTGAGATACATTTTATCATTGTTCTACTTATTTTTATCTATCAATTACATTTTTGTTATTATTTGAGAGTGGCTACACTGTCAGCAGCACCAACATATTATTACTCTTTATGGACTTTCCTAGATATTACAAGTTTAGAAGATTGTTAGATCTGTCTATGTATGGGATTCAGTAATATAAAGCACAGTGTACCTTAGCTTAGAACGTTTTCATTAGAAGGTATTTTTATTCAGGAAATACTTGTTGGTGTGGATATAACTAAATTGGGGAGCTTGAAAATTATAAAATTAAGAAAAACCATAATAATGGGCATGTAAGGCCCTGTCCTTTCACTTATGACATGCATTAACACTGCCAAAATAATTGGCTATGCAGGATGTATTTGATAGGGAAATCATTCCACTGTAGTGATTATATAAATATTGAATTTATCATTGTGCAAAAGAATTGTGAATGAGCAGAAGACCTTAAAATTAAAAATAAGTTTAAAAAGGTAGGTATCAGAGTATCTGGAAAGGGAACAAGTAATAATTAGAGCATCTATATATATAAAAAAATAAGTAATATGCAAATGAGGTTTAGACTACATCACAGTCACAACCAGCTCAGGAGGAGGGGCTGGGCTCCACCTGAGCCTGAGAGATAACACAAAGGGGTGCCTGCTCCAAGCCTCTGCAGCAAGGCTGGAGGCAGGCCCCTAGCAGAAACACACACACACACACACACAAACCAACACACACCAGGCACCTGTTCCCAGCCTCCTCAGTAGGGTGGGGCAGGCTCCCAGCGGACACAAACACACACACACACACACACACACAAACAGGAACACACATGGGGCACCTGCTCCGAGCCACTGTGGTGTGGCTCTGGACAGGCCCCCAGTGACACACACACACACACACACGCACACACACGCGCGTGTGCGCGCACACACACACAGGGCGCCTGCTTCAAGCATCTGAGGTGCGGCTGGTGTAGGACCCCAGCAAACACACACACACACACACACACACACACACACACACACACACACTGCCTGTTCCCGAGCCTCCATGGCATGGCCTGGGGCAAGCGCCTAGTAAACACACACACACAACACACTCATACACACACACACACACACACACACACTGGGCAACTGCTCTGAGCATCTACAGCGTGGGAGGGGCAGGCCCCCAGCAGAAACACACACACACACAAACACACAGGGGCTCCTGCTCCAAGCCTTTGTGGTGCAGGAGGGGGCAGGCCCCCAGAAGACACACACACAAACACACACACACACCCAGAGCGCCTGCTCTGAGCTTCCCAGGTGCGACTGGGGACAGGCCCCCAGTAGACACACACACACACAAAAACACACACACAAACAAAAACGCGGCACCTGCTCTGAGCCTCTGACGTAGCTGGGAGCAGGCCCCCAGCGGACACACACACACACACAAGGCACCTGCTCTGAGCCTTCCCTCTGGGGTATGGCTGTGGGCACGCCCCCAGTAAAAACATACACACACACAAACACATACATACACACACGCACAGCACCTGTTCTGAGCCTCTGTGGCATGGCTTGGGCTTGGGGCAAGACCCTAGTAAACACACACATACCACACACTCACACAGACACACCCACCCACCCAAACACACACACACAGGGCACCTGCTCCAAGCCTTTGTGGCACAAGAGGAGGCAGGCCCCCAGGAGACACACACAGAAACACACACACAAACTCACACACACACAGAGTGCCTGCTCTGAGCCTCCACAGTGCGACTTTGGCAAGCCCCCAGTAGACAGACACACACCCCCACACACACACAAGGGTCTCTTGCTCTGAGACCCCAGGGAGCAGCTGTGGGCAGGCCCCCAGCAGTAACACACACACACACACACACACACACACACACACACACACACACACACAAGGGTCTCTTGCTCTGAGACCCCAGGGAGCAGCTGTGGGCAGGCCCCCAGCAGTAACACACACACACACACACACACGGTGCCATCTTGGAGCATCCATGGCGCAGCTGGGGGCAGGTCCACAGTGGAAACACACACACACACAAACATGGAGCACCTGCTCCGAGCCTTCCCTCCTGGGTATGGCTGTGAGCACGCCCCCAGTAAACACACACACACACACACACACGCATGCACAG
Organism: Myotis pilosus; assembly: GCA_036010255.1. Classification (NCBI taxonomy): domain Eukaryota; kingdom Metazoa; phylum Chordata; class Mammalia; order Chiroptera; family Vespertilionidae; genus Myotis; species Myotis pilosus. Next base: position 4,043,857 of record JASKON010000009.1, on the reverse strand, counting down.
CACCTGTTCTCAGCCTCTGTGGCATGGCTTGGGCTTGGGGCAAGCCCCTAGTAAACACACACATACCACACACTCACACAGACACACCCACCCACCCAAACACAAACACACACACACGGGGCACCTGCTCTGAGCCTCCCCTCTGCAGTGCAGCTGTGGGCAGGCCCCCAGTAAACACACACACACACACACACACTCTGGGGCTCCTGCTCTGAGCCTTTGTGCCACAAGAGAAGGCAGGCCCCCAGGAGACAGACACAAAAACACACACACAAACTCACACACACACACACACACACACACACACAGGGCACCTGCTCTGAGCCTCCCCTCTGCAGTGCAGCTGTGGGCAGGCCCCCAGTAAACACACACACACACACACACACACACACACACACACACGGCACCTGACGTAGCTGGGGGCAGGCCCCCAGCAGACACACAATAACACACGGGGTGCTTGCTGCGAGCCTCCATGGTGTGGCTGGCGTAGAACCCCAGCAGACACATACACACATACACACACACAGACATACAAGGGGCGCCTGCTCCAAGACCCCAAAGAGCGGCAGGTCCTCAGGAGACACACACAAAAACACACACACACAAATTCTCTCTCTCTCTCTCTCTCTCTCTCTCTCTCTCTCTCTCTCTCTCACACACACACACACACACACACACACACACACACGGGGTGCCATCTGGGAGCATCCACGGCTCAGCTGGGGGCAGGCCCCCAGCGGACACACAGACACACACACACACATACACACACAGGGCTCCTTCTCAGAGCATCCACAGCGTGGCTGGGGGCAGGCCCACAGGGTACACACACAAACACACACACACACACACACGGAGCACCTGCTCTGAGCCCCCAAGGCGCAGCTGGGGGCAGGCCCCCAGAAGACACACACACAAATATAGGGTTCATGCTCTGAGACCCCGTGGCGTGACTCAGGTAGGTCCCCAACGGACACATTCACACACACACACACACACACACACACACACACACACACACACTGAGGCTCCTGCTCTGAGCCTTTGTGGCACAGGAGGAGGAAGCCCCCCAGGAGACACACACAAAAACACACACACAAACTCACACACACACGGAGCACCTGCTCTGAGCCTCCCCTCTGCAGTGCAGCTGTGGGCCGGCCCCCAGTAAACACATACACACACACACACACACACACACACACACACACACACACGGCACCTGCTCCAAACCTCCAAGGCCTGGCTGGGATAGGCCCCCAGCAAACACACACACTCAAACACACACACACACACACACGGCTCCTGCTCTGAGCTTCCATGGCGTGACTGGGAGCAGGACCCAGTAGACACACGCACACACACACACACACACACACACGGGGTGTCTCTGCTGAGCCCCCAGGGGGCGACTGTGGGCAGCCCCCCAGCAGGCACACATACACTCACACACACACAAATATGGGATGCATGCTCTGAGACACCGTGGCGTGGCTGGGGGCAGGCCCCCCACAGACACACACACACACACACACACACGGGCTCCTGCTTCAAGCCTTTGTAGTGCAGGAGGGGGCAGGGCCCAGGAGACACACACAAAAACACACACACAAACACACACACACACAGAGAACACCTGCTCTGAGCCCCCCTTCTGAGGTGCATTTGTTGGCAGGCCCCCAGTAAACACACAAGCACACACACACAGGGTGCCTGCTCCAAGATTCCAATATGGCTGATGGCAGGCCCTCAGAGGAAACACAAAAACACACAGGGCGCTTGCTCCGAGCCTCCATGGCGTGGCTCGGGTAGGCCACCAGCGGACACACACACACACACACACACACACACACACACACACATGGGGCGCCTGCTCCAAGCCTTTGAGGTCCGGCTGGGGTAGGCCCCCAGCAAACACACACACACACACACACACACACACACACACACACACACACACTCCCATGGAGCGCTTGCTCTGAACCACCACGGCGCCACTGCTGGCATTCCCCCAGTAGACACACACACACACAGGCACACGGGGCACCTGCTCTACAAACACACACACACAAACACATGGGGCACCTGCTCTGAGCCTCCAGTGTGGCTGAAGGCAGGCCCCCAGTTGACACACCATAACACATGGGGCGCTTGCTGCGAGCCTCCATGGCATTGCTGGGGTAGGCCTCCAATGGACATTTACACACACACACAGACAAACACACGGAGCACCTCCTCTGAGACCCCACAGTGCGGCTGGGGAAGGCCCCCCACAGACACAACACACACACACACACACACACACACACACACACGGGGCCCCTACTCCGAGCCTCTGAAGCATGGCTGAGATAGGCTCCCAGCAAACAGACACACTCTCACACACGCACACACGCACACACAAACACACAGGGCACCTGCTCCAAACTTCCCACCTGGCTGGGGGCAGGCCCCTACCGGACACACAGTAACCCACGGGGCACTTGCTGCGAGCCTCCATGGAGTGCCTGGAGTATGCCCCCAGTGGACACATGCACACACACGTACACACACTTACACACATGGAGCGCCTGCTCCGAGCCCCCTAGGCGTGGCTGGGGGCAGGCCCCCAGAAGACACACACACACACAGAAAGACACAGACACACGGACAAATATGGGATTTATGCTCCGAGACCCCGTGATGAGGCTCAAGTAGGCCCCCAGCAGACACATTCACACACACACACACACACACACACACACACACACACACACACCTTGCCTACTGCAAGCTTTCGAGGTGCGGCTGGGGTAGGCCCCCAGAAAACACACACACACACTCACGTGCACACTCACGGAGCGCCTGCTCTGAACCTCCATGGCTCTACTTGGGGCAGGCCCCCAGCAGACACAAACACACAGACACACACTCACAAATATGGGGTGCTTGCTTTTAGACCCCAATGTGTTGTTTGGGACAGCCCACCCCTCCCCACACACAGTGTGCCTGCTCCTACCCACCGAGGTGTGGGTGAGATAGGCTCCCAGCAATTACACACACACACAACACACACCCAAACACACACACAGACACACAGACACACACATGGACACATGGGGCACCTGCTCCAGACACACACACACACACACACACACACACGGGGCACCTTCCCTGAGACCCCACAGCGTGGCTGGGGGCAGGCCCCCAAATACACACAAAAACATAACACGCACACACGCACATACACACACACACACCGGGCGCCTTCTCTGACCTGGTTTGGGGCAGGCCCCCAGCAAACACACAATAACACATGGGGTGCTTGCTGTGAGCCTCCACGGCGTGCCTAGAGTAGGCCCCCAGTGGACACACACACACACACACACACACACAGAAATATGAGGTTCATGCTTCGAGACCCCACGGCGTGGCTCAGGTAGGTCCCCAGGGGACACATTCACACACACACACAAACACACAGACACACACACACACTGGGAACCTGTACCAAGCCTTCGAGGTGCAGTTAGGGTAGGCCCCCAGCAAACAAACACACTCACATGCACACAAAGAGCGCCTGCTCTGAACCACCATTGTGCGACTGAGGGCAGGCCCCCAGAAGATACACACACACACACACACACACACAGACATACAAGGGGTGCCTGCTCCAAGACCCCAAAGAGCGGCAGGTCCTCAGGAGACACACACAAAAACACACACACACAAATTCTCTCTCTTTCTCTCTCTCTCACACACACACACAGGGTGCCATCTGGGAGCATCCAGATGACACACACACACACACACACACACATACACACACAGGGCTCCTTCTCAGAGCATCCACAGTGTGGCTGGGGGCAGGCCCA